>OW388289.1:31280223-32480223 GCA_936450465.1 Gibbula magus
TATCACTATTTCTCAGCGGCTGATTCCCCATGCTCTTCGTTTCCAGTTCAAACAGAATCAATGTTCTTGAAACCACTTCAATCTTTTTTCCTCGCATACCAATTTGACTTGAAGCAGTTTGCATGTTCGCGTATCACGGTATTGATTGAAGGCTTAAAACGTTCCTCTACTTAAAATAATATTGACTTTAAAAACAGGATGGTTTGAAAATGGTTATCAGTGGCATCGTCTCCGACGCAGTATACTTGTCTATATACTTTATGTAATACTATAGAATACTGTAGAATAGCTTGTAGCGTATCCATCCGTATATCGGTTTCTCTGAAGTCTTTATTCATACATATATTAGTTTTTATATATGCTTTTCAGATATTACCCTCACAATATAGTAATTTAATGTATTTCTGTCTCTATCTAAAAAATAAGATGGAAATCATGCAACTCTATTCCCAAAAGACCAGGTTGCACAAAACAACCTTAACGCTAAGGTTGACCTTAGTGCCATCTTTTAACATTGTACTAAGGCTACCTTAGTGGTTTAAGGCCACATTAGCATTTCGTGCAACGATCACTAAGGTAGACACAGTGCACTATTATTGGATGGCACCGAGGTTAACATGGTCATGTCTGATAACTGGGTAGATACTAAGAGCCTTTCATACAGTCTAGACCCTTATTCAGCAAGTCTAGATGCACTGGATATACATGAAACTAAAAGCTTAGAGAAATATAATCACATACATGAAGGTATAGAGTGGCTATTAATTGTTAAAGTTGTTTTGTGCAACTACCCCGATTTAACGTTTCAAAACATCTGTAAACAGTTTATAGTTTACCGTGCTGCAAGAATATCTATCAAGACTAAACTTTAGAAATACTGTACTTTCATCGATCATTTGCGGATTTCAATTTCCATTTCCATTTCGTTTGTGGAGGACTCAATGAGGACTAGACTGTATTAAAGACTGTTTTTATATACAGGCATGGAGTGGTTCTAGTCGCTATCTAGTTCACATCACGCTATGGTAAATATGGCTGACGATGTGTGAGGGAAGGCCGATGTACAGGAATCGATTGTATTGTTGCAGCTTGTATACCTACTCCTCGGCTGCATATCAATACTCGTCCATTAAGCTCTGACTATAAAGTATAAAAGCTTGATGGAAACCGTTTGGTACGTCGTGTGACCCGTCAAAAGGAATTCTCAATCGCAAATCCAAATGAGCCAGACCGATCTGTGAGTAGTGTGGAAAAGGATGTGTTCATTTTAGCAGGACATCTGTCATGTCCTAATTGCTTTAATTACTATATGTTTATTTAAACATGCCTTCCTGAATCCTTTGATTTAGTTGTAGATGTTTTAATCAACAAATTTAACGAACTGATTGACGCCATCAGAATTCACGGCGTGTCTTTGTAAAGAGATTAAACACATTCTTCATAGAGACCAGGGATAGTCGTCATTACAGACAGACATACACTCCTTACAGATACTCCTTACAATATCTTATATCGACCTTATACATTAAAGCTTTATTCACAGAAAAACAGTATTAACTCTTCTCTTTGCGCCTGTTAAAGACCATACATCAAAGAGCGTCTGATATTATAAACGTTTTCCGGGATCAATTGGTCTCATTTGTTTTCCTGAATCAATCTTTTGAAGTCTGCATGACATTGCTTATTATGAGTGAATCTATGGAAATCAATGACCATGTATTCGTTTAATGCTGATTTTGTTAAATTTGATTTGAACTTCTTGTTGAATTAAACATTCGAGATTTATGACACGTGTGTATCATGTTTTACATTTAGAACATGAATGTAACTTCACTGTGGTTAATATTTGAACATTTACACCTTTAATCGATTTGTATCATCAGTATATTACGAGGATCACTGACGAAAGGAAAAAACAACAGATAGAAAATGCACTTCTCTGATTAAAGAAAAAGGCAGATAAAAATTAAATATTTACTACTTCAATTAACCGTGTACTTCATCATCCACCCGTGGAGGCTTATAGCACGTTTGATATGCATAAACACTATCATTTTCCATAATTAATACGCTGAATTATAGTTCTTCACCTTCATGTTTTCGCTTTCTCTAATGTCTCATTTACTATGGTATTCAATTAGGTCTATCCATAGTACAACTAATTATTTACAGATAACTGCTTCTCTTTGCCCCTCTATATCTTCATTCAACTCGGTGCGGGTTGTCTTGTTCTCGGAAGTCACAGATCAGGTCTGGAGCGGTAATGAAATTACCCAGGACTATAAAATGAACCCATTTGCGAAGTAGCTCAAGCGTACCCTGTGTCTACCTCTTGGGATTTGCTCCAGAATGACAAATACAGTGGGAATAGACGGGCGCCTTGTCACATCCCAGCGAGTGCATTCGAGAGCGCTGCTTTCAAATTACTGCCCGCGGGCTTTGATTGAAGGCTTGATAGAATAAACCCGTGTCAGGCTACTGCAAACAGACCAACATACTAATTATTGGACAAAAACTCTAATTTGTCATCTCTCCGAGAGGGAAAAAACATGAATCGATTTGGCAAGAATTGCAACTTCTGTAGACCATCAAGATGTGTTAGATGGATTTTAAAGATTTCAAGTTTGAGAAAGGGACTTTTTCACTCTTGAAGCCTGTGGTGAGAAGAAAAATCAAATAGGATTGAAGGAAAGCAATCTGTGAACTTCAAGTGGAGCTAACGTTGATCAACGATTAGTCCCCAGGCGATACAGGTGTTTCTTCTGTATGGGCCCTGGCGTCTCTAGACTGACTACATGTTCACGTTCTCTTGCTTATAATGATCACATCAATCTTCTCCCTTGAGAAATACAACACATTTTTACGTTTCTTAATAGCATATAGAGCCTTATTTTGAGTTTTTAATATCTCCCATTTTCTCATGCACACGCTGCTGTCATATTGAATATAATTCCATTGAATAACTGAGATTTATACTGTTTCAACGATGTCATTTTCTGATAAAATATTATGAAATGCCTAAATTCATCTTCATGACTATTCTACCGTCGCTTATTTGATAAGAGAAAGATGGGGCAATTTTCAATCTAAAAACCATACATGATACAATTACACGATTTATATTGTTAATAACGCTCTCGGTAGCGGGAATGATGTTCCACGTTGCTCTTTCATCTGTAAATACAGTTCAAAGACCTATGCAAGAAAGAAGACTCTATTATCAAAGAGACATTAATTTCAAAGTCCAAGGCAGGGAAGAACATATTCCTCTTATTCCGTATACATATTGATTCAAGACAGAGGGCTTTATCTGAGAGGTCTTCCCTGGAGAATAATGAAATCGCAGTGTCTTTCAACTGGCGTCTCTTTGTTGCTACCGAATCTATCAGGTTACCGCGAGATAGAATGTCTTCTCCGTGTTCCGCTGTCAGGCTTGTCTTTACAGTTCATAACGACTGTCAGTCGACTCTTCGTCGTCTTTCAGCCCTCGGTTGTACCGTGAGTCACAAAGCGCCTTGCTTCATGGTTATAAATAATACACCTAACCCTCGGGATATTCCCCCCGCTCCCCTTCATTTTAACTCCTCTCTTATTCCATACATTAGCAATTCTTAGTGTTTTCAATCTCAAGCTGTCAATTGGAAAGATTTTTTAAATATCTTAGTTTTCAAATCTTTTTCACCCAAGCCGCCGGCATTACTTCGATTCAGTTTTTATTCTTTTAAAATTATGTTTGCTTTCCTTTCTATTTGGACAATGGGCTTGAATCTTAGGGTTGTGCTAATCTAATGATATTTCGATGACTTAACAGCTGTCAAAGAAAAGCTCTTCTAGAGAGAAGACTAATAGAGACATTCTTTGAAATGCTTGACGTAACAAGAGGAAAGCTGGGAATTTAGAGAACAATACACTGACTCATCAAAACTAGAATGGTATTAATAATTGTGTGATGTATCTGCTGTAAGGATAATTATGTGACGTTATTGGGCTATAAATTTTATGATTTTCTTTTTGAACAAGAAATGACATTTATATACATATCATTCAGGGTAAAATATGTCATATTAACAATATATTTAACGCGAAAAAATCTCTCAACCTTGCATGAAGTAAACACTTTGTCTTTAATCTTTAATGAATTGATTAATTTATATTCAATATCATTAGTGAGTCTAAAGAAGTGCTCCAAGATAGGATAACCCCTCAGGTCAACTAAACAAAGCATATTTGACCCGAACTTCACCATCCAGTACGAAACTGTGACACAATACCCGTATCTCGCCCCACACAGTCTGTTCTAGTCTTACTTATTGACATCTCATGCTGAAATTTTACTTTTTAATATTCTATATGAATTATAATAAGAAGCTAAAGCGCAATGAATATAACTTAATTTCATTGATCTCCGTCAACTAGACTTGCCAACATTTTCTAGACTTGGGAAGGCTCCTTTTATATGTTGCTCCATGGTCTAGAATAGGCTTTAAAAAGCTTGATTTAATTTATGATTTTGAAAAAAACATTAATGCACAGACATACACAAAAAAGTAGTTCATTCGTTAAAAATCGGTTTTGCTTTCAAATTCAATATATTCGAAAATCTAGACTTTAATTAATTTTAAGTGAACTTTATTTAAGGCTTCTATATTATAACACTATCCCGAGGCATAACTGAACGGCGTAAAATTAGACTTGGTAATTTTTTAAAACACTAAATTTTGAATAAAGCTTCTTTATTGTGCCACATTACATATGTTCGAGGTATAACTAGACGATGTTATCTAACCACTGTTTTATACGTAGGTATATGTAAATAGTTCTTTGTTTGTGTATACACATCTTTACATTTCGTAATGTCAGTTCTAATATCACCACTCATCACATTCTCAATTGTCTGTTTGATGTCCTCTTGAATGTCTTACATTGGTCTCGATGTAGACAAACAGAATAAATCAATGTGAAAATGGACACGATTTAGTAAACAGCTGAAGAATGACAGAATGGATTTAGCGATAAACGTGTAACCCGTGAAAGAACAAAGTAAAGGAAGTACATCGTTGTTTATTCATACAACAGTTATTGAATCGTTATTATTTGAAAAATAAAACTTGAGAACAATAACGGAGATGAACATTTTACTCGTATACATGTACGTTTTCCTTAAAATGAGCCTGAGGCAAATGTCACTTGATTTATACAGCGATTGTAATATTTGTATAATTGTTTTACGTTGACCAATACATGAGACCGATACAGACACTACAGCATTTTAAAGTCTAAAATTTCAAGTAAATATTTCACCGTTTCTTTTTTTCAAATTGATTTCAGAATTTTGAGTTTCAGGGACTTTATTATAATTATTTCTATGACTATATTTTGAAATATTACACCTTTGTTGTAACCAAACCCCCTCTTCGCCATTCTGTGTATTGATACAATATTTCTTTACCCTATAAATGTAATAGAGTATGTCATAAAATCAATAACACCATACTATCAACACAACATTTACATGGAAAGTTTCAGATTTAATTGTTATGACATTTCCCATTGCTGGGAATCTGATCTTATCCATTAAATTTTAACATTCTAACATTTACCATTGTTATAATAGAAGCACTTATCCATTGTTATAATGTCTCCAAGAACATCTTGATCACGTGTTCTTTCAAAAGGTTAGTTTAAAATATATAATATTAAATGTTACATGGACCTTTCGTCCTCCGATCATCACAGAGGTATAAAAGGTGTTTATTCTTTCATATTGAGGTTGAATATTTGAATACGTCATGATGATGGAAAACAGTCTTGTTTGTTCAAATAACTAAAAAATTTAAAAAAACATCGACAAAATAGCGAAAAAGTGGTAAAGTAATGTTTGAAGTTGAATTGAGGACATCGTTAAAGGTCACAATGTGTATTAATAATAATATGAGCATGGCTGAAATTGAACCCCATATATAAAACATGCTTCAGATAGGTTTGGAACTGGTCACCTATTTTAACTTCCTTGAAAATGAATCGCGGAACTCGTACAGGGAAGTCAGAACTAACAACCGGAAGTCACTCTCGTTATGCTGTCAAGGGTCACAATGGCTACAACCGTTTAGTATTTAGTTTCCTTCCTTTTCAGAAGAGATAAATACATCATATTCTACTCATTTGATTACCTAATTTTATTCATAATCCTCCATGCAAGCCAGTAAACGAGTGGCGATTGAACAATCAGCCAAAACGAAATTGTGTCAAGTTTTCCCAACCACGGCGTTCAAACCGGAAGCCAGCGATTGTAGGGCTGATGAGATTTCCGGTTAGAACAATGGCGGTCTTGTTGAGCGCCGCCTGGTGTCGACTGGCAGGCTTTCCGACGTCTAAGTCTCTATAAGGTTACAGCGATATGAATAAATTGAAATAGGTGGGCACTAGGCCCTCGCCACTCGGAAATGAAAGCAAGATAAATCGGTATACAAACGCCACTTGTATTGGCACAGTCGGAGATTGTGAGAAGTCCAGTACCTTCTTTATAGTCCTCGCCAGGGCCTACTTGTTAGTTTTAGAAATTATCTGTCAATGTGTTTCTTTACCAGTATCCAGATTGAATAGTTTGATTTAATATTGACCAAAAAGGCTTCAGTTAAATTGAATTTTCATAAGTGACTTTCATATGGTACAATGAAATCAAGGGTGAAATGACCGAAAAATAGTGATTTATTTGACTGGGAAGTAGACAGGTTACCTTTCTTTAAACTGACTCTTTTGTTCCTTAAAAGCACACAATCTTACCTCAATACGTCAACAAGATAATTCACCTGAATTCACATAAAGCTGGGGAAGAAGTAATTACTCAGGTAATTTGAAATGAAATAGAGATGTTGATTTATTGAACCCTGAAAAGTAACCCTGAAATTATTCTAAGTTAAACTGACGTTTCTTACGTCTCGGGAAGATAGAATTACTGTCAGTCGAGGGTGATATGGCTTCATTTGACTGGGTCTTCATACATGTTCTGCTCACCAACATGTCTCAAGAGAAATAGCCCAGGAACAAAATATGTTTACTGATATTTTATTTTCCAATATTTGATATGTAATAAAATAAAAAAGAGACCTGAACAATAGAGCTGAGGTAACTAGACTGGCCACCATTGTGTAGACTCTAAGAAGGCTCCATGTATTGTTTGCTGGGTCTGGATGATAGACTAACATGTCTCTGAACAACCGTGTTATACACAACTTCCAACCGCAAGGTATTTCCCTCGCTTTGTTGTGCCTAGATAGTGAATCGCTGCACCAGAAATGCATAGTGGCCCTGGATTTCTAAGCACAGATTTCTTAAGGAAATACTGCAAGGCCTAAATCAGCCAGAAATGGAGACTGGCAAGAGTTATGCCTTGCATTGGGAAGTTGTGTTATACACAGAAGATGACGTTTGTTATTCATTGAATTATGACCTTAGTTAAACTGAATTTTGATTACTCTGGAGACGATATAAACAACGTCACGTAGTGGGCACGGGTAAATGGAATAGACACAATTCTTTATTGGACAGAAAACTCTGACATGTTAGTTTCTACGTATAGGCACATACACACTAACACGTATCACTTTATGTTTGCTTATACGATAAAATAGTCTAACAGTTATAGATTTTTTTCCATTTGAATAAAATGAAATACTATTTTTTGTTTCCATTTTTATTTCCCAACATTACATTGTGTTTACATGTAGGTATTGTACACTGCATAGGTGTATATCATTCACATGTTCCAATTCATGAACTAAATCACTCATTAAGGAGAATATGGAAAGTTGACCAGAATGTATAAAAATTGGCATAGTTGCAGTAAGAGATTGCAATAAAATGAATGAAATAAAAATATATGTTCACTTTCACAGCCCTGTAGATTTGCCTCATTATATACTTGCCTTATACAATTGAGGGGTTTTGATAACGGACTAACGATATAGATGTGGTTTTTGACCCTTGACCCAGGTAATAACATCAAAGACTATGACTTCAAAGGATATAATAAACTTTGTAATGATATTTGTTTTTGTGTAGATAATGGAGAGTGTTAAGCACTGGAAAATAGGAAGACGGTGGAATGGTTCCATTAGAGTTATAGCTTACCTACATTTATCACTGAGGACACCTGTCCTTAACTGTTGCAGTGATCAACATAAGTATGTATATATGTAACCTAAGCAACGACAAAATCATGCATCACAATCATGAGTCAGTAAATGTTTCGTTTAGTATCAATGCGTGTATTGTTAACCGTTGTGATCAACATCTATATATTTGACTAAAGAAAAGACAAAATCACAAATTAAAACTATGAGTCAGTAAACGATTTATCTAGTATTAATGTGAGTTTTTCTTAATCATTGCAGTGATCAACATTTACTTGTAACCAAGGCAACGACAACATTCTGCATCAAAATCATGAGTCAATCCATGCTTCAGTTATTATTAATGAGTGTTTGGCAAGTTAACGTAATCTGCGACCTCTCCTAAACCAACTTAATCACCTATTGTTTTGTTACGTGTTGTCTTGATCTAACTCTAGTACCATTATAGTGTTCCTAGTGCCTAAACTTTAACATGTCATAGTTAAAGTTTGAACGGTGACATATAGCTGTAACGATTTGCGCATTGTTATTTTGCGAGATTAACAGTTTTCTCTCAAATTTTAAGTAGAGAACACAGGTTTTTTTTCAAATCATAAATCCAAGAAAAATATATAAATGTTTCAAGACCAATTGTTTTTACCAATGTGCCTATTGACCTATTTTATCTTTAGGAAAATATTATGTACTCCTTCGACTACCATCTAATATAAACATAAACCGGTAATGAAGATTATATACAAAGTATACATGTAGACATACACTTACCATCAATCCCTGATAATATATATCTTTCGATTATCATTATTTGAATTCGATAGATTGAGATAGATAAGGACTCGAAAATTTGCCAATTTCAGACTTACAAAACTATATATTTAAGTGAATTCAAGAATATGTTTCCTAATCGTGTGTGAGGGATGGGTGTGGGGCAAGTAGACAAACTGTCCTTGTTAACATTCCCTTTTGCCACACACGGTTAGTATTACCTACTCTGTTTCACTCTCCAACACTATGCTATCCCATACAACTACTGTACCGTGCAATAATACAGCATGGCGTCTCGACCGGCCAGTGCGTGCAACTCCTCTCCTTAGATCTCGGTGACAGGTATGACATGAAAGAAATCATTTAACGCCCAAATACCTGGTTTGTGAGTCAGGTAACAGACCATGGGGAGTCCCTCATACCTACATATAGTCTACGTCTCCTGGTTACCTTAATGTCTCACCTGCAGGCTGGTGCTGTGGAAGTATATGTAGTATAGTAACTTTAAAGGGGCAGTAGCACGTTTTTTCGCTGAAATATGTCGATGAAATGTATTTGGAAAGTAATGTCACCAATAGTAAAACACCCTTCTCTATTTCAGAAAATCAAGTTAAAAAAGAGTGTACATGGTTCCGGAAAGCCATGAGAATCGTTTTTGTCATTCAAAATAATAAAATGTGTTCACAATAAAATGACAGCTATGCAATTTTTGCTTTATACGCAACACCGTTATTACCACTACAGATAATTGGTTTGTGTGATAAGATACTTTACCCTCTAAACTAAATATAACTGGCATAAGTTATCATTTTAAATTGGAAATTTGAAAAGATAAAATTTGCAAAAAACGTGTTACTGCCCCTTTAAGGGTTGGTTTTAGAGAAAACCTAAAATTTAACTTCATGAGAAATTTATTATGAAAAAAGCGTTTGCGATAAATACAATTATTTGCATTAAAAACAACAATATTTGAATGAAAGAAAAGTCTTATATTTACCTCTGAGAGACAAATATGGTTTTCCTGACACAATATAATTTGTTTACATGTAACTATATTATCTTTGAGAGGCATTTTAGAAGTTGGTATGATGAATGGGAACACGTTCTATGGATGGTCGCACTCATAGTAATAGAGAAGTTGAATATCCACAGAAGGTGTTCTCATTCCAATAATATATATCTAAAAAAAGGTAGTTTAGCTATTTACATGTCCTTCACGTGAAGTCTACAATCAAGCCAATTCTTATAAGGTGTTCTCTTTCACTTATGTTATGATGTCCCAAGACGCTCACTTGACGCTGTGTCAAAATGGATGTATACTACTCATTTCCCTTAATATAATCGACTTGATTTGCAATGGGAAATAATTCAGCGTTATTTCATAATAGGACAAAGTTAATGAAGCATGCATGTTCAAGTAAACATCAATTTCTGTCTGATGCCGTTGACATACCAGAGTTTACCCTCATACAGTGTAGCTAATCTGTTCAGGGGATTATATCAGGGGAACAGATTAACAACACTCGGCGGAGCAAGAAGCACACCTGTGTTCCACCTGTAGCGTTATGGCACACAGGTATTCAGTCAGGTAACATGAATCATGTCACGGGGAACATACCACGAGGAATTCATCTGACACTGAGTTGTGTACGAAAACTGCAGTGTAATAGTAAACCCATTTGACTTAAGTGTGGAGTGCCCAGTGTGTTATATGTGTGGTTAAGTGCTCACTTTGCATATAAAAAAATAAAGTAGGATACAATTTATTCTCTTTGTATTTGTACAATTCGCAGAGAGGCTATATGTTGACCTCAGTTTCTAGTGTCGTTCAAGATATGGTTTCAAAATACGACCACAGTAGATAAGAGCTTAAAACATTAGTCAAACATAATTTAAGTTTATCTTCTTGTTAATATATATGTGTATCTCCAACTAGCCATATATCGACCACATGTAGTTATAATCACGACATTATACCTAATTCGTAATAGACAGTTACTCAAATCATACCTCAATGTTTTATACCCAATAGTTAATCAGTTCACAAGTGTGTGCCAGAGGGCCGGCTTCATTTGTAACAAACATTATCAACCACTTGCCTCGCTCTGTCCACTGACACGTCCCTCGTGTCTATAAATCACCATTGGTATCTTTAGAGCATAAATGGAGAGTTTTCCGTTCTCTGACTTGAAAACATCTCGTTGTTACCTTGAGAACATCTCGTTGTTACCTTGAGAACATTTCGTTGTTACCTTGGGAACATCGCGTTGGTAATTGGAAAGCATCTCGTTGGTAGCTTGAGAACATCTCGTTGGTAGCTTGAGATAATCTCGTTGTTACCTTGAGAACATCTCGTTGTTACCTTGAGAACATCGTTGTTGTAATTAGAGATCATATCGTTGGTACATTGAGTTCATCTCGTTGGTGCCTTGTTACCCGAACTGCTCGTAGGCACATCATCGCATTGCATGGTACCTTGGGAATAGTTGCATTGGTAACTGGAAATCATCTCGTTGATACATTGAGAACATTTCGTTGGTACCTTGAGAACATTTCGTTGGCAGCTTGAGAACATTTCGTTGGCAGCTTGAGAACATCTCGTTGATACCTTGATAACATTTCGTTGGTACCTTGAGAACATTTCGTTGGTACCTTGAGAACATGTCGTTGATAAGTTGAGAACATTTCGTTGTTACCTTGAGAACATCTCGTTGGTACCTTGAGAACAACTCAATCGTAGCTTGAGAACATCTCGTTGTTACCATGGGAACTTCTCGTTGGTAATTGGAGCCCATTTCTTTGTTACGGTGAGAACATCTCGTTGGTTCCTTCAAATCATTTCATTGTTACCGTGAAAGCATCCTGCAACGTCCCCATGGTTGTCACTTTTGAAGCCGGGTCAAATATCATCGTTTAAATATATCCAGTTTGATCGCATTATTAGCAGTGGTAATGTGATTCATAACCGTGGTATTTATTTTACATTGATTGGTGGATGTGACGAGTGTCAATTACTGTGTGTATTGTGTTACCAGGACGTAATACACAGTGTCCTCTCTTATTGATTATGCGATAACTGTTATCATTGAGTATTTATATCGACCTGTGAAGTGAAGGTAATATGATCAATTACCAACATTTGACTTAGTGGTAAAAAAAGAAATTAATGTGCGGGAGAGAATACTTTCTATTAGGTTCAAGATAAGAATATAAATATACTTGCCATTCTATAAGGATTACACTTCAATGATATTCTAAAACAGAACAAGAACAGTTGATCATTTAATTGACAGAATAGGTCGTGTAACTTAAAGAATGTGTCGTTTTCGATAATTGCAAACAGTTTACCATTTAATTGAAACACAAAGCCGTTTAAGTGAGATCAAATACCATTTATCTGAAACAGTTTATCTTTTAAATGAACCAGGTTTCATTTCCGGATCGCTCTATGGATCAAACAATAACCTATCCCAGTGCGGTTTGTCATCATCTACACGAATCAAATAACACATCGATGTTTCTAAATAGATCGGTTAGAATCGATACTGCTCCCATTTAGCGGTTACTCGAGTGCACATGTTGTGGGTAATCGCTGCAAGTGACACGTCAATATTGAACTGTTTGATCAGTGCCGATTGAGACCCCATGCTGTGCTGGTAGCTAATAATATACAGCCAGTCTGGACTCTGTTATATCTCCGCGTGTCCATCACGCTGGTACTCCATACAGGGTTGCCTTGAGCTCCTCATCTTCCTGTGCGACGCGCTGCTGCTATCTTGAAGCGTACTTTACTCTAATTGGATAATATCAGGCTTAGACAAGATTGGTATTTGTGATGGACCTTTTCTTAACTGAATATGTAAGATTTGTCCTGACAGCTAGATATGATTTTAGAAAATCAAATTATTTTAAAGTAACAAATTGTTTTGTAATTTCAGTCTTGCAAACGGGTCATTGACGTTAAAATCTTTACTTACCACCGTATTTTGTTATTCTAAAAAATCGACCATCACTCAAATGAAATTGTGAAACTAAATTACTGCCACATGCACTTCTAGAAACCATAGACGTGTCGTCTTTATCGTTCACGTCACAGCGAACACGTAAAGCTTGGCTGCATGTCTGACAACCCAAACACGCCAGTAAGTAATGAGTATAGATTTAGCATCTGTAACCCCAGACTGTACCTTGTGACGAATCAATAGCCATCCATTATTATGTGATACCTCCATAGTTTATGCCTTAACATAAATTAATCTTCATTACTAGTAGTTATCTGACGTGTGAATATTGATCCAATGAATGTGAAGTAATGTAGATTATTACTGCGTAACATGTTGTGAAGTAATGAAACTTCCTGCCGTGTAACATGTTGTGAAGTAATGAAGCTTCCTATACTGTGTAACATGTTATGAAGTAATTAAGCTTCCTATACTGTGTAACATGTTGTGACGTAATGAAGTTTCCTGCTGTGTAACATGTTGTGAAGTAATGAAGCTTCATTTACTCTGTAACATGTTGTGAAGTACTGAAGATTCGTCGGGATTCAAGAGTCAATATTATTAATTGCGCAAACACCTCATCGCACAAGGTACAATCCAAACAACAGATTATAGGAGATTGCAATGACACATATTGTACTGACACACGTTGTATTGATACACGTTGTTAATGACACTGGTTGGACTGACACATGGTTTACTGACACATGTTGTACTGACACATGTTGTACTGACACGTATTGTAATGAAACACGTTGTACTGACACGTGTTGTACGAACATATTTTGTACTAACACATGTTGTACTGACATGTATTGTACTGACACATGTTGTAGTGATACATGTTGTAGTGACACGTATTGTACTGACACTTGCTGTACTGACACGTATTGTAATGAAACACGTTGTACTGACACGTGTTGTACTAACACATGTTGTACTGACATGTATTGTACTGGCACATGTTGTAGTGACGCATGTTGTAGTGACACATATTGTGCTGACACATGTTGTACTGACACATATTGTAATGACATGTATTGTACTGACGCATGTTGTAGTGAAACATGTTGTAGTGACACGTATTGTACTAACACATGTTGTACTGACATGTATTGTACTGACACATGTTGTAGTGACACATGTTGTAGTGACACATGTTGAAGTGACACATGTTGTAGTGACACGTATTGTACTGACACATGCTGTACTGACACGTAATGTAATGAAACACGTTGTACTGACACGTGTTGTACTAACACATGTTGTAGTGACACGTATTGTAATGAAACACGTTGTACTAACACATATTGTACTAACACATGTTGTACTGACATGTATTGTACTGACACATGTTGTACTAACACATGTTGTACTGGCACATGTTGTACTGATACAAGTAACATGTTTATCTACATCCAGCTTCACTGGAATCAAATGTGTCTACCAGGTGACACCAGCGTAATCTGACCTTTCTCTTACGTCTCTTAAGGCTCCTTGGTAATCCGGATCAAGCAATGATTACGACTTACGTGAATAGAATATATGATACTGGAATCAGAAAACAAGATAAAATCACAGATATATCGGTACTTCCAATGTGATTTAGTTGAACCAGATTGCATTAAAATGGTTAGAATTGTTACACTAACTGTATTTTCATTGCTTTTATTTCCTCTATGTTATAATTTCATGTTCTAGCGCATATGAGACAAAGTAATGGGTTACTACCCTTTGTCGTGACAGTAAACACATAAAATATACTCTAACAACATCTGTAAACTGGATCAGCTACATTGTAACGTCAGATTGAGAAATGGGTGCACTGATCTTTCCTCCAGAACGATTGTCAGGGAAGACTTATAAGAAGACTGACACGTCAAGTTCACTTGTCCTCTGTGCAGATAATTAATTAAGTCTCACGGTCGTTTTTACATCTTTGTTTCTTGGCCACGGCGGTAACGTCAACTATCAGAAACAGCGTGGACAGATAAGCCAACCCAGCCTCATCCCCATCACCGTCTGCAGACCTCTTGTGGCAAATCCGAGTTGACGTAAAATCGATGTTTGCGAGATGGGTCTCAGAGGCATGGCATTCGGATCATAAACCAGATAGATTACACCAATATTGGCAACATAGGTAATAAATAAGGGTATTTTCTTATGGCGGCTCTCATAGCAATATGAGCTGGTTGATAGATGGTAGAGATTGAGGCGTCTGAACGGACTACTAAATTATACAGCTCTCTCCCGTTGTTCTGAAGTGCTGTGCCAACTTCCAAGGATGAGTCAATAGAATAAATAAGCTTATTTATTACAGCGCGGTTCCACTCGGGTCAAATCTTATGTCTAATAGAAAACGTTTTCACTGATATTGGACATATTAACTGTATTGAAAGTTGATGAATCAGTGTCCTATGTTGAGGTTGACTAGCAAATCATTTTATTATTTTAAATTTTGTTTATATATACTTTGTCAACCGATATTATCTCTCTCTCTCTCTCTCTCTCTCTCTCTCTCTCTCTCTCTCTCTCTCTCTCTCTCTCTCTCTCTCTCTCTCTCTCTCTCTCTCTCTCTCTCTCTCTCTCTCTCTCTCTCTCTCTCTCTCTCTCTCTCTCTCTCTCTCTCTCTCTCTCTCTCTCTCACACCAATTGTACATGTCCCTCCTGTTACATGATGTAAGTGCCACATTGTACAGTTTGGTCGCTTATACATCACGTCAACAGCAGTTACAAGAAGAACACGTCAATAGTACACATCATTCAATTTTTATGACATAGCGTTGCTTCGCCTTTAGCGTACAAAGTGACGTTGAATTAACAATTGATCCGTGACTTACATGTGTCACTACATATCAAATCGTTTTTATGATAATTTCAGATTAACATGTCAGAAATAATAAAGTAATGAGAAACTGTCTGGGAAAACAATAGGTGTTTCATTTTGCATATCACGATGTCTCACCATAACAGCTCATCCTATCCGTCATACGAGGCGTTTACTCAATAGCCGTAGTGTGTATATGAGAAATATCCATTATTTTAATGATTCTTTTCTCCATGGAACACTTAACAAACCCCCACACACTCTCTGCCTTTAAAACCTCCCATGACGATTAATATAGCGAGTGGAATAACGTTAGTATCGACCCGTCTCGAGTTAACTGAGAATTCAGCTGGGCAAACCGTCCTCTGACTGTCATTAATGTAATCTTCAACATGTACACATCGCTCTTATATCTCATATTGTTAATTACCGTCTATGAATTATCAATTTGTATGGTCATATCTCTAATGGAAATATGACATTTACTATCAATATACTTAATTTGTGTATTAAAGGTTATTTGATTTTCTTGCTTTGCGTAAATTCCGATTGTACCAAAATGATTGATTTTATTATTTGGATGTACATGGGGAAGGCAATCTACATGCTTGAGATTGATTTAAATATTGGTGAAGAAAAGGAAAACAGCAAAGAATGTGACCATTTTCTTCGCAGCGAATGTGAAGACATTCATGTAGTCTTCAAGCTGGTCAGGGGAATTCAACAGAATACTTCAGAAATCACTTATCACGTCTGTTGTTTAGCAATGGAGATCACACCTCAAGGACACTCACGGGTTGTAAGTAACGTAAACTATCTCCTTAAAAGCATTTTAAAGAAAGTCGCCCTAATCTCCACCGTATACTTGATGTTGGACCAAGGTGGTCGAGCAAGACACAAATCCACGATGAACATTCTTTCCTAAAGCAATTAGTCTTCGGCTTAGGAGGAAAGTAGCTGAGGCTACTGACAAATGACTACAGCATTACTCCTCGGATGAGCCCCGGTTAAAAAAACCATCTTATTTTATGTTGTCAGTTCGAGAAGGCAGACTAACACAACAATGGAATGATTATTTAGCACTGATGTGTAGACAGGTTCAAAGTCCTTGCAACACAATGTGGTGTTGGTAATGTGTTTAGAAATAGTAATGTAAATCTGAACAGAATATAATTACATCGAGTCATTCTGAATCTCAAAACGTCGACTAAATGTTCTGACAATTTTGAGTTTATTGCAAGAGTACCTAATTTGCAAGAAGGCATAGCAATATACCACAACTAGTATTTATGTGTCTCAAACGTTGCAGAAACGTTTTGTTCTTGCGTTCCACAGTGAAGAAATGGTCCATAACTTGAAGTGAAATAAATATAAACGTTGTTGTACATTCAAACTCAGCATAATTTGATATTTAGTTCAAGAAATATGTAGTCCAGATGATATCTCTTCTAATGACAGATTTACCTTCGTAATATAATTATGTCTTTTCCAGTACGTGGCCTCCACAAGGTGGTCGTCTTCTTCCGTACCTGTTACGAGATTCCAGTTATAACATTGCTTCATAGCGATTACCAATATGACAGCAGGTGTCAGAGACACAACTGGAGCAATTTTATTTTCCTACGGTTGTGTAACATTCTCAGCTCAGCGGACAACGTACGATCTATCACAAAGACTCAGAAAAACATATCATTATTCTTTAAACATCACCATTTTATTAACATGAAACCCTTATTTCCCAGAGGTGCCTCTTCAATTTTTAATAAATAACGATATTTTAAGAATAAATATTGTTTTCAGAGTTTAAATGTTGGCTAGGACATTGTAAGCCAATAATTCATATAAATGTCAAGCAGTATTTATTGTGTACACAATATGATTACAATGTTATCTATTGTCTATAAGCTGGTTGAACAGTATCATATCAATACTCGTAAAGATTAAATGCTCGTCAATGCGGTGAACAAAATGAGTTCTCAGTGATAGGATCCAATATCATCATTTCAAGTAATCTATTTTTGATCGATTGCAGTATCAAGAGATTTAATCTTATCAATCCATTAAAACCGAATAATGAAACAAAATTTAAGTTGTTTAATTAACACCGTTGTAATATACACTATTAGATTGGGTTTTACATTAGTTTGACAATCAAATAAAAAAGATGTTGCTTTTGTAATTGATATTTAAAATTTTTTAAAAACACTGAGATAAGCTTTTCTAATTTTGAGAAGTTAAAATATCCAGTTTGTTATCTTGTATAGGAGAAAGGGTCGAAAAGGAAAGTACACAAACTTTCCAAAGATGTTATTCACTCTTCAATAGTACACCCAATACACGTAAAGTTCAATCGATTGTTTCAATTCTATTATATACGTAAGTCACTTCAGGTTCAATAAGAGACACTTTACTTTATCGATTGTTGCAATTTACAGAACACACACACAGCCCTACTGCAATTACCAGGTAAAAGAAGGGAATCAATATTTAATGTGAATTATGCAGCTACTGATAATGTGATTATGTGCTAAATGTGAAAGAAGCTTTACAAAGAATTAATGAACGGCTTTTTTACATCTGAAGATAAGGATGAGCATGGCTGTTCGTCTGGAAACCGATAAAGATACACTAATGATTAGAATTGTGTTATACCGATAAAGATGAACCAATGATTATCATTGTGTTTTAGCTATTAACATAACTATTGTAGATCAATTGTGATAATACTGATATAAATATGTAAAACGATGTAGAATAATCTAATCCTGGTTTGCATAGACGTTCAGACCACATACATTTGAGTTCTGTATCCCTTAAAGAGATACTGCCTTCTCACTGAAGTCGAGCATGCGCAGAAATAACCAATGAAAACATCAACGTATTGATCAGAAAGGTTTGTCAATTAGATAATATCGCTCGGTCAAAAGGGTAATTTCAATATGTACAATCTGTTTGAGAGGCATTCAAGAAGTTGGTGTAATAGAAAGACAAGGATATATTTATGGATGTTCAACTTCTTTATTTCACAATGGCGACGTCCCGGTATAGATCCTAAAACCGGATATGATTGATAACGGTATAAGGATCTATACCGAAACGTCGTCATTGTATAATAAAGAAGTTGAACATCCATAAATATATATGTATATATATATATATATATATATATATATATTCAAAAGTTAAAAAACACATATATATATTTATCATTGTCATTCAATATGTACAATGTCGAGTATATGAGGTTTGATATTACAGCTTAAGTTTGAACTACATTGAGACGATCTACCTAACATTACTGTCAATAATCACAACAACAGTAACATGGTATTATTTCCGAAAAATCACTAGTAAGTTGGAACATATCTGACACATAAGCTTCTTATTTTTGTCAAGGAACCTGCCCCATTATCGGTCGGACCTACATAATAAAATCTCGTGATGTTATGTAATTAAACACACTGTATACATTTGAATACCTGAAACACTTGGTCATGCTGAACCACAAGAAGCCCAAGAAGCTGCGTGCAGGTATTTACCAATCTTGGTGTATGCGCAGCTGCTTCTCCCAGACTCTGGAATGGTGTATGTCACGCAAGCATCAAACAACAGCCGTGTATTTATGTACTCTTCCTGTAATATATCATTTATGTAATGGAAAGAAAATACAACATTTAGCTTGATTGATACGTGCATTTTACAGTCGTTATACCGGTAGGTATTTACATCGAACCAAGTCATCTCGGATGAAGAAAAAGGTGAACATAATTATTATGTTTTCCCGAGGGAAGACATATAATCGTAAGTTCTTATATCTAATGTGTATGTAAACCATACACTGTAAAAATGGTGTTTAGCATATAAACATAATACTAAGCGCGTATCTTGTCCTGTTTTTTTTACGCGTTTAGACCCCTAAACACGTTTAGCTACCTGAATGTGTTTAGGAATGTGTTTAGCAACTAATCACGTTTAGCTACATAAACACGTTTATTAATGTGCTTAGCAACTAAACACATTCCTAGGTATCTAAACGTGTTTATGGGTCTAAACGTGTAAAAAAACAGGACAAGATACGCGCTTAGTATTATGTTTAGCTTTTCAACACAAAACCACACTCTCCAGCACGCCTGAAAATAAAAGCATTGCAACTATACAAAATATTTAAATCAATGAAGACCAATGTTATATCTTGTAATACAATCTTACACACCGCCATCACCAAAAAATTCATGGCGCTTAATAAAAATTATATAAGTACATATAATATATAAGTGTATGATACAAGAAATAAATTTGGTCTGCATCACCCCTTTTATAGGGGTGATTAATAATGACTCAAAATCAGGAATTTCTCGAAAAGATTTATTAAAAATTATTGATAAAATAACCATATACACCAATCAACTCATCGATTTCACCAAATATTAAATTTATAAGACAACCATTATTCTCACAATATACATGGATAAGAAGGTATCTACATATAATATATATGCTTATATATGCTTGAACAATGTTCATTTGGCAGTTAAATTTTCAGACACAAATATTTCAAAAGTGGTTTTAGAATCAAGGCAATTTAGCAACATTCTAATCCTTATTACCTAATGTTTAACATTAATGAGTGTCTGCATATGAATTAATACCTTAATAAATCCTTTAAAATAAGTTTGGGTGTTTTCAACATAATATTTTCACACCATCAGAATCATTTTTTTTATAAAAAAAGGTTAATGCTCAATCCCTTTGTTCTGGAGAAAACATGTTATAGTAATATATATGTTTACAAAGCTTTTGTAGTTTACTCCCTTAAAAGATCTGTATAAGTCAAAGGATTTGGAAAGGTAGTTGAGATTCAGGATGGTCTTTTGTAAACTGCATTATATCTTCTTTGGCATCCTTCACCTGAAACATGAATGAAGAAACTTTTAGTTTACCATCGAAATGCAACATGACAAAAATAACACAATAGATGAACATATCCAGTCTCCTGAAAACATTTTAACAAATGTAGTAAAGTGTAACATGTTATGGAATAACTCAAATGGGTATATACAAATGGTTGTTGTGAAAAATTAACTGACATCAAATCAAGTGATCAATCAGTAAAAACTGTCAATATTTTAGTGGGACTTCAACGTTCCGTAATCACTGATCCTGTCAGTTCTGGTTTCCTACAAAAAGGGCAAAAATAAGTTACAAAAGAGTCAAAAATAAAATGGCAGATACAACATTTTTTTTACCAAAATATATCCATACAATTGTTATGTATTTGTGATAGTCTTTAAATATAAAGGAATTTGGTTCAATATTTACTCACCACAGCTGAGTCAATGCTAACAGTTTCTTGTATTTCTTCATCACATCATCTTTCTTGTCAAGGCAGACTGTCATCAGGAAAATTCCTTCTCCAACTGCATAACATAGATACATCTAAATATACTGGTCTGGTCCTAAATGAGCTATATGAGCATCAACCAAGTATTTAATGATGAACATATTGTCATATGCTTCTTTCAGAACTTATTTTAGCAAATACAATTGTTAAACATCTACACCCTTATTACACATCTTAATTCAAGTAATTAAACACAACCAGTTACACTAGTCAAACCTCACTACAATGGAATTCGATAGTAACATGTGGTTTATGGATATTACTTCAAGCTAGATATATAAACATTATCAGAACTCTCATATATATCATTTATATAAATAACAAATATTACTAAAATATATATGTACTGTTGGTGCTAAGCATATAATAAACGTACGTTAAATGACTCATTACAAACTCCTTTGACAAATGAAAACAACATAGAAATCAATCGGACGACGTTGTGAAATCTCAAATCAACCTACCTTTCAAAGTCTTGATTGGAACCATAAGTGTGTCGTTCAGGGAACATAGAGACATATATTCACAGTAATGTCATAGATAGAAATCTCCCCCTATATTGCAATATTATTTACAAGCTGACCACGCATGATGTAACGCTGATATACCCAACTGTTCATTAGCTGCCTCGGGCAATGTGCACTCCAAGCAACTGAGATTTAGTATCGTTATTAAGTAAGATTCGGTAAACTTAGCAATGAATGAGCTTATGGCGACATCGAATGTTTCAGTATTACATATTTGAATAAGAATAATTACTATGACACGTTTGGGTTACCGAATGTGAGTGTATATAAAGCGAGAGTAGCATGTGGAAATCATATCTTGATTCGCTGCAAATACATTCACATCTCGACCCTCATCTGTGTTCAGGTAAGCTATGTTATATTACTTTGTTTATGTCTAAATTGTAACTGTATTATCAAATGTAAATACTGCTTGTTACTTGAACTGTGTGCAACAATTATTCATCACTAGATTTGTTTACCTATGTATATTTACCATCATCCTCAGCTATGTCTATCACTTAGTCCTAACTATGTACAAAACTTGTGTCAAATGATTATATTATGTGAGCATTCAATTTATATCGAACACCATGAGTGAATTATATACAAATGTCTGCTAGCAATAAGATCATCCAAGTTCTCACATATGTTACTTAGATTTATTCTTCATGTATAAAAATGAGAGGTCCGTCAGCATTCGGCTCAATAACTTATTACCATATTTAAAGTAAATGCGTCCTACCGTATTTACTGTATTATATAAATTATTGTATTACCGTATTTAAAGTAAATGCGTCCTACTGTATTTACTGTATTATAGAAATTGTTGTATTACCGTATTTAAAGTAAATGCGTCCTACCGTATTTACTGTATAAACTGTTATAATTACTGTTATTGTAATTTTACCATATCAACCATTTAGAAATGTTATATTATATGACTTATACTTTACTGTGTATTATCTTAACTTATTATTGTAATTGTAATGTATTATTTGAAATTGTATAATACATATATCTTGATTCACTGCAAATACATTCACATCTCGACCCTCATCTGTGTTCAGGTTATCTTTGGGGCATCCTCCAGCAAATCAGTGTGCTCGACCGTGTGACTGCTAATTTCCCCGATTAACTGTCAACATAAAACTCCTACAAACCACGTCACTTCAACGTGATAAAATCATCGACGTTGTCGACACCAAAACGATGACAACGACTCGATGAAAGGTGGCTGGAGAACGTCGACCCAGACGCACTGATGCCGACTGGAGGAGCAACCCCAACCAACTACCGGGACAAGCTACGGTTTTCAAGCAAGCCCTTACAACAACATCCACTAGGGGGTTTCAGTACCTTCACTATATCATCTCCTGACAACACCAGTGTGTCATCTCAACCTTCATCTGCTTCATCTCCTGATCAACACATTGACGTCGTAGAGCAGCCCTCTACCTCAGGACATCATCAGCAGATACAACAACTTCCCCAACATAATAACCAATCTGTTGAGCCAGCCATGACATCCCTACACCTACCCAAGTTCAGTGGATCACAAGAAGGCCCAGCTTGGTGGACAGATTTTGAGGCATGGCTCGAACTGTCAAAACATACAAATGACAGGGCATGTTTAATCCTACCCTTCTACTTGGAAGGCCCAGCCAAGCAGTGGCACAGGCATCTACCTGCAGCAACACGGACCACATGGGCTAACATCAAGGTAGCCTTTCAAGAGCAATTTGGGCAGGACCTGCAAACGGACCTGTCGGTTTTAAACATCAAGCAGCAGCCTGCTGAGACTGTGACGGCCTACCTTAATAGGGTACAAGAAGGGTCCTACAGCAAGGACATCCCAGAGAACCTTCTTGTTGCTATCACCATTAACGGACTGCTGCCTGAAATTAAGCAATGGGTGCAGTTGCAGCAACCCAAGACTATGAGAGAGGTTCAGCAACAGGCTAAATTGGCTGAATCTTCTCAGCCATCAGCAAAAAGTACAGACATTAATGTGGCACAGGATGTTAAAAATTTAACAATGTTAATGGAAAAATTATTAACTACCAATGCTGAGGTCGCATCCCTCAGTTTCAATAACCATTCAGACCGCCGACCTCAGCATAAAACAAAATCTTATCAAAAGAATCACCATTTCAAAAATTCACCCGCCCAAAACTGTGCTCAGAATAGTCATACCTATTCACCTTCTCTACCTCCTCATGCTCATACTCAGTACTTATATCAAACCCCAACTAACCAACATTCTTTTCAACAAGAATATCCTTCTTACAATCCTTACTATCATCCACAGCAACCATCCTATCCACAGCAACCATCCTTTCCTCCACATCCACAAGCATCTTCTTACCCCAACTACCCTCCTCAATCATCCTTCCCTAATCCTCCCTCTTACAATCCTCCTCCCCAGTCACAACCTCCTCGTAGATGTGCAGGATGTGGCGGGCACTGCTCAAATCGCAAATACTGCCCACATCGCAACACTCTCTGCACATACTGCAATAAGACTGGACATCCTCACTCTTTATGTGTCAATGCCTTTCTGGCGCGAGGTCACTCACAATAGGGACTCGCGCCTGTCTCTCAGGTTCCAACACCGGGGGTCAGGCCAGGACTAGCACAAGCACATGTCTCTTCTGCTTCTACTCCTCAACCCAGTGCTATCTATCCAGCTGTTCCATCTGATTCTTCCTCCTCTAATGCTATTCCTACACAACATGAACCAGTCTACATTGCATCGGCTTCAACCCTACTCACGAAAAACACTATTTCTTTGAAATTAAACGGCATTAAGACCACAGCGTTAGTGGACACGGGTGCCGGAATTTCTTGTATTCATTCAAAATTCCTTAGAAAAATTGGCATTTCTGAAAATTGTTATCAAAGATCTCCCTTAACTGAAGTCATCGGAGTGGGTGGTGAACGACACTCCGTTCTTGGCACTGTCACAATAGTGGTTAAGATTAACAATATTAACTACTCTCAGAAATTCCATGTCTTCTCTTCCCTACATCATACCATAATCCTTGGCATGGATTTCCTTGAAACTAACCAAGCTAATATTGATTTTGTTTCCAAGACACTCACCCTTCACGCAGGTTTGCACTCTGTGTCATTTGTGGAGACAAATGTTGGTCTCGCCAGACCACGCAAAACAGTCATCATCCCAGCTCACTCTGAAGCAGATGTCCCAGTCAAGCTTTCCAGATGTTCCTCACATGAGATTGTTATACTTGAGCCCTTAGCTGGCCTCGACGTGCTCAATCTACAAGGCGCCAAGTGTCTCATACAGAACACAAAAGGTAAAGCTTGCATGCGATTTCTCAATCCTTCAGATTCTCCTATCACACTCAGCTGTCGACAAATCGTTGCTTCTGCTTCTCAAGTTGATCTTGATTCTATCATATCTCTAGTTTCTACGCCTCCACCTTTAACTCAGATCAATTCTGTTTCTGCACCTACCACTGATTCGTCGGACACTCTATCCTTCAATCTTAGTGATTCTGATTTAACTGAAGAACAAAAACTTCAACTAGAGTGCTTCCTTCGTTCTCAACAATCAGTGTTTGCACAAGATTGGTCACAGTTAGGTCGTACTCATTTTCATGAACATCGTATACAAACTGAAGATGTTTCTCCTATCAGACGAACCTTCTATCGTCAATCTCCAGAGGTTAAGCAAGAATGTGCTAGACAAGTTCAGAAAATGTTAGACGCAGGTATAATCGAACCGAGTTCATCAGAATGGCAATCGCCAGTTGTAATGGTAAAGAAATCTGATGGTACTTATCGTTTTGCCGTAGATTATAGAAGGCTCAATGCTGTTACGAAGCCAGTATTTTTTCCTCTTCCTCGTTTTGATGACGTAATTGATGCCATTGGTGAAAAACACAGCAACATTTTTTCAGTCCTAGATTGTGCTAGTGGATTTTGGCAGATACCACTTCATCCAGAAACTAAGCATAAATCTGCGTTCATTACGCAGCAAGGCATTTTTGAATTCAACCGTCTTCCTTTTGGTCTTAAAAATGCACCAGCAGCATTTCAACAAACAATTTCTAGAGCTCTTCAAGAAATGAATTGGAAGTTCATTTTGGTCTATGTAGATGACATCATAGTCTATTCCAAAAATTTCAAAGAACATCTTCATCATCTTAAATGTGTCTTTGCAAAACTTAAAGAAGCAGGTCTTACCCTGAAACCAAGTAAGTGTAGATTCGCAGCCAGAAAAGTCACATACCTTGGGCATGTTTTCAGCAAAGATGGCATTGAAGTCGATCAAGCCAAAATTGAAATTGTTAACAAAATTCCACAACCTAAAAATATTCATGACATTCGTCACTTTTTAGGCCTAGCTTGCTATTACCGAAAATTTGTACCAAGCTTCTCCAAACTTGCTTCACCCCTTTACAATCTTCTTCAAAAGGACACCCCTTTTCATTGGACTCCATCATGTCAATCATCTTTTGTTAAGCTTAAAGAAGCATTAACTTCAGCTCCTATTCTTGCCTATCCTGATCCTGAAAAACCTTACATCTTGACCACCGATGCTTCTTCATCAGCTATTGGCTACATTCTTGGTCAAAAGGACTCATCAGGAAAAGAACATGTCATCTGTTATGGAGGTCGTGCCCTTCATGCTTCAGAAAAGAAATGGGGAATCACTCAGCTAGAATGCTTGGCAGTTCTTGAAGGAATCCGCACCTTCCGTGTTTATCTTGCCTCCAGGAAGTTCAAAGTCTACACTGACCACAGTGCACTCAAATGGCTCAAGAACATCAAGGCTGAGACAGGTCGTCTTGCCAGATGGTCTTTGATGCTTCAGGAGTATGACTTTGATATTGAACATCGACCCGGCAAGTCAAACACAAATGCTGATGCACTATCTAGAATGTCCTACCCACCTCTTACTTCTGTACCAATCACAGATGACTTTCCTTCACCACCTGTCATTTCTTCTATCAGTACTTCTTCATTTCCGGCAGAGCAACGTACAGAAGTAGTAGCCTCTGTTACTTCTGATGAATCTACTCATCAAGCATCAGATGACACATCATCTTTAGATCAGTACACAACTGACACTCTACCAGATTCTTCAGCAGAATCTGAACCACTTCAAGTTGACTTTGTCTATCTCAGGGAGACAGCATCTCCTAGTCCCTTCGTCAATGCTGTAGATACAGACATCAACGACAATGACCTAGCTGAGAGACAGAGAAAATCAACAGACTTGAAACCCATCATTGATTTCATTGAGAAAGATGAAATTCCACCAGACTACACTCCTGCTCAAGTCAAAGGTCTTCAAGGACGTTCCCAAGAGTATGACCTTAAGGACGGTGTTCTATATCACTTCTTTCAGCCCAAACACCGAGGTAATAAAGGAAACCGTGTTCCCATGATAACACAGTTGGCAGTCCCCACTAAAGACAGAAAAGACTTGCTGTATGCTTACCATGATTCCAAAGCAGGCGGATGTCACTTCGGCCGTGACGCCACTCGCCAATCCATCATGGCAAAGTACTATTGGCCAGGGTTGTACCAGGACATTGAAGACTATGTCAAGTCCTGCGATGTTTGTCAGCGTTCCAAGAGGCCCACTCATTCCAAGCCAGCGCCATTGGTTCCCTTGCCTATTGAAGATACATTTTCAAGACTTCATGTTGACATACTTGGTCCGCTTCCTAAAACCAACGAGGGCTACAAATATATTCTTGTAGCAGTAGATTCATTCTCCCGCTGGATCGAAGCCTTCCCTATGAAGACCCAAGAAGCAACTGAAGTAGCAAAGATACTCTTTAATGAGATCTTTTCTAGGTATGGTGCCCCAAGATCGCTTTTAACGGATAGAGGTCGCCAATTCACATCGAAGTTGGTCAATGCTATCTGTGAAATCTTGGAAGTCAAGCATCTTCATACCAGCTCATATCATGCTCAATGCAATGGAATGGTTGAAAGGCGAAATGCAACAATCTCTCAGGCTCTAAAGTCCTATTGTCAACCAGACCAGAAAAACTGGGCTGATATTCTACCCTGTATTCTGATGGCCATGAGGAATGTTCCCTGTCAATCAACTGGTTTTTCACCTCACTTTCTGATGTTTGGAAAAGAAATGCATCTTCCATTTGATACCTCCTTGTTGCCTAAACCATCTTTAGGTAAAGATGCCGAGATGCATTTGAAGACTCTGATTGATAATCTCAAAGTGGTAAAAGCAATTGCTCGGGATAACATGGAAGTCAGTCAAGATATTGACAAAGAGCACAAAAACATCAAATCCAAAGAACCATCTTTCACGGTTGGCCAGCATGTCTACCTTCACAACACAGCAATAGGCACAGGTCTTTCACCTAAGTTGGCACAACCATGGAAAGGTCCATACTACATCACTTCCATTGGACCAAATTACACCTACAAGATTCGGAGATGTTCAGACGACGCTGAACACAAATCTCCTGTACATGCAAATCGCCTAAAAGTTGGTGGTTCTTAGAGCTGATAAACAGCCACCAGAACCACAACCAGACACCTCTGGTACAGCAGCATCAGCGCCTGCTTCCTATTCTACCAGTCAGCACCCTGACTGCAATTCTTCACCTCGTTCCAGCGAAACGGATGGTGATCCTGCATCATCTACAACGGATGATCGCACTCAACAATCAGGCTTAACTTCTACTAAGCCAAAGAGCACTTCTTCTGCTCACCCTTCTTCGAGCTCGACCAACGCTCACTATTCAACCAGCACAACTGCTGCACAAACACCTACGAGCGGACAAACTGCTCCACCTGCACAAACTGCACAAACTGCACAACCAGCACCCAGCACATCACCTTCTGCACGTAATGCACCATCTGCACCAGAACCTTCTAGAGAAGCTTATCCTGTAGAAAAGGTTCTTAGGTCAAAACTCATAAATGGAGTACGACATTATCTTCTCAAATGGCTTCACTTCCCTACACCAAGTTGGGAACCAGAACAGAATGTAGGTCCAGGTCTCAAAGCAGACTTCCACATCAGGAAAACAAATTCAGGCAAACGTCGCAAACGACAACAAACACCCAAATACTTCTATTAACATTCCTACTACAGTTTATAATATTTACTCTAATCTTGAGAAACAACTATCATTGGAGTTACTGAAAGACATACAGGTTAACCTGTGTTTAAAAGTGCTCGGGGATGCTGATCACATCCTCACCCAAACCAACCGGTCTTTGACTAACATACTGATGATTGTTCTCTTCTCGTATACTCTTCAACTACTCCTACCTTCTGGAACCATATATTTCTTGCATCTTCCTCAAGTAACCCTACAACTTCTCCGTTCTGAGCAATTACTCCTTAGGTAAAGCTTTGCTACCTTTATGTTTTTCACTTCCATTTTCAACAATGTTATTTAATGTTTCCATCTCCTGGATCTTGACCCAGATGATTGTAAACTGTTTGATTATGTACATTTTCATGTGTGAATTGTTTTTTGGCTTTCGCGGTCGAAAGTTCCCAAGCGGAGGGGTATTGTCATAGATAGAAATCTCCCCCTATATTGCAATATTATTTACAAGCTGACCACGCATGATGTAACGCTGATATACCCAACTGTTCATTAGCTGCCTCGGGCAATGTGCACTCCAAGCAACTGAGATTTAGTATCGTTATTAAGTAAGATTCGGTAAACTTAGCAATGAATGAGCTTATGGCGACATCGAATGTTTCAGTATTACATATTTGAATAAGAATAATTACTATGACACGTTTGGGTTACCGAATGTGAGTGTATATAAAGCGAGAGTAGCATGTGGAAATCATATCTTGATTCGCTGCAAATACATTCACATCTCGACCCTCATCTGTGTTCAGGTAAGCTATGTTATATTACTTTGTTTATGTCTAAATTGTAACTGTATTATCAAATGTAAATACTGCTTGTTACTTGAACTGTGTGCAACAATTATTCATCACTAGATTTGTTTACCTATGTATATTTACCATCATCCTCAGCTATGTCTATCACTTAGTCCTAACTATGTACAAAACTTGTGTCAAATGATTATATTATGTGAGCATTCAATTTATATCGAACACCATGAGTGAATTATATACAAATGTCTGCTAGCAATAAGATCATCCAAGTTCTCACATATGTTACTTAGATTTATTCTTCATGTATAAAAATGAGAGGTCCGTCAGCATTCGGCTCAATAACTTATTACCATATTTAAAGTAAATGCGTCCTACCGTATTTACTGTATTATATAAATTATTGTATTACCGTATTTAAAGTAAATGCGTCCTACTGTATTTACTGTATTATAGAAATTGTTGTATTACCGTATTTAAAGTAAATGCGTCCTACCGTATTTACTGTATAAACTGTTATAATTACTGTTATTGTAATTTTACCATATCAACCATTTAGAAATGTTATATTATATGACTTATACTTTACTGTGTATTATCTTAACTTATTATTGTAATTGTAATGTATTATTTGAAATTGTATAATACATATATCTTGATTCACTGCAAATACATTCACATCTCGACCCTCATCTGTGTTCAGGTTATCTTTGGGGCATCCTCCAGCAAATCAGTGTGCTCGACCGTGTGACTGCTAATTTCCCCGATTAACTGTCAACATAAAACTCCTACAAACCACGTCACTTCAACGTGATAAAATCATCGACGTTGTCGACACCAAAACGATGACAACGACTCGATGAAAGTAACATCAACTTTTGGCTTCATGTGCACTTCGAATGATAAGAAACGTGTGCATCAACAACGTGTAAATAGACAAGAGGATGCTGGAGAAATATGGCGGCCACAGGGATACACATCTGTTCTTAATTAACTCTCCCGCCCAAACTGACCAATGTAACCCGACCCATTGGGGAAATTCTCAAACATGTTTAGGAAAGTGTTTAGCCAATGGTGTAATGTATGTTTAAACACGTTTAGAAATGTGTTTAAAAGCTCTTCATGTTTAAATAACAGATGTAATATCGTTCTTGTGCTTAGCCATTAAGCACTATCCTAAACATGTGGAGCATTAAACATGTAACGGTGGTGTTTAATTGCTAAACGCGATTTTTACAGTGTAGATTGGATTGATTTTGTTAAACGCGCTGACATTTTTATACTCTCTTCGTTGCGTTTTCTAGCGCAACATACAGGTTTTATCGGCTCCTGGAGAACAAGAAACTATCAATGCAAAAAGGTGAGTATTACATTATATATTAAGCTTATACATTTATATAGCTATATAATGAAACGTTATAGGTTTGCTTCATGATACCGAATACAGAATGACAGTATTGGGTTATCCCCTGGCCTAAACATATGAAGTGAAATTCGAAATTATGAGATGGGGTTTGATTACCGTGTGATATATATATATATTTATATATATATATATATATATATATATATATATATATATATATATATATATATATATATATATATATTAATATATATATATATATATATATATATATATTTATATATATATATATATATATATTAATATATATATATATATATATATATATATATATGATACAGCTGGGAGATATAGATATAGAATACAGCTGAGAGATATAGATATAGATTACTGTTGCACGATATACATGTAGAATACAGCTGTTAGAAAAAGATATACAGCTTATGTCAGTTATGTGTGTCTCTCCTCAACTGTCTGTTAGAGGGTGGTTTGATGTAATTTTACAAATCAAATATGTTACCATCTTCTTCCTTTTAACAATGTTTCCGGTTTACTTCAGTATTCTGGAAAAGACGCTAGAACAGTTGTATCCAGAACGGCATCCTTTAAACCAAAGCTTCCCACATGTTTCCATACCCTGTACAATGACATAACGGCACCAGGCCATGCCAAACACTCATTTCCATGTTACCAACAGAAGAGACCAGAAATAACATTACTGGAGTGAGGGTGTGATCACCATGTCATTATCTACCTACATCTAACATCAGAGTGGGAGACAGCCTAGCCTTCATTCAATTACGCTTCCTTGTCACCTATATATACCACAGACTATCTTACTTTCATGTCTACTCGGTCACCACCTCGCTATAATACCATTAGCCTCCCTTCCATTATGCCAACAATGGCTTGCAAACGACGTTTCAGAAACATTTTCGATATAGAATGTTCAACATTGATGCGCAGTACTCTATCATAATTTTCAAATTCCATATAAAAAAATGAATTTCATTGTTTATTAATCTTAGATGTTCGAATCACAATCAATTTATTTGAAACAAAATCCGAACTCATTCATTTGATTTTGTTTCAAATTAATTGATTTTGATCGATTCATCTAAGATTTTCAAATGTTATTCAATTTCATAAAGGGATTTAGGACTTGTTCTGCAGTGTGCCTTTAAGTGTTTACAGGATACGAAAAGTTAGTGAAAATGATTATAAGCAATGCGGAGTTGAATGATCATCCTGTGTAGTTTCTTAGTCGGCTCAGGGGTATTCAGGAAGTATTTGATAAGATGGATGTTCCTGGTAATGGACTTGTTATTGGCTTTCTCCGTCTGCAGAATCGATCATGTTGGAATATGAATTACACCTTATATCATAGAGTTGCATTTATCATGAGTAGCTATGCTCACACAATACCATAATGGATAAGTCTCTTTACAGAAAAGGACAACACATATTAGTTAGATGTATGATTATATAGTCTGTTGAGAAGCTCGTTTACAGTGTTTAGAACTGAAATTACAAATCACAAATGTCAGAGATTCGGCGGCTAGTGGTATATTACCCTACCAGACACCGAACACGGATGCTCTACAATAAAATAGATGATGCATTGTCTATATTCTCCTAGCTCGGCGTCTGGGACTGAACAAGATACATCAATCGTCGTCATTGCCGTTATCACGTTGATGTCTCACTCTAAACTAAGCCATCGTTACGAGATGCAGGCGTGACGTTATGGTGATGTGTAAGAGAGATGGGCCAACAGTTTCCTCTAGTAATTAACACCAGTCTCCCATCCCGGACACCCTGATTATCAGACTCAGTACTGTTTCATTGAGCCGAGAGCTGGACACCGAGGTGTTATAGTTCTCCAGGGTGAATCCAGAGGATGCAGGACTGGCGACTATTAATGATTGGGCTGGATCGGTCGGGAAGCGAGGTGCAGTTAATTTGACTGCTCTGTGGGCAGATGTGGCGGGATTGAGGGAATTAAGATCAGGAAATAGGATGTTGAATAGATTACTGTCACTGTCCTGCTTGTATATATGCCAAGTGCATTAGCGCCTCTGCCTCTGGTCACGTAGCTGATTGAAGGTTTCAATGGAAGACCTAATGGTGTATTTGCTAAAGAGATCAAAATGTTACTTAAAGTTACAAGTGAGAATATAATGTCAGTGTGAATAACAATACTGAACATCATGTCAAGGAAATTAGTGCATGGGAGTAATGGTCTTTCAATTCAACGTAATCAGTTTGTTGCGCGTAGGCTGTATACGAGATAAATAGGTATACAAAATATGTACAATATACAAAATGTTCCTTCGAACAGACATGATGAAAGAAAAGGTCAACCCATCTCTTTGAGATTACAGGATGTAAGTGACATTCTTGCGGAGAAGACCCCTGAGACAATCACTGGGCGAGGGCGATTCACACAGATATTTCATAGAGGTCATGATGGCCACCAGTGAAAGTTTCACAGGGGCATAGTATTAGCGACAATACACTTGATAATCCATTTGTTAAAGCATGCCATCTGCGTTAATGGATTTCTCAACAGAGGTAATAAAATCCTAAAAAAAAAATTCAATTTAGAGCACGATGTTAGCTGCGAGATGGTCCTAATAAACACGGTGTTGTCTTGTTGAGGGATTATAGTGTGAACAGTATGGTTGATCAGGTCATTCTGTCAATGGCAGTCAATCTCTTGGAATGTAATACCCTTGGTGGCCCTTTCAAATAGATCGATCGTCTGTTATCATTTGTAACTGGTCTTTATACTCAACGGATGCAAATCAAACTAGAATTGTTCAGTCGATATCTTCCATTTTCACAGCATGAATGTCCTAGTGTTTGAATTGATTGAATTCTAGCGTTTATTTTTATTACCATTTCCTTATGTGTTTGACCTACGTGAACCTTTCGTTTAGTCGTATACGTGTCTTTCTTATTTTCACATTTTCAGATACGATCTATTTATGGGTAGAACCAGACGGTATTCATTCCGCTCAATTCCACTTATACATCTAATACAACACATAATCAATTATACATAAGCTGAGTTCTTTGTTTATTCTAGTTGGTAATCTAGATCATTTAAACTATATATTTTGACATTCTTATACTTGTATTATAATCATATAATGATACCAGGTCGACAACGAATGAACAAATTTAACAAAAAGTGGAAAGCACTAATTCCAATATTCAACTATTAATGTATCTGTTTTTCAATGCAAATTGATGTACATATATAGATCCAAAAAGCTCCATGTCAATATATCTATATATTATATATTGTATACACATTGCAATTGTATTCTGAACTTTGTAACCTTTGGGAACAAATAAAAAAAAATAATAAAAAAAATAAATAAACAAAGGACATACTTTTAATCTGATGTGTTTGTGCTGTTCGCAAATATTATTCAGTTATTCAGACGACACAAAACTTTGCTTTACAGTCACAACCAGAGTACATAGAATCAAAGATTTTTGTGATTCCTTGGTAGAATAAACTAGAAATACCAGTTTGCCGAGCAAACCCGTTCGTCATTCAACGTTATATTCGTCCAGGACGAGTCAGATACAGAGATAGACATGTCAAGATATCTCATTGCAGATTTCATGATATCTATTTTCATGTTTGATCATTTCCCGTGACCATATCTTCATTTTCAAGCCAGCTCGTATTTCGCAGTGTATGCACACTCATGAGACATGTCAACCGATGAATAGAATGTTACACTCTCCGTTTTGTCCAGACTGTCTAAAACCCAAGGTCCAATTTAAATAAAACCTGGAATAAATCAGAATATCTTCCCAAAGCGATCAACCGCTATATGGGCATTGTAGAAAAATAATTTACATGCAAATGTCAAACATTGAATATAATATAACAACAAGATTATTTGCTTTTATTTCGTTAATGTGCAAAATGACGCGAATTGTCTCTACAGAACTGTTCACAACGTAATGAAGATCCTTTCACTTCAGAACTATCTGATTTCGGCACAAAGACTCGCAAAACGTGCACGTCGCATTCATTGAAATCTCTGGGGCGGCAGTGAAATTGCCAGTGGCAAGTTGATTTAATGCGATCCCCTGCAAGATAGAAGGCAAGTGTCTGCGCAGTTTCAGCCCTGATGTAATTGTTTCTGATTATGCCTCCCTATTGGTGCTTTAACACTCTCCTAGCGTCGGTAATTAGACCATTCAGCGAAAATGACCCCGTGGCCCCAGTGGTCAATAAGAGAATGGAATGACCACTGTGATGGTCAACACGACGACCGCAGCGTATCGGACAATAATAGATGATTAGATTGAGCAAGATAATATTAGGGTACTTCAACCTCAAATCAACGTCTATGTACTTTGTATTAGTCATTGTGGGAATGCTGATCCGTAGGTATCGGTTGAAGATAATGATAGATTAAGGACACATGGTGTAAACAATTGCTTTCCGATACTGATAACGGTCTTCTGGGGTGTATTGTAATTGCGTTTAGGAAAACTGATGATAAAATCGCGCTTATTCACTGTAGATAGCTATGTGTCATATTGCTGTGTGCATTGTGTTTATGTGCACAGAGCATAAGATGAATGTAATTTGGTATATGGTGGAATATATTATAATCCAGATTTAGATAGTTCAAGTAATATTATAAACCTGAGTACATACAATTCATTTTAAAAAGACTTGTTGTTTTATCTGATTGTAAACTATAACTACATTGGCGCAGAAATGAATTAATTCTATCTATGACATGAACATAACAAATCAATGCATGCAGATTAATTAAGAGACAAAGTACAAGAACAGAGAATTCTTTTTTTAAGATGGTATTGTTTGAATATGTTAAAGTGGTTGAAATAGGCGATAGAGTGCCATGTTGCCACATTACAGAGTAGCCGGGCTGTGTTGAAGTAGATATAACCCAGGCAGTAACGCCTTCAAGATAGCAATCTGTACTACAAGTGTCATAGTACACCTCTCCTGTTTCAACTTGGACGTGATGTTTAGTTTAACTTAACAAGCCGGCCATTTTATTTCAAAGAGACTGAAATACCCCCTCGCCATCTCTCCTCCGTCATGCATTGTCTCGGTTTATTTTCCCACAAGATTCGTGTTGATCAGGCAGGCTAGTGAGCGATGTACATCTCACAGAGCACGTGTTTCCAATTGAGTATACCGTGCAGGTAGCGCGTCTGAATACCTGTCGGGCCAAGCAGCATATAAACGTCTAGAATGGGAGAGTGTATAAATTACTCGGGCTTATCACAGTTCTTTTGAAAACAAGCCAGGAGCACTGTGGGACGGTTGCGAGATAATAACACGGCGAGGAATGATGTAAGCCTGCTTAAAGTAAACGTTAGGGACTTTGTACTCACAGGTGATAAGAACAAACTAAAACAAGCAGAGGTACACCGTGGTATTTATTTTATGAAGCGATAAACAGAACAATAAGGCAGGTGGCAGTATTAACAAATATCACACCAGTGTACTGTTTGAGGGTTTGAAAGCGCTTCAAGGAATTTATTACACATGGCAGAACAATAAAACCTAGATAAACGTTACTGCTAAATAAACGGCAGTGACCTCTGCGTATAAAGCGAGCTTGAAGTTCGTTTCATGCTTGTAGGTTAACGCTCGTCTCATCAATGTTTAAGTCATTCCATGATGCATGTGTTTGGCAAATTTGCTTCTCGCTTGCACTGTATAGCATGCCATATCCAATACATGCACACCGGGACTGTCATTTCCATCATACAATCATCCATGTCTCTAACTGTGAAAATGATGATATTAACTTACTAACAACATTCTCAAACTAAATTCACATTTCAGAAGGAAGTAAATAAAGAAAGTTGAAATGACTATTGTAATATAGATATACGTGATATATAAGTCGATGTCATTCATTTCGTCTATAACTCATCAGAGATGAAACGAAACGAAACGATCCGTGTTATTACCTGATTTATGTTACACTCATTGTACTGACGTAAATAATGTCTGAAATTTATAAGATATTAACTAAATTAAGTATCTTCCTCAGCTATCTACACACTGAAGGCAACGAGGATACTTATAACCCGCTGGACTCCATAAAGGACAGCTCAAAGCGTACATATGTTACCAGATTATATACGACATCAACTCGTTGATCATAAATTTAGTACTTCCAGTTTAATCTTTGGTCAAATAGAAGTCACAGTAAGCCAGCTTGTTCAGCGCTGAAGTACAAAACGACCAGGGAGGTCTAGCCTGCTGTAAACCCCGGATAATCCGGCCTTTGGGTACAAAACGGTCCGGATAATAAAGACACGGTGACAGTTTGCACTAATACCCAGGTGTACTCAAGCTAACATACAGGTGTACTCAAGCAAACATACCTGTTCACGTGAACCTGTAACCTGGTATACATGTGTACAAGGAAAAAGAGACTTTTCACTGGAATTGTTTACCAGTAAGTCGAGGCTAGTTCTCAATTTCATGGCTCTTCATCGACGTAAACTTCGGTGCATGATTGAATATCGCGCATTTAGGACTAGCTTTATCTTAATTTGGAAGATAAACCGATAAATATTGAAATTCACAGATAAAAGGTGGAAACAGATAACCCATGTTTGAGGCCGGGAGGGGGATATATATCAGTGTGGTTTGGCACGGAGAGATACTACGCCCCTGGGTTTTTAGGATATAGGCTTACAAACCGAACAGGTGAAAGGCTATGAACACGGTGGAGATACTGTATCTTTCACTTCAGAATAAGTGTCCGATATTTGTAAAGCTATAACAGCTTCTTGATTTGGACATGTTTATTTTCAATGATAACGGTTATCTTGGAACAAGCTTCTTTATGGCAGCGTATGATTAACCTTTAATGAAAACCTTTTGGAACTTAGACAAGATTTATATACCAACATTTCAATTCTCCATTGCTATTTGTGTGTTTTTCAGCGGTGAAATGAAAACTTTGACTGATAAAATAGGTTTAATTCAGACTTTATATCTGGCACCGGTAGATCGGTACTTTATTTGAGTATCTGGAAAAGAGAGTTTCTTTCTTCGAATATAATATCAATATGTATTAATATAAGGTGCACATAATGTCAGTCACACTAATAATATTAATACTTTTACTAAAATGAAAAAAAAACAAATAATGTCGTCTTTGTCACCAAATCTATTCTGATTTTGTATAATGAATACTGTAATTACGTAATATCGCTGTTGTGTCAAATGTAGTGATCTCGTCATTCAAAGTAACTATGATATACTGAAGACGTATTAAATGTTCCCGAGTTACTGTAAGGACATTCAAAACATGTGACAGATTGGTAATAGGATATGGAACATTTCGTCATTTGAGCCCTGATGCGATCAGAAACACATCACGTAGATTAAACATTTCTCAGCTTTGTTACTGCTTCCTATTACTTAATATATTATTATATCATCGGTATGAAATGTATATTCCCTAAAATAGACCGATGTATGGTTTATATCAATGTCAGTTCATTGTGCGTATATAACCCGAGCATAAATCCACATGCAGCGAAGCAGTAGTCGCTATCCTGTATTTCTAAGAAGATAAAGCAACATTCCGTTACGCCAGTGTATATCTGTCTACATACGTATCTAACACGTGTGGATATGGGATAGCATTGTATGGCATGAACTGAATGCTGTGTGTATTTGTAATATGAAATAGCATTACGTGATAATGACACTCATTATCAAGATTAAGGGTGAGCGTTAATTTGCTAGAGGAATGGAAAAGATACGAGGTCTGATGTTAATATTAATTGGTTGCACATTGTGCTATTAAAATCAAAATAGATTGTGTAGGTGTATGATTATTAATAACGTTGTGAGTGTATATAAGTGTATAGGGTTTGAAGTTCAATATCAGATTGCTTTATCTCCATTTTAAGTCAATCACTTCCCATGAGAAATGTCTGGCTTGACAAGTCATATATTTACTGTCCTCTAACATAAGATACATGTAATATCAAGTTCATATTCAAATTTACATTTATGTTACAGGGACCAGTAAATGTAATAAACGTTTTCATGCCACGACTAAGGAGAGTGTACATGAGCATATATTGAGAATAATGAAAATGCATTTAACTGAAACATTACGATCCATAGAAACACTCCAATTTCCGAAATAGCCTGTGAAGTAGAAGAATTAAATTACACATTTCCTTCATAAACGACGCCCATTCCTCTTTAGGGGGTTTGAATTGTTGAACAATGACCTCCTAACTTTCCATCAGCTGCACGAGTTTCTAAAAAAAACCATAACACAAGTTAATGATGTCATTCTCCCGATAGTCGAATTTTGTGATCTGAGTTAATATCGATTTAGTGAACTGGAAATCGCTTACGCCAGAACTAGGATTGTCCTAATGCAATAAGTCTGGACAAGACTGTAATTGATGCTTCAGTCGACTCCTGACTTGTCATACAGTGATCTGTTACGTCACAATATCAATGACAGAAAACTGACAGTCTGTTAGATGTTATGCCCTCTAATGATCACTGCTTTTAGTCAACTTTCTACTCTCGTAAGAAAGCTTGGATAAATTTGCTGTTTAGGGAATATATATCAGTCTGTTCATCTTTTATTTCTACAACGATATTAAAATAATGATACGTTGTATAATATTAAAAAGGATAGATATTTTCAAAAAGCTGTTCATGCAAACACTAACACAGCATCAACATGAATGAGGACTCCGATTGTGATCACGAATGCAGTTGAAACTCAATTAAGCTCTTATTTCGCTTTTTAAATCAAACGTCGACATTTATTTTTCAGAATCTAAACGTTTCTTCAAATAAATGATATATCGTAGAGCTATTTGTAATTCTATTTCACAAATCTTGATATTTTTCTCACGACACGTGATTAACTATATACAAAATGTAAGAGGTATTTCTTTGAACTGACATTCGACGTTTATAGTCTTCTAAAAACAAAATGCGGTTTGCCACAGAAAAACATGCTTCCTTTTTATTTGCAGAGATTGAAGAAAATGCCTGACATTCAAAGACCTTCCTCAATCAGACCTGGAAAGCTGACTACACTCAGAGAAAGGAGGTAGCAAATAAAAACTCGGACTGTAGCAAATGCGTTAATCAGGCCTCTCCGAGTATCAGGTGCCAGAGGGTGCTGCTTTTTATACTTGCAATACATGTCTGTCTGTGAATCAGAGCCGACAGAAGCCATCCACAATGTTCAAGCTTTGGATCTGGCTTGTATTGTTGGCGCAGAGCCAAACCCTTAAGGGTGAATTACAACAGGTAAACAAGGAGGGGAAATAGAGAAAAGCCAAGCCGGCGTACTAATGCATTTAGTGTTGAATGAGAGATATACACTTTTACATAGATCTTTCCTTTGACCTCTAAACAATTCCCAGTCTCGGAAGTTCAAAACTGCAACATTTTTGTTCTTCGTCTTACACTGATGGCCTTTCTGGCTGCTGTAACGGTTCAAGATTGAACGAAGCATGTTTTGACTACGGGCATTTTAGAAGGGATGATATGGTTGTTGTGTTTTTGTAGAAGGTACACTCGGGCTATAGCGTGCAACTTAATACGTGAACCTAACCTTGTAAACAGAGGCACTTCTTCTGTAATTACAAAACCATTACAACCGATGAAAATCTTCCAAAACAGCAAACAAATTACTTTAGCTTCTGTCTTGGAAAGTATCCGCCTCTGGTCTTTGCCAGAAACAGGCAAAACGTTAAATTGTTAGACAGTAATTCTCCGAAATCGTTGTTTTCTAAAAACTGGTTCGTGTTTGATTCAACCATTAGAACGAACCTTGTGTTAAAGTAATATTCGCTACATTTGCGGTTTATGTTTCATTTGAAACCAATTTATAATTTGTTATCCGGGTTTTATATTTTATATGTGTGATGACTTAGTCTAAAGACAATCATTCATAATCACACATTCCTTATAAAATCAATTTAATGTATATTACGATATCAATCGACTTTATCGTACTGTCGATGTTTAAAACGTCAACACCATGGCAACAACATAAAGTGTTCAAACTGTGAACAGACGTTCAAGAGCGATTATGTTGAGAATGATCATGTCTATATTTGATGGTGCAGACTGTCACAGCAAATGTTGATGTGAGTCACCATTGTCTTAAGTCACAAGCCATGGCAACACGAAGTGTTCAAGCTGTGAAGAGCAGTTGATCTTGTCTCTATGGAATGATGCAGACGTTCACAGCAAACGTAACTGCCAATCACCATTGAAATTGATCAAAATAGTTGAAAGTAAAGTTCATCTGAAATGCAAAACAACTTTAAAATACATACTTCTCAATAATTATTTCGATATTTTTTATTGTAAAACTATTTTTAAAACATGTGGAAACAATAAAACGTTATCTTATGGGAAAACGTGTTGTACTTTGAAACTCTGACCAGAAACATCCACATGGTTACATACGTAGAATGTCATTGTTACAGAGTGGATCTTGAAACAGAGGAGCAACCCAATACTCTCCATGCAATCCTCATATCCTTTATAACCCTTAATAGAATGAAAACCTTGGAAAAGTCAACCACATCCCCCAACCCACCCACCCTCTTTCTCCCTGTTTACACCCCAACCTACCCACCTCTTTCTCCTGTTGCCTCTGTTTACAACGACCCCAACCCACCCACCTCTTTCTTCCTGTTTACACCCCCCCCCCCCCCCCACAACCCACCCACATTCTTTCCCTCTGTTTACAACACCCCACAACCACCCTCCCCTCCTCCCCCGCTCCCCAGGCCAGTATGAAAGGTCTCAGGATACAGTTTATTTCCACTACACCCTTTGTTTCTGTTCTGAAAGCTCTCTCTGAGAGCTACCCACCAGTGCAGTCTGTCAGACATAGGTGGCGTCCCAAGGGATATAAAACCCTTTAATTAGCCACCCTTATCCGCCTCGCTCCCTTACTCTCACTCCCCTCCGTCTTACATGAATTTACTCAAGCAAAAACACACCTAATATATATAAAACGATATTAGGTACGTACAGCATTAGTCATCGTGTCTGGCACAATATAAGACATTATTACTTTAACATAAGCTTAAGTATAAAATATTTAGCATATATTTCCTTTCATGTCAACCAACCCCTAGTGAGATAATTCCCTTCAACCTATGCCCCTTATTTCTGGGGTCAGTTAAGTTGACCTTTAACCTCATTTCTCGGGTCATAGATCAGAGAGGGTCTGATAAATGGTTGTAACACTAGGGTAGCCCTCGACCCAAGTACAGGTATTTTCTTCACCTATTATGAGCTGTTCCCGCCGGGTAAAGGCGCTAGTTTGCCTCTCAAGTGGCCTGTATGCCTGCTTCAAGCCATGTCGGTAATATGCCCAGTGTGTCTTGTGGACTGTATTTACCTTCTGCTGTGCCCGAGTCGTCTGTGGTAGTATTTACCTACAGCTTTTCTGGGGCCAGCGTGTCGGTGTCCCGTCACTCGAATGTTTGTCTGTGTGTTGTCTTGATGAGTGCGATGTTTGCAAGGTGTTAGGGACGAGTCGGGTTAGAGTGTACAGACTTGGGATTGCTGTTATGTGGCAGGTCTTCACTGTATATGGGTTGGAGCCCTGGAGTTGCGTATAATTTGTCATTTCTTAACTCAAAGACAAAGACTTCAAAAAACGTCTTCAAAGGTTTTGTCTTTGTAAACCGCGTGATCACATTTCACTTAAACCGATGTCAATCTTAACTATACTTTCAAAATATCGTAATCTTTTGGTGTTCAAAAGGTCAAATTTGTCGAGTCCATTATCTACTTTGTCATTTCTTTGTTTACAGCCTGGTTTCAAATGACCGAAAACGTAAGAGATAAGCAACTGTGAAAACCCTTAGAACATTCTTGAGGGAATGTTTAAATGTCAGCTCGGTTAAGCTTTTAAATTCTCAAAAGATAAAATATAATCTTAGCCACTTTATCTCTTAAACATATTTCAATTTATCCTTTGAGTTATTTTAGCTTCTCTAGTTTAAAGCTTACCATTTGTTCCAAAAGTAAAATGTCTTAACAAATGGAACAAAAACTTATTTAGCCTATTGCCATGTCAGCAATGTATTGGTCTGACAAGACATTTATTATAGCCGATTTCATATAAATGTATTTAGAACAACGTAAAGTTTTCCATCTCTTTTAGTCTGTCATCCAGACCCTATAGCAAAATATTCAATTGACGACCAGTCCAGTCTAGAAAATTATAGCAAGTCTAGATTACTCAGCTGAGAAGTTATGGCAACTTTAGGGCGCCATTTTTCAATATTTGATTTGTTTGTAAATTGTTGTTAGTAAGAAAAACAAATATTTCTGAGACTAAAAATGTTTGTCTACAACTCCTTTTGTGGTTAATTACTAGATTTAGCCATGCTTAGTAATACAACAGCACAGGTCATCTGAAGACAGCAGTAGAGGGTGTGTATCTCGGGGCGTTATGTGCTCCACTAAGAGGATTGTCGTCTCTTCTTCCTTCAACTAAGCCTCTAAAGGTCTTGTTACTACGTATTAGGAGGTCTGTAGATTACTGACTCCATCGTTAAATCATGTTCTGGTGGTCAATGTGAAGTGATGATTCCTCTTTAGGTAGAACCCACAGCAAAAGTCTTACTCAAAGACGCTATTTCATAATATATGTACTTTAACCTGTAATTCGCCCTTGAAAAGCACGTCTAGAGTTCGCATGTATGCCACTGTATGCCCTTAATGTTTTAACGCCTTGGCAAGTCTACAAGAAGAATAGAGAGCTCATTCTGAAAATGAACACATGATTAACACAAATGAACAGGCTTTAAATTTTGAAATTTTACACACAAAAAAAACCGGATCCTCAATGTTAGACTAAGATATTCAGAGTTTGGCTGTCCGACTACATCAACAGTGTGCATGTAGCCATGACTCGACTTAACTAGTATTAGATATACATGTATCAGTCATCATTGCAATTGTAAGGATCTTAGTTCATTACAGTTTGAATCATGCTATTTTCGGAGTATTTACCCCAATCGGTGACTCATATCAATAACGCACATGGTGGCTCTGTCAAACGGAAACATACCATGATATTGGCAGATACATATGACCTTTGATAGACTGACATGATAGACCTTGATTAAATATCTTTGATGAGCTAATCGTATCTCTAAATGTCATCTAACTTGTTAGGGTTGTTCATGTTTCCCTTCTCTGTTCTACAAGTGGACTAACATATAATCCCTGAAAAGGGGATTTTTTGCTGTTATCTTTCATTCTAATAGTTGATATGAAATAAAACAAAAAACAGACCTGAACAAAGCTTGATTTCAAGGCATCTAGGCTGGCCAAGAAGAAGTCTTCATTTATTTTTTGCTCTAGGCTCTGGATGATAGACTATTTCAGAATTTTTGTTATAGAAGTTAGTTTATCTTGTGAATAGTGCTTCAAACTTCACTTGATATTCTAACAGTGACAGCAATTTCATATTGAAACGACAATTCATTATACAACTTATTTCGTAACACTGCAACACAAAACCTGTCAAGTTGACTGTTTCCAGTGATGACTTCTACACTACAGTTTAGCGGCTGCATATGTTACATATAGAAACCACTCAACTCGACCCTATCAGCTGCGGTTCCACACACAACACTCAGCTGACATTTGCAAATGCAGTATAGCCGTGCCGCGACTACTTGTGACATTAATCAATGTCAGGACAACACCAGAGGGACGACTGAGCCAGTCGTACTTTAGCATTCGAATCTGCAATGCATGATGACGTCCCCCTGTCGTACAAACTTAGTCGTCAACTCAGTTTGTCATACACGGTCGCCGAGCCTGTCTTGTCGAAGGGTTTTAAAAAGTTAGATTTACTTATATCTGAAAAGAAAATGTCAAAATTCAGAATGAGTAAATAAAGTGCACCGGTTATTTTAATGGTATACCAAAGCAATATAAGCTTGATAAAAGACGAGATATGGACTTTGATTAATAAACTGCTGGTGAACTGACTAAGCCTTTGTTATCCGCGGAACAAGATGGTGTCTCTGTCTCCCTGTTATGAATTGCCCGTTTACTTGTTAAACTTGCTGTAGGGCTTTAGGTACAAAGTGATATTTGCATTTCTTTGTCGTTTTATCACCACGTTTATGAAATGGTCGTGGTTGCATTATGTATACATATTAATTTCCTCCTCGCCCATGGAGAAGGAGGACGTTTGATGAGGAAATAACCCATGGCGATTATCAGCGACTGAGGAAGTAGGGTCGTCCATGATGAATTAAAAACTGGTATGTTAAGAAATGTGGTATAGTAATTCACATTGAGATGTTAAGCAGACGCGAGGGCTGTTTTACTAAACAGAATATAACGAGTACATGTGATAGCACGGTTTTCTTTACTCAACAATTAGTTCGCAAGACGTTTCTTATTACGAGGCCGGTGTCAAAGCGGTGCAGATTAGAACGTATTGATGGTCTGATTTGCCGGTGTCACACCAAATAGCTTTTGTTATCTGCCATTCCGACCATGACGTTTTATCCCCGGACAATAAAACCCAGCATTAACCGTCTTCACCTCATCGCAAGCTGGGGGTTATAAATGACCGGCTTATCCCTGCTGTTTCTTGTAGTGTTGCCTCCTGTATTTACGACCAGACCTAAATGACATTGGAGATTAACGACCACTTGTTTCTACTCTCTGTGATAGAGACACTCCGCGGCCAATGGACGGACACAACAATGCTGTATTTATGCTCAGGCGTGATCCACACTGCTATTTGCCTCTTATCGCATCTCGTAAACAAAGTGGCGGCCGCCATCTTGGCCTGGCATATCTTGTACATGTCGTAATTATACCAGCTCCTACAATGTGATTGAAAGTACAAACTATCTTCTAAATCTCTCTTCCCAATGCACTACATAACTTTCTAATCTTTCCGTTACGTTTTCTGAAGTTCATTACTAAACAAGACGAAACAGTTTTATCAGATTATCCTTAATACAAGATCTATTTTAAGAATTTATTTAGCATACCATGTTTTAAGTGAGGAGGTATGTTTAAGTTCCACAAAGCATATTTGGAACAATCGTTCTTGAGATGATTTCAATACAAATCATCTTGAGAAATCCTCATTTAAATCACACATTTGGTGTTATTACTGGTATGAAGCGTTTATGGAAACATTAATTGCTGCTGGAAAAGAAAAAAGTAAGAAAAATAGTTTATTAAAGTGCCACACAGCGTACATACACAGAGACAGTTATAACAAAATCATATGTAATATTATTAGACCATAAATAACCTAGGCGCCAAAGTATTAATTAAAATGTGTTATAGTGTGTCATAGATATATAAGTAATGAAAGGGAAAAACACTTCCCCGTTACCAATTTAATTATATCAAATTATGTATCTAACATCTTTATATAAGATTAATTGTTACAACGCCTCTTTTATTCTCCACCTCATTCTGTAATTCATTATTTGCAAACATATATGACTGTTTATCAGATATCATTAAACATCGAACTATGCTGTATTACAGAATCTTGCTATTTTCACGTACAGTGCATTTCTATATTAAATATATTAATAGAAACATGACGTATGACTCAATGCAAGTACACGCATCCGTATGCATCCCCATTATACAAAACGTATGCAAATGTACTTTAAGCCCTAGGACCCTCCAGTGCGAAATAAAAACTGATTGATTGGCCATTTTATCCCCACCTTCGATAAGCTCAGAGCCTGAAGCAGTTAATATGCGATTTATGTACCATCTCCAAAAACTTGTAACAAAGCAACGATTTTGTTTACAATAGCTACTTATTGTTCTAACATGTGACCATCGTTATAGAGCTTCTGTCATGTTCCTTACAATGTAATTAAGCAACTAGTTGACCGAGAGGCAGACAAGGCAGCCCTGCCACTGTAGACATTAGAAGATAAGTCTGATTCATGTGCCTGCAGTGTTTATAATGTACATAGAGCATGTGACGAGAGGGAATATCTTGCCGTGCTGTTTTCGTAGTCGAAATATACACGCATGTTGAAATAAATTAACCCTCTTCCATCTTTGCAAACATATACTGAGACGATGTCATTTGAGAATGTTGATGTGAAGTTGTTGCAAGATGTCTTATCAACTGCTTTGCTTCTATTTACAATAAACTTATGTGAATAATTGTGTTATTAAAATTAACGAATAGTTTGAATTTCTTTCATTCCATTCACTGGTGGTTATGTTATGTATAGGTTTACGTTGTAGAAATCCGCTTATGCAAAGCATCGCTTGAATATCTCGAGTGTACGAAGATTGGTAGTCTTACACTCAGATTATGAAAAAAGTATTTATTCTGAAAATATCACCATTTTATTAAATATTGAAAAGGAGACCGCAAGAAATGGAATTCTCAATTTTAAAAAAGGCTTTTTTTGTTTGTTTTACAGTCTAAGTGTTAGACTAGAAGATTGGCGTTTTATGGATATACATCTTCTCTTTTCACTGGTAGGCCTAGTTTCTTATGTCGTTGTCAAGACATGAGTCTGAATGGGTCAGTTTATTAGGTTTGTGAAATAGACTCTTTGATGAAGACCGGTATACGTTACTTGTCTATTCCTTGTACTTTCATCATGGACGTGGTAAGGAGGACAATGAAATAATTTAATATACAGTAGAAGATTTGTCATCCATTATAATTATCTCTTACCAGAATACCAACGTGTGATGGTCTCCCAAGCCACTCACTCAAATTGATAATTGAACAGTGTGAGAAACCTGTTCATCTTTATCTCCATGTAAACCTGTTAGCAACATGTTTAATTTTGCAATCAGTTTACCAGGTTCTTCTACTTGCATGGTAACAAATCATGCTTAAAGCTACACCCCTATTTCTGTAAAACGATATGTCGAGGTGAAAATAAATGATTTAAGACTCTCCCCAGTCATATGTTTAACCAATTTAATGTGGTTTATAGTTTCGTTAGATGACTGACACTTGCGAATGTACATCTTTATTACTAATGTATACGTAATTATGTATACATGTACCATATTTGTAAATGAAATATTTATAATTTCATAAGAAATGTTAACGTACTTTGTGTTGCCTACATGTGGACATATGTGCCCGGCCCACTGAGCTCGGCGGGGGGTCTGATGAGTCACACCCAACATGCCCGTGTCTCTAACTACACGCCGCAGATAATATATTGCTGGTCAACCAACACGACTGGCCGCCCGATTATGTGCAACTTGGGGGAGGGATAAACCAAACAAGACGTTATTATCTCGAGATTATGGAGATTTATTTATAATGCGTGAAAATATTCGAGTTTCAGTAATTCAGCCAGCATGACATATTGACATACAATGTCGTGTATATTTTCATCAGAGATAGGCTCCCGCATTAATAAACTTTATGTATATTTATATCATATTTTCCTCTGGCGGTTTTGTTGAACTGGTTACCTTTGTTCTGTAGTATATTGGCCTGTCTCTCTTCTGGTCATGTTAACACAAACCCTTACACTGTCTACTCCCTGGCAATCTGATAGTGCAGTGTTTACCTCTATTTATTATCACAACGGCAGAGTTAATCTAATAGGGCTTTACACTGAAGTAGCTCACGTAAGGCAAATTAAAGTAATCTTGCAAACGGTTTGATCGCCGCGATACCCTGTGAAGTTATATGTAATTAGGAAGAGAATCAGAGTTTAATGTTATTGACTGCAGTTCAAGAAACATACCCAACAACCCAACACCTGACCCCTTACAAAGGTCACGGTGTCAGGAAAATCAACTTCTTTGAACTTGAACGAAAGGTGTAGGGGTTATTTGACACCCCACCTCTATAGCATCCGGTCTGGTTATACCAACTTAAAACACTGATTACAACAAGGGACCAGATCTTATGCCTCTCCTGTTCGTCCATCTGAAGCTTTCTCCTAAACCGACCCCCCCCCCCCCCCCCCCCCCCCCTCTTACCCCCTATACCACCACCATCCCATACCAGCCCCCTCTTAGCCCTAACCCCAATCCCCCTCTTTTGAGATGGTAGTGCTATGTTCTGTGGACAGACTACGTAAAGAGAAAACACGACAGGAAGTAATATTTACTTAGAAAATGAGTGGCGTTACGGGCTGTTTGCTCCTGCCATTTAATCTCAGTTGGAACATCTCTGTTGAAGACAAACCAACACCTTGTCAGTGTAAGGTGGATGGGGTTAACAAAGACCGCATATAACCACGGAAAGTAACCAAGGTCTTTCAAAGGCCATCAAAGAAAGTAAAAACTGACGCTGATCAACAAGAAAAATCTGTATCAATTCACATGTTAAAATAACTGGTGTATTAAGATTCATATTTTGTGTTCGATGTCTACAATTTGTATATAACATATTCAAATTTGAAAGTATCCAACATGCAATCCGTGAATTAACTCACTTAACCCTTATCTGTGAACGATGTACACTGTCAATGTGAAGAAATCGTATGAAGTTAATGACGTATTGATCCCTATATCTCGTAACAGCCAACTGATGACATACAACATTAATAACGTCTCCATGTTCCTCCTGAAATGTCATCACACACCAATCAGTTGCTGTCATTAAGGAGTAATTAACATCATATCATTATTGTACAGGGACCTCCCAATGACCCGGAAGTAATCACCCACGTACGCCTTCCCTACACCTCCAAGATTCCCAGTCTTGAACTCCGCTAACAAGATACATGGATGCAGGGTTTCATCCTCCCCTCTCTTCAACGCCATGGCTGTAACCCCCTGCAACTCCCTCCCCCCTTCCTAATAATTCACCAGGCTCATTCCGGCCCGACACATGGCCAATATGGCCATTAACGACAGGTCGGGAGGTTAAACTAATTGAAACTGTTCACTGGCGAGTGAGCTCTGTGAAAACATTGCTATCACCTTCTGGTAGCTATGGCTATGAAAGCAAAACATAACTGAATTTCCTTTCTCTGGGGTATTGCTGTGTGTTCACGAGAAAACGCGAGCTTCTTTTGACCGTGAACTCTTTTCGGAACACAAAGAGGACAATACAGCGTGATTTGTATCCCTGGTGTGACCATCCCTCCTTTCACCTCTCATACGTACTCGATAATTGATTTGAGCAGAGCGTTATAGACGGGATTCTTGTGTTGTAAAAAGCTTATTGATGGACGTGTTGTTAGATGTAATTTGACACACTGACACCTTCTATCAATATCATACAGATTTACATAGCCAGGCTACATTCAGTTATCACTCATTTTCTCGAACCTTTGACATTGATTGAAATAACTAACACCTGTAACAACACAGTTGATTTTACCTGCTTTCTAAATATCAATTTATAATTCTATAACAAATTATTAAAGTTACAATTGACATACACGAATTCTAATAAGTAAGGAATATATTATAGTTGACATCATAATGTCATATTACCCTGAGGAAAAGTCATTATTCATGCGCTATCACGCCGCATAATTCATATCAGAAAGAATTTATATTGTGTGCATTTATAAACGAGCATTTAACATGACAGTCACATCTGACACATTGCACCGATATGAACTGGGTCGAGTTGAGTGACAGAAATAGACACGATTGTGGTCATTATATCATGCAATGAGTGCAGCTGTTAATGAATGAAGAGACAATGCAATCAGTGTGAACTCTCAGGAATGTACAACATGGACACTTATCTAGTAGTTTACAGCCCATTACGTATCTGAGAATAAGATAAGAATATGTCACTGTAACAAAGTTGCTTGAACGAACTGCACATTGTGTGTGATGGTCCGTTGTAATCCGGGGTTTAGTACAAGGCAGCGATATAGCACTACACGCCATTAAGTCGGTCACGCCGGATCTCCTTTCACACAACATGACTAACGTACCTCGACCCTACACCGTGATTGACATACAGGTTACAGTTCTTTAGTGTCATACTTGACATATCGTTACACATGGAAGCCTTTGTCATATCTACTTAATAAACTCTAACATTCATCAATAGTTAGTTTCAATTATTGGTTTGGAAATAGCTTCGGTAATCATGGTTCGAAATGAATGCTGTATAATCTGTTTTTACAAAGCTTTGGAAATTATTGTAACCCCAGCTAAAATAAACATTTTGCAACTCAATAAAAAACAAAACAAAATATCAGTTTATATTCTCTACACGCAATCGTATTTAAGTCACGATTTTTATGTGAAATATATTAAAAAATAACCATCTATTTCTTTGAATGCAATATTGCATTTTGTTTGAGGCTTGCAGTTTAATAACAACATTTAATTACAATTCATCACATCATTTCAATACGGGTCGTGGTACAGAACAACACATGCCCATTGTTTGTATTCAGTAGTATACCAAATAGTTTTGTCACGCTACTCTTGTTTTAAATATAATTATGTATTAATTTGTTCACCGACATTTTGTCTACAACAAATTTCCCATGGCAATAAATTTTATAATAAATTCGCTGGGTTCTTCAACACTATGGTCAAGTTACTATTGCTATTTTTTTTAAATTGGCCAATAAGTGATGGGTTTTGTCGATCGCCATAACAATATTGACAGACATGTTGAAATTGAGCACCTGTGTTGATACCAAATCGTGCAGGTGTGTGTATATGTACATGTGAATTGACAACCTCGTGCAACAGGTGCTCGTTTAGATGAGACAGAAAACGGGAATCCCATGCATGTACATTGCAGTCACCAACAGTTTCAGAACACGCCCATCCTGTCAATTGAACATTGCCTGCATGCGTTTATTTGAACACGGTTAACATTCAGAATAGTTTGAAGATTGTATGTATGAATATACGCTTGTTTATAATATATTTCTTACATTTGAAGTGAACCAAAGAATCTAATGTTTGAATTCAGGTACTGTATATGTGTGATTGTCAATCATGCTCCATGTTTTTATATCATTATATAAATTTCACAAATTCAAAATAGAAATACAACTGGCTTTATATAAAGTAATCATTTTTTAAATTTTGAAATGTGTGTCTAATCAAATGAATATATTTCACTCTTGTTTGTTATTATTTAATAGTCCAAAATTGCCCATCATTTGCTATCATTATCTTTGTAAATGCTTCTAAATAGTTCAATTTATTATTCAACATATTAGCTTTCATTTCCATTACATAAATGTATCATCATTCTCATTAATCCTTGCTGAATACGTACTAAGGACAGTAGATACATAGTCACAGCATATCATCTGATAGGCATTGTTCGTTTTGACTGAATCTGTTAGCTTACGCTGTTTAAGGTTGTGAATATTTACAGTCTGGCATAGTATGTGTCTTATCAGCAAAAGTGCTTGCTTATACAACATCGTCATATCAATAAGCTCACAGCATACGTGTATGTATTATTCATAAAGAAGCCATATAACAATAGCTGGGATGTAGTTATGCACATAACCACGATAACACAGAAGTATTTTTTAAAGAATATCAAATTACACAATTGGAGGATGTTGATTCATGTTACTATGTAAATGGAAAAGGAAATTTAAAGGAAGCTAATTTATAGACGTGTTGCATGCTTTGTTTTATTTCATTATCGCATATGGGTATCAACTTGAAGAGTAGCTGTACATTCAACCATAAGGGTTGTTTAAGGCGTCTGACAAAAAGACTGTCTAAGTACTGGGACGTTACCGTTGTATCTGAACGTTCATATTGAATAATCAATTTGATGACGTATCATAAATACTTCTAGAAACTTATATTAAACACACAACCATATATCATTTCAACACAACATTGCATTGTTTCCAGCAAGCATATCAGTGGCAAGTAACGATCCACTGAAAACGAAGTACATAGATTGACAAATAGCGTTAACAACGATAATACGTGTCTGTCATCCAGACCCCTTTCTTTGTTAGGAGCCTAGGAAAGTCTACATAAGACGACAGAAGGGGTGGGGGGTAACATATTAGGCTCCTTTAACTTTATTTTTTATTTTTTCAGTAAAATTGTGAAACGTTAATTTTAAAAATCATTTCAGAGACCTTATTTGTTAGACTGTGTTTGTACCTGCATGAGTCATTCCAATGCATGTATATATATATATGTACTCGGACTTCCATTTGTAGTAACCCGAAGTAACTATGGCAACTGGCTTTTGTTTTTCTCATAAATTACAAATATATTTTTATTTGTAACAACATTAACAATACTGGTGGATTCAGTATACTGTTTATCAATCCGTATTTAGCAGTGCCTATTCACATACATATAGATAGTACATGTGTATTTATATACATATTCCGTGTTCATATAGCCATTCCTGTTCAAATAGAATACGTATCTTCCGGTTTAGATATTCTTATCAGTTGCTTCGAAAAACGCTACTTTTAACTACAAATTGTCAATTATTTACAGACTCAGAAAAACATCCGTTGAGAAATGTCCCGAAGCGATGTTTCAAGAAAAAAGATAACCGTGGAAGAAATTGGTTGCTTTTTATCAAGTTTCTTTGGGAAAACTCTCTCCTTCAAGTTCAAGACCCCGATTTCAAAACAGGGATGAATGCTTTCAAGACCCTGTATCGAGCTGACAGTGTGTTGAGCAGGACGTTACAAGAAGAGCGCAGGTGTCGCTCATCACGTGTTCTAGGTTTACACGATGTGCAGAGTTCAGGCTATCTCGACAGACACGCTCTCTCAGCCAGGGAAATGTTAGAAGTCGCTGTGAGGAACTTTCTTTTTCTGTTTACTGAATTTGAAAGTGTCAGTAAAAAGTTAAGGAAAATTTAGTTGTTTTAAACAAACATCTTACGTCAATATCTGAATCTGTTTTCACTATCAACTTCACATTCTAATTTCTTTGTGCTGGTGTACATGTTTGTTCATTCACATAGAACCAAATTATATAAACTTCTTCAATTGAATATCAACTTGTAAATCTATTCTAAAACGGATTCATCGATTGTTTTCTTGATGTAATGAAATGCAAATGGATATTCTTCATTCATTATTAAACTTGAATGTCTTGGGCCTCTTGAAGATGATGCTATTTTGATTATTCCTGCCAGGGATCTTCAGAATCAAGCTTTAAAACAACATATGCTTATCATTAAACAAAAGGACACATTTGTTTGCTTATTTATTAGGTTTTCGTTTGTTCTCCATGGAAGTATGAAGAAGGAATATATAAGAGAATGAGAAACTTGACCCAAACCTCAATATATTAATGACTAAATCCGTTTTAATTAACACCTTTATTTATATTAAGATCTTGTTGCTACATGTAATCATAGATTCCTTTTCATTTCAAGCCTTCCAAGCAATTAAGTATGAAGATGTCTAGAAATGAGTAATAAAACCGCTAACACCTTCAACAAAGGCTCTGAACTCTGACACTGTAAGGAGTTTAAGAGGGTCAGACCCAACAACCCTCGGAGCGCTGAAGGGGACATCTTCCTGAGTACAATACTTCGTTTGCTTGCTGGATTACAGGGGGGAAACTAAACTGTGATTTACGTAATGTGTAAATAGATTACTCTGCAAGCGTTAAAATAAAATCAAGCTGGAATTATCCCCTAAGAATAGTTATCTAACATATCCGAAACCGGAGGCTAAAACTATCCTTGTACTCGAGTTGCGTAATTAGCCTTGGGACTGCGAGCTTGGACCTCAGTGTCAAGCTAACAACGTATTTCCTTGATATCGCTAATCCTTCAATGTCGACTAGTTAATGTCACCACGCTGTTTATGAGCTTTCTTCCATGTTGAAGTAGGCATGTCTTGGCTTGCTGTCAAAGCATTTAACCTTTATGAAATATGATTTTCTACTTTATGGATTTGGTCACTTCTTTGATATTCGTTTGTGTAACATGTTCCATTATCATGGATAATTTTCCAAAATAATAATTATGTGAACCATTTAATTATTTTACTTGGTAAATGGTACAAGATTGTATTGGTGTTACGAAATGCCACTCTTTCCCTTAATTGAAATGTATGAAACCACATTAAGCATGAGTGCTTTGATATGTTGACCTTTCACATATCGAATTAGACTAAAAGTTATTCTATGAAATTGTTTTTTTTTCTTTTTAATTACTTCAACTTAGTGATATTATTTCTTTAGACTTTCAATTTCATGTTTGTATTCAATTGGCTAGACTTGCTGATGCAAACCTAGACTGTATTGAAGGCTCCTTTTTCATACACATCTGGTCTATTATCTCATCAGTGTACTTATTTGGAAGACAATACTTTAACATCGACTTAGTTATGTTTACTCTTATGAGCAATGTTTACATTAAAACATTTCAAATACACCGAACATTTTATGTATTTAAATACACGAATGTTTAAGCAGTAATCCCCAATCTGGTCCCAAGAGCAGAATAATAGCAATTAATACAGTTTAGGACCTTTTTCAGCAAGTCGGGATAAAACTGAACACAGATGTAACTGAATGCTCAAAGAAATAAAATTAAATGGATGAAGGCAGTAATTATCAAATTTCACAGACTAAATTTTAGTCTAAGTAATCCCGTATAGCCCTCAGTAACGTACCAGCGTGGTAATGGTGTGCTGACCCACACGAGAAAGCCGATTAAGTCATGGCTTATTGGTTTCAGTACGGGGAGAGAGCAAGAGACAGCTGATTAGTGCATGCTTCAATTATTTACATCCTTGTGCTTCTAGTGTGAACACATTCACGTGGAGATAAAGAGAAAGTGGAATTAGCAAAACCATCATGGATTAACCTGGCGTTTTATTGCCTGTGTCAGTTAGTAAATATACATCAAGTAATCGTGTTCAATACTGTATCTTCATTATGCAGGTGCAATATACTATTTAGTGTATCTTGTGTTTCAGTGCAATATACAATTTAGTGTATCTTGTGTTTCAGTGCAATATACTATTTAGTGTATCTTGTGTTTCAGTGCAATATACAATTTAGTGTATCTTGTGTTTCACTGCAATATACAATTTACTGTGACTTCATGTGCATGTTATATATATACATTACGTCAGTACATCTTGTATTCTGCGTAAAAGCCAAAATGAGCGTCTCTTGTATATGTGTCTCTTGTATTCGTTGCAAACCCAACAAATAATGGATCTTGTGGTCGACGTAAACCCCAAAATAAATGTATGTTGTTGTCGATGCAAACCTAAAAATAAGTGTATCTTGTATTCGGTGCAAACCCAACAATTTGTGTATATGTAGTCGATGTACACCTTAAAATACGCGTATCTTGTATTCGGTGGAAACCCAAGAATTGGTGTATCCTGTAGCCAATTAAAACAATCTAATTTTCATGGTATATTAAAGGGGCAGTAGCACGTTTTTTCACTGAAATAATTTGATGAAATGTATTTGAAAAATAATGTCACTAACAGTAAACTACCCTTCTCTCTTCGGAAAATCAAGTTAAAAAATGAGTGAACATGGTTCCTAAAAGCCATGGGAATCGTTTTTGTCATTCGAAATAATAAATTGTGTTCACAATAAAATGGCCGCCATGCAATTTTTGCTTTATACGCAACATCGTTATTACCACTACGGATAATTGGTTTGTGTAATAAGATGTTTTACCCTCTAAAGTAAATATAAATGACATAAACTATCATTTTAAATGGGAAGTTGGAAAAAATTTTTTTTGCAAAAAACGTGCTACTGCCCCTTTAAAGTGTTCGCCATGTTGACAACGTTGACTCACTATGAAACCAACTTCAAGTGAATACTAGTATTCATGACGATTTTAGTAAACAGTTTTTCAACAAGTAAAATCCATTGTTACTCTATCTTGTATTGGGTGATACCCAATTCACATCTATTGTATTCTGTCCAAACAAAACAAAAATCAACGTGTGTTGTATTTGGTACAAACGCCAATGTTAACAATGTATATAATGTGTTTATTGTATTGAATACAAAGCCATGTACTAGCATGTGTTACAACCAGTATCATGTATCTAATTGCCACAGCTGTACAATTGTTAAAAGTAAATGTCACAGTAATTGAATCATTATTACTTTTATATACGCTATCATAGTTAATAGCTTGCTGAGCAGATATCTCGCTGCCAACGCACTATCGTTCATAACTATCTATATTCATTAGAAACAATGTTCTGAAATTCACATTTTATTCAACTGACCTCGTTAGATTTGGACAATATCTTAATCACAAGATAGACTCGTCAATAACAGTTTTCTCCAGAGATTATCAGACTTCAGGCAGACAACGATGAAAAAAGTACTTTGCTTTGGGGCAGGGACAATGTACTTGGTTAATGCGTGTGGTTAATTCTAGCAATTACCCAGGAGAAACAGCGCTTTTCGACATCTGCGGGACTACTATGCCTCGACGTCTTCTGGCACTTTACTGCTTTTAGTAGACAGCTAAAATCTTTCCCATTTTTAACGAAAATACCCAAGACAAATAAAAATCAAAATGTCAACGTTTCGTTTAATTTTGGCATTTTAACAATTTCATGAACAAACCACTGCAATTGACTTCTTAACTTTTAGATCTCCCTTACACTAATTTACAGCCAATGTTTTCACTTCCCTTCACACGTCATTTAACTAGATTAAACGACAAGATGGCAATGTTTTATATACACTTAAGTTTCATGTATTGCTTCGCTACTCTTCAATAATTTGTCGACGTTTCTGTATATAAATATGATGTTTAATATGACTATATGTAAGTCGAGTCAAGTAGCATAACAGATACACAGACCCAGCACTCCAAACAAGCTGTAAGTATTCAACATTCACAATCAGCTCGGCTGTGTGCTGTAATAGAAACCTATCTGATGAGATAGAATAAACATAGCCCATCTCCACCATCTCTGTAGGGCTCGCCAAGTCGCTGCGCGGAGTTTTCATGGTTATTGTTGCCCGCAGGTGCAAGAGATCCACGTTGGCTCGTCAGCAGCGCTTTGAAGAGACGCGGCAGCGTTCATACACGAATATCCACCAGTTTATTTCCTTTTCTTTGCTCCCAGCTCGATCAATATTTCCTCTTCAACATGAAACGATGCTCTGGCTTGATTTAAACTCGTGTTTTGATTTCCAATGTTTGGGCAGCGCTGTACCGCGGGTTCTGTAATTATTTCGTGTGTTATCATTTAGATGACTGGATAATTACACGCGGCTCTGTGTACGCTGGTAATATAAATAATTAGTTATGTGATAAAAAATGTAACATGTTAACAATTCAGATTTCTTTCAGAATGTCACATATTTTCTTTATGAAAGTGCTTTATAAATAATGGACATATTACAGAGATGTGATATGATATATATATAACTATATCATGTCATTTTTGAAATGCAAGAATATATAAATGCCATTGCCTTTCGTTATATATATCATACCAACAATGTAATTTCTTTATAAAGTATCTTTATAGACTCAAGGTGGATGATAAACATTACAACATTTATCTCACTGATTCTCTGACAAGGTTGCAGTATCTTAAAGTATTGTTATAAAACTCGGCATCTTTCTAAAAGATATTTTGACAAAATTAGTTATATTTCCATTCACAAACTGCTAATTCTAAATTACGTGTTTGTAGGCGTCTTGTTGTCATGGCAACCATATTAAGAATTAGTTAAAGACAAACAAAATTTTAAAAACCTAAAACGTGATCTTTTGTAACTGTACATTGAGATCATACACATGATTTTATTTATTGTCAAGATGACTATACCTACTCACTGTAAAAAACATCGTAAAATTGTACGTTTGTTACCACACATAATTTTGATGCATTCTACTGTATTAATCAATATTTCACTTGAACCATGCTGATATGGAACACTTGTTGATAAACAAAAAGACCTTTTACACCCATCACATATACCCATGTAAGGATGTAATTACATCTAGTAAGGAAGCTAAAAATCGGGTAAATATTTATGGGCTATCACAAACCACATGGTAACTACCAACATGCATTTCAAGAGATGGAATCGAATTCTGACACAGTTGACGTTTTACGCCAAATAAATATTAGATTGGACTTCAATTAAAAACTCATTGACTTATAGATTCAGGAGGAAGCTACCCTTAGGTAAGTGTGAGTATTATACATAGCTCTGGTTATATACATGAGCAACGTAAACATAATTGAAGATTCAATCTACTAGTAGATATAATAATACATATTGTGGATATTTATACCGCGCACTATTCCACACTGAATCGCACTCTAGGCACTATTCACATATTGTAACCCTGAATAATTGGAGCTTTCAAAGCAGCTGCTAAGCGCTTTGCGCGACCTTGTAGGTCAGTACATCCGGTATCCAGGTACCCATTTAAATAGCTGCATAGACAGTTCCCACTGAGTGGAGTGAGTGCAATGGGAATGAAGTACCTAGCCCAAGGACACAACACAGCTTGAGACCCAGGTCACAAATGTTTGCTGTGTGAAGCTTGGACAATACTTCGGGATTCGAAACTGGGCCTTTGACCAGCGAAGCCAACATGCTCACTGCCGCATCGTTATGCCACCATGACTTGTATTAAAGCAAGAAAGCCATCATGACTTGCGTTAAAGCAATGACGCCATCACGACTTGTGTTAAAGCAATGAAGCCATCATGACTTGTATTAAAGCAAGGAAGCCATCATGACTATTGTTAAAGCAAGGAAGCCATCATGACGTGTGTTAAAGCAAGGAAGTCACCATGACTTGTATTAAAGTAAGAAAGCCATCATGACTTGCGTAAAAGCAATGAAGCCATCACGACTTGTGTTAAAGCAAGGAAGCCATCATGACTTGTTTTAAAGCAAGAAAGCGATCATGACGTGTATTAAAGCAAGGAAGCCATCACGACTTGTGTTAAAGCAAGGAAGCCATCATGACTTGTGTTAAAGCAAGAAAGCGATCATGACGTATATTAAAGTAAGGAAGCCATCATGACTTGTGTTAAAGCAAGAAGCCATCATGACTTGTGTTAATGCAATGAAGCCATCATGACGTGTGTTAAAGCAAGGACGCCATAATGACATGTGTTAAAGCAATGAAGCCATCACGACTTGTGTCAAAGCAATGAAGCCATCATGACGTGTGTTAAAGAAAGGAAGCCACCATGACCTTTATTAAAGCAAGAAAGCCACCATGACTTGTGTTAAAGCAATGAAGCCATCACGACTTGTGTTCAAGCAATGAAGCCATCATGACTTGTGTTAAAGCAAGAAAGCCATCATGACTTGTGTTAAAGCAAGGAAGCCATCACGACTTATGTTAAAGCAATGAAGCCATCATGATGTGTGTTGAAGCAAGGAAGCCACCATGACTTGTATTAAAGCAAGAAAGCCATCATGACTTGTGTTAAAGCAAGAAAGCCACCATGACTTGTATTAAAGCAAGAAAGCCATCATGACTTGCGTTAAAGCAATGAAGCAATCATGACTTGCGTTAAAGCAATGAAGCCATCACGACTTGTATTAAAGCAAGAAAGCCATCATGACTTGTATTAAAGCAAAAAAGCCATCATGACTTGGGTTAAAGCAATGAAGCCACCATGACTTGTGCTAAAGCAAGGAAGTATCTCTCTCATCACGCTCTGTATGACACCACCGTCCCCCTGCTACATGGCAGGTTGCCAGATCCTCACAGCGGTAATCACCTTGATTCACACAGACGTTTGTAGTAACAAAAGCTGCTCTGAGTCTGAAGATGTTTTGAGGCTGTCACCTCGCCATGTCTTAGTTGTTCAAATTACGCCAATACCGTGTGTGTCATTACGCCGTAATGGGTATCTTGCGTGATAATTAATACGGCTATTATCAGGAGACTGGTAATAAGGCTTGTTGACGCTTGTGGGTCGCCCGTAAATAAATACCATAGGTCTATTAAATATCCCGCATTCATTTCCATAGTTTGTTCACACCACAGAGATTTCATCAATATGGTCCCAGCTGCATACAGACTCATTACACTGTGTTACAGCTTCTGCTTTCAGCTGCAATATACAGCATCAAGCTTCCTGTTTGGTTATTGAAAAAGAATTATTGTCAGAGTGTTTAGGTTTATCAATAATTACAAACTCTGTTTGATCAATAACCATAGAAAAGGTGAGATTAAATTTGTTAAATGATATAAAGGAAATGTTGTCCCTTCGAGGTTAATATAAAATGTTGATACCTATAAAGGGGCATGTTTCATTTTAATGTGAAATAACATAGCAAACATTATTGCATGGTTGTTGTCATTTTGAGGTTAATGTACAATATTGATGTTTAAAGGGGGCATGTTTCATTTTATTGTGAAATAACATATACGTATTTTGAATGTAAATTTCACTGTTAATACCCGATGGAAATCTCTGTTGAACGTTAATAAAACATTTGCTCAATTTTAAAGATGAACAGTGGTGATAATGTACACTTCGTATGAATAATTTCTTTCTCGGGACAGGTCTCTCTTTCACAATGGCAAGCAGCACGCACACATTGTATTTTGCTAATAAATATTTTACAAAGTCGGGCAAGTTTGACACAGACAAATTCATGAACCGTCGAGGGAAATTTATAGTGCAGTTGTTCAACATTAACTGTCATTCCTCCCTTCTGGTTGCCCAGGGCTGTAAAACACTGCGCTAATACCATTACAGTCTGGCATTAGCGTTACAGTCGCTCGACCTTTCTATTTGGGCTCACTACTCCAACCAGTCTGGTTATCAACCCATCTACTAGGCTAGACTTGCTACAGTCGCGTAAAGGAATATGTTCAGTAACATCCTTATCAATGCATCTTCATTGTGAATGTTTGTTTACCAATCAGTCTAGAACACTTTTGATTATTATTTACAATATAATTAGTTCTGCTATTGTAATTAAGAGAGATGAGAATGCACTTTGTGTCTGTCTGATTAATTTGTGTGAAGGATATGTGTGAGGACATTGTCTATATTCTGCTTTGTTGTTGTCCAGCGCAAATATTGCTGTTTTTATTAACCATCTATCTCCTTCTTTGAGCGGCATTTTAGAAGCTGGTATGATGAACGAGAACAAATTCCATGGATAGTCAACTTCTTTATTGCTATGGGTGCGACGTTCGATGCAGATACTAGCACCGTTATCTCATGTTAAACTTGTATGTAATTATTGTCAAGAAAAATGTGTATTATGTTGTATTTATCATGAATTACATTTCTAAAGAATTTGAATGAATATATTGAGATGAACGACATTATACAAAAAACACTCAGAATAACTCCAAAGCCAGACTGAAAGACTGTGTCACGTTTTGCTTATCATAACTTTGAGACTGTATTAACAAAACCAACTACAGTATGTATATTTTTAGATTGAAATGAAACAAATCTACTTTTTAAAATACATTTGGTGTTGAAATTCACTAGTGACAGGAGACAATGTCAAGGACGCTTTTTGTTAATATTATGTAACTGTATGAGCCATTGGTACAAGCGATGACGTTGACAATGCACGCATGTAGTTTATGAAATACCATGATATATATTACAAAAAGTCATTTCTGTTATGAAACGTTACAAGAATACCATGTTTCTTTCACCGAGCGACTGAAACAAGTCTAAAGTAATTGCTTTCAAGTTTTCCGCTTGCAAGTCACAAAAACGAGACACAACTGCCAAATAAATATGATATAAGAGACATAGCGCTCAATGCAGCTCAGGGGTGTTCAACTGTTGACATATTTCATGGGAATTAGAACGCAGTGTTGAGTGCAAATACATAACACCAGCGCTAGATTACAAAGATAATTGTTAAAGCATATTTTCTCACTCGAAGATTGTATGGCTGTACACAGTGGGAATCAGCATCGAACAATTTATGATCGTTAAAAGAGTATCGCTTTCATCCATAAATATATCATTCATAAGTAAAACGTTGCTTCAAATATCTTATCTTTCTTGTTGATTTGTAAGCTTCATGAGAGGGAGACGCTTTTATGGGGACATTTAGGGTAACAGCAGTGTTAATTTCCGTCACATATTGCGTTACAGTGAGTAATTACATTTCCTTTAAGTGCCCGCAGTACGTTCTGTTTCTTTTTCTACGTTTTCACTTCTTAGTAATTTAGATGGTTCGTTGTGGCATTGTTGGTGAGGTCTAGAGATGAGTTCATAGGGCTTTAAAGATGTAGTCTTACTTTAAGTGATTATTTAAACAAAGCTATTTCAACGGGAAACGTATCTAATGAATAATTTCAACGGAATTCTCAGATTGCATATTTATTCATACCAAAGAAACACACGAGTTACAAATATAAATCAGAGATCTGCCCATTTATCTAATCGCAGTTCTCTAAAGAAAATATAAAATATGATAGACGTTATCGATATGTTTGTTTGACTCTAACTTCAACGGTCAATTAAACAACAAAACTGTTGATAGTTCTCAAGCTCTTGGTGTACGTAGAATTGTACAGAACAGAACGGAAGATCAATGGAATTTATCGCGTTGATAAACAGTCGACATCACGAGTTCGAATCTCGAACCTTCCGGGATGTTTGTTACATTAAATATAAATAAAACTTTTCGTTTTTATCGAACAAGGAAGTCGTCAATCACATATTCTCATCAACAAAAATACCAGTCACTCAAATCATGAAGAGGTTTAAACTTCCCTCTGCAAAAACATTATTTTGTTTCTCTCACGTTTTAGTTCAATTTCACCCTTGAATTAATTTGTTAGTTTAACATAAAACAATACATTTAGTATTTATAACCTACCGTCGGAGTAAGCAAATACTCTCAAACGCCGTGTATGTTCACAATAAAGACGTTTTCCGAAAAATTATTGTTCAGTTCATATACTCCTCTCTTAGGTAGATGCTGACGATGAACTATTATTGTATGTTTCCAGGGCCCGATTCTGTCTTCCTATCATCTATATCCATTTTGTGTATTGATAGATTTAAGTATCCGTTTACCACCAACTCTATATTTGCCTAAAATCGAATTAAAAATAAATAATTGATTTTTGACATTGAAGAAGTATGAGATAACAGATATCCTACGACATTGCGGAAGCAAGGAAAGAGATTAGACTACTTAATCAGAACGACTTTTAAAAGAATATCCAGATAATGAAGCAAACCTAGTTTTACCGTATCGTGCCAAGGAATGAACAAATGATTCACTTTAAAATTGTACTTGGGGAAAGTGTTTACTAAAGAAACAAAGTGAACACACGTGTGCACATTTGTCATCGTGTTGCTCTTAGATCTAATGTTGAATTCCTGGTAATTAAAGGGAAGCATGTTTCACAGAAGTAAGTAAATAATGTAATATATAAACATTCCAGCGCTCTCCCCCTTAACGACAGTCGAATGTTCAACAGCGACCATTAGCTTGAAAGCACAAGGTTAAAACCTGCTTCAAATCGGCTGATAAGTGCGTGTAAAGTGAGGGTCTTTCATCACGGCGATCAATCTCCTAGAGCAATAAGCACTCTCACAGGAGCCAAGTGGCAAAGGGAGTAAATATACACTCAGCCGTTTGCCAAGAATAATCACACACATACAGCCACTTCTCCCAAAATTATTTGTTAAAATTCCTGCATTGTACTCGGAATTGCTTTGCACTGTACGTATAGGTCAGGGAGATCTACCAAACTGATGTTGATATATTTGGTATGTAACGTGTGTTTGTTTGCAGGTATCCTTTCAATAATAACCTACAAAATTGTAATTATTCACTTTATGTGGATTATGAACAATTTGAATGCTATGACAGTTATCAAATGCATAAAATAATAATTCCAAAATAAGTATCTTACAGTGAACCAAACTGATACTCATTTTACTTTCATCATTAAAATTAATATACATTTCACATATGATACCAAATCCCTTAATCACATATCCTCATTTCGAAAGCACCAGATATGCCTGTGTTATTCTAACAATTTGAACGAGGCAGATAACACCGTGACATGATTACATAACGCATAACCGCAGGTGAAACCCACAATTAACCTCGTACATAAATATAAAAAACATTTTTTCCACCACTTCAATTAAAGTGTCGAATTTAACGAAGCAGAACAACACATACAAAAATCTCCCCAGGAAATGTCGACGAGATAAGGATGGTCTATTCCTGGCAAGAAGCACAGAGGCAGAATACATGGTCTTCTCCCTGTGGCTGGCTCTCATTTCCCCTGACCTTTGTGGTGGAGTGTGCTTATCTCAGAGTTTACTCCTCACGGGATGGTTGTCTTCCACTGCATGTTAAGTTCACCGTAGGAAAATATTTTTCAAAGAGATCTGTTATCATGGGACACGATTGAAGAATTCCCTTCAAGATGTATTGGCTTTGTGAGAGGAGATCTGATTCTAATAGCCTTGGTTTTAACTTCATAAGGAGATATGCATTTCAATATAATGACATGGAAAGGGGTTTATTTACAAAAGTGATAAGGAAAACATCGATTCCCGTATCGTGTTTAATATTTATACCAATAAGCAAATAAATGAACTATAATTTGAACTTTGAAAAGTATATTTGATTAATATTGTTTAGTGCTTTGCAGAATAAGTAGACAATTATTCCAAACGTCTGATAAGCTTTGGGTATAGAATTACTGAATTTCTAAGGATTTCAGCGGATTTTCCCTTGACGGAATCATCAATTTACTCAACTTTCATGTTTTTGATCATGTGTGTATATTAACCAAGATTGTTCAAGTCACACTGCAGGTTGTGGATTAAGTTCAGTCTATATGACATGTCAAGTAATTCTACTGAGTTTTATATATTTACCTAATATAGCATGCACACGTTATACAATCTGTATATAATAAATCCATCCATACTTCATTTATGCAAATACACACTCGAACGTGGGCTAATCTATAATGTCTGTTCAGTTTACTACCTCGAGTACCAACTGGTTTTTTCAAGTCGACAATTATCTCGAGTACAGATAGATAAACTGGTCATAAAACAACACATGTTTTCCTGCCAGTGAGCGGGCCTGGTCTCAATGACTGTAGAGTGTGTTACTTGTCGGGGACTCCACATTAAAATCACAGAGAAAGCTTTATCATAAAACATCTCCCCGTGACACTTCCATGTATTCGCTCTTCAAACCAGCAATCCTGCGAATACTCATTAAACCTGGCCCGTTTCAAACAGCCAAACGTTTAGATGCTCAGCATTTCAAAGAAAAAATAAATTACGATGTAACTGAGAAAAAGTTTGAACGCTCAAAGCATGGTGAGAAATGGGATAGGGAGAGGAGAGTGGAGGAAGGTCAGGTTACAAACACCCCCCAGTGCTTCTCATCGACCGGCTCTGATTGCCTCCACTCTCGCTTTGTCTGCAGAGACCGAACACTGGCAATGAGCGAGTTGGCTAAAAATCCTTCCTTCCAATTCAATGCCCTGTTCTCCTACATAACGTATTTATTGACACTGTCCGGAAATAATTCTGTAATTTGCTGGATATCGCATGAGAAAAGATTGTGATGAAGTTACAATCAAAGTGACTCCTTTTCAAGCTTGCTTCTCCCCTCTACATGCTAGTTTTTATCTACTGCTTCAGATTGCCTTTGTTACAAAGGAAACTAACCACGTTTCACATTGCTGTAAATCAGTCCACACTGTTCCATGTCGTGTTCTGGTTGTCACTAACATGGGTTGGATGATTTGATTTTTTAAAGTGAAAATTTGTTGTTGTTTTTTTAAAAAATAATTTTATATTTTTAACCTTTTTTTTAACATGAGCAACCAACAAAACTATGTTGTAGTTTACCACATTTTTGTTTATAGTAGGTGGCTGCACAGAATCTCTTATTTCAATCTCTTATCTTCTGAACAAATTGGATATACTTTTTAAGAAGTTAATATTTCCTTTTTTATCCACAAAAAATTCAATTAAACATTACAAACATAAACATATTTCTTCACAAGTGAAGAAAATTAAGTTCAAACGAATTTGTTTTAAAAAACCTTTGCATGAAACTTTGTTATATATTGTAAAACACACATGCTAAACATAAGTCAACAAGTATAGTTTTTATGCCAAAACTTTGTCTCAACAGCTCATGTGTTTCAAGTTCCAGAAATATTTTTATCCAGAATTTTCAAACAGAATTCCTAACAAGCTTGTTCCACCAGTTAGGCAATGTCCAAGATGCCAGAGATTCTGTACATACCCTCCTACAGGATGCCCACGTGTTTGTAGATACTACACAGATCATCCTTAGAACACTCACAGTATAAACAGCTCTCTTTTTTTGCTCAAGTGTCTTCAAAATCTGCTTGTCATTAATAGAAATCAAGATTTCTATTTTGAAAGAGAAAACAGCCTTCAGAAACAGAAAATTTGAAAAAAGCTTATTTCATGAAGAATATATTTTAAAAATGTAATGAGCTTTTTTCAAATTGGAATTTGAAAAAAGGCTGTTTTGATAATTTGAATTTGGTTCTATAGTTAATAATCTGCAGTTTGTTATTGAAAACAGCTGTGTTTTCTTACAAAACCAGAATATAAGGTAAACGATACAACAGATATTTTGAATTTTAAAACCTTGAGATGTTTTTAATTTTTTCAGTTACTTTCTCAACTTCAGCTATGTATGTTCAAGTGAAACTGCTTTAAATCAAACAAGTAATATCCCTGCCCTCCAAGTCATGATTGATGTAGCAGATATAAATTTGAAATTGTATAAACATCGATTTCTTTCAACAAAAGTTGAACTTCTTTGTGTTGTGTGTTTATGTATAAATAGTTGTTATGAAACCTGATATATCCAATTATTGGTGTAGCACAATCCATTTGGCATTTTAATCATTTGAAACTGATTCTCAAACACAAATGCTGAAACATTATTTTCAAAATTTAAAATTCAAATAAAATCTTTTTTTTCCAGTGTATGTGTATGTTAAACTATTTAAAGTGAAACAAGTTATGTTCTTGTTCTTCCTTTCAAAAACACTTTTGATTGATAGAACAGACATCCAAACTATTTGTGGTGAACTCAAGTGTTCCTCAGAGGAAAGTCTGGCCTTGTAATCAGCCCACTCCAGATGCTAAACACCATGTCAGCTCAAGCTAGAAAGAAAACATGCACTCGGTCTAGGTCTCAATAAAGTTTGTTTATTATACAAACAATTTATAACTCACTCAAGCAACTGAATGGGCAGTGGAGGTCCTCAACGGGTGGCAAAATGATGAATCTGACTAACTCAAGTGACTAGCTCGCAACATTCACACATATATACAGGACAGACTCTCCCACCCACAACACACTACAGGTAAAAACAATAGAATACAAATAAAAATCTCGCTTTCTGAATTGAATATACAGGGATGCTCTAGGTCTACGCCTTATTGGGATATATTCATATATACGGCTCTACAGTGCCATGAATCAAATATTGAGAGCTGCCAATGATAGATAGTTCACCCACACACATCGACCATAAAGAGCAGCCATACTGAATTTATTTTAAACAACTTGGCTGAACTGGTCCCTAAGAAAGAAAGTATTCATGATTTTATGCACTGGTAAATAACGACATTAGTCAGCCCAGTGATGTTTTACAACACTGTATTGTTCAAACAAATCCATGTGAAGCAAGCACAAGTCTCCAGTAAAGCGGTGCCTGTGTTCACACCTTGGTCTCCAGCCTGTGTGCACAGCGGCACAGGCAACATGACAAACACTGTCTCTTCTCCTGAACACAAACATACACAGTTCTGTGTAACACAGGATCAAGTGTTCTCTTATCAGGATAAGTCAAAGACACTACAGAAACAGCTCTGAACTTACACCACAGACTGGACATCGCTAAGAGCGTTAATTTAGAGCCAATGGCATTTCAGCATTTTTATGGTCTCTTTGTCAAAGTATTTCATTCTGAGGATCTCTATTCAGTATCTCTCAGATTTGTCTCAGGCCTGAGGATTTCCCCAGCCTCATGGTCTCTTTGTCCACACTTGGGTAGAGTTCCCAGTTCAGAAGATAAAATGCCTGCCATACCAACTGCCCTGAGGCATACCAGGCCTACATCTCTAGTGAGTCCAGCCCTCATACATCAGCAAGAGGCAAGTCAGCTTCATCTCTGCTTCACACATTAATCCTGTAGAGAACCCTGCTCCAGAAGTATATCTATGGGAGTCCTGGGGGATGATGTTACTCAGCTCTGACCTGCTGGTCAACACCAAGCTACATCACCATTACACTGCAGGCAGTCGGGCACGCAGACCATACACACAAGGTCATGTCTCTAACCCTCAACATCCTGGCTTGTCCACATTACACAGTTTATACAGTTAGAAATCCAAGTCAAGTTTTTCACTGATTAAATCACTCGGTATGAATATTGCAAGACTAATTATCTAAATTGTCTCCAATTCAGTGTAAAGTTTGAAATATTCACTGGGCATGTTCAAATAAAGAGCACAGTATCTTCAAAGCCAATTTAGATTATGGCAGTAATGAAATATTTATGCACATCATCCAACTGCTCCTTACACGTGTAAGAGACTGACAGATATCCAGACAACAGCCACCTCTCGGAGACGGAGGGAGGCACGCACCAATTGTTCAAATATATCACAACAATCATATGACTCCACGTCACACGAGCACTGAGTTCAAGGCATCAAACACATCACTTAATTTCAAATCACATTTCAAAATTAAATACTAAATATCCATATAAATAATTTTTCACTTTCAGCGTTGATTTTCCATTAAAAAGTCGTAATTTCACAATCCATATTCAGCACTGTTATCTCCAGCTCTCGATCCATTAGCTAGGAATCTATGAATCAGTGGTGTAAAATATTCATGGTCTTCATCTAAAATCCACTTTTTTGATCTGCCATGAATCCATTTCATCGCGAATCTGTTTCCCATGCATCCACTTATTTGGAGTTGTATTGATGTTGCATTGCGGCAGCGGCTGGATGAGATACAAGCATCGGGGCTGTAAAAAATAGAATAAGATTAAATATGACATCAAAGAAAAGAAGTAATTCTGGAAAAAAGATGATGAATCATGATAAAATCATAATAACTCAAATATGAAAAAACTTTTTGATGTGAATTATTCAAAGAATAAGCATGAAATGAAGTCATTTTCAACCTTTGTTTTCTTAAGAATATATTGCATGAATATCTAACAATCTCAATGACCATGTTGTTCAGTGTATCGCTTGGCTCATTTGTACTCCTCTTTCTAATCTCTCTGATTGAGTTTCCTTACCATTGTCTGAGCTCGGTAACCAGTCAATTACTAGCTTTTGTTAGTACATTTGAGAACTCTCACAAAGACATTTAAACATTTCGTTACTGAAAACTATCTTTGCAAGTTAATGTCTTTAAAATGATGTTTTTTAAGCTAGTGAATTTCAATCTATAGAAAGAATATTAATTTTGAGCTCTGATTTTTCTGATTTTCTTTGTATTGATGTATATAACTTTACTCTTGAATTTAAAGATGTGGTCTCATTTCAACAAACTGTCTTGTTAGACATGATTTATTTTTTATTTTAAAAGAAAAAATGTATTTGAGACTGTAAATTTTAAAAACTATTTCAAGTGACACAATATTCTTCCCATTACCAAAACAAACAGGATATTTTAAAATCTAAATTTATATGCGAAATCCGGCCTGCTAGACCAAGGGTCAGAGGTCAAGGAGAAAACACTTGGACAAGGTTTGCTGTTTATAGTGAACAGTTGCATCCCTAGCCAGTATCGAATTAGCACTTGTCAGAGGAGAATCAATGCCCCTTGATTTAGCACTTTACAAACTTGACAAACATGGGACTGCCTGCCTGCCGGGAAGACTAATTCTCTACCAGCCCGGCTAGATTACACTGCCTGGATTGATCAATAGTCACAACAGTGCTTCTCTTTGAGCCTGAGCATTGGTTTCAAGTACAATATAAATGAGATAATGAAAATCTCTTTATGAAAATTTGTATTTTCCATAATTTGTTATAAATATTTTGAATTTGTTTGATAAGTTTTTTTTTTTTACATATTTCATAATGAGGTGTATTTAAGAAAAAATAGTTATTGCTTAAGGGATTTGTTCTCATATTCAGTAATTGCTTTATAGTCACAGCAGCAAATAATGTTTAGGGATAAGTATAATTTTATATGTCAAACTGATTTTTTTTCATGAAAATAAAATTAACTATGGTTTATACAAAGGTATTTTTTGTGTGAATAAACATCTAACTCAGTGCCCTTGATACACATAATAATGACTTTCACCAGTCAATTTCTTTTTAAATTTAAAAAGAGCTTACATGTAAATAGATAAATATTTAAGATGTTTCAAGAATTTTATCTAATTATCAGTTCACATAGTCAAGCGTTTTTGCCATGTAAAGTAAACATTGGCCTGTCACTTCATTGAGCTATTTCAAACGTAATAATTCAACAATAATTCAAGTAAGGGAATATATGAATAATTCAGTTAAGTTTCAATTTTCTTCTTTTTCTTTTTTAAGTGGCATTTGGAAAGATGGAAAAACCATGACCATGGATAAATTACTTCTGGCAATGAATACATAAATATTGATGTAATTCTTGCAAGTTTAGCAAAAAATATATTTTCTCAATGAGAGATCATTTCAGAATAAATGTTGCTTCTCATACAACTGACACTGATATGAAGAAACCTTCAGATATAAACACAAAATAATTGTTAGTTTAGGATATCCATGTGCTTTCAACAACATTCTAGTACAAGCAGAATGCAGAGTTCCTCCAAACCTTCCCACAACAAATAGTTAGCTTGTACAAGTTGAAAGAGAAAGCAGAAAGCCTAAGGCATCTGCCAAGCAAATGGCTGTACTTGGTAAGTGTTTATTTTAAATGTGATCCAGGGCCTGGTCTGAGCTAGTAGGGCTTATGATTACTTCCACTACCCCCAGTAGGCACGGAAACACCATGTGGAACTCGTCACACTGGAACATTTGCACCACACAAAACCTTGTTAAAATACAGAAAACCATGTAAAAATGGCCAGAGAAGTGAGAATAGTTCAAATCAACAATATTATTTCTCATGCATGTTATATTTACCCAACACGAAATGATAAGTAAATCAAAGACTGGTTGGAGAAAGAGGAGAGTCTTGAGAGACCAGAAGTACTGGGATATTGGTGATAACGCTGGCAACAGGAGAAGCCCTTTCTCTGACAGGATATGGTGTGTGATAAGACAGATTACCCAGCATTCAGCATGTAATATGGAGGGGAAATAAAACCTGATAACATCTGCCTCCTTACAGCACTCCAGTCCACTACCAGACAGAATGCATCACACACCACCAACCTATGTTTGTTTATTCCCTCAGGAAACTAAATTGATTGCATTTCTTGTCAAAGCCTAAGGATACAATGAACTGTGTTATGCTGGTTTCCAAGCTGTTGCTTTACAGCAGAAATCTAACCTTAATTGATTGTTTTCATAGCTGTATCAAATTATGTGAAACTGAGCGATATTCTTGAACTTAAATTGTAATTTGAATCTAAATTTGAGAGGGTGTTTTATTCACGCTGTTAAAGATATATCTTCACAAAAACTATAACGCTTAACAGATGAAGCTAAATAATTCAGAAAATTTGAATTAATTGAGTAACTTGAAACTGTTATAAAGATTAAGATCCTAACCCAATCACAAATAACAAGCTGAGAATAAAATTCAAGTAGAACATATATATTCCTCTAAATCAACACAAAGCACCCAGCCACTAGCAATTCAAATTAACTTGATACAAGTCGTGACAGTCCCTACACAAACCCTAATCAGCTCTGTTCTGCTAATAGCCCCACTTATTAATAATAAATACCACAATCTTATCTGCCTGGTCTGCTCTCAAAGGCAATCAATAGCCCAGGCTGAAGGAGAAGCAACAATCCACTAGGACCAGCTTGCTGGGCTAACAATGAACAGCCCTGGAGCCAGTGTTTGCTACTAGCCTCTATAGAAGGCTGCTTGTGTGGTGGTAGACTTACTTTTACTCTCTGAAATTCTTTTGAATGAACATGAAATATTTCTGTTTTTTTTAAACATATATCAAAAAGCCATATGAGCAGTGAATTATCAGTGGCTGAAATCTAGACATGCTTTTAAAGGCGCTGTAGCACGTTTTTTGCAAATTTTATTTTTTCAAATTTCTCATTTATAATGATTGTTTATGTCATTTATATTTACTTTAGAGGGTAAAACATCTTATTACACAAACCAATGATCCGTAGTGGTAATAACGGTGTTGCGTATAAAGCCAAAATTGCATGGCGGCCATTTTATTGTGAACACATTTTGTTATATTCGAATGACAAAAAAAATTCCCATGGCTTTACGGAACCATGTACACTCATTTGCAACTTGATTTTCCGAAGAGAGAAGGGTGTTTTACTATTGTTGACATTATTTTTCAAGTACATTTCATAGACTTATTTCAGCAAAAAAACTTGCTACAGCGCCTTTAAGAAAGTATCATATTTCTGTTCGGGACTCTAATGGTATAAGGTATGAAGCTTGGGCATTAAAGCTTGTGTACTCTTAGCTCCAAGGGTTCTGTAAATATCTGTCGTTCGTCTGACACATTTAGTCTTAAATAATTACTATTACGTTGAATGTTACAAGGGAGTCTGAGAAATGGGAATTTGGGACTTGCTTCTCAAGGGTTGTTGTATCGAGATAAGTATAGTATTCAGTATGTATTCAGTTTATCTAAATTAACTGAATAAAGATCTAGACTGTGTTAAAGGCTGTTATTTTTTACAGTAATGGGGCAGAACTAATAAAGCCCTATCCAAAAGGGTTACTGGTATAAAGCCCTAGACCCAAGGTTTACTGATATAATGCACAAGCTCCAAGAAATACTGGTATAAAGCCCAAGCTCCAAGGGTTACTGGTATAAAGCCCTAGCTCCAAGGTTTACTGATATAATGCCCAAGCTCCAAGTGTAACTGGTATAAAGCCCTAGCTCCAAGGGTAACTGGTATAAACCCCCAGTTCAGTCTAATCATTACCATCTGCAGCAGGAAACACCATGTGTGCAGTCTCAGCGAATCAGCTTTCTCACCCAAGCTGCACATACACAATGCAGTGAGAAAAAATACTTCACAAGTTCTTGTCAATGAGACTCATAGTTTAAGCATTAAAGAAGATTTCCCATTGAACTAACACTACTTAGTGGAATTTATTTACCTGATTATTTCCAAGACATGTATGTAGTTTATGTGTGTTCAGAGATTGAGTAAACATTGCTTGCATAATGAGTGGCATCATATTATTCCGCATGTCAGATCTCATTTGGGGAAATTTGACACATTGAATATCCTCAGAGGCTTTGATATTGGAGTAATTGGATTTCTCTTCTCTTTTAGTTTTAAAGAAGTGTTTCTTCAATAGCTATTAGACATTCAGGCTATGCCATGTGAATTTATTTTATATTATCAGACACAAAGTAATAAAATGGTAGAGAGATCCCTCAAAGTCTACCTCATTCTAATGATAAACCCTTCAACATATTTTAAGAATTTGATCATTATAAGAACATATTTCATGTGTGTCATATTCCTACTTTGATCACAAAGAAGATCTGTACATTAATTTTGAAATTCAAAAGCTAAGAAAACCATCTTTGAAACCAAAAAAATCAAAGTTAAAGGACCATTTAATTTACCCAAGGCATCCCAGATGATGAGTAAAAAGCATGTGAGAAAAATGAAAACAGATTAAGTTTAAGCAGTGTTTTTCCCCTTGGTGGGCAGACTAATTGCTTGGTTGCTTCAAAGCCGACCTGGTGAACACCAAGGATAAAGCTGCTCCCTAGCCTGGGGATGTTTCTTCATCCAGGCACACAGTCAGGGGCCTGCTCGGCCAACCAAGAAGGGAGGCTCTTGTCATACTTGATTCAATCATTTCACGCTCCACCGCATCGAGACCACACTTAATGGGTGTATAGTGGAGTCAGAGAGAATAGAATCACAGTGTTTAGATATCATCTTCTGTACTTATTATTCATTAATTTGCAATTCATAAACGCTGACATTGAGGCTAAATGAGATTAGCAGCACCCTGCTGAGTTACTAACAAGTTAACTTAGTCTGTACAGAGTAGATTCTGAAGTAATAACTGCCAGTTCATCTTCATGAGGAAGTATTATCAACGCAAGGAATTGAGAGACGTTTAGTCCTCATGCTGGCGCTCCTTGTAGCATGGCTGTAGGATAGCACGCTGGCATCCTGGATTAGCTAGTCAATTACAGACTGCTCTCACATCTTGATACAATCCATTTATTTACCCGACTCAGCGCAGCTGACTCCACGGGACTGACATTTGCTTCTTTAACTTGAGAATAATGAAAACCGTCAAACACTACTAAGGAGAATCCCTTTTGACTTCAAATGACTCATCTGTAGAAAAACGTCATTTAAATACATTATTTATGCTTAAAGAACGAAAATCAATCTAATTCAATAATTACCACGAACAGATATAATATGCTGGAAGCTCAATAGCATTTGGAATTCAAGCTAGTACGTCCATGTCTCAAAGACAGAAACTTGTAGCAACAAGTAAAAAGTGCTTTTAATGAGTCTGTACTTTCAATTCCACTCCCTCGATCTATTTCCCAGCTTAGATTGAGATTGTAAGAGCTTGGTTCTTCCTGAGTCTGTCGGTGGGAGATTAGGTCCGTCAATTATTGACAACAGCCTCCCTTGGATCAATCTAACCTTCCCAGAGTTCACTCTATTGAGGCAGCCGGAGGGGAATTACAGCCCAGTGGTCACTGTCTTGACCAGCAAGTCAGTGGTCACATCAAATGGTCCAACTCCTCTGGGACCTCCTGTTATTGATTGTACTTTCTGTGACAGCTTTTACTTGGCAGAGACTAAACAGTAAGATGGCTCTCGGGCAGAAAGTGCTTTAAAACTAAGGAGATTCATTGATAGCATATGGGATTTATTTGTGTAGAAGAGCTAAGATGACTTGACAGATGGGGTTTTTAGCTGATGAAAATATATACTTATGCCATAAAATAATATTGAAATATGATTAAACTCGTATTACAAGCCTCTTAAATGTGAATGTGGTTTTTGTTCTGTTATCTCGCCACAAATAATATTGTAAAACCAAATTATTTTGAAGGTCATAGATCGAAAACCTCATCGGAAACTCAGTATCTCAATTTCCTATTGTCACTTGATATTTCTGCTTATTCTTGAAGAGAAACCAAATGTTCCATTAATAAATGATTCAGGCAGGAGAATGTGTGACATTTTTGTCTGATCAATCAGCTATGATTCTGATCAGATAACCAAAGAGAATAAAATACTTAACTTAATGACTGTCAAAGAAAAGATCTTATCAGGCAGGCCAAATATTCATGATGAAAAGATTCCATTGGCAAGTGACTTGTCTGGCAAGTAGAGTTTGTGTACTGAGACGGTGTAAGTGGCTATGGAGCACCGCCGGTGAAGGAAGCAGGCAAGGGGATGCTTCTGCTCCACAAGCATCTCCAGCTTGGCAGGGCTCCAATCTCCAGCATTGATTGAGTGCCTGATGGCTGTAGCATGCACTGCCTCAATAAATCAAGCTGGGATCTTACAGCAGAAAAAGCCAAATTAAGTACACAGATCTCCTCTGACAAGCTTCTTCCTCACTGCTTCTTCATTCTGGTGAAAGCATCATTTTTTTGTTATAATCGGAATCAAATTAATCAGATGCAGAATTCTAGAGTTTTTAATTCTGTATTTGATAAGCAGATGTTACCCAGGTCATAAATATGTATAGCTAGTTCTGCTGTTTTCACTGTATCGCTTACATGGCTGACTTAATGAGGCTGTTTTACCAGATAGCCGCGGAAATGAGAAATATTTATCTGTTCAGATGGCAAACCATCGTGATGAATTAATGTGGAATAAATTCCATAGAGCAGCTGAAATCTTATCTCTCTGTTGCCAATATCAAGCAACTGTTTATGAAGCGTTTCTGAAATGGGAAATGCAACATTATTCTTGAACGCTTGCAGTTGTAACAAATCATTCTGATTAATAATTCACGTTGATGAATAATTCATAGTTGCTCTTCTACAGGGTGAGATCATTACATACACCCACCATCCAAAGCCATTGATTACATGAGAAACCTACAAACAATAATTACAAGATAATATTAAAAAAAACATTGATTCTTTTATAAAATAAATGAGCTGTAGACTTAATGTAATCTATGAATCCATAAGCTGACACAACAGATGAAAACAAATTGGCTGCTCCTTCCAGAGACAAATAATTGATCATGTCAATAGTGTCAGGGAGCTAAGGGAAGATAAAGCATGCCAGATGGACTTGTACTACAGGCTAGAGCTACTGCCCCAACAGCAACACTTCAAACCTTCAGCTGCAGGTGGAAAAAAGCTGGCTGATAAAAGTAGTCAATCAACGCTGAAACGTCTCTCTGACACGCCAGGGCAATTATGACTCCATTATAGATCAGCTATATTCATCCGACTATCCAAGCGGTCCCCTTACAGTGTGGCTCTTTTACAACCCTACTGGAGCAGGCAGGAGTTTCTAAAGAGCTTTCACCAATCTCGTTGAGTTGAATGCTCAGGGCAGATGGGAAGAATTTGTTCTATGTGCACAGGAAAGGGCTGCTTTCCAAGTGTTAACTCTTTTTAATGAATCATTTTGTTGACGAATGAATATGCTTTGAATTGGTTTTCTGGGGTTCTTAACTCTGCCAATTTGACCGTAAGAAGCGGTTATATGACGTGTAAAATCAAATAATTGCCTTCAAAATGAATAATAAAGTCCCTTGGATCAATAAAATGTACCATCGAACATAAATATCCAGCATTTGACATTGCTAATCTATAACAATCAAATTCTCTTTGAAGGATTACATGAATGAATAAACATGATCGAGGTCTGGTGCCTAGTCAAAGCAGAGGCTAACAAGAAAGCAATGAGACTGAGCCTCCAGCCAGAGTCTCAAACAGGAGACTCCAGAAGGAGGCTGCAGCAGGAAACTCTAGCCAGGAGGGACCAGGCTCTGGAGAACAAGCTCCCACTAGTATTCACTTCCTTCAGTAAAAAGCTAACACATTGCTTTCTTACATGTGAAACAGCCTCATATCATTCCTTATCTTGGAATCCAGTCTAAAAATAAATAAACTTGCAGGATTTACTTATCAGTTTAACACCACAATAGCTACAGTATTTATTTGGAAGAAGTTTTGATCAGAAAACCAGCTGTCTGACTGGGGAATGTAATTGCACACATGGATACTCATGCATTTAAATCGTTTTCTACTTTTTGTTTCCCTATCTTACTTCTGTTAACAATGTTGGCAATAAACATACTGGTAAGTTGATATTCATGACTCTTGAAACTTCCTGCTTGTTGTTGGTTACTCAAATGTTTTGTACTGACTGCGCACAACTGCTTACTTCAGATACATGCAATATTGCATGAATGGAAACTAGTTTATATAAATTGAAAATGACTTCAGTTCATAATTTAATGAAATAATACAATAAATAATACAAATAAAGTTCCAAGCCAAGCAAATTAATCAGAAGATAAAGAAAATTTACTCAAAAAATTTAAAATGAAGAAAAATAAAAATGAAGTAATGAAAACGAACTTACACTTACCATTGTATGGTAGGGCCTCATACATTGGTGGAAATCCGCTGACCACATGGGTGTGGTGATGCGTGTGTAGATGGCGCTGTGTCGGCGGTGAGTTTGAGTAATCCCGCGCCTTCTCCGACGAGCCTGGATGCAGCGGAGTCCCTGGAGCTTCTCCGGGCGTGGGTTTCTGAGGGACGGGGGACACCCTGTGTGGACTAGGTCGACCCCTGTCTCCAAGTTCATGGATTTTGTGCACATTGCTATAATACTGAGATCCCTGAGGAACACTTTCCACGTTTTTTGCATCACTCTCTGGTTCAGTGTTCACAGAACTCCCACTTTTATTCAAACTGGAATCTAACTTCTCCTTCTCAGGGGCGTCTCCAGCTCCTGCTCCCCCAACTCTCGGGTATCCTAGCTGAGGGGAGTGGAGGTATGGAGTGCCACTATATCCTATCACCTGAGGGTTCATAGTCCGGTACATGGGGTTACTCATGGGGTTACTGGGGTCAAATGGCATGTGTCCATAGGGTGACTGCATGTATGGATAGGCCTGGGGTTGGAGGTAGGGTTGATAAGAGGCATTCTGTGATGTTGGGGTTGATGATGGAACACTAGATGATGCTTGTGATGAACTCACGTTTTGGGTCATTGAATGTGATTTTGGCTTAGATACATCCAAAGGACCTCTGTGTTTATCTCCACTCCTGGATTTATCCTCCATCATTTTATCGGAATTCATTTTTCCCATTGAATCATGTCCATGAACATTTTTCCTGCCATCAATCACTTCCTTCTTCACTTCCCTGAATGAATCTTGTGGTTTTTGTCCATCTGGTCTCCCGATGGCCTGTTTCTTGGCCCCGGATTCAGCACTAGTTAGTTCTGGGGGTTCACTACTCAGCTCCATCTTCCGCTTCTGCTGTTCAAACATCTTCTGTTGCTGGAACATCTGCAGCCGTCTCAGCTCGTCCTGATTGCGATAATCGTAAGGTAGATGACTGTCATAGTGACGAGGGCGATCCATCTGTGATTTCAACTCTATATTCTCCTTTAGGATTTGATGATTTTCATTTTGCTTGTCCCTCAGATTCTGATCCCTGATGTCTCTCTCTGTAGGTTTCTCCATGGCAGAGGTTTTCTTCACTTCATGCATCCTGTCAACAGTCATCATCTGAGGCCCAGTATGAGCGGAAGGTTGCTGAGACTGCTTAGAATGTTCTGAAGGCTGAGAGCTTCTTGAAGATGGTCGGGAATCAGACTGCTTACTGCTGCCTTCTTCCTTCACTCCCTGGTCTTGCTGGAGCCGTTCATCTCCAGGCTTCTCATACTGTTGTCGGTGAGCATCTTGTGACATCATGTGCATTTGAACTTGGCTTTGATCTAACAATCCATAAGCTGCCAGATACTGGTATTGTGCATGGCGAGGAAGATTATACAACTGAGCATACACTTGCTGCATGTGCTTCTGATAGTCTGGATGCATCTGTTGTGAAGGGTGGACTCCAAGAGGAGCATCAGTTTTACCTTTGGAATCATCCTTTTCCTCATGTTTTCTATCTCCAAGCTTTTTATCTGAAGAAGAGGCAAGTGGTTTCTTATCCTCCCCAACAGCATTGCTCTCCTGTCCAGACATATGAGACTTGGGTGCACTGGGAGACATGTGGGCTCCTCCCATCATGTAGGGCTGTTGATAGTAGGACCCGTACATCCCAAAGTGGTGCATGTTACCATCCCCTGGTGTTCCCTGAGGTGTGGAAACTTTTTCCTTCTTTATTGAATTTTCATCTTTCTTTGGACTCTCATTTTGTGTTGGTGACCCAGACTCATTTGCATCTGAAATGTCTGAATAAGCAGGACTCTGTACGTCCTCAGTTACTGGAGTCTTCCTATCATGATCTGGTGTTGTAACTCTCAATGGAGAATTCACCTTCAACAAGTTGGGTGGCTGGGTAAGCCTTGCTACCTGTTGCTGATCACTCTTAACAAGTCCTTGAGTTGCTATTACAGATGACCCCGTAGGGGTCGGTCTTTGATTTTCATGAGATGACTTTGGTGTTTCAATTATTGGCACAATATTTTCTTTCCGAGGAGGAGTTTCCCCAGGTCTGGACGGACAAGGAGCATTTTTTATCACAGGTGGGCGCTCACATTTTGACTGATCGTCTTTTAGCACTTGATCTTTTGGTAATTGTTTATTGTTATTCACTACACCATTTCCGTTACCCTCTTTTTCTTTCCTGGGCTTTTTGGGTTTCTGCTTCTTTTCATTTCTCAATGATGCTAAAGCTGGGTGGTTGCCTGCAGGTTCACCCATGATTGTTGGCTTGGGCTGAATTGGCTTCAAGGATGGCGACATTTGTGTATGAGTTGAGACTGGTGATGAATTGGAATGGGTCACTGTCACACTGCTAGATAAAGCAATCATTTGTGGTGGTGGAGGTGCAGGAACAATTGGACGTGTTGCACTCCTAGGCTTTGTTTTATCAGTTTTGTCCTTGGCAGCTTCACTTTTGACAACATCTGCTGCCTGTGGTGTTGTAGCTATAGCTGTAACTGCGATTGGAATAGGGGCTGATGCACTACTAACAGCAAGAGATGTGGTCACAACAGGAACAGCTTGAGTAACCACACCAGCCATACCTCCTAGACACGCCATTGGTGCTCCAGAGATCTGGTACACTTGGGAAGAGGGCACAGAAACCTTAGCAGCTGAACTAACGGGATTCACAGCAGAGCTAACAGCAGTGTCTTTCTTCTTATTAGGCCCTGATACAGAGTCAGATTTGGAAGTATCTGACTTATTGCTATCACTTTTGTTTGAGTTCTTATCCTGATTATTTGATGCAGCCGCAGCTGCAGCAGCTGCAGCCTTAGCTTTACTTGATGCTGCAGCAATTTCATTGAGTGGAATGTTGTCTTCATTGTCTTTATCAATGGAAGCTTTATCTTTGTTTTTCTCACTTTCACTGTTATTACCCTTCTTCCCAGCACGAGTTACTGGAGGAGTAGGGGCATCAGCATCATCACCATCATCATCATCATCATCCTGGTTTCCTGATTCAGGATTCTGGTGAGCATGAGTCTGATGATATCTCAGTCCATTGATGTGCTTATACTTCTTATTACAGTTGGGTTCTGGGCACTCTATCAACACAGGGGAAGGACTCTCAGTGCCAGGGGTTCCACGAGAACTGGACCGACATCGCTTCACCTTAGCATTGTCTGACAGATCCAACTCTGGGGGTCTGCCTTTCCTCTTGACTCCGCCCACCGATATATCCGACCTCGCTGGACTTGGGGGAGCGGTGAAACTTGCATTACTTCCGCGTCTAGCCTTGTTGCGAAGTCGTCTCCCTTCTGCATTTGTCTTCTCATTGACCGGTGTACCTGCAGTTCCACGTATCCTCTTGCCTCTTCCTTTGGGCGTCCTCGTCTCAAAGTCACTCACCGGGGACTCACAGTTGAACCTGCAAGAAAATATATCATTAGAATGGCTGTAAAACCTCAATGTAAAATGTATACTCGATATTGAGTTCCTCAAAAAAGATTATTAGTAACTATTGCTGCCACTAACTGACGCCAAATTTTGTTTAGAGGAAAATGGGGGGGGCGGGGGGCTGGGAAGAGTAGAAAAAGGTTGGAATCAATTATCTGCATGTATTTAACATAATCAAAATAAAGTATATTCAAATAAAAACGAGTTTCTACATAGTCAAGCAATATTTTGCAGTGATTATCACAGAAAATTTGTTAGAGTTAATATGTAAAAAGTTTTATTTTATTTTATTGTATGTATTTAAACCAAATGAAAGCACCTAAGTATCCATCCTTGTCTCAGTCCTAGAGAACCATTATCTTTGTTTACAACAAGTACTTTACCTTAGCTAATATATTATCTTTTCCTGTTACATGTAAAATATTTCACATAAACAATGTCAAGTAAATACTTTTTACTAAGAAAACACTTTATCATTATGTTTCCTTTTTAAAATTTAGAGAAAATGCAAATGAATGATTAATAGAAAAGGATATTTGTGGAAAAGGAATGTAAGTTATGTGTCTATTCTTAATTAGAAATATGAGACAGATCACTGGCAGTTTGTGCTGCTAGCATTCGTAACATTGTACACTGCACATCTGCTACTCTGCTCATACAAGAATATTCCCAGGTAAAAATGTTCCTTTTTTCGTCAGGGTATCTGTTTTCACTTAGCCTGAAATAACATTTGGGGAGTTCTCTACCTGTAAGTGAGATTGCCTTTTTAAACTGCTTTCCTAGATTATTGTACAACTGTTAAAATATTATTTGATATGGATGAAAATGATAACAGATGGCGCTGTTCTAAAAATAATCAACCTCAGCTCATTCATCACTCCCGGTATAATATTTAAGAAATAAAATATTTACATTTTTGCAAGGTTTTCACTAATTATATATAAAAAAAAATTTCATTTTTGTATTTGTATTTTGTATTCATACAGCATGTAACAGCAATAAGTTGGATATTAACTAATAGTTAGTTTTAATTGACTTTGTCAAACTGAAAGGGAATTAATGAGAAGATTGGATTCAAAAGATGAGATTAAATGTAACCAAAACATTTTTCTCTTACCACAAAATTACTAAGCTACAGCTAAATCATTTATAACAATTACAGAAAAGATTTTTTTTCTTTCCCTAATCAGATATGCAACACTCCTTATTCAAAGTTGCTCAATTCCACACATTTAACACACAAATATACAGTATGTAACAATTTTATACAACTAGGGTAAAAACAGCTATCATCATTGGGGCCAATACATTTGGTGGCAGAAGATAAAGACGGCAGCCATCTTGAAATTCTAACCTCACAGAGGGCAGTTTGTTTGTAGGGTGTAAATAAACGTGGCTTTCACAGAAGCAGAGATATTTGTGATAATCAAACACACATTGTGCCTGCAGTACAGGGATATTTCTAGGGTCTCAAGCTCTACATCAATGTTTTACAACTTGGGCATATCCATAACCAAGCTCAAGTCTCAGTCAAGCAAAATCCTTTGTTATGTGAAGTATAGTGTGCATTTATACCTAAAAATGCATCTGCTGCTAGTTGGGTGGGAGGGGGGTTACTTGGAGAGAGATCCAGAAATTTAAATTTATATCATCTTATTTCAATACTTTATGAAATAAGATATAAATCTTCAAATACAATTCTAAATTTTGGGAGCCATGGCCATGCAGATGATCCCTTTCTTCTACCAAGTCTGCAGTACATTGAAGGGCTGTTTAACGAGGGACCACTGTATCTAAATTGAGTATTAACATTTAATGTCAAAACTATGAATAAATCTTTACTCTACTGGTATAAATCTCCTAAAAAAAAATAAAAAAATTTAGAAACAAACAAGACACTTGAGTATTTCAATTTCTCCCCAGGACTTTCGACACAGTAAAAGCTATGAACTACTCCATTATCTGAAACATTCACCTGTTTCAACACAGCTTAGCCTGTCAAAATATCTCTTTCTTCTCAGAACAAAAGGCAGTTTAAATATTCCATACATAATATTTGACTTCTTCATAAGCCATTAAGGTTTAATAACTTCAATAACAGCTAACATCTTTTTTTGCCTTTTGGTAATAAGCCTCATCTCGTGGGCATGTAGTCATGTTTGAGATCTGCTGGATGGGATATCAGTTCTAGAGGGTCTGCTTTATGACAGGGTTAATGGTGAAGCCAGATGGGTACAGCTGACTCTAACCTCTCGTCTCATCTCTACATCAGCAACTCAAGCAAATAACATGAAAGAGAAGTGTAAAAGCATCTCTTCCTTGGGAAATATTTTTAAAATAACAAACATATCTGTTCCATGTTATGCTGTTCAAAATGCAGTGCAATATTTCTTATGTGGATCATTTATCTTAACACAGATATTTCTAGGAACAGTATGATTAATCTCTTTTCACAAAACTAAATTAGTTGGCAATTCGTTTACGAGGCTTATCAATTATCAAATACAAATATTTGGAAGGAGGGAGTCAATAAAATAGCAAGGAACACTATCCAGTTGTGGGGTTTCAAATTTATCATTTTAAAAAAAACCTGCTTTGTGACAAGAATAGCCTTGAAATGAATGTTTACGATCCATGCGTAACCCTATCACCAGACTGATGTAGATTCTCTTCCTACATTTAGCCCAACTGCTTAAAACCAAATCAATCTTTGCACATAATTGCCTTGCCTGACAAATTATTGATTCACTGAGGGGCAAGAAGCGTAAGACTAAACTCTCTCTCTCTCCTCCATTGGTCTGGCAGGCAAACACATCTGAGCCCATCGGCCCTGAATAAATATTTACTGCATACATCTGAACTTGGAAATTGAAAGGCCCAGAGAGACAATCATTGCGTTTTATGACTGCATGAAACATGAGTGAGGCCGAGCAGAGATAGCGTGTATTCCATGACATTCACATCATAAATCAGTCAGTGTGGGACTTATTGTAAATGGGATAAAAAGATTGTTTGTATTTAATATGCGTATTGACTGTAAGGAAAATATTAACCTTTTGGTTTATGATTCGCATAAAGAATTGATATGAACAAATTGCTTCACAAAAACAGACAATTCAGTGAGGTTAAAAGAAATCCAATTTGTAACGTTTTGCACTGTTTTTTTAAAATCCAATTAAACATCAAGGATTCTTCACAGTGTAAATAAAGGGGCCAAAGGAAGATTCACAATGAATGATTGATTATTAGAGTGACATTTAAACCGAGCTAAATCTTTAACAATGACATTAATTTTTCCACATAAAAAAATTAAGTCAATGTTTATCACCCTGGCAATGCAAAGGTAAAAGACCTTGCACATAATAAATATTTGAACAACGAGCAAGATAACACACACTGTTTTTTTCAAATCTAAAGAAACCATTTAAAAGACACCCGTAATTCTTTTGAAAGATCACCTTCTGCCTCGCAATAAATAATTCACGTCAAAATACTTCCATTGACATAGAATGTATCACCTGGGTGACATTTTAGAGATATAAAGACAGATCTTTTATTTATCAAAGTTCAGGATTTTTCTTTGTATTACTTTAAACACCTCCATGATTGATGTCAAACAGTCCAACAGTGTTACTAGCAGCATGAACTCCCTGTGGGCAGACAAATACTACTGGTAGGACAACTACTTGACTATGCCATGAAATAAGCCTGTCACCACGACAACAGGCAATATTCTCACAGTTATGTGCGGTTCCTAACATCTCAAGTTACTATAGAAGAGATATCCTTTGTATGCAAGCCATCTGTATCACTTCAGTGCTCTGTTTAATTGTGCAAACAGTTGTAAGCTATCACTAACCTTTAGGGAAACTCTTTCCCTTCATATTATGACATGTAGTAAAACTCTATCTCACGGTTCACTGATGACAAATATTAATGAGAAACAAATGTCTGCCTTGGTTAACCTCCAGCCCTGACAAGTTTTAATCTGTTTTCTTTGCATTATATTCTAAGTATTTAATAAAAGAGGCCTCGGTGATGAAATATAAAGTTTTTATTTCTCAGATACTTGACAGACATTGACAAATTTAATATTGTTATGATTACACAGAAGTGTTGGTAAGGAGATGTAAGGTTATTATTTCTTAGATACTTGATAGACATTAACAATTTTAATATTGTTTTTATAACACTACATTTGACATATTCTAATATCAGAGGTAAAGTTATTGAATATTGAGATGTATTTAAGTTTGTTTATCCTCTTGGCTGACCCAAATACACATGTTAGAATTGCCTTTAAATCGCACATTTCATCTTGGGAGGTAATCATTGAAGTTTTTCTTTGATTTAAAAATAAATTGTTGCATAATTTCAGGATGCAATGACTCATTTTTGTCACTTGCCTCAAGTCTTAATGGAAATGCAGGTTCTCTATGAGTAATAAGGAATAATGCTAAATATGACAAGGTTTGTCTTTCGATCAATCATCGTCAGCTTTATGGGCTTAACAGCATTCTTTCAATAGCCGCATTAACATTACAAATTCTATAAAGACTATTGGCAAGACATCATTTCATCTTGAAAGGCTCTATTATCCAGATATCAAAGCGGTTCAGAACCTTTGCCTTGGGGCAGAATTCATCTCCATTCTCCAATAGCTAGTTTGCTTTATCTTTTTACACTATTATCCTAAGAATGAACTCAACATTTTGTTGAAGCTTGATAAGGAAAGGTCAAAGGATATGCTTTAAAACTATAAAACTATTTTTAGATTGACCTCATATAGGTTACTACACTAGAAAGGTATTGAGATTAAAGGTGTTAATAACATAATCATGTATATAGACTTCAAGGTCTTATAATAAATCCCAATTTGGTAGATTATGCCTGAGGCTTCTTACTGTGAGGTTTTGGTTTACATTTTTCCACTTTAATTCATAAACTAACTCATTCTGACTACATATAAATTCTAAACACTGGTATATATACTAATTTTTAGTTGATGAAAGATTTAAAGTGTTTAGGAATGATCTTAAATTATATATAAATAAGGATCATTCAAGTCGTTTTGAAATTTTAAGAAATACTTTGAATTCAACACTGCTTCAAAACAATAGATTTATGATTGATAAGGTTATCCGATACAGTCCTGTATATATCCATTCCTTTGATTTTTTAATATAGACATGAGAGTAAATCACAGGTAAACGCCAGGTGAGATAAACACCTACCTGGGAGGCGCCCAGTCATAACGAGTTGCATCCAGCAGCGTTCCTACATAGGTCTTGCCCCGCCAGGTGACATTTACAACCAGTACACCTGCAACACAACATCAGGTGTGAACAAGCTGACATCAACAACGAAAAGGTTTACTCATTACTTGCATATTATACACACTTTTATTTACACAATTTAACCATTGAAACATTGTATTTTACACACAGCTGTTACCTTTTAAAGTATTTTATATATTACAAAAACATTATTAGATTTTTTTTTAGTTTTATCACTTTCTGTTGTTGAATTTTAAAATTAATTTAACAAACATTTTTTTAAAAAGGCTCCCCAAATTACGAGATTTTTAAGATAGCAGCATGGAACACTGGTGATTACCCTATTCATACAATATTGATTTTTGTGAGATTTCACTCTGATCAGACTGTGATGTTAATATTTAATTACCATTTTCTGTTTCGTGCCAGACAAGACCCTCCAATGTTATACTGGTGCCTGGCTCACATGGGCCCAGACAGTCGGGGTCTGTGGACACCCCCACTGTGGCAGTCTCCACTCCGATATCAGAGCAGGTCTGCATTGGAGAAGAAGCAGTCTCAAGCTGAAATTAAAACAATAATGTGAAAGAAAAATATTGCCTAAATTTTAATACTAGTTTTGTTAAAAAAAATGTTTTAATGTTTTGAAATTTTGAATAAGTGAATAATTCATTTTTCTATAAATTTTGATTATTAATCTTTTCTTTATCAAACTATTTGTTATATTTTATAGAAGCTCTTTGATAAAATACAGGATGAATGATGATTTATGTTAAGTGAGTAAAAGTGAGATTTATTGAATGAGGGTCTAGATGTGGGGGCTTGAATGCTATGATATTGAAAGTAAGAAAACGGTCAAAACCAAATAACTCTGAAACTGTGACAACCAACATGGAGGAAATAATTTATCATGAGTAAAACTACAACCAATCCAGAATAAGGTATGACTTAATCCAATGCGGACAATTCCTTTTTCACAATTTCCTTAGACAATGACAACCAAAAACATATTTAAATGCAATGAATACATCAATATGATTGATTACAACAATATGATTTCACATCATGCCAACACAAATTCTCAGTACAGTAATTATCAAACACCATTTTGAAATAGACAATTAATGATAAGCAAAGCAAGCACTATATATACTTTGATCCCAAAAACTTGAAAACAAGCTCAACAGCAGAGACAATTAGACACCAGTCTCTAGATTGAGTGTGACATGAACATGAATGGAACTGTGCACAGCCAGTGTTTAGTCACTGTGACCAGAACTTTGAAAAGAGGGGAGGGGTGTATTTAGTGGGGAAGGCTGCTTAATGGGGGAGGGGTGTATCACTGATTGGTTGGAATTCTATAAGGGAAGGGGGAGTGTTATTGGAGGGCAGGGTCGGATACAGGGGGGGGTGGTCCATTGAGTGGCTTCTTGTATGATAAAAAGAGTATCACACTAATTGTAACTTATGAATATAAGATAGATACAAAGAAAACCCCTCCCTCCTAGAGAAAAGGGGGTACACCATGTACTGAGGCAATGATCAATTTGTAAATTTTCAAATGAAAAAGGGGTCCCCCCCCTCTCCTCACTATGTATCCGCCCCTGTAGAGTGGTTCTAGGTGTGGAACAGGTGCTAAACACTGCTGCCTGCGAAGCGGTGAACCTTAACTAATTCAGGTTATCAAAGCCTTAGTTGTCACATTACTGCAAGCGTTAATAATCCAACAACTTCAACCAAATACTAATCACATTATTTCCTCGACCCTTGGGATGAAAATTTGTTACACCTACTAACCAGAACTTATTTCATCCATATAAGGTTAATCTAATTATCTGGCCAATTTTCATTAATTCATGTTTATAAAATTCAAACAGCATTTAATATAACTATTTTTTTTCATTTTGTAAGAGCTGAATTTGAAATGAGAATAACATTAAATGTAAATTCAAAAAAGCAAATGAAATCCATTCAACGAATGAAACGCATGAAGAAGTGTCTGTTGTAACGTTATCACTGGGGATCGATCAAACGGAAATGAACAGAAAACCACTGAACAAAGTAATCCAAACCCTAGCTATCATTACTCCCAACTGGAATCTTAATACTGAAGCTATTATCCTGAAAACTGATATTATCACCAGCATACTGCCTATACAGTCAGAGCTATCACCATGCCAAGACCTCTTTCCTTTCAAAACTCATTAAATCCCCATTTCCCTTGTTTGTTCACAGATTCAATTACTCAGCCAAGCCGCATAGCCAACCTGGCAAAGTTTACAAATGTGGAAAGTACATATGCCAGGGTTTTCACTTGCCAGGCCAGGTTTCCCGGCTTTGTACTGCAAACAACATGGGCTTAGGAATTTTCAGCTTTTTCAAGTTGATTAAATGAGCTACAGCTTCAGAGTTTTGTTTCAAGTCAACTTGAAAGTCGGTAATCAGCATTCTCTTTAAAGGCCAAATGTCACCTGCGGAAAGTTTTATCATATCTTTATTATGTTCTTTGCTCTTTAATGATAATAAATGATTCATGGAGGACAATTAGATGGGGAAGAAATGATATGATGATGAAATAAAACCGACAATTTACATATAAAAATAATTAGCTGTTGTTAATAATTTCCCTTTTATCGCTTATCTAAAATATGTTTTTCACTTATCAAAAAAAAATCTGAGAATAAATTTTATAATTTTTATAGTTGGAATATCAGAGATTATTCAGTATATTTTAGTCATTTTTCTAATATGAATTATTCTATGATCTATCAACAATATTTTGTTTTAAATGATTAAAAATGTTCAAAAAATAATACTGGCTTTCACAACTCCAGTTTAATACATACAAATGTCTACTTTGTAGGCTACAATAAAAGACTAAGTCAATAATTACTTTTAACAAAATGCTCAGAAATAAAAAAATGGTTTCCTTAAGAACATTTCATTTCACCCTGTTGGACAAATAAATGATTAAGACACCGAGTTGACATAGAAGATTGTTCGTTTTAAATCTTTTATCTTTAAAAAATAATCTGGTGTAAGAAGAGCTTCAAGCTTAAAGCATGATCAAATTACTGCTTGTAGATAGCCTGGCTTGTCAGGTGGCTAGGTTTGGGCTCTTACTTTTCAACTCAATTATTGTATCTTGACAATCTTTCAGTGTTTGATAAGACACAAGTAAAAATTAAAATATGCCACTTTTTAGAATGTCAGTTTTCATTTTTCAAGTGTTTTTTTTCAAATTTAAAGTTAATATTTTAAATTAATGTTACTTATAAATTAAATTTGAAATGAGTAAATCAAAATAATTGAAAAAATAAATGTTGAATTCTTTAAATGAATTATTAAATAACCCACTTAATTTGGAAAGAAGATACATACTATGAAAAAGTTCATCTTACAAATATCAACAAATCACTTTTAACAAAACTGACAAAAGAAAAGATCATATAAAAAGTAAATGTTAAAAGCTAAACTAATTTGTAACACTAAGTTATTAATACGGAGAGAGTTATTTCATTGTTATAAATCATGCACAACACCACTCCACTGTGTTACCACCAAGCGACGAAACACGGAAACATGGACCAACAAACTTGCCACTAACAACTACGCTATTGTTTCCCCATCACAACTACAGCCCTCAAACCTACCTTCTCACTTTTCATCTTTTTCATAGGTAGTTCTATCCCAGGCCCTGCGTCCTCAACTTTGGCATTAAATTCATAAGGATCATTTATTGTTTTTTCCCTTTTCATTTGAGCTGTTTCACCAACTCGTGGTTCCATAGAAACTTGGCTGAAGAGCAGATCTAGACCGTTACTTACACTAGGGTGGGCAGCACTCGCTGTGCCTCCGTTTATAACGCTCCCAATGTCCGATTTACCCTTTTCCTTTTCCTTCCCCTTCTTTTCCCCCTTGTGTGAACTTTTCATCTTCATCGGCGACTTGTCCCCCCTTTCGGAGAGTAAACAATGTTTGGTCGATTTCTCTACAAGTCCGTTTGAGTTTGGAGTTGTTGGCAGTGTATTTCCCTCAGAACTGTTCACAGCTTTGCCTGCATCCTTTTCAGATTTCACTATTTCGTGCTTCTGATCAGTTTTGTGTGAATTTTGTCCTAAATTTTTTCGCTTTATCTTCATTTTTAATCCTTTGTCCACTGTAGCAGTGTGTTCGACTGAACTCATCTTACCGGTGTCATTCCAAGGTTACACCCCCGTGAATTTCAGTACCCACTCACAACAAAGTTATTTATCTACCGAAACCGGTATATGTTGTGGTGGCCATTCAGTTCACGGTTGAAGTTACTACTCAACCACATAAATAAAGTTATTACAAAATCCATCTGCAAGTATAATCCATTGGAATCAATCACACATAATCCATAATCAGGAAGTCTTCTGAAAATAAAAAGTAACTTTGATTAACTATAACATCAATATAACAATCTCATCACCATCAAAAGCTTACACGACTGAAGATCAATATCTGCAACGTATCATTAATCTCTCGGAAAAGGAGATATAACAATCCAATCGATTTGTTTCATTAGTGAAATGAAACAGACAAAAGTAAATACTTTTAAAAGTGATCACATGTCCTATGTGAATACAACACTGTTGACACACTGTTGTAAAATGTATCACATTGTTGAACGCCTCAAGACGATAACACTGAATACTGCCTTCGTTTAAATGAAGTGAATACTCTCAAATGAGAGGTAGAAACGTTGAAGCGTTATCGTTCGATCTTTCTCAGAGCGAGAAACAAGCTCGACCCACCAGTCAATCAGTAGGACGGAGGGAGAGTGAGGCAAGAACGATGAGATGTGCTCACTCTGTGTATCGGTGGATCACACTTCACTGACTTCACTCACACACACCACCAGCAACACATCTCCATCAATACAGCACAGAAATAAATATCTTACAATTCACCACAATCCGAATATCAGGGGAAGAACGCTAAACACTCACCAAAATATAAATCTCCATTCAAACAACACAAGCCATGCTTGCAGAGTGATCACTGTGATAGAGACGGGCGGTTGGTCGGTAGCGTAGCAATCCTTCTTTGCCGACCAGCCAGCAATAATAAACTGGTAGAGTGTGTGTCCTTTGTTCGCTGTCGAGCCTTCTTGATTGACAGGCAGCTAAGAGAGAAGTGGCCATGTAGCTCCGCCCCCAACTTGGGGTGGCCGGGCGGTCAGAGAGTATAGTGTGTAATCAACACTATCCCCCAGTCGACACGATTTGACGTCGGGAGAATGTATGATTGTAGCCGGCGTAACGAGAACCGACTCAATAAGACCAATGGAGCGATACTTTTCTACTCGCTGCAAATAAGAGGTGTGATTACTTGCCAACCATTTGCCATGCTCTTCTTTGTTCCCATAAAACCTTTCATACACACTAAATAACTACTTTGTCGGGTTAATGGCATTTCTACCTATGTATATATCAGATATAAATATGCCAGCGGGGATTATACTTGAGTTATTTCTGTTTTAATAAAAACGTTTTAATAACGGACGTACGTGTTTGTATCTGAGAAGTTTGAGACCGTATAAGCATGGGTAAGAGATTACCTGTTAAAAACTAGATTTTTTTTATTTGAGGTTTTGAAAAATAATAACACGCGATATTGCATATGAATGTATTTTGTTCAAACAAACTTACATTCTTTCATAGTGATCCTTTTCAGTCTAAAGTGGATACACGAACACCTGTGTAACATCGTTCTTTTGACGTATGTTCAAAATTTACATCGGATCCAGATGAATGTCCAACAGAGCTTTAAGCAGTTCTGATAAATAGATCGACTAGGGCTTAACGTTGTGTTCAAGTAAGTCGAACATTGAGCGTGCTTATCAATCTGGCGATACTCAGTCGATTTCTCAGATCATTTTATCACGGTGTTCAATACTGGCTCGAGAGGCATTAATGGCACAATAAACCATGGGGCTCTGAACGGGTGAGGTAGAAAGGAGGATTTTCTATTTTACGTATAAGCAGTTAAAGGAACGTCAATGCAGTAGTAACCATCATTTGCATGGCAACAAAGATATGCACTTTAAAATATTCTTGTAAGAAGAAAAGCCTTTGAAAAACTTCTATGGCTGAAATGAAATAAACATCTTTCTTGATCGGAGTCTACATCTCGAGACGTCTTGTCTGAAATTGATAGTTATCCATATTTAATTGAGATCCATTCGCATTGGCGCCACTGTTACTTCTGTGAAATGTGATCTCGCCATTGTATTTCGTCGTGAAACATGTTAAGTCAATACCTCTGAGGAGCGTTTTTTCTTCTAAATCAATAACTGTCAAATATTCCAAATATATTGCCAATTATTCGACAAACAATTATGTTTGAATAAAATATTCCAAACATTTACTACCTCAACAAAAACATTTCTTTTTCCTGAGCGAGAAGCTATGAAAGCATTTATCTTGAACTATATTGTCCCACAAGCTTAGCAATTCACCGGTGTCAACTAATGGCGGAGTGTCGGGCAGGCATTGTTCAGCCTAGCAAACACTATCCATGCACAAAGTAAAGATCTTCTCTGCGCTTGAATTCGCCCCCTAATTGCCATTTGTTAATAAGGAAGAGATTAATGGAAATTATTTGCCGTGTAATCCCAAAGATGACACCGGTGAAGAGTGAGAAAGGTCTATTTCCTCTCGACCAATGAGAGGACTGTATTTTAAAAGAATTAACCAATCAGGTTAACGTATCTTGGGCGCTTGTGTATTTGCAGCGATCAACATCAATTACTGTGAAATATAATATGCTGACGGCCTTCTAGCGCGCCGTGCCTTCCGAACAAAGAATGACAATGTTTTGAAATGGCTGTTATTGGAGTTCACGAGACAATATGCAAACTCGGAATAGAATGTTAGATCTTATCACAGTTTTCCCTCGGTGATTGTTCCTGTCAGGAAAAAATATAACACAAAGAATGCATTGACATATTTGAATAATACACAAGGCAATGGAGGTTTCATTTTGAAAAAAAATATTACAAGGTTTTGTAAATGTTGTAATAAATGAATTATTAACACTGACAATAGGTTAAAGAATTGTTTAAAATGTATATAGAAGTAATTAAGATTTATTTAACCGTATAAAGGTTGTTTTTTCTAAATGAATGTGAGAAGTATAAGCGAAATTGAAAAAGGTATAGAATCGTTCATATGTCAAATTCACTTAAAAAAAGACAATTTTACTTCTATTCTTTTTCATGTTCTTAGGAAATGAATAAGGATAAACCTATTAGAAACCACAAAATCTTAAGTAAAATGAACAGCGGGCTTAAATAGATTATAGTGAGACTCGGGATAAAGTAATGATGACATTAGTGAAATTAGTCCTCCTTGTAAATAAAGTAAACACAGGGCAAGTGAATCAGAACGGAAGCAGACCCTTCACTGCAGGCTCTGTGATGTGCCACGGCGATTGATCGATCAGACCTAGAACAATATCAATGTTGCCCTGCAGACTTCGTGTTACAAGCTTCCTGGGACGACCCCTCACTCCCTGGGCTTCCAGGGGGAGAAGAATTGATAAAAGGGAGGGGGGAGGGGGTTGGATTGAGTTTTCAATTCAATTCTTAATTTATTCTCCAAAAAACACCATGGTGGTACAAGAGCATATTTACAAGATATGATATAATAAAGATATTTTTTTTATTCTAAACAACAGATAGGCGAAATCTAAATAGTGACATGGTTCGTTCGAGCAAGAGAGGAGAGATGTACAATATATTTTGATAAATTAACTAAGCGATGTATTGTAACGATCCCCATTAGGCTTAGTCTGTCACAATTATACTCTTTAAAAATTACAATTTTATTTAATATTACAAAGGAGCCTTTGAGGACTGTGAATTTTAGATGCAACTCTAGACTTGCTTGTCGATGGTGGATCATAATTCGATAATTAAGAGGCATTCTTGAAGTTGGCGTTGTCGTTAAAGAGAAACAAGTTATGGATGAGAAATACATGCCATATATTTTACAAAAAAGGAAGCATATATTGTATGGTTAATATTATATTTTATATATGTATACATCCTTTATTTATAACATTAGCTTTATATTTTTATATTTATATTTTATATTCTTTTTAGCAAGATAGTCTCTCATAACCCTTACAGGGTGGCTCACTTTTATGTCATTTATAATGTATATTTATGTATGTATTTTATGTGAGGTGAGACTCTAATAAAACATCTCGATCTGTCTGTCTGTCTGTCTGCCATTTAGATTGTGGACAAATATTACATGGTTACATTTGGGATAACAAACCTTGTTAAATTATGGATGATCAAGTCCTTTAGTTAACAAAATACCCGGTTTATTTGTCCGTTTGCATGTAGACAACGTTTCAACTGTTTGTTCAATAAAGAAGTTGATCATCAATAAACTCCCTTGTCCTCTCAATGTTTCGAGATAGATGGCGTTAATTGAGTAAGATGTCGTATTTGAGTAAGACATAGGAATGACAAACCAGGTTGATTGCATGTATCGTATTCTCAATGTATGAAATGAGATGTAACACTAAAAACATTGATATTCCTCAAATTGATGTCCTGCCTCACACTCTGTGCACATTGTGAGTTATGTTATTGTTTGCTAGATTAGGGGTTCAAGGATCTCAATTCTCAATAAATTATATTTCTCGACTTCATCATAAGAATTGTTATATAGGTTTCTGCATCTGCAGTTATTGATTAACGTAGATGGTTAACTGATCAAAATATCAATATTTATTTATTTAATCGATGACACCAATGTACACATAACATAGAGAAAGCTCATCACATACACATGAACTATTTCCCTCGTGCATAAGACAATACACACGGTCTTTTTATTACTCTTCAAACAATATTTGTTCTCCCAAAAACATGATTGATAAACAGGCTATAGCAGCCTATCAATACCTCTCTCCCCCCATACTTATATTGTCAGAAATGTGTGTATAATATATCACTATTTTATAACACATGTCAATGTTAATTTTACCTTCAATTAGTCATCTTGTAAGTATCGCAAAACGAATAATAGTCACGTCGGGGCGAGGGAATGGGGGTACATTCTATATGTACTTTGGAAATGATTTTAGGATTACAAGGCGAAGGGTTGAATAGAAAGGCCTCTGATTGCTAGGAGTAGGATTTGTGTGAGGGCCATTGATCCCTGGTGAGGGCTGTAGACTCGCACGGTCATTTCTATGCTAATAACGGAGAGTGGTGCTCAGGGTTAGATCTCTGTCAAGATTAGTGGGGGGAGATTGACACCAGACATTCATCGTCTTCAAGCTCGTTTTACAAGACATGTGCGTGTAGTTTGAGAAGTGACCCGATTGTCAACTCGCTCTCTCTACTATGTTATCTTCTCCTCGAATCACTTCCAACTTGTGAAATTATTTTCTTGAAATTTGGGACTGTATTTATATGTCTTTCTGAGGATGTTTTGTAGTTTCGTAGAGCAAATTATTCAATTGACGACGAGCCCAGTCTAGAGAGTTATAGCAAGTCTAGATTTCTCAGGGATATAAGCATCTTTAACAGCTCCATTTTATATAACTATCTGAATTGTTTGTAAAATATTGTAGTTGGTAAGAAAACAAACTCTATGAATTTTATGAAGGCCTAGCAAACAGTTTGATGAGTAGGCCTGTGTATGTGCACTAATGTCATTTAAATAATTCAAATTAAATATTTCGCAAAACATTTCAGAGAGTAGTTGAGAATGAATGTTTTTATCATATGCTGGCTTGAGTTTGTTGAAGCATATTAGGTGAAAAGTTATGATTTCACTACTTCATAAGGAAAATCTGTTGACCTCATAATGACAATCTGTATTTTACACCTCATAACCAAATGTGAGCTTATTAGATAAAACTTTTATAAGTTGGGTGTTTAAACTCTATACAACAAATACAGACCCCTTCCACACCACTTTTTGAGAAAATATGCTCTTACAATTTGTTCTAGGCCACAGGGGCCAGTATTGTCGAAAAATGTCAGTCATGTTATAATGATTGTGTTATCTGATGCACCAAGTACTGGGCATTGAAACTGGGTCACTTTTAGCTGATCGGATAATTTAGGTTTTTTTCTATCAATTTGGTGGGCCCACTTCAGCAATATGTTGATATTTAAAGCTTTGAAAATTCATATTCAAAATTCATAATTTTATAAAGAGGCGTTAGATGTTTATGTTGTATGTTGTATGGCTTAATTTAAAGGAAAATGGGGGGGGAGGGGGGGGGGGGGGGGGGGGGCATCCTACAGTATCCAGTTATACATTGATCAGAAAGCTTTAAATAAGCTATAATATCTGTAATGAAAGGTTCCATTTATTTCCATCTAAAAAGGTATCTGATTTATTTTGGTTTTCATTATAGTTATTGATTTATATTTCTTGATTAGAATAGTTAGCTAAGGTACATCAATATCTGCAATTCAGTTAACCTCGGCTGATTTGATAATGTATTTCATACTTTGGTAATGTTACCTTTTCATCAACCCAACAAAACTTGTCTTTCTTGCAAAATTGATAAACCCAACGACCACCTCACTTGACACAAAGCTTAACAAACAGTTAGTTTAACCTTCACCCATAAATATACGTACAGTGTTTTCCAACATTGAATAACATTTCGAAATGGCATTTTTAGTTTTTAGCCTTAGACACCACTCAATATCTAGTATAAAAATATAGTGTTTTTATGTATGAAATGATTCTGAACTACCAGATATACCATTCTATACTGTGGCGAGTGTCCAGGATGACATTTATATTGGATTCCAGAGAGACCATCCTTTGATCTGCCAGTCCTCTTATGATAGCCATTAGTTTTATTACCTAGCTAGCTCACGATGGTCTTATTTATAGGTGTCAAATTCTCTCTGACATTTGGAATATACCATTGGTGAAGGGCCATGCCGTTATTTGTATAAGTTTCTGATGCATTATAGTTACACGTAACATTGCAATTTAATATGTTTATGAGAAGAAGTAATATATTTTATTGTGCGGTTGGGTTGTTATGAGAGGATGGTTTGGGTGGGAGTGTTGATTGGAGAGGTGTTACATGTGTTAGCTTTATCCCAGTCTGTATTTAACATTTTGTAATGAACTTTTAAGATGAAATAAACAATTTGCCGCTTTGTGAAGACATATTACTACATGACCTTGTTAATATACCGATGAGCTGTAAGTACATCTAAAAACAGAATCCAACGTTTTTGTAACACCTTGTTGGGAACTCAGCCAAGTGTGGCGAGGCGTGAAGAAACAACGCTTTGATGTTTCCTATTCGCTGACGTGCGTTGATAAGAATTATTTCTCGTGCCATATGCCTCGCCACACAAAGGACGTATTGTTACGTGTTGTTATGTATGCTGCTGTAATTCGGCGATTGTTCTGTATAGTCTCGGGCTGATGTTTTCAAACCTGATTAGAAACAATGTGTAAAGTAGATAGAAGTTAAATCGTTTCATTGGAAAAACATGTTTGGATTAAATGAAACGTGTCGAAAATAGATGTATCCTGAAACATCGTTTTAACAGCAATGTTGTTTCCTGAAATAAAATATTATTTGCTTGAAAACAACATTGTGCAGCAATTGTGTGTGAAAAGTTTTTATCGATTTAAATAAATTGTTATTTATTGCCAATTGCTAATAACATAAAACTACATTGTGAACATTAGCTGAATATGAAAAATTATCTAATGAAGTTCTAAAATATTTGACATTGATGTTTATGGGCAGGGAACAAATGTTATCAAGTCAAAATTAAATTATTATTGTCTTCCTTTTTATCAGTAAAGCCGATATTGCTCGTCATTTGAAACCTGTCACGTGACATCTAATATATTCGTCCCTCATAAATATCAAGGAAACTAGATATTAAAACATTTCCAGAAAAACGATTTCTTGTAATTCAATTTATGCCCCATATCAAAAAACAGTTATTTTCCCCCAAACATGCATGTTTGGTATTGTCGTTACATTGATATATCAACTGTTTGAGAGGCATTCTGAAAAGCTTTCTTTTCGTTATATTATATGTCACCAAAAAATATGTTTGTGTGGAAAATTTAACCTTTCATGAACTAAATGGTAATAACCCTGTCATATTCATCTTTACAGAAGAGTATCAACTTATCCATTGTTTCTCTGGTATTTTTACCATTCTGATGATTATATAAATATTGACAGTAATTGTACACAACAACGTTTTACATCCCAGCCTGCATGTTCCTAAGGGTACCGTCATTGTCAATCAATTACCAGCTCGCGATAATTGCCAGCTAAGGGCGTATTACGTAACAGGGTTACCGGTGAACTGGTAATTTGCACCCCGTGGTGAACGTTACTCAATGAGAAGCGACCAGAAATAGATTACATGAACTCGTGTTGACATTCTCACAGCGACTCACTGTTGACATAATAGCGGATCTTCTCGCATAGAAGTCATAGATTATTATTGTTATGAAATATTTAGTGTCATAATAGCTTTGTCGTGTGAAGAGACTATTAACGCGATAACATTACTTCATCTTCAAAATCTTCATATGCAAGTATTTTCTTTTTGGTTTAAAATAATATTCACTCCACATTTTCCCAACAAATAAATACCTTTTAACATCATGTTTTGTTTTTTCTACATCAATGTATATCTTGATAGTATTTATGATCTTAATATCCTATTTTTTGGTTCTTTTGGGGAGAGACAGTTATAAAGGGGAAACCCTGTTTGCTGACCAGTTAATATAAATCTTATAATGCAGTAAGATAGCAAATATTAGTATCACAGGAAATCATTGAGAAAGAATGCGGCTATTTTTGGACTTGAATTATTACAACAGTGTCAAAGTCTTAACACAGTTATAGGAAGTCGTAAACTTTCGAAATTATTCGTGTTGAAAATCCATAGATCATGTCACTGTTGCTCTTAACAAACTGTAAATGTCTCTCAACTTTATGTACATGACAACGTTCAATAAGGATAACAACAATGCAACGAAAACAAAACAAACATTCTAAAAACAATATTTTATGTATAAACAACTTCTTTATTCCGAGAGCAAAAATATACACACATATTGAAACAACATGGACACAATGGAATTTAACGACACCATAAAGAAAAAACCACACACACACGCATCAACATAAACATCAATATTTCAAGCAACATGGAAACGGAGGGAATACAGAGAAACACGATCTCACTGGCTAGAGCACAGGAGACTACAATGTTATCAATATTTATCGCCCATGTGAGTTTGAACCTGGCGACATTGATTCAGGGCATGTATGAAGAATGCACTGTTTCAACAAACGCCGCTATTAATTACAGTGAAACTCCTCACTTAGACGCGGAATCAAAAGAAAACGAAGACAATGGTTACTGCGCCCTGGACCGCCCCCTGCAGAGTAATTGCGCTCCCCCACTGTATTGACTCGAGTGCTAAACCCGCTCAATAGATGGGCTATTGACTCAATCTTCAATCACATGAAAACAACCAGTAAAGCAAGATAAATACGTTTTTGCAATGGCTGAACAAATACGACACTGTGAGAGTAGAGATCGTGGTTTAAGGTGCATGGCAAGTTGTAGTAATGACAAAGAGTGAGTAGGTAATGTGTGTGTGAGATTGTGACACCAACGGCGTTCTCTTTGCTAAATATGCACACACATTCACGTATCATGAGTTAGCATGCTGTATCAGTGAATCTGTGTCATCTTTGTCTCGTGTAGAATACACATTAGTCCAACACTTAGTCTTTTAAAATAATATTGAAAAACATATTGCAAAGGCCACTGTTTTCTAAAATATCCTTTCCAATGTTTGATAAAATGGTGAATTATTCAGAATAAAATCTTGTTTATAGTGTGAGTGTAAGACTTGATACACAGGTGTGGTTTCTTTTAATTCCCATGACGGTTTTAAGAGTTACAACTGCCATTATACAAGAAAAAGCACAAGCCAAGAACATGTATATACAATGTACTATTCTTTTACGCATAAGCTGTCGTTTCAAGGGATTTGCCCCTTGTTCGGTCCAATGACGACAAACAAAGGCATTCCAGTATTATCTTTTCTGTATGCTTTGCAACTAAACGATTCTCTTGGTAATCTATTCACTCTGTATAATCCCACTCTGTATAATAATGACACAATTATTAGACAGAGCCATGAAAGTAATGGCTGCATGGATGACTGTTGGTTTTATATTGGCTTTTGCCATGCTCTTCTCTTTCAAATGAGCAGTAACATATGTTGTTTGTTATGACTTATGAGTGAAGTCTGAATGATGACGTGTTACTATATTTCAGTGTAAAAGTGTTATATTTGTATTCATGAATAAATAAATGGAATGTTTGAAAACAAATCATTGAATTTTTTGGGAAATGTGTTCTTTGAACAATGCGTAGACTAAACTTTTTCAACATTCTCAAATTGACAAACATGAGCTTCCATTGCACACTCAGCGGGGAGTGGTTGTTGCAGGAAACAGTGTTTGTCATACACAGTGTTGTTTGTGGGTAAGAGAAGACAGCGCTGTATTATAACATTTTCCGCTATTGCAATGGTGACTAACACTCAGCTTGCAATTTCAAATTATAGCTGAATACAAATGCCCTGTTAAGATGATATTATATTGTACAAAGGGACCAAGTCTGTCATCCAGACCTCTTAATGTAAATAGTCGCGGCAAGTCTACAATGAGGCAAGTTTACAGAGCTCAGTATAAGAATGAACACATCTCAGAGACTCCTTTTTATTTCATGATATTTTATTTAAATTTAGAAATTTAAGCACAAACTTATTTCAGAGGTTACATGACAGACTAAATGGGACCATGATGCTTTATCTAGTAATGTTTTAATTGTATTGTGTGTCTCGTAGGCCTATAGACCGTTGTTACTTTTAATCATGTTCAATCGGTCTTTTGATTTGTAACATGTGTCACTATAATAAATAATACCTTATTCTTCTGATAAAAGTCAAAATCAGGAACAATATCAGGACAACTTATTAGGTATATATTGAATTGTTAACAAGCTGTAATAGCTTATCTGCATGCACACATTTTCAATAGGGGGGGGGGGGGGGGGGGGGGGGGCTTACCTGGATCAGCTACTGAAAAAACATATATTATCCTTATATCACTGTAAAGAGGTCATGATATGATATAGTGAATTGAATCTTCATAATTATAGCCAGGAAAAACTAAGAGATCTCAGATGTTTCGTTCTGTCAGGGACTCTACATACCGTCTAATTAGGGAGGTCCAGGTTCTATTTTATTTACAAAGTTGAGAATTTTAATGGAAATCTTAGAGACTGAAATTAAGTCTACATTGGACACAGCTAACAGCTCTGTGACAGAAACTAACAACTCAAGTGGACCAGCTCGAAACAGCCCACAGCACGAAGACCTGACGAGCATCTGGCTGCAACAGCCGTGAGTTATGACGGTGGCCACAGCATCGTCACCATAGCAACCCAATCGGTTGCCATGCTCAAATCAGACCACATGGAGCAAATTAAATAGGAGTGACAGATTTTATTAAGGAAAATATTGTTACAAATTTAATCACAGTTGGCTAGAATCTGATGCACCGTGATGACTAGACTGTAAACCTGACTTGAGACTGATAATTAACATCGTCCCGCCTCCCTGACACAGGCGGAAATTACTTTTACCTAAGAGTTCTTTTCATAATCAGAATATAATTATCTATATACAAATACGTAGGTGGACATGATTTCTTTACAAGTACATACTTTTTGTCTGCATATGCACATTACCTGCTTAATACTTTGCGTTGATTATATTAATTTTGATAGATATGTTTTATTGTTAGTATTCTAACATACAATTGTGTTAAGTATTTCAAGTAGAATATTGAAATTTAAAGATTCTTTAAATCCTATTATATAAATCTGGTATAAACAAGGGTACAATACTTCCATGACAAATCGATTGTATTCTGTTCCTTGTGTCGAGCTCTTGTGTAACTCATGTAGACTATAATGTTTGTACTTGTGTGGTATTCACAAAAACAATTCACCGTATGGGACTCTTTAGTGTATACAAAATAAATAACAAAATATGAAAACAAGTATCAATAAAATAATAAAATAATAAAATAATAAAATAATAATAAAATAACAATAAAATAATAAAAATAATAAAAATAATAATAAAATAATAATAATAAAATAATAAAAAATAATTAAAAATAATAGAATAATAATAAATAATAAAATAATAATAACAAAACAAAACAAAACAAAAAGTTAATAAAAACAAAACAAAACAAACACACAAAGCAAACGATAATCATTGCATATCATCCAAAAGAGTTACATTTTAAATATCGTCCATTTGGAAGATCAATAATGTTAGCCTTGTTAAAAATGGAAATGTCGCATGTCCCACCCAGGCGTCGTGAGCCTCATAATGATGACTGGCAGCGATCAGTGTTAAACCGTCCCATAAAGGTGCTTGCCAGGGTCTCGTTAATCAACAATTTTAAAGCCACACATCTAAGCTGGTGGGCTCAATCATATAAGTTCACTACATCCATATCTCTCAGCTTATCATGCATTCCAGAGGGCATTGGGAGATCTCAACTATCAAACAATACTCTGGCTACACCCTCATATGACAGATTTATTCGGGACCACGTACGGGACTGAACTTATGTGATATTTTTTTGACATACTTGTGTTACATTATGATAAATTACTACACGCCATTTACCAACTGACTTTTTGTTAAATTTTCAATGTATGATTTAGGTGATTTTTTGAAGCATGGTTAGATATAATTCATGAACATTACTTTTTAATAAGGTTATAGTTTAACAAGAAACAAACTGGCTTTTATATGGCAAGACGGCTTATCTCAACTGATTGCTGGCCTTATGTTAGATTATGCAAGTGCACGAATAATGGAAAGGTGTGCTTAATTCCATTTGTTAAGGAGAGTGAAGTGGTGTTATTAACAGATCGGGAACCAACACAGTGGAAACACAATGGGATTGGATTTATTGACAGCGGGAACAAAACTGACTTGACACCGGGCAAGACAATCATCGTTACCACATGGCGTCTGGTGGTTCTGCTAAACCGGTGTTACATCAGTTTGATGCATGTGATATCCTGGAAGACGGATAGTTTTACATAGTGACGGAGATTTCTTTGTGAAAAAGCCTAGACATGAAAGGCGTAAGATTAAATCTGAAGACGTATTCCTTTCTTAGATAAAGCACGCATATAATTAATTAAAACATAGATATACAAAGTATATGGTAAACTATCAATGGTATAAACATATTGTGATAACATTAAATCCTTTTTTGATAATCTGACAAAAGTATGACTTCATATTTAACATTCCTTATTCAAAACTAAGAAATGTACGTGGCACAATGACTCTGTTGAATTGTTATCGCATTTCAAAATGTAGGCTGAATTGATTCAGGCGTTTATGCAATAACATAACAACCTCTCGGAAATACGATACAGGGTCTTATTCACTGTCACGTTTTATCCCCCGGACAATTTTATTGTATTGGAAGGTTTAGTTGTATGCTTCAATTTCTCCAAGCTCGAGGGTCGGTCACAAATATTTGAAGCAGAACGCTTGCGCTCTGGTGGATGGGGCTATTTCCCTGCAATGTGTGTTTTCACAAGCAGTTCACCAAGTGGAATCCGCGTATTTACTCACTGCCTCTCTACTTTACCACATGGCGCCGTGGCTTTGAATAGCAGTACTGCAACAATTTCACAGCGCGAGGAAACGTCTCTATTTTTTGTGGGATTGTAAATCACTGGTAAGACACTTTAGAAGAAATCGCGACTCATTTCTTAAACAAAACACGACATGTTTACTGAGAAATACACATGACTCATTCCATTTGATTTTGATGTAGAAGAAAGCTAACTTTCTCGACTGCTAAAAAGACAAATGTACAAAGAATTACTCTTAAAGTTTACACAAGGTATTTGCGAATGTTTGCAATCTGGAAATGTATATTTGCATACGTAATACTGTTTCAATAACATATTACGGCTAGAAGACGAGGCAGTCGGTGATGCAACCTATTAATGATGACAGGTAATAGGTTTGCAACTAACAGATGTGGCGCATACATACAACACTTAACGCGCAGCGTATATATGAATGAAAAGGTTGGCGATAATGCAGTATATTTCCCCCAAAGAAACCGCGTTGATAAATATAAAGGTATGTAAACACCTGCAATATGTTTTTCCCTTTTTTTAGCACTAAATAAAGTCAAATTTGAATAAGATATTTAGACATATTTGAAAGGTACAAGGCTGCCAGTGCATATCAGGAATTACATATTTGTTATTGTGAATTCTTTTTGGGAGCTCGATGGATTGGTTCTAAGACAATATGTTTATCGTAATCCTTATTTCTGAGGTTGGAGTAGTGTAACACTTAGACTCTAAAAAACCATTTATTGAAAAGGAGCCTTTAAAAAAGAATCTATTCTTACAGTCTCCTTTTCAATATTTGATAAAATGGTGATATTTTCAGAATAAATTCTTTTTATCAGAGTCTGAGTAAGACTTAGGTTGGAGTTAATGTGCCGTTACAGAATCATTATGAATATGTTTTAATCGGGCAATAAGCCGTATAGTAAGTGTTTGAATAAACTTTTACATTTATGATGATGGGCAATACAATATGAATAGTTTATATTGATATGTTGCTTAGTGTTGAAAATGCATTGTATGTTTTTCTCAAAAGAAAACGCGATTATGAATATGTCAACACTGTACAGAAAACATGTTTAATGCGATAATGCTGTTGGTATGACACGGATGTGTTGTTTGATGTGAGACATGTGCTAACCACGTGTTGTATGGAGTGTGGGTATGCATAAAGTGCATGAGGTAGATTGACAACAGATTGGTGTGATTGTTATCCATATTACATCTACAGGAAGTAATAATACACCGATATGTTGTTGTGTCTGCCTTTGATGCCAGAAACAAGATAGGACATTGGTTTTGGATATTGTGTGGACATATAGAACTGAATCGATTCACCACAGATAAATGGATTTGTTACCATTATGTATTCTTTTTCACTATTTATTTAGTGGATGCCCCCCCCCCCCCCCCCCCCCCTCTGAACCAGATACGGATTTGAAGTTCACAGAGGTAACGTCCAACAGTATTCATTGCATCTGAATGTGTTGCTATAATTTCCATATATCCATATTGAACATAAGAGGAATTGGATAATGATATGGCCAGTGTGGACATTTATCAATAACATCCGATAGATTGAATACAGATACGTACTTTTGTGCTGAGTATAATAGGTACAGGGAGGTTACAATACATTGCTATGTGGTTATATCTTTAGGCAAACGGTCACTTGACATTCCCCAACTTAATTGGATCATCATAATGTAAAGATACGTTGTGAAGAATATTCTATTAACGGTTCACGTCTATACAATATACATTAAAACAATTAAATCCATTAAAACAATTAAATACATTAAAACAATTAAATACATTAAACACATATACAATCAATCGCATAGCGTTTTATGAGAGGCGATACATTAAAAAAAGACAAAAACAGATAAAACTAAGAGAAATGGACAGGGTGATTCACAGGATGGTAAACATGTTTGTTTTAAGGCGCCAGTTACACTGATGTCTTGGGAGGTAACTTGGTATGTTATAGTGTCTTGAGTTTAGTTTAATACATTGGACAAGACGTATGTGCTGTGTACAGGTGTATGTCGTCGGTATACACTTGTCTTGTACTACTTTGGTCTCTCATAACCCTATGGAGGGTGACTCGATATGTCTTACCTCTTTAATGTGTATGAATGTATGTACATATATACAATAATTTAATGACATGTATCGAGGTGAGACTGAAATAATATATATCTGCCTGTCAATTAGCTATATCGTTATATTGTTAACCGGCTTTTATACAGCTTGAGGACATCCTGTCAAAGTCAAAGTTCTTTATTGTATTCTAGACCTCCAACTTCCCAATGCAAGGCATAACTCTTGCCAGTCTCCACTACTGGCTGATTTAGGCCTTGCAGTATTTATGCAGTATCTGTGTTTAGAAATCCAGGCCTGCTATGCATTTCTGGTGCAGCGATTCACTATCTTGACACAGCAAAGCGAGGGAAATACCGCAAGGGTTAAATCAGCCAGTAATGCAAACTGACAAGAGTTATGCCTTGCGTTTGGAAGTTGCTAGACCTCCGGCCCATATCGTTTGAGTTACATACATTATTAATCAACAGTCACATCGTCGTCGTCATCCCTGTGAAATCTAGAGTCAACATTGAGGGGATTTTGTGAAAAACTTGTTGCTGAGTGCAACAGAAATATATGGCGGTCTTCGTTGGTCGTGGTCACTCTTGGTCCCCCATTTTGTTGTTGGCCTCTCTGATGTCCGAACATCAAACGTCATTGTGGCATTCTTGTTGGTGAAACCAGAACGATTAAAATGGAAGATTTTGGGTATGTTTCATACCAAATTCAAAGACAACATTTTCCAAACGCATGTTCTCCAAATATGCAAAATACCAATATCTCATGAAACCATCGTGATGTTGATACGCCCAGAGGGTTTATATGACTGATAATGTTTTCTCATCAGGTTTCCCACTATGACTATGGATGTGCATTAAAATGTGTCAATGTTTTCAAAACCAGCGTTTATTTCGCTCCTGAATTTAATTATGGTGACCATAAGGGACTGTTCCTACAGGTTGTGTTTGTATACGCAATTAACTATAAATTAATCGGTAGATTGAAAATAATGTGTTGTACTTTATGTACTAAACATGTGTATTAGTTTACAGGAGTATATTACTGATATAACGTGGGCTTGAGTTCAATGTATGTGATAGACAGAAACAGATAATTGTATTTTCTATAAACATCATTACTAGTACAGAACGGTGATCTGAAGACAAATGAGTTACTGTGTTGTTTGTTGTTTGGTAGGATCTGAACTACTGAATACACATTGTTCTATTTCTGGTACAGTCATTCCAATATAACTCAGTATGCGTGAAGTAGAGAGTTTACCTTCTAAATGAGTCCTGACTTCTCCGATAGGAAGGTAGGGAGGAGAGTGTATATATATAAGTAATTATAAAAATTCAAATGCTCTTCCGCTGCCTAATTAAGTTATGTTTGGTTACTTAAACACGTATAGCTTTTGATGTTCGATCTTCAGATGATAAAGACATATCCTAAGGTTCAACAGGTAAATATATGTATAGTTTACATACACAGTCGACTGGTCCCAGGTAATGCGTGTAAGGGGAGTTACGCAGGTAGCGAGGCGCATACAGTAATCTTACGGCTGAATGTTGCTTGGCAGCTAGTGGTGATGAATGGGGTCTTTATACTGAAGAATTCCTAATCTTACATAGCATGATACGGGGCACGACGCAAACACCTATTAACATTGCCACGTAACTAGCGCTCCTTTGACAACAACTTTGCCAACTTTCTGTCGTCTCTTCTCTCTGTGTTTCAACACCATCTCCTGCTTGACTTGCCCGATCTCCAATTGTCACCCTCTCTCTAAACATGCCACGTCCTCTGATTACCCTCACTCAACAAACTGACGGTTTCAAGGCGCCCCGACATCTGCCATACGCTCCGGTAATTTGGAAGGTGAAAAACGCAGTGTGTTAAAAAACCTAAAACAAACATTAGGACACTTGACGTCTTGATGGAGAGTTAGCGTGATGTTCTCACATCTTGAGAATAATCGTTATATTTGACAGTTAACTCTGACTATAGTTAATAGATAACTGATGAACCTTTAGATTATATTTGCTATATTTATAGACGAGACTTGCTGTAAATATTTTAGTACTTGTTACCATCAAACGTATAAATATATATGAACTCACAATGATTTTGTAGGCAACTGATCGTTTATCTTTCTACACTACACTACGCATTTGTGTCTCGTAGGCTGTAGGTAAGAGACAACACATCACCTATAAACACATCTATCCTCTTATTTCTGTTTGATAGGCTTTGAAACATCAACGACTGATAACCGTCCTGCCATCAATATCTAATTCTCTTAGATCAAATGCTCGTGGACTAATAGTCGTCTTTTTAAAATTTAATATTCGAAAAAAACTTTCATTACCTAGTGAATTCAGATAAAATCTGTATGTTCAATAATTGCTGAAAGAACAATAATGGTTCAACCATATCGATGCTTTGATAACAAGTATTCCTTGTAAATAGCTGTTCTTGAGGGATATTGAAATCTGCTATTGATGTTGAGGGTAGACCAAGTGAGGAAATGGGACATTGCTTTAAGAGGCGTCAATGAGTTCTTTCACTTCTCAATGCCAGGTATGTAAAGGTGAAGTTCATTACCGTCAACCTTTGTCCGGTCACGTTTTGCTAGGGGGACGTGATAGTATTAACACCGGTCGATTCTCTTTCAACATCGCAAGTTCACGAAATTTCTCGCAAGAATCTGCGTAAGAGCATAAAGAGCGAAAGAATATTGATTCCTTTCTTAGGAACACCAACAGTGACGTGTGACCGGCGGTTCATCTCACCCAGTCAGCTCACGACGTCACATCCTCCTCGATTAGACCCACCGAGGAACAGTGCTCTCGACTTCCCCGACATTTTTGACAGTTTGGCGTGGAATGTGTTTGATAATCTCCCTTCATTCTCACTATTCTGTGTTGCTTACCGACTTCAATCCAATTTTTACCATTCTTATAACTGTTTGGTTGTTTATTTGATATTTAGATTTTTTAATTCCTTTTCCGATTCATTCATTCATTTCATATAACAAACAGGCGGTGAATATACACTCGTTTTGTTATACAAAATATAGGAATAAACATGCAAAGTCAATGAGGCTAGATAGGCCAGAGTTTGATATTTAATCTGACATTTATTTGAAGACATGATGACAATTTGTTACATCGGGAATATGATTAGAACCATTACATATATCAATATAAATTTATCATATAAGTTATGTTTTAGTGGGATGACATCTTCAAAGTGTCCTCTTGGTCGATATGGAGCTGGAGATTGTTTCATTATAACCTAATGCGGCCACGTTTAACGTAAATACAAATGATACAAATTACTGCATAATGGACTTTCATCTATTATGCATAAACCTCTAATGGATCCTTGAGGTCTGTGGCTGTTTGCTTCAATCCCAGATACGCTAAATCTCTTTGATCTGCTGGTTTTACAGGTAATGTGCTTGACGATTCAGATAAAATAGAGTTCTCTCTGTGACGTCAAACGACATCTTGATAAGAGGCTTAGAAGAAATCAAACTCTAAAGGCGAATTAGATTACAGATGGGCTTAAACGTCTAGTATTCTGGACTGTGTATATGCTATTGTTTCATTGTTATATAGGAAAACATCAGCAACAACGGCTATGCAATGTGCATTCAGATGTTCATTCTGACCACTGATATATATGCGTCGGTTGTGTTATACGTTTTAAAGGCGCTAGAGCACGCCATTCTTACAGGAATAAAGTGATCTCACGAAATGTAAATAAGTTTTACTAATGACTCTTTATAATACACCTGAATCAATAGCAAATAGTCCTAAAACGAATTACTTTATTCGGATAAGCCATGCGAATCCATTTCCCATCGAGCGGTCATTTTAATGAAGAAGAAGAAGAAGAAGAAGAAAATTATTTTATTTGTGTGTCACCAGGTTGTACAATAAACGTTGGAGCAGTGATAAAACAGATAAAAGTACACCTGCCGGCCTCATAAGGCCTGCGAGACACATACTATACATAATACACATAATATACATAATATATTAAAATACATAACAATAATAGATTAAAATATAAAATATAGGATGTGTTCACATTAACATGGTCGCTCGAAGGTAGTTCAACTGATCTGACTCATGTAGTGATACCTAAACACCCAGAGTAGAGTTTTAAATATGGCACCATGATGAAATGGTCAACCATCTTTCATCTCTCAAAATCGCATGACCTACAAATCTACTTCTTACCGAATAGTTCCAGAAAGTTGTCATTTTATATATTGCATCGTTTTCTATGTATACGACTTACCTGGCCATGTAATGAGATGTATTACCCTCTAATGTGACTATATATTTATAAATTTTAATAATAAAAGGCAACTTTGAAAAACAATAATATGCCAAAACGTGTTACATCACCTTTAAGTTTAAAAATTCATACAAACTCACGTTGGTTGTTCATATATATATCTCAATATAACAAATAAAGAAATTCTGAACTCATTATACCAGTTCATATCTAAAAGTAACCGTGATTGTTACAAAGGTTTATTACTAAGCATACACATGAACATGTTAAATACCATTATATATTCATTGGTCTGAGAATTTCTGTAGGTGTTTTTAGTTCCTAATTCATTCATTCTTTTCTGTATCAAACCTGTTCTAGAGCGGAGTTAAAATAAGCATTTTGGCTTTTTTCCCATCCAAATTTCATTTTGTGAAGTAGACCGCTCAAACCATACATCTAATATTTCCACCGTTCCATTAATTACTTCATTTGTGCGGTTATTTTAAAACGACGAAGCATATTAGTTTCTTAAAATCAATTAAAATAATGTGGTTGAAATTAATATAAAAATACTCAATTTAATTTATTCACTGAAATCTGCTTTATTCCAGCTTCAACTCCTCGATGTGCGTCCTCCGCTCACCTGACGACAATGGCTGATCACGTTTCTTCGCTCATGCAAATGGGATATAATCTACCTTTACAAACGAATTCAATAACAACACGATTTGAAAGCTATCCAACAAAAGCTACACTGCGTTGAAGGAAGCAGTCAATATCAATATTTAAAGCATCGCCTCCGGTTATCAGGCAGGCCCCTTTGAAGGAAAAGCTCGAGAGCCTGGCCATCTGCCGCTCACACACTGCATAACAAAGTGAAACACAATGCTCTGTATACAAACCGGGCCAGCACACACGGGGAACAAACAAACCCTACACCGTCCCGGCTTGCTATCAGTGCCAGCCAATCGGAGGACAGGAATTCAGAATCTCATCCTGTGATTGGCCAAGGGTCAATCCATTATCGCATGGTGCAGAAGGCTGTAGTACGTGACCTGGTCTCCGTTGCCAAGAGAGATACTAGTTGGGCCGCGAGACCGCGCGAGTGAATCAATTGTGTTTCGTGCCGTTTACATGACACAATAGATTAGATGGCAAGGGCGCTATTGATTCGCAAACCTTGTCGGAAACAGATGACTGCGCTGAATATTTTGACTTTCCAATGTCCGTTACTGCACACGCTAAATGAATTGTTGTTTTTACATTAGAAAAGAAAATAAGCGCGTCTCTTCAAGTTTGATCGCAAATTAATAGTGATTGTCTTTTTTACTAAGCTGGAAAATAAACTATACGTTGTTGGTTCATTGAAAACAATATAAGTAAAGTAATAACGTCATTCATTCATTTCATCTTCTTTACATTTATATCCAAATTATCGAATTAAGTTAATTTAAATATTCTTCACCCTACACCCTCAGAGTCAGGCACCAACCTTCAGCTGTGACTGCACCACCAGCTTATCCAATGAACCCTTCAACCATTCGGTCACGGTGGTCGAATGGATCAGCTTTTGGCGGTTGATCCCAAACTCTCAGGTGTTAGTTCAAATCCCGCAAGGGACTCGTCCCAAAAATAAGAATGTGTACTGTGTAGTTATTGTGATCCCAAATATGACAACGTTACATAAGATAAGTAATTCCTCGATGATGTTCCACCTGTGCCAATCAGATTATATATGTTTATATAATGTGTCTGTATTGTGTTACATAATGAGTCACGTGGAGTCTGTAAAGCGTGTCAAGGATACGTGGTGATCACCATCAGGTTAATCCAAGGTAAACTCCATTCCCTGAAATATGAGATGGAGGACCGATGTACAAAAGTTAAGGGAATGAAGAGTATAACCATAATTTACACTCAATATACGGTTACTCTTGCAAATTAAAAAAAAATAAAATTAAAAAATTCAGATGACAACCATGCGTTCACGGGTATCACTCCATTCCTGTGAACAATAAAGAGAGAGAATAAGAGGACGAGTGCAATATATAGTTCTGTGTGATAAGTGACGATGTTTTTAATATAATAATGTTAATCTTGTAACAATAATTGTTCGAACAATGACATTGTCAACCATTTTCTATTGTGTCTTCTATGTTTTCTGTTTCATCTTCTCATTCTCATGTTTCTCTTCTTCTTTTCTTATTTCCCTTTTCGACGTCTCTTTTTCTATGGACTGATTCTTTTTTTCATTCTTCTGTCCTTGCTCCTCATGTTTCCTTTTCTTCTCATTTTCTTCTCGCGCTACGTTTCTTCTAATTCTTCGTTCTCTTCTTTTCATTCGTAGCTTCTTTGTATTTCTGCTTGACTTCACTTTTTCTTAGTCATATTTTCTTCTCCTTCTATGGCATTCTTTCTTTTCTTTTCATTTTGTTTCTCATTCGTATTTATTGTCTTATTTATTTCTCATTTTGTTCATGACCTTGTTCTTGTTTTTCTCATTCTTCTTTTTTTCTGACTTTTCTTTCTTTCGACTCTTCTTATTCTCTTTCAGTTCTTCGTCCTCTCATGTTTTATTCTCTTCTTCTCATTTTTCTTTCCCCTCTTCTCATTCCCCTCTGATTTTTTTTCTCAATCTTCCCTGTCTCCTTCCCATTCTTCTTTCTCTTTTTCTCAATCTTCCCTGTCTCCTTCCCATTCTTCTTTTTCTTTTTCTCAATCTTCCCTGTCTCCTTCCCATTCTTCTTTCTCTTTTTCTCAATCTTCCCTGTCTCCTTCACCTTCCTCTTTCTCTTTTTCTCAATCTTCCCTGTCTCCTTCCCATTCTTCTTTGTCTTTCTCTCATACTTCTTTGCCTTTTTCTCATTCTTCTTGTGTCAACCCATTCTTCTATTACAGTTCACAATCCTCGTAGATAATAACTTAAAGCAATATATTTCTTATTCATGAAACTTAGATCGCTTTGCTGAGACGAGACAAGCCTGTTCTGACTGGAGACAAAAGGCGTGTTAGTGACAAGACTCTACAATGATTTAAAACAAGACTTATTATCTGTCTAGTCCTCAGTGTTACAGATAGTTGAATGTAATGTTGGATAACCCGTTGATCATGTTTAATGCTGTATGAGGTTTTAACTATATTTTAAGTCCTCTTTGAGAGACACTTTAGAAACTGGTTTAATGTATGAGAATAAGTACTATCGATACATAGTCAAGTATACGCTATGAGTGTGCCGCTTCAGTGAAGACGTTATTCTTAGACAATCTACACGCATATAGATTGTTACAATAAATACATAATAGTGTTCCCAGTGTTATATTTTATTTTATTACTGTGAAATGTATAAGTATGTATATTATGATACTCGTTGCTGTTGTTCTTAATAAAAGTATGGTGTCTATTATACAGTTTCAAGTCTCACGCCATATTGCTCGTTGAAAAATCTCATTGTTTGGAATTGGTTTCCTATTAATAGTCATGTTAGCAGTTATCTGTAGCTTAATTGTTGTCAGTCATGAAACCCAAATGTGGTATAAGAACACTGAAATTATGAGCAATTAACTCAGATATATTGCTTAATTATTACTTGCTTCGAGTTACCCCTGAGACTAATTACGCCATTTAAAAAAAATATCCTACTATAAAAATTTAACAAGAAACAAGTAATATAGCATTTTCATCGTAACTTGAAACGTAATAACAAAACTAAACGACTAACACTATTTTCAACTGCTCGTTGTCGCTCGCACCGTGTTGCCTGCAATTCTACCAACTCGATGAATAATGTATTCCCAGACCAAAGCGCCGCCAAGCTTCGTTCATTTAGTTAATGCGAAACTTCCTCAGTGACATACGGGCAATTATGAAAGCCAATTAGCCTGTTCTCGCCAGCTGACCCCACCGCGCGTGAGCGGTGCATTCTAACTGCCACAATTAACTACCTTTAAGCGCCATGTGACTATTGATTCATGGCTAAATTATACAAATGAACAGATTTTAAACTAATTTAGCAATTTGGTTCATTTTTATTTTACTTGGTAGTTGACAGTATTTTCAAGGCTGAGTAGATTCATGGCTTTATTTGATCTTTTGAACGTGTTGTTGTTGTTGCTTAGAATAAAATCAGCGTCTACACTAATGCCATTTTGAATCTATGTTTAGCAAATGTTTTATTGTTTTACGGATTGTATGTTATTTATCTACATTAAAATGCAACCCGAGTGAAGTGTTAGTTTGGTAAACAAGTGATTCAATCACAAGCTAAAATAACTTCTGACGTTATAGTTTGCTGTATTTATGGTACAATTCTGTCTTGTATAAACACACTTTGTAAATAAACTCTACCGACCCCATATTTGAACCAACAAGATAATATTGTGAACAAAATGTTCACATCCTATACTTCAACATAATTTTAAATTTATTCATTATTTTATTTCCCAATAAACAAATTACAGTAATGAATATCAACCTTTCCAGTAATGATGTGTGTGATTATCTCCATGATATATACTTATTAAATCTGTCATCCGTAATTACAATGCTTGTAAAAGGAGAAGTAGGAATTCTATAATGTAATCGTAAATAACGATCAACGGGTCATTAAACACATTGGAAACAATAAAGTGCTTAGGGAATTATTTATTAGCCAGCGCACTTAGCACATACGAGGAAACCCTGGCTGAATTCCCATATTGATTAACAGCGTAACGGCGTTATCGGTGGTAATCTGACTTGAGCGTTTCAAATAGTCGTCAATAATTCGGAGCTCGGTTTAAATCAAAATTGAGTGTCCCGACCTATATATCCCTCCAAAGTCATCTCCTATTAGAGAATAGTGTTAAGCCCAATTAACTTCAAATGAAATGTATACTATGTTGTAGACACATGATTGTTAATTTTACATGAGATAATCGATGAAATAGTAATAAAGTGAGATATCTTATTAAAGGAAATAAAAAGCATTGTTTGGAATTTATCCAATATTGTAAGCAAATGTCTGTCGAATTTACATGACAAAATCGATAAAATAGTACTGAAGTTAGATGTCTTATGAAAGGAAATACAATTGTATAATGCATTGTATGGCCTTTATTCTATATTGTAGAAACATGATTGTTAATTTGACATGAGATGATCGATGACATAGTACTAAAGTGAAATGTCTTATTAAAGGAAATAAAAAGCATTGTTTGGAATTTATCCAATATTGTAAGCAAATGTCTGTCGAATTTACATGACAAAATCGATAAAATAGTACTGAAGTTAGATGTCTTATGAAAGGAAATACAATTGTATAATGCATTGTATGGCCTTTATTCTATATTGTAGAAACATGATTGTTAATTTGACATGAGATGATCGATGACATAGTACTAAAGTGAAATGTCTTATTAAAGGAAATAAAAAGCATTGTTTGGAATTTATCCAATATTGTAAGCAAATGTCTGTCGAATTTACATGACAAAATCGATAAAATAGTACTGAAGTTAGATGTCTTATGAAAGGAAATACAATTGTATAATGCATTGTATGGCCTTTATTCTATATTGTAGACACATGATTGTTAATTTGACATGAGATGATCGATGACATAGTACTAAAGTGAAATGTCTTATTAAAGGAAATAATGCACTGTAATTATCCGTACAGTAATTATGTATATGTGTATTGACTATACATTAGTGGAAGTATATTAATTCCTACATCAGTAGAAGTCATTATGAAAGCCACAAGGAATAATTATCATGATGAGGAATGATGAAATATTATCCTTAACCTCTAATACAGACAGTGCACCAAGAAGGCAAATTTAGTTCTTTTGAGTGAGTCAGATATACGACGAAAATCAATTACAGTGTGAAATAAACGGTATATGTGGAAGACAGGCGATAGCTTTGTAAACGGTATCTCCAATCTCTGATATAGAAAGTAAAATTAGTTCATCAGAGTAATTCAGATAATCAATTCTAGTATGAAATAAACGGTATGTGCATGACAATAGTTGTCACTGTAAGCGTCAGACAAGGCGCTATTTCTGCATGCTGTGAACACCATAGTTACAAGATGTGGGATGTATATCAAAGAAATGTTATACGTAATGATGATGATTTGAATACTGTAGATTGGATTATGAACACTTTCGTATGAAGAAGCTAGGATTATCGTATAAAGTAGTGTATAAAACATCAACCGTTATATGTTGACATGTATTATATGACGAGCAGTGAAATACTGGGATTTATCATTGAAATATACTGTGTATCAAGCTACAGTGAAAATAACTTATATCTCGTGAGGTAGAAAATTGATATATTCTTATATAACCTTTCTACCTCACTACACATTAGTCAAGAAAAGACAGATATCCTCTATGTATTGCATGATGAACATCTTATATTAAAGAGAAACTGGAAGAGAAATAAGAACATTATAAACGTTTTACGATGAAAAGTAGTTGCAAGAGCGTTGAATCAGACTGGATTTGAAGAGTGTTTATTAATGTCAAGATATATGTTATCTTTGAATATTGCAACTTCCGCATTTAAAGACAGTTTTTATAAAGAATTTCGATGGATATTGTCAATTATTTGGATTTATTCAATTCCCGATTTTCAGCAAAAACAAATAGTCAAATTCAACCCAAAACAACCAGTTTTTAGGGAGAGTGACATCAGCCTTTCGAAACACTACACACATCCACAGCTGTAGTTGACAGCAACTTGATTGCATAGAAGCGGATGAATTCCTTAGCTAGATGCCCAGCTTTTTCCTATGAATACCAAACATGTACAGACACGACTAGCATGTCAATGGATTTTGTATTGCGGATGAAACAACGAAGTTTGAGAGTGGAAAAATAGCTCGTCTGTGAGAAAGTGGAGGACACAGTAAATGACTGTGTCTTGAAGCGGCCGTAAAATCGGACAAACGTCAATCATCATTTACCTCTTTAGAAAACTCATTACTGTAGAGTTGTATTTAATTTTAGAAATAATATTTAAGCAATTCATTACTAATGTTATATGATTGTCTATCTATAGTCTGTTTAATATTTCATGTTGAAGCGCCCTTGAAATGAAACTTCCACGCTTTGGTCTTATAAATTAGACAACTAAGAGTCTACAAGTAAACATTAACTCAACGAATTGTTAACTCACAAGTTTATTGTGTACAAATGGCACATACATGCGCTTTTGTTATATGTCATGTGTGTAACGAGGTAATTGTCTTGATAACCATGCAGTTAAAACAGAATATGAAAATATATGGAAAAACATTGATAAATTGCTTGTTTACTGAAAATAAAACTTTTATGATTCTGTTTCATATAACTCTGTTGACAGTTTAGTTTATGGAAATATAAAAATGTGATTCCCTTTTTAACATTAATACGTAAAAAGAAGTCCAAGAAAGGAATAAACAAGACTAGTGAAAGAGTTACAAACAGACTTCGTGCTAAGTCAAAGAGGAGAAAAAACATAGGGAAAGTACAGTTTGAACATTTCTTGAAATACTAATATGAATCTCAGTACATCTTCTTTCTGTGTTGACATCACCCCAATGATTGAACCTATTATTATATAATTTCATGTTGGATGATGACGACTCGTATATCTAGACCTAGAATGACAGGTGTCAGATCTTCACGACAAATATCTTGCCTAGGGGGTATATACATAAAAACTCAACTCTCAATATATACCATCATATACACATATATCTATAATTGTAACAATTGATAACCCGTCATAAACGTGATGACTGAACCTTTATGCTTGAATCGCCAGTTTAGAAATAGTAACCCCTTGATAATTGAAAGAGTAATTGAGGTTTTCACATTATATAGATATATTTTTGTTTGTGGAATTTTACCTTTCAATGAAACAGAACCTATTTATTTCATCAAGGGAACCGTCCTTGAATAAAATAGAGTATTGTTAAATATCCCCAAAACATCGTTCTCTTTCCACTTACTCCACTCATTATATTATCGGTGTTTCAAATATTAAAATCTCTGAAATCTTCTCAAAGAAAATATTATGACAAACCTGTTACAAATGATACTACACCAACAGTTTGTGAAAAATGGCAGAATGAATTTAATTTATGTTTTTCATGGTGTTTAAAATACAAAAACTGCGCTGGGGATGTAAAACGTTTTTTTAAAGATTTATGAATATAGCAATTAAGAGTAAAATAAAAAAAAAAAATCTGTTCATAACTGATCTTAATATTGTCTTTTGAAATAGCTCAGTTAGCTTATTACCACCACAAGTCATTTTATAAACCAAAAATATGTTCATATGTGCTCCAGCATAAATCAGTATGAAATATTCATATAATTTTGAATTGTCAAGGATGTTTTTAAAGTTTAAAACCATTTCGTGTCAAAACAATGTTTTACCTTTATGCAGTGCTAAATAGAAAGCACTCAAAATATTACATTTATGTATCACACTATAATGTACTAGTGGTTATGATCATATTTTACGGGCGCTTCATCATGGTCTCTAACCCTTGCTGGATAATGAAACACTTATACACATGTACTATTGCTGAACTGAAATTTAAATTACATTTTTTTTCTCATGTCGTTTTAGAAAAATTCATATTCCACTCGTGGCTGTGCTACTCGTGAAATACCAATTTACCCCTCGATATACAATAAAAATAGGCATTTGTCAAGTAAAAACTCATGTTATTCTTTATTCGCCTGTTTAGTAGGTTCATTGTCTTATTGTATTGTCTATTATTCAGTGGCGTTATAACTTTATAACAAGACACATTTATGTAAATCGAGATGTAGTGCTTGTATAGGTTCTGGTCCGTTTCAACAGAAAGGGCACTCTAACCTAATGTTCCACACAACTGGCGTGTATCTCATTTTGTAATGTCAAAGCTAAAACATCAGATTCAGATTAAGATTCTTTTATTACCGTTATCTTTACAGATAATTGGCAAGAACATATATACTATATGTTATACATATACATGTTGATACAGGTTTGGTACAAACATGGTGACAGTGAAATGGAGGATGTACAGTGATAGAAGGTTACTTTTTACTAATTAATTCGTTCCTTAATGAACTAGCCTTATACAGATATTTACCTAAGGTACAAAGTACCTTAACACTATTAACGCTCAACAATTGAATAAGTTTGAATACTGATGGATATTTATATTATATGGCTTAATACTTTATTCTATAAATATAATATAATGGACATTTAAGTAGGAAATGAAATTCATCTTCGATATCGTCTTTACACTCATTTACGATTTGCATAATCTAAATTTTGGTATCTGCCGGTTTCTACCGCTAAGTTATGGGAGCTAAGTCTAAATTTAGTTAAATACTTCCTGTATAAATGTGGAATAGCCTCTTTAAATTCAGACCGTCAGTAGTTGCACAACTTTACACGATATATATGTAAGGTACAGCTTGCAAATTAACGATCTACTACTACTACTACTACTACTACTACTACTACTACTACTACTACTACTACTACTACTACTACTACTACTGCTGCTGCTGCTGCTACCACTACTGCTGCTACTGCTACTGCTACTACTACTTCTGCTACTACTGCTACTGCTGCTGGTACTACCGCTACTATTATTGCTACTACTACTACTACTACTACTACTACTGCTGCTACTACTACTACTACTACTACTACTACTACTACTACTGCTGCTACTACTACTACTACTGCTGCTACTACTGCTGCTGCTACTGCTGCTGCTACTGCTACTGCTACTACTACTGCTACTACTTCTGCTGTTGCTACTGCTACTACTACTGCTGCTACTACTACTACTACTGCTGCCACGTCTGCTGCTGCTACTACTACTGCTGCTGCTACTACTGCTGCTGCTACTACTACTGCTACTACTACTACTGCCACTACTTCTGCTGTTGCTACTGCTACTGCTACTGCTACTACTACTACTGCTACTGCTACTACTACTATCTACCTCTACAACTACTTCTACTACTGCTGCTACTGCTACTACCACTTCTACTATTACCTCTCCTGTAGGGCGTGAGTTGAGAGGCCAGCATGTTGACCAGCAGACCAATGTAGATTGGTTGGTATGTTGTTGGAAGACATGGACTATTTTAGACTATTTAAGAAATAGAAGACGAGTTGGCGTGCTTTATCGTTGAATAAAACATAGCAGGGACCATAAAACACGAAGGGCGCAGCCCTGAGTGTTTTATGCTCTCTGCTATGTTTTATTCTACGATAAAGCACACCAACGAGTCTTCTATTTCTTATATGAGATGAGGTACTCGCTTTTATATAAAAACCTTGCAGATATTATGTTGTTTGTATATATTACTTTTTGAAAATATTAATGCCTCCCGTCGTAGAACTCGTTCACTAGCATTGAACAATCAAAGTGACGCAAAATGTGACGTCATTTGCTAAGCGACGCTCAAACTGACGTCTAAAATTACGAGCATGTTTTATTGTCTCATAAAGCACGCTGTCGGTCCCATTGACCGCCTGTGTTTTATTGCCGTGGTTATCTTATATATGCTCATAACCTCTTTGTAAAAATGCGACGATAATTGAACAATACCCATTTACCCTCCTACCTGCCATGATTTTAATACCATTACACAACTTGTTATTTCTGTCACCTAAACAATAACATTTTATCATTATATTGCAGTCGAAATAAACGTTACTGTCCGTACAAAAACAAGATTTGCTTGAACTGTTTATTTATTATTTGTGAACATAAATGGCGTTTTGGACAATACTGTCACCCCTTCATCGATCGGGTGGGCCAGGTTATTCTTCATGTTTATAAAATATGCCATATATCATGATACTGTTGCTGCTACCTTCATAATATATGTATTTATTACGTACGAGAGCAATCACATGGAGGTTCATAATTTTCAAACGATGCCCTAGGGCAAAATACCACTTTGTCATGGTGACGTCATAAACAATGCTTTGACGTCAATGAGGTTGCGTTCTAAATGCGGCAACGGCGGGTCGCCAGCTTATAGTTGGAAGTTGATTTTAGCGTATGTTCATTATTGTCAGTAACAAACATATAATATCATATCGGTGTTCATATTCTTCATACGATGCCCTAGGGCAAAATATCACTTCGTCATGGTGGCGTGACGTGAAAACAATTCTTTAACGTCACGTTTCGTTCTATGACGTTGCGTGCAAAATGCAGCCTATGCATGAACATGGATATTAGCGTATTTTCACTAGTGCCTGAGTATCGGCAAATCCCTTGCTCTCGCTTGGGAAATACTAATATTCGGCCACTCGTGTCGTAAATATAGTATGACATCGATACTCATACAATATCCTCTTTTTACATTATTGTTTCGATATCATTTCCCCTAAACCCATAACAATATGAAACATGACGAAACCTTTTTTTCCCTTTTTGATTCCTTGCCATTATGGCTTTCATGTGTAACTGGGCTAAAACAGCATTATCATTTAATCCATTTCAATGTCAATAAAAGTAAGATACATATTTTGTATTCCGATTTGTATAGTACAGTATGCTATGTACTTATGTACAAATGTTTTACGTGACATCAATATACATTTAGTTGAATTTGAAAGGTCATAGAAATAACTTATTGCATCTTGATGAATCTTTGCTAATGTTGTAATTACAGTTGGTATATGCTTTTGCACAATTTTTGTAAAATTTGAAAATGACATATTTTATAACAGGAGTTATACATGGTTTTAATGGGAAGTCGAGAGGAATATTGTCTTTTGTAAAGGTAATGCCATTTTTCGCCTTGTTATTTATCCATTTTTCAACTTCAATCAAAACAAATATAGCACGTTTAGAATTCCACAATAACAATACCTACAGGGCATCTATCACAGCCGGTTCACAATGAAACATCTTATATTCAATCTTAAACAAATGAATAGGATTTGATGGATACTTTTACACTGAAGTCAACGTAATTGCACACCAACAGTAGATATAAAGAGCATTTTATTTACAGTCCTTCATTTTTCATCTTTGTTGCTGATTGGCACTCTTTTTAAATTTTGATTCAAATAAGAAAATATAATAGCACGTTGATCCATTTGTTTTCGATTCGTGATTATTAAAAGGTTGAAGGATAAAAATAGTGATCCAATGGGATGATGATCATCAGAATTCAAAATTGTAAATACATGTACGGTGACTTAATTAAAGAAATAACTAGTGATAACGTTAACTATATATAACTACAGATATGATTCCCACTTTCCATACAACACAACTATATATAACTACAAATATGATCCCCACTTTCCATACAACACAGGAGAAACCTTATGTTATATGATGCCTTGCCACGATGACTTGTGGATTATCTAAATTGTGGAAACATCGAAACGATATCAATAAGAATTCCTCTCATGCATAAGACCCCAGTGCGTCTATTCTCTAATTCGTCTAATTTTACAAACGCAAGTTTTTATCTTATAAATGTTTTCTCCAAGAGTATTAATTAATTGGAGATATATTAAATTCCTATTATTAAGAAAGCTATTTAGAATCCAATCACAACCCTGAAATCGAATACCATATAATTCAACATAATTATACAACATACACTATTTTGTTCAATACAAAACATAAATCATAAGTCTTCATGTGAAATTAAATGCAAAGAAAGAAAATAAGATTTATGTTTCATGACAAAATTCGCTACAAACTGTTCATAATGACTGGTGAACCCATTATTGTTTGAAGACGATATTCATGTCACCACACAAATGTAACTGTCTATTATTTCTACTTGATCCCATTGAACCTATTGTACAATATCAAATCTAAATATCTTAAAAGGTCAATTACCATTATGTATATTCCATAAACTGTCTAGGGATACTACCTGGGCTCCGGGCTTCGAGCTCCAGGCTCCAGGCTCCAGGCTCCAAGCTCCAAGCTCCGGGCTCCGGGCTCCGGGCTCCGAGCTCCGGGCTCCGAACTCCGAGCTCCGAGCTCCGGGCTCCGGTCTCAAGGCTCCGAGCTCTGGGCTCCGGTCTCCAGGCTCCGGTCTCAAGGCTCCGGTCTCAAGGCTCCGAGCTCCAGGCTCCGGTCCAGACTTTCATACCGATCCCTTCTACAGACAGTACATACACTACTACTCAAAATATGTAAGGCCAATACAGCCATTTTTCCCAGCTCGGCTTGCCTGCTGGAAACACCTCTCCTCGGAGCTCTCTACGCCACACCGCTGCCCACGGATTGACCTCAAGAAGTCCAGCCCGGACTTCTGCCCTCTACACTCTAACTTTGTAAGTTTTATTTCCATATTCCCATATCCCACCCTTATCTCTATAGTCTAGCCTGTGGAGGCCATGGACTCAAATAACTCCCCCAACGGCAATTTAAACACATCTAAAAACACTGAGCATGCATCTAATGGCAACATTTCGGCTAATTCATCCCGACTAAACACTTTGGCTGCAATGGGCTCCGCGCTCAAATCCATCTCAAAATCTCATTCCAAATTTGCAACTTCTACACCACAAACTACAAACTTCGACCAGCATTTTCCCGCGAACCGTACAGAACATCAACCGGATGTTAATCCAACAGGTAATTTTAATCCTCCGCAATCTAAACGCAAGCGCAATGCAACACCACCACATGACACCACTCACTCACCTGAGCCCACAGCTCACCACTCAGCTGCAACAACAACTCACACGTCAGGTACATCAAAGCACTCACCCGCAACAACACCTAGCTTAATTACCTTTGTAATCCTAGCTGCTTCTGTGGGACAGCACCTGTCAAAGGTGCTTAGCCGTGAGAGGATCGGCTCAATCCTGCAAAGTAATGGTTGCAAATACTCTCTACTCAAGCAATTAGGCAGCGGTTTTTTGGTAAAGTTTACAAATTCAAAAATGGCCAAAGCTGCACAAGAACAATTCAAACAAATTGCAGGCCACCCCGTAGCATTTAAAACTCCAATTTGGTTCACGGAGTCTAGAGGCGTTATAAGTTTCTCCAAAAACGAGAACGATTTATCAATCTACACTGAGGAAGCAAATTCTATGCAAACACAACCAAAAATCCTTTCGGCCCGGCGCATCCAAAAAACGCTTCCCTCAGGCAATCAGCTAAATACGCCCAAAGTTATTCTCACTTTTGACACCCCTACACTTCCCAAAACAATCATTTTTGGCGCCAGCAAACGCACTGTCGAAATCATACACAAACCAGTTACTTACTGCACCAACTGCCTTCATACAAAACACACACGAGTACAAACTGCAGGAGGGCAAAGAGATGTGGACACTGTGGCGACAGGTCCTGCAACAGCTCAGATGAAAGTCTGAGCTGTAACAGGTTCTGCGTACATTGCAAGTCACAAGACCACACCTCTCTTCACCCTTCCTGCCCGACGTACCGACAACATAAATTGGCAGCAAACCCGCACTTACAAACAAAACAAACTACTAAACCTCCCACTCGCTCTAACCGCTCTCACACCCACCCCCCACCTCCTAACCAAACTAACCCCACTCCCGCAGCTAACCATCCCCCACCCCCTAATCAATCCCAACCCACACCTCAATTCACCATTCCCAATCCTCCTAAAAAACGCACTACTAAAACCAACTCTTCAGCCCGCCGCTCACTCAACTCACCTCTCTCAACCCCCTCTCGCATACTCACCAGCAAACATAACCTGGACTTCATCCAACCCCCACTTTCTCAAACCCTCACTAAACCACTCACCACTGACCTATCCGAGTCCATGGACACGGAAACCATCCCACCTAACCCCCCCACCCAGCATGAAACGCTATCTTCTCTCCCACAACCCATCCTCCACTCACATTCTCAGCATGAAACCCAATCTGTACCACCCGCTAACCCCCACCTAACCTCCACACCTAAACCTAACCACCCCCCCACCTCCCACTCTAACCCTCCACCAAACTCACTACCCCTCCCAAATAACCAAAACCTAACCAAAAACTCCCCAGCTCACCCAGCTAACATTCTTCGCAAAACTAAAACCTCTTCTTCTTCCACCCCCCGCAAACCCGACTTCGTCACTAACCTCATCGCAGTATTCACCATTGCATGCACTACTCGCAACATAGACATACCGCGTATCCATACCCTTCTCCGCAGGGCAAATCTAACCAATCTAAATAAAAAACAATTCAACCAACTCATCACTAAATTTAAAATTTAAATAAGTAAATTCCCCAACCATCCTAAGTAACTTTTCCATAAACCAATAATGCAGCACAAACTAAATTTTATTTTCAACTTCCATTGTTTACTTCTTCTCATCTTTTCATTCATGCAAATTATACAATGGAATGCTAATGGCCTTTCAGCACACGGCCATGAGCTTAAAGCCAAAATCAAACTTAAACAACTTAATCCTCATATTATCTCCATTCAGGAAACCCATTTCGGCCCTAGGTCAAACTTTAAAATTCCTGGTTACAATCTAGTAAAGCTGGACCGGCCCAAAACCAATCCCGGTCCCCCCAGAGGAGGCCTAGCTATTTTTATCCAGGAACAATTAAATTACCAAAAACTAAATATTACTCTAAATTCCTTAGAGGCACATGCCGTAACTATTATTCACCAAAATGATAGGGTTAACATCCATAATATATACAAAAAACCAGATTTGGCATATCAAACAGAGGACCTTCAGGCCCTTCTAAATTCTTCCAAAGGTCGCTCCATGTACTTGGGCGATTTCAACAGCCACCACCCGAATTGGGGGGTAAATGATAAGGTAGACGCCAACGGCAAACTAATTGCTGATTGGGTCATAAATAACAACCTAGTAATCCATAATAATAATTCTCCAACTAGGTACGATAGCTTTAGGGACCTTATGTCCGCTATCGATTTAACGATCACTACCCCGGACATCGCTATAAATACCGAGTGGCAGGTATCTGATGATCCGTGGGGAAGTGATCACTTTCCTATATTTATTACATTAAATAATTTTCTTCCTACAAATAACTCAAATATTCCAAATTCACCCCCAAATCCTAAATTTCATTACAACAAGGCTGACTGGGACAAATTCAATGCACTTTGCAACCAGCTTAACCCATCAGACCTTGAAAATAACGACCCACAAACCTTTTCTGATAATTTCACTAATGCTATTATCAATGCTGCAAAACAATCTATTCCATTTTCACCCCCCAATATCTCCAAACCCTCAGTCCCTTGGTGGACTGAGGAAATTAAAGTTGCGCGCAAACAGCGTAAAGCGGCCTTTAAAAAGGCAAAGCGCAACCTATCAAAATTACCTTATGCTAGGCAACTTAAAAATAAAGTAAATTTACTCATAAAACAAACAAAAACACAACACTGGGAAAACTTCTGCGAGGAGTTGAATGGCAAAGTCAATTCCAGACAAGTCTGGAATAAACTCCGAGTCATTCGTGGCGGAAAATGCAGAAGTAAAACCCACCCATAAATAACCTTAAAAATCCTAAAGATAAAGCTAACGCAATCGCATCACACTTTGCTACTGCAAGCAGCAACACCAATTACTCCCCGGAGTTTTTGAAAAAACACAAAAACGACAAGGCACGCACTGCAAAACAACCCTCAGATAACAAACCTATCAACAAACCATTCACAATGGAGGAGCTTCAATTCGTAATTAATAATAGGAAAAAGGGAACAGCCCCAGGGCTCGACCTGACCTCCTATCAAATAATTAAGAAGCTACCACCCTCCACTATCTCTATCTTACTTAACTTATACAATACCATTTGGCAAGCAGGTAAGCTCCCCTCCAACTGGAAGGAAGCTTTAGTAATACCAATACCTAAACCCAATAAACCCCCCGGGGACCCAAACTCCTATAGGCCCATCTCACTTCAAACTTATGTAAAGTAATGGAAGCAATGGTAAAACATCGCCTCCAAGCTCATCTAAACATCAATCCACTAAATAACGACCAGAGTGGCTTCACTCCTGGTCGTTCTACTCTAAACAATCTTGCTCGCTTAGAGCAAGATATTAAAAAATCTCAAACACAAAAGCAATATACACTCGCAATATTCCTGGATTTTTCCAAAGCTTTTGATATGGTGTGGCATAACGGCCTCATCCAAAAATTAACTAAAAAAGGCCTTTCAGGCAACATAATTAATTACATCCAGGATTTCCTACACAATAGGCAAATAACTGTCGGGGTCGAAAATCAAAAATCTGAAAACCATCTTTTGGAAATCGGCAACCCACAAGGCAGCATCATTAGCCCCACCTTATTCAACATTATGGTCGATGACCTTTTCGAAGGTATCAACAAAAAAATAAACACCTCCAAATTTGCAGACGACGGTGCCCTCTGTGCACGTTGTAAAAATCCAGGTAACGCTACTTCCCTACTCCAAACCGCATTAAATAAAATCAGCCGCTGGGCTGATAAATGGGGCTTTAAATTAAATGCGGAAAAAACTGTAGGGGTAGTATTTAAAAATAAATCTTCGCGCCCTATCTCCCCCAACTTATATCTCAAAAATAACTTAATTAAATTCCAAAAACAAACTAAATTCTTAGGGCTAATCTTTGACGAGCATCTCACATGGGAAGCTCATGTCAAAGAACTTAAACTTAGATGCTCCAAGGACCTTAATGTTATGAGAGCAATCTCCGGCACAGGCTGGGGAGCAAATAGGCAACCCCACTCAACCTATATTCATCCCTCATAAGGTCCAAATTGGACTATGGCGCTCCTATTTATAACACCCTTAATTCTACTCAAATAAATACCCTAAACTCTATCCAATACCAGGCACTAAGGGTTGCTACCCGCACCCAAATGGGTACCTCACTCGAAGCTCTCCAAGCCCTAACTGGTGAAATTCCCCTCAATCTGAGACGGGACCAACTCACCTTAAACTTCTGGGCTGGATCTTCGGAGGATCCACTTATCAGGGAAATGCTTACTAGCACTACCTCTAAACTTAATACCGCAATTTTCAATAAATATCCAATCCGTGCATCCATCTCCCACCGTATCCAAACACTTCTATCACAAGCTGAGATGGGCCATATCCACCTCCCCCCCCCCCAAAATACGGTGCATCACCCTATCGCCCCACTGCCCACCCCCAAAATAAACCTCCATCTCAGCAAAATAACTTCTAAACAAAACCCTAAACTAGCACACACCACCGCACCCAACTACATACAAGAACACTGGTCTGACTGGTGTCACATGTACACAGACGGGTCCCGCGACCCGGATGCACGCACAACAGGTGTAGGCATACACATGCAACACCCCCAACAAATATCTTACTCCAATAGGCTCCCTAATGACCAATCGGTCTACACGGCTGAGCTCATGGCCATAGCACTCGCTTTATCCCATCCAAAAATTAAAGATCAGGGCAAAATTCTCATCCTTTCGGATTCTCTCAGTGCCCTTCAGGCACTTCAAAACAAATCAACTAAAAACCGCCCTGATTTAATTTCCAAAATTCTTAACTCTATCCAAACTTTAAATAATCAAGGCAAGGCTGTAAAGCTCCTATGGGTACCAGCACACGTCGGCATATTTGGCAACGAAAAAGCCGACAAAGCTGCCAAGGAGGGCCTAAAACTACCAAAATTTCTCCCCCTTTTTCATTCAAAACAAGAGGCAAAAAGCCTATCAAAATCTCATGCAAAGCGAGCATGGCACCGGCAATATGCAAACACCAGCAAGGCACATCACACCAAACAACTTCTACCTAAACCACTAGGCAAACAAAAAATCTACTCAAAAAATAAAAACATTGATAGGGCAATAATTAAGCTCCAAACGGGGCACACAAAACTAAATAACCACATCCACAAAATTAACTTTACTAACACACCTGCATCATGCCCGCACTGCCCACAGGCAGAAACAATTCATCACATCCTTATTGAATGCCCACAGTATGCGGCCTTCCGCCAAATACTTAACCTAAAACTAAGGGCAAACAACATCCAAACAAATAACATATATCAAATCTTAAACCCACACAATAACAATAGTACCTTCCAAGCGGTCGGCACTTACTTAAAAGATTCGGGCCTTATGGACCGAATCTAAAACCATCAAAAATCTAAATCAACCATCCAAAATTAACCAATAAACCAACCCCCTCTCCCCCCTCTCCACCCCCGCCCCGGCTTAGCCTTACCTAGGTACCATTCCAAATTTCAAAATTTCAAAATTTGCCTCCACCTTTCGAACCTGGCATCAAAATTATCCTTTCTGGAAATTTTCAAACTTTATTAATGGTCCGTGTGACCCGAGTGGGAGAACAGCTCCGCTGAAAACCGCTCGTTAAATCCCCGTAATCATCATCATCATCAAGCCAATACAGGATTTTCAGATCAATTATTATACTTAATTTCCAGCAGAGGTTAATCAAGTCATAATTTGTGTTATCTTTGACGAAATGACTTGAGTAACATCTGGGGAGAGAATGGTGATGAATTACATGTTATATCATCTGAAATCATAGGTGATAGTGAATTACAAAATACGTGGTTTCTGTGAACTACTGTTTCCTTTCACATTGATACTTATGCAGCTGTTACAACAACACACACTACTACATGCGAGTTCCAAAGGGTTACGTTTGTATTGTTTTGTTTCTTTTGCATCATAAAGGATTACATTTAATATACAATTTATAATCTTATAAACAGTCATATCACTTTGTTGAGAGAGGAGTTGTTACCGCAGATCTTGCACGGTGTATATTAATTTTGTGTCTCTATTTGTTGACGACCTGAATTCTAGTTATTAATGTTATTTAACATTGACCCGTTACATACACCAGTCCACAGTAAACCTAAAACAAACATCGCGTTCATATTTTTTGTTTCTTATCACTTTATTTCTTTTTGTAGGCACCACAAGTATATATAAAGTACATTTTCAATATGGAGTATTTGGTACAATTTGTCGAATTGACAAGACATATACAGTTTTTGATATGTATGACAAAAGCTGGAATAAAAAGGAATTTATGTGAAAAGGCTGTGGCATGGAGACCAGAAGGATATGAATTTTTCATATCTACAATCAGTATAGAGAAGCTGTTTACTGACATTATAGGTGTCTTGTAGAATTGATTTCAGACCATTTATGTGCGTTTTTTTTATTCTGGCATTTAAAGGGATAAACATAATATTTAGTAACTATAAAAATCAAATTCAGTACATCATTTCTCTTTTCCTTGTAACCAAATACAATATGCGTTATATTTGGTTCTAAATTGATCCTGGTTTTTAAGCTAATCCATTCCACCAGTTGGTGCCACATACCTTTTACATGTACACAGTCAAATAAGATATGTTTAATCGTTTCATTCGTACTGTTGCAAAATGTACATAAAGGGGAAATTTGCAGTTTGTAAATAAAAGCACTTCTATTTGTTGTGAGTATTCTATGAATTATGCGATATTGAAACCATCTTAATTTACAACTAACAGTGCTTCGAAATGGAATAAAGTTATATATTTTCCAATCGGCTTTACTTATATTTGAGCCGATATCAGTTTCCCCTTTGTTTTCACTTTTGACTTCATTAACTACATCATCTTGTTTCAATAAATCGGTGTAAAATTCTTGACATCCTTTAACTGTTTTAAATAATATTTTCAAATTATCAGGAATAAAAGGCATTATTTGCCGTTTGTCAATTGTCAAAGATTTTGTTTTAATATATTGTTTTATGCAGTGAACCAAACCCGTATATTCCAAGAAGTTTGTTTTCACTTGATATATCTTGAAAAATTCAGAGTAATCTAAAAACGACCCATCTTCTTTTATTATGTCATTTATATATTTTACATTTAGGTCGATCCCATCTCTATTGGATCTAAAGCAGTATTTCGTAGAAAAGCTTCTGCAATATTCTTCAACTTACTATTTTTAGTAAACAGTCTTCGGATCCATGATATTTTCTGGGAAAGTATTGATTCTAGTATACCAATGGGACCTTTAATCCGCCTTGTTTGTAGTCTTGTACAATTAAGTTTCGCTTTATTTTATCTGGTTTCCCTTTCCATACAAATAAATAGCATTTTTGTTGTAACTTATTTATCATATCAGGTTTTGGGTTTGGGATTGATGTAAACAGGTAATTTATAGTTGGTAAAGTAAGACTTTTCAAGACAGTTATTCTACCAATAGGTGTAAGATCCCTACGAGACCAAACGGTCATTAGATTATCTATTTTCTTAAGCTTATCCTTGTAATTTCGTTCAACCATTTCTGCCACATTATGCTGAAATTGTATACCAAGAAGTGTGAATGAGTGCTGTGTCCAATCCATGTCTATCGATTCACAGTATTTTGTGGAGGGAAATTGTTTTGATCCAATCCAAATTATTTTAGTTTTTTCAATATTCATTTTGAGACCGGAGAATGACGCATATTTATTTAAAGTATCAATGGCTGCATTGAAGCGATTTTCGGTACCATCTAGAATAATTGTCGTATCATCAGCAAATTGGGTTAGTAGGTATTCTAGGTCTAGCATTTTGATACCAATTATGTTTTTATTTGTTCGCAACATATGGGCAAGTATTTCGGCACATATTAAAAAGATATATGGTGACAGAGAATCGCCTTGTCTACAGCCTCTTGTAATTTGGAAGAAGTCAGATGCAAATCCATTTACTAGTACGCTTGAATTTATATCATTGTAAAAAGTTTGAATCCATCTTTTCATCGAAGGGCCAAAATTAAAAAAGTCAAGACAGTTATCGACGAATTTCCATTCTACTGAGTCAAAAGTCTCCTCAAAGTCTATTAAAATAAGGATTCCTGGCATGTTCAGAATATCAGTATATTCCATTATATCCTGTACCAGACGTGTACACTCTCCTATGTATCTGCCTTTCATAAAGCCTTTTTGATCTTCACTGATGATGCTAGGTAGTGCATTTTTTATACGAGCGGCAATTGTTGCTGATGCAATCTTATATGATGTATTTAATAATGATATTGGTCGATAGTTTTTTATATGATCTTCAGATTTGCCCGTTTTTGGTATACACGTTATTAGCCCCTGTTTCTGACTTATTGACAACTCACCCTTCTGAAAAGCAGAATTTAGTGAGTTAATACAAAATGAATTTATATCCTTCCAGAAAAAATTATAGAATTCAGCTGAAAAAAAACAGAAGGGCCCGGACTTTTTTCATTTTTCATATTCTTCAGAGCATTGAGAACCTCAAGATATTGGAGTTCACCTTCGAGACTCTTACAAGTTTCATCAGTTAATTTTGAATGTCGTTATTGGCAAACAGTAATTCAAGATCTTCATCCTTCACTGCTTTACTTGTGTAAAGAGAGTTAAAATATGATTTCACATAATCAATAATTTCGGTTGTATCTATAATGGTAGTACCATCTTTTTCCAATTCGTGATCGCTTTGTTTAAACACTTTTGTTTTTCTAATGAGAGAAAGTATTTTGTTTGTTTTTCATCTTTTTCAATACAAGTAGCTTTTGATCTCAATATGATACCGTCTGTTTTTATTTTATTCAGTTCCAGTTTTCTACATTTTATTCCATCTATTTCTGTAAGAAGCGCTTCCTTATCAACATCCAAACATTTGTCTAAATCTTCTTCTAGCTGTTCTAACGTTTTATTTATGTCTGCTTCCTCTTTTATTCTTGCTTTTTTCTTGTTGAAGAATATTTTTTATTGAAAAGCCTCTGATACTGCACAACAAGGTTTCAAAGAATAGCTGTTTATCTATTTTTAGCTGTTTTCCCCTTCGTTATTATGGGTATGATATTCTTCTACTGTTTCTTCAATAATTTGTTTAACCCCCGTTACATAATTTTTATCTTATTAAACTTCCAGAAACCCCGCCCCCTGTCTAGTTTAGTAAATTCTACTTCAAGTGATATCAGTGAATGGTCATATTCGCGTTCATATTTCACTTATAACTAGGAACATAGTTTCTTATAGGATGTTGAAACGATTTGATTCCTTGTTGTCCTCAGTTTATGTTTAAGTGTCTCATGCAGCTTAAGAGAATGGCAATATAATAAAATCATTTCTTTGACTGTAGATGTTTAAAACGACATGATGTTCAACTTTTCCATGGATGATTTCTACATGTTTAGTCACTGTTTTACTTTTCAATTACATCACTTAAGCTGTAAGAGGAAGCTGAAATAATACCCATTACACTTAAGCATTTACTTTGGAGCAAGATTGGAGATTGACAATACATATCAAAACAAGAATAGTTATATAGTCTGCTTAAGATATTTCGAAAAACAATTTGTCTGAAGGTATGCCAATGTTTATGACAGACCTTAACACTTGTTCTCCAGTTAACGTTGAAAGAGGGTCTATGTTATGCTACTTACATGTAAAAGATATGTTATGTTAAGTCACCCGACACTTCAAAGTCTATCTATATGAACGTGGAAAGCTAAAACTTCTCCACTATTTCTGAAAAACATTTCAATATGTATTATAATGTATATATTAATACTACCTCTATCTGGTTATGTTTTGATTTCGATTTTCATTCCATTTGATGGAAAAGTTCAGGTTTGTTTCCCAGTGATAGCTTCCCACATGACATTCGATGAAAAAGGTCCCAATTTGCCTTATTTCAGGTTTGTGTGTCCCAGTGTTAGCTTCTTGGAATCACTCCTGCGTCCGCTGTCAGCAATGTACTTTTGTTGCAGATCGAATTCACAAAGTATAGAGATGCAATTCTTTTTTCTTAATTCTTTTTTTCACTAAGCATTACTGATTCCTACTTACTGTAATCACTATTTCTGAGTAGTAATATCTTTTCTGCTTTTATTCAACTCCTGCCCAAATCTTTGCAGCTTTTATTAAACTCCTGATCAAATATTTGTTGCTTTTATTAAACTCCTTATCATACCCTTAGGTATTGTCTATAAAGGGATATATGTTGTCAATTGAGCACTCTCAGACATTTCCTTTACCAATAAATCATCGTAAATACTAGTGACATACACACAGGGAAACTAGCCTATCCTCTGCTAAATGTACTTTCATGTTAGAAAGTCCAGACACAATATATTATGAAGGTTAAAAAGGCATGCAACTTGTTATATCACTCATTCATATTTCTGTCTTTGATCAAATCCCAGAACTGAACAGAACAAAATCATGCATGAGTAATGTGTAATATTGCTGGTGAAATACCCATTTGCATGATAAATGATATATCCTGTTTGACAGATTGATTTGCTATCATGTACAACATTATAACCATCATGAAGTACACTGGAGGTGTAATATTGCTGGTGAAATACCCATCTGCATGATAAATGATATATCCTGTTTGACAGATTGATTTGCTATCATGTACAACATTATAACCACTTGAGGTGACAGCTCAAACAACGTCTGTTATTACCTCGCGTTCAGTATCGTTACTTGAAATTCGGAACATCGATTAATATTTGGTTTGTAACACCTTTCACGTATAATAGAGTTTAGATAGAAAAGAAGAAGAGGTCCCCTTAAAAGTAGTGAAGCTCTGCAAAACACTTGGTCATATACAGCGGCTTTATCTCTAATCACTTCTTTTGTAAGACAGCAAGTGACATGCATCTTTATCACAAGAGAGCAATCCATACAGATTATACCACTGCTGCTAGTGTATCATAAAATAAGATTGAGGTGATCAGATTTATATGTCAGTGCTTCTTAAACAATATAGATGTATGGACACATGGGAAACTACATTCATCTGAAACGTAATTTTCAAATAACAAGACAGATTGAATATTCTGACATGAGAGGCTATAACATAGCGTCTTTGTCCTGTAATGATTTATTTAGTATCCCTTTACGATATTGACTATATTCATGAGGAACTTATCTTATGCTGGTATAAATATATCGGTTATATACTTACTTATTCCCGCAATAGTTAATCAACATCACGAGGAAGACATTCATTATCTATGTTAACATTGTCATATTTTGAACAACACCCTCAGAGTCAGGCACCAACCGCCAGCACTGGTTGTACCGACAGCTTACCTATTCGGTCACCATTACCTTTGCTGATGACGTTCGAATTCTGCAAGAAGCTCGTCCTGGAAAAGGTTAAAAATTATGAATTATTTCAGATAGTGTTAACATTATAACATTAAAATATAAAAGTCAAAAGTTAAGAATTTTATGAAAGACAAAATCGTATAATTCTAATTTGCTTTGATCATACCACAATATGTACAATATGTTTGCAAACAATATCTGATTTTTGTTTTGCCTTTCATAAACGACAGGCAATAAAAGGATTTGGAGTATTGTGCATAAATGTAGACATAAGTTAAGTTAAGGAAAACATATCTCACTTAACGTTATGATTAAAGGGTAAATCATCAGTAAATAAGTAATGAATACGTTTCAATAATGTATTAGTTATAATGTTCATAACTCTCTATGTTTATTTCAAAGCTCTCTGTCCAAGATTGCATGCACAAAAGCAATAGAGGGAAATGTGTACCCTGCATTTGGAATCACAGCTGTCCAGGTTGCATGCATCTTCGACTGCGCTCACACCAAAATAACCATGCTTCAGTAACAAAGGATGCAAACAGACCGGGAATCGGAATATCGAGGGTCGTCAACTACACAGAAAACATACACCGTCGTACTTTACTTAATAATTTCCTCACTGTGACGTTATCACCAGCCTTGTCCTAACATCATGTGGGCAGCAGAAATACAGTTATTACGCCTGTTTGGGAACTTGATATTCAATGCCATCGACCATTTTGCAGTATGACGTGAGGGCAATGTAACCCCCATACATCAAGGATCACATGAGACCTGCTTTCTGCTATTCAAGCACTCATTCGAGAGATCCCCAATTACGTCATCTGACGGCTAGTAAACTCTGTAAATCGACATGTAAAAGAGTTTAATCAGAGCCCTGGATGTACTGGAGATATTGTACCTTGTTCAGACATGTCATTTTATAAATTGTTTAACAAATATCTGTTTATCCGCAAATTGATTTTTACCCAGCTCCTGCATAAACTGTACATGACACCTTTGTGGCATTGTGAACAATTTTAAACATGGATAAATGAATCTTCTATCAAAAGTATAATCACTTGATGTATCTGATGTATCTGTTAAGCTTGATAGCATCAAATACATGTTGGTATAGTTTTTTTCGGCCGTGACTTTAGATAGAATATCCACAAAGTACAAATTGTAACAATGTAAGTTGTCCACACTCGTAGCACCGATGAATGGTATCACTTGCCATTTTTTAAATTTTGAATGAGTGTGCTTTATTCTTTGTCAGCTTTTCAAATCTAAATTCATCAAAATACTATCCTCAGTATTATATTTCAACCTCATAGTAGTACAATGGCATGTCGTGTCCACAGAAAATACTCCAATAGAATCCACCAACCACCTTTAACGGAGATCAAGCTTAATAACAGTTAATTTGGTATCACAAATAGTTTGGTTCAAAAACTACCGAAATCGAAATGTATTATGTCTAAAAAAGTTGAAACATCAAAACGATATCAGTAAAATATTCCTTTCATGTCTAAGAGACTAATGCCTCGTTAACAAAAACCTTCTACCAAAAGGTTTAATAGTGCAGGCGCTCTACACAAATATAGCTATAGATTGAAACGAGTGTGCAATGATGTCCTGTCAGTTTTGATTGGTCCTGGGGAATACAGATTATAGTAAATCTCACAAACATGCAATTTTCTGAGTGAACTGAGTCTTTCTGGCAGGTTCATGTTTTCTAATGTGCAACACTTAACCATGTACTTTAAGGGACAAGAATGTATGTACTTTAACTTTTTTGAAATTTATACAAATATATAAATCGAAATATCTCACTTTAGGGACAAGAATATATGTTCTTTAACTTTTTTGAAATTTATACAAATATATAAATCGAAATGACTCAACCTCAGGATAAAAACAGTTGTCATCCATAAACAATTTACGTAGTTGACTCCCAGCTGTTAAACTAAATGACACCATGTACTCATACTATTTCCATGCGTCAGTAGCCCAACTAGTCAGCAGAGTTTCTATTCTGAGAATAGAATGAGCATAGACAGTTATAACGATATAATCGTCCCCGTCACCGGACCTCATTACAGAGACTTTTTAAAATTATAACAACAGACATGTATTACAAAATATTAATCACCACCTACATATATATATATGGCAGGTAACTCAACATGACCTGTGTCCCAATTTTGAAAGTGATTTTCTGGGTACTATCACTGTGTATAACTCTTCTATATTACAGGTGCAGGTGGGCAGAACACTTAGTGTCTAATCTCATCTAATTCCTAATTAGGAAATATTGTATGTGAATATTTGTACATAGCTTTTGGTCTGTATCTTTGATGTGGATAATATGAACTGAGATGACGACGTATTGATGCTAATATGGTTCATTCATATCATTCATACTTAATACACCATTGATCATAGCAATCAATAACAAGAGCGTCTTCAAATAAGCTTGATAACTTGGTCGCCAATCCAGATTTTATGCCATAACCAGAGCACATAGAGCTTGAGATTACGGTTGTTCATTTTGTGACCACAGCATTTTGTAAAACACATTATGTGCTGAAACCAGTGTTGATAACATATGCTCTGATTCACTGTTTTCTTCTATTTCCAGACAGTCTGAATACATGAATAGCGTGATAAACAGAAACCTAGTGTGAGCTACTCCTCACACTGCCAGACTGCGTGAGTAGAATTAGAGACAATATCACGCTACCTCTCGTGATTAAGGATTCGAGGTAGGAAGCATGAGAAATGATTCCATCTTAAATATTAGATCAGACTAACAAGAATAATGTAAGTGCAGTGAACCTTAAAATAGAATACTTTTTACAGATAACAGAATACTATTATACTCCCTTCTATACTAAGGATATAACGTAAAACATGTATTTCATTGGAAACACATTTCCGACATAAAGGATATTCTGTGTTTCAAATTATGAATGTCTTCTGTTGAGATGGACTCTTGTAAATGGGATCTTTCAATTTCCACCGTGCAAACGTTAACTGTTATAAATCGACTTAAATACGACTCATTCTATATAATCAATACATCATACTGACAGAGGTTTTCCAGCGATTAATTCTCTCGTTCATTCTTTTAATTTTATAAAGAAAGTTCGCTTACTTTGATGTTTCGAACAAAGCATTCATAAACTTGACAGCATATTTGAAAATTGATTGCATGTATTAAAGGATAAATGCAATGAGATATGGTCCAAACGGATTCATTAACATGGGATGTCAATTTGACAAATACTCGATTTTAAATTTCGGAAATCGGTTCATAAATTACTTATATACGGCTTTTTAAAAAAACGCCTGATTTAGCCCCGGCGACCGGAATGAAAGTCTGCGGGGGTGTGGCCCGTGAAGGGATGACTTCTGTGACGTATCAGGAGGATTCTGATTTTCGGCGATAGTCATAATTCAACGTAATTTCGCAATATTTTGATTGTTAATTTCACAAATAAATCTTCAATAAACCAACTTAAATTTCCCATATATCGCATGTTTAGATATCCAACTAGGTAATTCCGCAGATGACAATTACACAATTATTACATAAAAATGTCTTTTTGGCGATGTAATACACCTCATAAATTCATTTAGCGGCAGTGATAATCATCATTAATTAATTAACGAGACTCGGTGTAGTAGCTGTCTAGCAGCTTATCACAGTCACGCCTCAGTGAGCATTTTAAAATGAAACTAATTGCGGTAGTGTTAAAATGGTTGAATTAAAATCGTCTTAATTATCAATTGCAAGTGTATTTTGTCTCGATTTTATGCTCAATTGATTCCGATATACAATATACGTAGAGGTAATCATCTGTCATTCTTGAGAAAAATGCATTTCATCAGATCTTTAACAATGGGCCTTGGTTAAATTAATCTACTCTATATATTACATTTACAATTGTAATTTTCATGACTAAATAGGATTTCATCGTATCGTTTCATTTATACATTCAAAGTGTAGACTATGAATCAAACAGGGAAAATTATATTATCTTTGAAAAACGGAGATATGATCAGGTGATCATGAAATTTGTTGTGTCCACAAAGCATCGTTTTAATGTAATCCCATTTCCTTATAAACGCTGACTTAAACAGTAGAACTGACAAGGATCGAACAAGAGAGTTAAGAATACTGATTTACGACGTTATATAGTTAATTTCCCCTCAAATCATTTAGAAATAATGTACCGAAAAAATGAGATGGCATGATGAGATGCTTTGTGAAAAAAAGATACATTATCATTATTGATGTATTGAATAACTACACTACAACCATAAAATTGTACCTGAAGAACAAGAACTTAATTTTATCATTACATTTTGGCGATGCATTTCGCAATTTTTACATTTGAACATTTGAAAATAAGAATGGATGAATAACGATATTTAAAAGATACATTACGTCAAATGCAGTTAATTAAAGTATACACAGCTGTAACAGCTTCACAGCAATGATCAACCAAGCTCTGTAACACAACGTGTCTGATTAAAGGCTTGATACCGATTCAAACAACCAATCAAAGCCATTTACACGCTAACTTCCTTACCCAAGACTCATCCTACCAGAAAACCTATTTCCTCCAAGCAGAGTTGATCCTTTGTGACTCTTCCATGTCTAGACCGTCTGAATACATGAATAACTTGATCAACCACGAATAAAGTGAACTGTTACTACCATGATGAATGAATTTACAGGGTTTTATCATCAGATCATTTTCAATATGTCTACATCAAGGTACGGTAAATAAAACCCCACTTACATATGTTAATTGTTTAAACATCGATATGATAGTGTTACATGTGTACTTTACCGAAAGTTGTTATTGATTCCCTACATTGGCCATTTCATTCTCGAAAAGTAATGTTAATGACGTCTTTATGAAGCCTTCCACAAAAAAAAACATAATCAAGGGTAAATTTTTCAAACTTCGGTGTGATATTTTCTGTTGAAATCCACATGAAAGTAAAAGTAGGTTGTTTGTTTATATCCCTGTATTTAATAAAACTATTTTCATGAGGACATTATAAGGGTCACAATATTATCATCTGTTCTGATCAACTACATATTAGGAAGGATATTCGTTTTTATGAGTAAAATGTGAGAAAAACGGTCTTGCTAGCAAAATACTTCTAAAATTCGTATCTAATAAAATAGGACGTTGTTATATAGATGAATAAAATTTAGAGCCAGAGTTGGTAAGATGATGCAAGAACAACTTGTATGTGTTGAAACTGTTTTAAAGCAGCTGTTCTATTGAACGAATACGTATGGTTTAGTACTCACATTACCCCATTAGCAAGCAATTAGTCAGTGAGTACAAGTATCAGGTTCGTCTACCAACAATAAAGAGGTTGTCATATAATTTGTTTCTGCCAAATGCATTTGAAGTCTGTTTCTTCTGATTCAAGTGGTTGTACATGTCGACAGTACCATGTGGTATTAAATACATTCCATTCCAAAAGATAATCAAACCACTTACAAATATATATATATATATATATATTAGTGTTTTATGTGGATTTTGTTGGACTCCGGGTCAGATTTAGTGTCATCTGTACATATATAAACGTTATGTAACCAGACACATCCTCTCATACGATTGACCTATAATGGTCCAGACAGTGTATCTATGAGATTAGAATGAGGCTGAAAGATGGCAATTTACCTAGAATAGACGTCTCGCACTATACGCTAAAGAGCTGAATGTATGAGTGAGTGGTCTTATCTTACAGCTGCCTTTATCATTAAATAATAGGAACATTCCTATTAACCTTTAGAATCTCAGAAATTATCCCGATGATTTTTTCCAAAAAAATGTGTTATTTGGTTATTGTACATAAATAAGATCACATAAGTTGTGCACGTATATAATGATAGTGTGTGACTACAAGCTAACATCAGTCATTGAAGTACACTCGGAAATCAACAGATGTTATTAAGTGAGGTTATTAGTCAAGGACCAATGTCATAACCACAATGTGCACTTTTCTTTTCTAAAGAAGTAAAATACACTTGGTAACTCCTGCTGTCTTACTATGGTATTTCACAAATGTGAAAGTGTTTTATACATGTTGCTTTGTAAGTGCACCTACACAATTTTATGATGGCATTGTAAAATGTATAACAAACTATGTTTTCATTTTTACACAAAATAACAATTTCCGATCACATATATTTAAAGATGTGAAAACTTTCTTCCTGTTCCAAGTCACACAAACCATATAACATCAGAGCCAAAAGTAATACATGTCTGCAAATCTTCCTATCATATTTCCGGTCTATATATATATATATGTGATACATGTTGTCAGTTGAACACTCTCAGACATTCCAATTATCGATATATCAGCGTAAATAGCAGTAACAAAGACAAGAATATCATGTCATTGCAAGATTGGTCGGCTTATCACCTTCCAGAACCTATTGAACCATCTGCAATGACAACCTAGGAGAATCTTCTATGCCAAGTCAACAACACAGTTTCAAACACTCATTCAAGACATCTGAGACTAGACGACTCTGTAAATCGACTTGTGAAAGAGAGCTGGATGCCATAGGAGATACTGTAGTTTTTCAGACTTGTAATTTTAAAAACACAGCTTTCTATTTTGTTTTTTTAAAAATCTGATTATTCTGCAAATTGACTTTTACCCCCAGTTCCTTGTGTAGCGTTACACTGCGTAAACTGTACATGACATCTTTTTTGAATTGCGAACATAACATGTACAAATGAATTATTTATCAAAAGTATATCACTTTATTTATCTGATATATTTGTTAACGATGACAACACCAAATAAATTTTGGTACAGTGAGTTTACATAGAAAAACCACAAAGTACCAACTGTAGCATTGCAAGCTTTCCACAATCGTATAACCGATTAGTGGTATCCCTTCCCATGTATTTATTTTGGAATGAATATGCTATAATCTTTTTCAGCTTGTCAAATTTACTTTCATCAAAGTATTACCATCAGTGATACGTTTCAACTGTATAGTTGTACAATTGAATTTCGTTTTAACAGAAAATACGTCAATAGAAACCACCAACCACCTTGAAACCCACGAAAAGTTTCATAATAGTTGACGTGGTATCATAAAGATCGGTATGTATTATGTCTAAAGACGTGGAAACATACAAATGATATCAATAAGAATTATGTTCATGTAGAAGAACCCAGTGGTCTATTCTTATACCATAAGGTTTAATAGTACAGTCGCACTATAAAAAAACATATAGCTATGGATTGAAACGAGTGTGCAAAGATGTCTGAAAAGTATATTTGTGGCCAGTCCTGTCAGTTTAATCGATCGGTACTGGGGAATAAAGATTATAGTTAATCACACAAACATGCAATTTTCTGACTGAACTCAGTCTTTCTGTCAGGTTCATTTTTTTCTAAACCCTTGGTTAACCATGTACTTTTAGGGACAAATATTTATCTACTTCTATAAAAAAAACTTTATATATAAATAGAATCAGAATAAAACAGTTGTTATCCAAATACAATTTACTTAGTAGACTCCCACATGCTAAACTAAATGAAACCATGTACTTATACTATTTCCATGCGTCAGTAGCCCAACTAGTCATCAGAGTTTCTATTCTGAGAAGCATAGACAGTTATAACGATATCAGAGTCCCACGTCAAGGGACCTCATTACAGAGAGTTTTGTAAACTGATAATACCAGACATGTATACAACATATGAATCGCCACCTACTGGTATGTATATTTGGCAGGTTACTCAACATGACGTGTGGCCCAATTTTGAAAATTTATTCTTGGTGTTATCACTGTTCATCTGAATGACAGGTGCAACCCGTTGGGCAGAACACTTGATGTCCAATCTTATTTAATTCCTAATAAGGAAATAATGTTGTTTCTATGTGACTATTCTTTCATAGGTTTTGGCCTGCACCGTTGATGTAGATAATATGGTTCGTTCATATTAATAAACCATTTATGATACATTTCGTTTGAGATTAGTGTTGTTCATTTTGTATAAACAACATTTTGTAATTCACATTATAACAGACTTTATAACTGAATGAAGTTAAGTTTTGCTGAAACCAGTGTTGATAATATATGCTTTCATTCCCCGTGGTTCTTCTATTTCTAGACAGTCTGAATACATGAATGGCGTGATAAACAGATCCTGGTTTGAGTTAGCCCTCAGACATCAAGAACTATCAGACTACGTGTGTGGAATTAGATACATTATCATTCTACCTCTTGTTATGTTTAGGAGTTGAGATTACTATGAAAATATTCCTTTGAATGTGCAGACCAGACTAACAAAAATGAATCTTTATTGTATCCCAAATATCAATAAAATCAATTCCATGAGATATTTATATAATAAAGTCAATCAAAATATTCAAAGTCATTCCAAAAGCTATACACTGTAAGTGTAATGTATCTTGATATAGAATACCTATTGAAAATCTTTTCATTTCAATTCTCTCTTCTTCACTAAAGATATTATGGTAAACCTGTATTTCATTAGGAAAATTGATATTCAGTGTTTCAAATTATGAGTGTCTGATGTTGAGATTGTCGTGACCGTAGTAAAGGAAATCTTTCAATATCCACTATGGAAACCGTTATAATTCAACATAAAAAACCTATGTGATCAATATACAATGTATGCTTTTGGCAGAAGTCTTCCAGTGATGGATTCTCTCATTCAGTCGTCTAGCCTTCCCGTTCATGTAGAGAGTTCGCTTTCTTTGAACATAATCCTTTTTCTCAAAGCATCCTGAAACAATTCGCTGGCCAGAGACGTTTCCTGTGGATTAAGGAGCATGTTCATGAAACTGACAGCGTCTTCTATTATATATTTTCACCAGACGTATGATTTCCCCCTTCATTGTATACAGGGATATCTGAAAATTGATTGGATGTCTTTAGAATAAATGGTCCTGGTTGAGTTATCGTAAACTACCAGGCAAAATAACGTATATTTGATTTTCTCTTACAAATATCTTGAGTGTTCGACGTCCTATTCAAAAACTGAAAGTGAAGGCCTTTAGTCATCAGTCAAAGAACTCTTCTACGTCGTTTTTTTGTTGTTGTTTTTTTTTGGAAAATGAAATTTTAAATTTAAAAATTCTTCAAAATTTCATTTGGATAAACAACAAAAGTGTCTCAATCTGTAGACTTTACAACATTTTGAAAATGGTAGGGGTCATGTTGGTGTAAATTCATGTCTTACCCCTGTCTACATTAAACAAAATTATTTTAACTAAAAACTAACCAATCACCAATTAACTCATTCAAACAATTGCAGATAAGTGGTGTTAAATTATGCCATAATAAAATGAATGTCATTTCTTGTAAAATAATGAATAAATCGAAACAAAATGAGGTGTGTACTTTCTTTTGCCTGGCAGTTTAATTCATTCAAAGAATTTGATTTATACAATTGTACATCGTTTCATTTATACATACAAGGTCTAGACTATGAATCTAACAGAGAAAGTTATATCATCTTCGAAAAATAAATAGATATGATAATGTTCCATCTTTTGGTAGTTGCCAGGGCATATAACAAGCCACTGTAAATTTCGCAATACTGTTTGATATCCGAATATAATGTTTTAGACTCCACCGTTTATTGTATGTGATACTTATATTCAATGCTTTGATGACCTCTCTTATTCTTATAGCGTTGTTTCAGATCATGTATCGGCACACATTGACTTTCAAACGACCCAGATCCTGAAGATTACCTCTTCCATCCCTGGTGTTTCTCTATATTGGTTAAGCATTCAATAGAACTTGATATCTGTTCAATTCACGAAATATATGTTTATTGCTACCCAATTTCATTAAAATTGTTGACCAAGTAGTACTGACAAGAAATGAAGAATGCTTATGTACCTTGTCCTAACATCATGTGGGCAGCAGAAATACAGTTATTACGCCTGTTTGGGAACTTGATATTCAATGCCATCGACCATTTTGCCGTATGACGTGAGGGCAATGTAACCCCCATACATCAAGGATCACATGAGACTTGCTTTCTGCTATTCAAGCACTCATTCGAAACATTCCCAATTACGTCATCTGACGGCTAGTAAACTCTGTAAATCGACATGTAAAAGAGTTTAATCAGAGCCCTGGATGTACTGGAGATATTGTACCTTGTTCAGACATGTCATTTTATAAATTGTTTTAAAAATATCTGTTTATCCGCAAATTGATTTTTACCCAGCTCCTGCGTAAACTGTACATGACACCTTTGTGGCATTGCGAACAAAATTAAACATGGTTAAATGAATCTTCTATCAAAAGTATAATCATTTTATTTATCTGATGTATCTGTTAAGCTTGATAGCATCACATACATGTTGGTATAGTTTTTTTGTCCCTGACTTTAGATAGAATATCCACAAAGTACAAATTGTAACAATGTTTTCAACACTCGTAGCACCGATGAATGGTATCACTTGCCATTTTATAAATTTTGAATGAATGTGCTTTATTCTTTGTCAACTTTTCAAATCTAAATTCATCAAAATATTATCCTCGGTATTACGTTTCAACCTCTTAGTAGTACAATGGAATGTCGTGTCCACAGAAAATTCTCCAATAGAATCCACCAACCACCTTTAACGGAGATCAAGCTTAATAACAGTTTATTTGGTATCACAAATAGTTTGGTTCAAAAACTACCGAAATCGAAATGTATTATGTCTAAAAAAGTTGAAACATCAAAACGATATCAGTAAAAATATTCCTTTCATGTCTAAGAGCCCAATGCCTCGTTAACAAAAACCTTCTACCAAAAGGTTTAATAGTGCAGGCGCTCTATACAAATATAGCTATAGATTGAAACGAGTGTTCAATGATGTCCTGTCAGTTTTGATTGGTCCTGGGGAATACAGATTATAGTAAATCTCACAAACATGCAATTTTCTGAGTGAACTGAGTCTTTCTGGCAGGTTCATGTTTTCTAATGTGCAACACTTAACCATGTACTTTTAGGGACAAGAATGTATGTACTTTAACTTTTTTGAAATTTATACAAATATATAAATCGAAATATCTCACTTTAGGGACAAGAATATATGTTCTTTAACTTTTTTGAAATTTATACAAATATATAAATCGAAATGACTCAACCTCAGGATAAAAACAGTTGTCATCCATAAACAATTTACGTAGTTGACTCCCAGCTGTTAAACTAAATGACACCATGAACTCATACTATTTCCATGCGTCAGTAGCCCAACTAGTCAGCAGAGTTTCTATTCTGAGAATAGAAGGAGCATAGACAGTTATAACGATATAATCGTCCCCGTCACCGGACCTCATTACAGAGACTTTTTAAAATTATAACAACAGACATGTATTACAAAATATTAATCACCACCTACATATATATATATGGCAGGTAACTCAACATGACCTGTGTCCCAATTTTGAAAGTGATTTTCAGGGTACTATCACTCTTCTATATTACAGGTGCAGGTGGGCAGAACACTTAGTGTCTAATCTCATCTAATTCCTAATTAGGAAATATTATTTTTTGTATGTGAATATTTGTACATAGCTTTTGGTCTGTATCTTTGATGTGGACAATATGAACTGAGATGACGACGTATTGGTGCTAATATAGTTCATTCATATCATTCATACTTAATACACCATTGATCATAGCAATCAATAACAAGAGCGTCTTCAAAAAAGCTTGATAACTTGGTCGCCAATCCAGATTTTATGCCATAACCGGAGCACATAGAGCTTGAGATTACGGTTGTTCATTTTGTGACCACAGCATTTTGTAAAACACATTATGTGCTGAAACCAGTGCTGATAACATATGCTCTGATTCACTGTTTTCTTCTATTTCCAGACAGTCTGAATACATGAATAGCGTGATAAACAGAAACCTAGTGTGAGCTACTCCTCACACTGCCAGACTGCGTGAGTAGAATTAGAGACAATATCACGCTACCTCTTGTGATTAAGGATTCGAGGTAGGAAGCATGAGAAATGATTCCATCTTAAAGATTATTTCAGACTAACAAGAATAATGTAAGTGCAGTGTACCGTAATAAGGAATACTTTTCACAGATTACAGAATACTATTATTCTCTCTTCTATACTAAGGATATAACGCAATACATGTATTTCATTGGGAACACATTTCCGACATAAAGGATATTCTGTGAATGGGATCTTTCAATTTCCACTGTGCAAACGTTAACTGTTATAAATCGACTTAAATGCGACTCATTCTATATAATCAATACATCATACCCATAGAGGTTTTCCAGCGATTAATTCTCTCGTTCATTCTTTTAATTTTATAAAGAAAGTTCGCTTACTTTGATGTTTCGAACGAAGCATCGTTTAGCAATATGTTGGTCGCAGACATTTCCTTTTGGTAATGAGCATGTTCATGAATTTGACAGCATATTTGAAAATTGATTGCATGTATTAAAAGATAGATGCAATGACATATGGTCCAAATCGGATTCATTAACATGGGATGTCAATTTGACAATTGCTCGATTTTAAATTTCGGAAATCGGTTCATAAATTACTTATATACGGCTTTTAAAAAAAACACCTGATTTAGCCCCGGCGACCGGAATGAAAGACTGCGGGGGTGTGGCCCGTGAAGGGATGACTTCTGTGACATATCAGGAAGAATCTAATTTTCGGTGATAGTCATAATTCAACGTAATTTCGCAACATTTTGATTGTTAATTTCACTAAGAAATCTTCAATAAACCAACTTAAATTTCCCATATATCGAATGTTTAAATATCCAACTAGGTAATTCCGCAGATGACAATTACACAATTATTACATACACATGTGTTTTTGGCGATGTAATACACCTCATGAATTCATTTAACGGCAGTGATAATCATCATTAATTAATAAACGAGACTCGGCGTAGTAGCTGTCTAGCCGCTTATCACAGTCACGCCTCAGTGAGCATTTTAAAAATGAAACTAATTGCGGTAGTGTTAAAATGGGTGAATTAAAATCGTCATAATTATCAATTGCAAGTGTATATTGTCTCGATTTTATGCTCAATTGATTCCGATTTACAATATACGTAGAGGTAATCATCTGTCATTCTTGAGAAAAATGCATTTCATCAGATCTTTAACAATGGGCCTTGGTTAAATTAATCTACTCTATATATTACATTTACAATTGTAATTTTCATGACTAAACAGGATTTCATCGTATCGTTTCATTTATACACTTATACATCGTCTCATCTATACATTCAAAGTGTAGACTATGAATCTAACAGGGAAAATTATATTATCTTTGAAAAACGGAGATATGATCAGATGATCATGAAATTTGTTCTGTCCACAAAGCATCGTTTTAATGTAATCCCATTTCCTTATTAACGCTGACTTAAACAGTAAAACTGACAAGGATCGAACAAGAGAGTTAAGAATACTGATTTACGACGTTACATAGTTAATTTCCCTAAAATCATTTACAAATAATGTTTCGGAAAAATGAGATGGCATGATGAGATGCTTTGTGAAAAAAAGATTCATTATCATTATTAATGTATTGAATAACTACACTACAACCATAATATTGTACCTGAAGAACAAGAACTTAATTTTATCATTACATTTTGGCGATGCATTTCGCAATTTGAACATTTGAACATTTGAAAATAAGAATGGATGAATGACGATATATAAAAAATACATTACGTCAAATGCAGTTACTTAAAGTATACACAGCTGTAACAGCTAAACAGCAATGATCAACCAAGCTGTGTAACACAATGTGTCTGATTAAAGGCTTGATACCGATCCAAACAACCAATCAAAGCCATTTACACACTAACTTCCTTACCCAAGACTCATCCTACCAGAAAACCTATTTCCTCCAAGCAGAGTTGATCCTTTGAGACTCTTCCATGTCTAGACCGTCTGAATACATGAATAACTTGATCAACCACGAATAAAGTGAACTGTTACTACCATGATGAATGAATTTATAGGGTTTTATCAACAGATCATTTTCAATATGTCTACATCAAGGTACGGTAAATAAAACCCCACTTACATATGTTAATTGTTTAAACATCGATATGATAGTGTTACATGTGTACTTTACCGAAATCACTAAAGTTGTTATTGATTCCCTACATTGGCCATTTCATTCTCGAAAAGTAATGTTAATGACGTCTTTATGAAGCCTTCCACAAACAACATAATCAAGGGTAAATTTTTCAAACTTCGGTGTGATATTTTCTGTTGAAATCCACATGAAAGTAAAAGTAGGTTGTTTGTTTATATCCCTGTATTTAATAAAACTATTTTCATGAGGACATTATAAGAGTCACAATATTAGCATCTGTTCTGATCAAATACATATTAGGAAGGATATTGGTCTCTATTTGTAAAATGTAAGACAAACGGTCTTGCTAGGAAAATACTTCTGAAATTCGTATCTACTAAAAAAGGACGTTGTTATATAGATGAATACAATTTAGAGCCACATGAGAAGTTGATAAGATGATGCAAGAACAACTTGTATGTGTCTTAACTGTTTCAAAGCAGCTGTTTTATTGAACGGATGCGATACATATGGTTTAGTACTCACATTACACTATTAGCAAGCAATTAGTTACTTGTCTGTGAGTACCAGTATCAGGTTCGTCTACCTACAATAAAGAGGTTGTCATATAATTTGTTTCTGCTAAATGCATTGGAAGTCTGTTTCTTCTGCTTCAAGTGGTTGTTCATGTCGACAGTATCATGATGTATTAAATACATTCCATTCCAAAAGATAATCAAACCACTTAGAATTAATAATGTCTTTCTGTTTGACGGGAAATGCTAATTTTTCCTACACGTGTATATGTATATATTGTTTTTTTGTGTGGATTTTGTTGGACATCGGGTCAGATTTAGTGTCATATGTACATATATAAACGTTATGTAACCAGACAAATCCTCTCATACGATAAACCTATAATGGTCAAGACAGTGTATCTATGAGATTAGAATGAGGCTGAAAGATGGCAATTTACTTAGAATAGGCGTCTCGCCAAAAGAGCTGAATGTATGAGTGAGTGGTCTTATCTTACAGCTGCCTTTATTATTAAATAATAGGAAAATTCCTATTAACCTTTAGAATCTCAGAAATTATCCCGATGATTTTTTCAAAAAAAAATGTGTTATTGGGTTATTGAACATAATTAAGATCACATAAGTTGTGCACAAATGTGAAAGTGTTTTGTAAGTGCACCGACAAAATTTTATGATGGCATTGTAAAATGTATAACAAACTATGTTTTCATTTTTACACAAAATAACAATTTCCGATCACATATTTTTACACTTTCTTCCTGTTCCAAGTCACACAAACCATATAACATCAGAGCCAAAAGTAATACATGTCTGCAAAACTTCCTATCATATTTCCGGTCTATATATATGTGATACATGTTGTCAATTGAACACTCTCAGACATTCCAATTATCAATATATCAGCGTAAATAGTAGTAACATAGACAAGAATATCATGTCATTGCAAGATTGGTCGGCTTATCACCTTCCAGAACCTTCTGAACCATCTGCAATGGCAACCTAGGAGAAAAAATCTTCTATGCCAAGTCAACAAAACAGTTATTCAAACACTCATTCAAGACATCTGAGACTAGACGACTCTGTAAATCGACTTGTAAAAGAAAGCTGGATGCCATAGGTGATACTGTAGTTTTTTCAGACTTGTAATTTTAAAAATACAGCTTTCTATTTTTTTTTTTTTAAATCTGATTATTCTGCAAATCGACTTTTACCCCCAGTTCCTTGTGTAGCGTTACACTGCGTAAACTGTACATGACATCTTTTTTGAATGGCGAACATAACATGTTCAAATGAATTATTTATCAAAAGTATATCACTTTATTTATCTGATATATTTGTTAACGATGACAACACCAAATAAATTTTGGTACAGTGAGTTTACAAAGAATAACCACAAAGTACCAACTGTAGCATTGCAAGCTTTCCACACTCGTATAACCGATTAGTAGTATCCCTTCCCATGTATTTATTTCGGAATGAATATGCTATATTCTTTTTCATATTGTCAAATCTACTTTCATCAAAGTATTAGTATCAGTGATACGTTTCAACTGTATAGTTGGATATTTGAATTTCGTTTTAACAGAAAATACGCCAATAGAAACCACCAACCACCCACGAAAAGTTTCATAATAGTTGACGTGGTATCATAAAGATCGATTTGTATTATGTCTAAAAACGTGGAAACATACACATGATATCAATAAGAATTATTTTCATGTAGAAGAACCCAGTGGTCTATTCTTATACCATAAGGTTTAATAGAACAGTCGCACTATAAAAAAACATATAGCTATGGATTGAAACGAGTGTGCAAAGATGTCTGAAAAGTATATTTGTGGCCAGTCCTGTCAGTTTAATCGATCGGTACTGGGGAATAAAGATTATAGTTAATCACACAAACATGCAATTTTCTGACTGAACTGAGTCTTTCTGACAGGTTCATTTTTTTCTAAACCCTTCGTTAACCATGTACTTTTAGGGACAAATATTTATGTACTTCTATAAAAAAAATACTTTATATATAAATACAATCAGAATAAAACAGTTGTTATCCAAATACACTTTACTTAGTAGACTCCCACATGCTGAACTAAATGAAACCATGTACTCATACTAGTTCCATGCGTCAGTAGCCAAACTAGTCAGCAGAGTTTCTATTCTGAGAAGCATAGACAGTTATAACGATATCATAGTCCCACGTCAAGGGACATCATTACAGAGAGTTTTGTAAACTGATAATACCAGACATGTATACAACATCGGCACCTACTGGTACATTGTATGTATATATGGCAGGTTACTCAACATGACGTATGTTCCAATTTTGAAAATTTATTCTTGGTGTTATCACTGTTTATAACTCATCTGAATGACAGGTGCAACCCGTTGGGCAGAACACTTGATGTCCAATCTTATTTAGTTCCTAATTTGGAAATAATGTTGTTTCTATGTGACTATTCTTTCATAGGTTTTGGTCTGCACCGTTGATGTAGATAATATGGCTCTTTCATATTAATAAACCATTTATGATACATTTCGTTTGAGATTAGTTTTGTTCATTTTGTCTAAACAACATTTTGTAATTCACATTATAACAGACTTTATAACTGAATGAAGTTAAGTGTTGCTGAAACCAGTGTTGATAATAGATGCTCTCATTCCCCGTGGTTCTTCTATTTCTAGACAGTCTGAATACATGAATGGCGTGATAAACATATCCTGGTTTGAGTTAGCCCTCAGACATCAAGAACTGCCAGACTACGTGAGTGGAATTAGAGACAATATCATGCTCCTTCTTGTGATGTTTAGGAGTTGAGATTACTATGAACATATTCCATCTGAAAGTGTAGATCGGACTAACAAAAATGAATCTTTATTGTATTGCAAATATCAATAACATTAATTCCATGAGATATTTATATAATAAAGTCAATCCAAATATTAAAAGTCATTCCAAAAGATATACACTGTAAGTGTAATGTATCTTGAAATAGAATTCTCTCTTCTTAACTAAAGATATTATGGTAAACTTGTATTTCATTAAGAAAATGATATTCAGTGTTTCAAATTATGAGTGTCTGATTTTGAGATTGTCGTGACCGTAGTAAAGGAAATTTTTCAATATCTAATGTGGAAACCGTTATAATTCGACTATTTCTAATTCTATGTGATCAATATACAATGTATGCTTTTGGCAGAAGTCTTCCAGTGATGGATTCTCTCATTCAGTCGTCTATAGCCTTCACGTTCGTGTAGAGAGTTCGCTTTCAAAGCACTGTGTAACAATACGCTGGCCAGACACGTATCCTGTGGATTAAGGAGCATGTTCATGAAACTGACAGTGTCTCCTATTATATATTTTCACCAGACGTATGATTTCTCCCTTCATTGTATACAGCGATATCTGAAAATTGATTGCATGTCTTTAGAATGAATGGTCCCGGTTAAATCATCGTAAACTACCAGGCAGAAGAACGTATGTATACATGATTTTCTCTTACAAATATCTTGAGTTTTCAACGTCGTATTCGAAAACTGAATAGTGTAGGCCTTTAGTCATCAGTCAAAGAATACTTCTACGTCGTTCTTCATTTTTATGAAAATGAATTAAAAATTTCTTCAAAAGCTTATTTGGATAAATGACAACTGTTCATCGATAATAAGACATATTCTATGTGAAAAACAACAAATGTGCCTCAGTCATTTTAAACATGGTAGGGGCGTGGTGTAAATTCATTTCCTACCCCTGTCTACATTAAACAAAATTATTTTAACTAAAAACTAACCAATCACCAATTAACTCATTCAAACAATTGCAAAAAGGGTGTTGTATTGTGCCATAATCAAACGAATGTCATTTCTTGTAAACTATTGCATAACTCGAAGCCAAATGTGTACTTTCTTTTGCCTGGCAGTTTATTTCATTCAAAGCAATTGATTTATACAATTGTACATCGTTTCATTTATACATACAAGGTCTAGACTATGAATCTAACAGGGAAAGTTATATCATCTTCGAAAAATAAATAGATATGATAATGTTCCATCTTTTGGTAGTTGCCAGGGCATATAACAAGCCACTGTAAATTCCGCAATACTGTTTGATATCCGAGTATAATGTTTTAGACTCCACCGTTTATTGTATGTGATACTTTTAGTCAATGCTTTGATGACCTCTCTTATTCTTATAGCCTTGTTTCAGATCATGTATCGGCACACATTGACTTTCAAACGACCCAGATCCTGAAGATTACCTCTTCCATCCCTGGTGTTTCTCTAAATTGATTTAGCATTCAATAGAACTTGATATTTGTTCCATTCACGAAATATATGTTTATTGCAACCCAATTTCATTGAAATTGTTGATCAAGTAGTACTGACGAGGAATGAAGAATGCTTATGTACGATGTTGTACAGCGTTAATATGGCTTAATCATATTTTTATGTTTAGGGAAATGAGATGGAAAGATGAGATACTTTGTCGTTTCATTGTGAAAAAAGAACCATCATCAATATCGATGTATTGAATAACTACACTACAATCATAAAATTGTACCTGAAGTACATTTAACTTCATTTTATCATTGAATTTTGTATTATCTTCATTGAAACATTTGAACATTTGAACATAAGAATGGCTGAATGATATTAACAAAATACGATACAAGTCAAAGGCAATTACTTAAATTATACATAGCTGTAACACTTTACCACGTTGATCAACCAAGCAGTGTAATACAAAGTGTTAGATTAAAGAGCTGATATTAATTAAGGAACAACCAATCAAAACCATTTGCACGGTAAATGTCTTTACCAAGTCTCAACCTACAAGAAAACCTATTTCTTCCAAGCAGAATTGACCCTGTGTGACTCGTCCATGTCTAGACAGTCTGAATACATGGATAACTTGATAACGCACGAATAAAATGAACTGTTACCACTGTGATGAATGAATTTACAGGCCTTTATCATCAGATATATTCAATATGTCAACATCGAGATACTTACAAATGCTCATTGTTCAAACATGAATATGATGGTGTTATGTGTGTACTTTCCCGAATTCAATTAAGTTGTTACTGATGTTATACATTGTCCATTTTTTTCGGAGATGAAAAGTTATGCAACATAACGTCTTCACGAAACCTTGCACAACAAAACATATTCAGTGGTCAATTTTTCATTATACCTTCGGATTGATATTGTTTTTAGACTGATATTTTCTGTTGAAATTCATATGAAAGTGAAAGTAGGTTCTTTGTTTATATCTGTTTATGTATTAAGGCTTTTTAAAAATTATATATTAATTTCACATTAGGACAGTGTAAGGGTCACAATATTAGCATATGTTCTAATCAAATACATATTTGAAAGGGTATTGGTCTCTGTGAGTAAACTTGGAAGAAAAAAAGTCTTGCTAGTAAAACACTTCTGAAATTAGTATATACTAAACTATTACGTAGTTATATAGATGAATAAAATTAAGAGTTATATAAGAAATTGGTAAGATGATGCAATAACAAATTGTGTCTAAACTGTTTTAAAGCCACTGTTCTATTGAACGAATACGTAGGGTTTAGTACTCACATTACACTATTAGCAAGCAATTAGTTACCTGTTTGTGAGTACCCGTATCAGGTTCGTCTACCTACAATAAAGAGGTTGTCATATAATGTGTTTCTGCTAAATACATTGGAAGTCTGTTTCCTCTGATTCAAGTGGTTGTACATGTCGATAGTATCATGTGGTATTAAATACATTCCATTCCAAAAGATAATCAAACCACTTAGAATTAATAAAGAAGTTCGCTGTGAAATAATAATTTGTCGTACACATGTATATATATCTTGTAGTCTGTGTATGGATTTTGTTAGACTCAGGGTCAGATTTAGTGGCATCTGTAAATACAAATGTTATAAACGTTATGTAACCAGACACATCGTCTTATACGATTGACCTATAATGACCTACATTGATCTTGCAAGTTAATTTGTAAGAAAAATGATTTGTGACGAAATTACAATATCTAGGGTCCACTACAATGATTGATACTTTCATGATGACACGTATATAACTAAACTGTTTCTTTTGTAGATCTTGTTTCGACTTGATACCTTCCTGTCTTCTCAGTTTGTCTCATTTTGACCATACTTATCCTGTCTGGGCCCAGTTGTGGAACCATTTGATCTAGCAGTAAATGTTGTATATTGTTTAGGTTCCATACGATTGATATTTTATTACCAATGCGTGATATCATCCTAATCGGTCTTCTGCAAGGGCAATAGGTACTTCCATTTCTAAGCCACATCAATCATATTTCGTTTGATATATTTGAATGGTCCAGACAGTGTAGCTATGAGATTAGAATAATGCTGAAAGATGGCACTTTACCTGGAATAGGCATCTCGCATTATACACCAAAGAGCTGAACGTATGAGTATAAGTGGTCTTATCCTACAACTGCCTTTATTATTGCTAAACCATGCAGTCAACTTAAAACATCCACCAACTTGTACTTTATCATAAGAAATCACAAGCAAGTAAACAATGCTTGACAGTTCTGAATAAAAATGGTATCATTGTATAGAAAAATAATGGCTTGGGTTCATATTTCAATAATCGTATACATGTGCATGATTTATCTCTCAAAAAGATTGTTTTATATTACACAAAACATGGTTTACTCCGATATGTTAATTCGATATCCACACTATAGAAAGACCATAAGACCTTTTACAACCCTCTAGGCGACTTTCTTAAAATAAAGGAAAATTCATTTTCACCTTTAAAATCTCAGCAATTATCCCCTGATGCTTTTTCCAAAAAATAATGTTTCTGCATAATTAATATCACAGAAGTTGTTAATATAAAGTGAATGTATATAAAGATAGCGTGTGACTACATGCTAACATCATGTGAAGTACATTTGGAAATGAACAGGTCTTATTAAGTGAGGTTATTAGTCAAGGACCATGTCATAACCACAATATGCACTTTTCGTCCCTATAGTAGTAAACTACACTGGGTAGCTCCTGGCTGTTTATGATATTTCACTAATCAGTGAATCACAAAATTGTCTGATGGCATTGTGAAATGTATAGCAAGATATGTTTCCATTTAAAAAAGAAAATTCACCATCACAGATATTTATAGATGTGAAAACTATCTCCCTATAATGCGCATCGTAGTCAAACAAACCACATAACACCAGAGTCTACTCACAGTTAATGTTTGTCTTCAAACTTACCTATCATATTTTCACTTTGTGTGATATATGTTGTCAATTGAGCTCTCTCAGACGTTCCCATTATCAATATGTCATCATGAATAGAAGTTACACATACAGAGGGAAACTAGCTTATCCTCTATTAAATGTACTTTCATGTTGGAAAATTCAGACACAATATATTTTGTAGGTTTTTCTTAAACAATAGTTATGCCTGGACACACTGGGAACTATATGGGTTGGTAATTCTCATATTGGTTTGTTTTTGGCATATGAGAGGTTGAATTATATTAACCCAGATATTTGACCAAGATGCTTTTATCAAAACAACTACCTCAAACAAGCAGAACATTTGAAATATTGTAACAGGAAAGTCAAAGTACTCATGTATTGATTAATGTTAAGCTGCTTACGGATACTCTACACATATCCACACTCGCCCGCAATAGAAATGACACCATACAAAATTCAAGAAAATTCAATCCATGAGTGATGAACACGACTGAAACAGATATACATCATATGTGCAGAAACCAACGAAAGTAAACTTGACATTTCAAAACATTATCTGTTCATATTTCTGAGACGTGACGAGAAAGGAGAGTCAAACAGGCTTGTTTTATGACATTCTACAGTAAAGACTCGTCAATAAATTTAAGTTCATGGAAGTTATTTGTGTCGAGAACATATCTTATTATTTAAATTTCTACATTTTACAATTTTGTTTTACTGGCCACAAGCCATTTTGAAAACAAGGGATATCACCACCCTCTCTGTTAGTTTTTAAATGCCAGATTTTGAAACGACGTCCAGAATCAAACTGGAATGAAAGATGCTCAAATTGAACCCGCAAATTTTACTGGAGGTGTTTACGATTTTATCAATTTTGTTTTTTTTTCCATACCATGCATGGAAGCAGAAAGTCAGAATGCTATTGACAAACGTTTGGTAGAATAATCTCAGAATACTGCGGTCTACATCGAAAGATCGTAATTTTCGCAGGAAGAAAAGCTTTTGTTGTGCCTTAGCATGTACACGGTGTGAATTAAATTTCCATGAAAGTTTGTTGTCAATGATCTATACCGAAACGTCGCCAATGTGACATAAAGAAGTTGATCATCCATTATATATCCTTTTCTTTATATAGTGACAAGATAAACTGCAGATATACACAGATGCATATGTCATTGCCTGATCAGAGGGATGGGCGAGCTGTAAGTGCAGTTGAATGTGGTGAATCTGTTTGAAAACAACGAATGGAACAATTTCCTATAAAGGGATCTTTAGAAAACCACATGACAAGTGTCACATACTCTACTTTTATTGTTGTTCAAGTGAAACAATAAAACAACTTCATGATTAGATTCGAGTTGTATCAATCTGCTATAATCCATTAACGCAAACAGAAACATCTCAAACTGGAATGTTCTGTGTATCGATCATACACTTGAACCTCATAATAGCTGCTCTCTGATCTGAGATATGATCAATGAATTACTAGAGACTATAATTAAATCATGTTCATGATATTTAATCACTGTTGTTCATGAAAGTATGATGCACATTTGCAGAAGACCAGTAGACCATTTCATTTTTGCACTCCATCGTTTATTGTAATACCTGATTGCTATGTGATATCTATGTAATACTTATAGTCAATGGTTTGATATCAGCTTGATATTAGATAACTTGATCTTGTATCGTTGTTCCAAAACATGTATCTTCCCATATTGACTCATCGATCCACATTCTACATTCTTCCATCCCTCTGTTCCTGCAAAATGGTTAAGTACACGGACGGACATGTCCATGAAGCATATTTTTAATGTAATCCCATTTCCTTATAAACGTTGACTCAAACAACAGTACTGACAATGATCGGGGAATACTGATTGACGTCTTTGTATGGTGCTACTATGCCTAATATCATTACAAATGTTTTTTATGTTTAGGCAAAATGAGGTGGCATGATGAGATACTTTGCATGTCATGTCAATTTTCATAATCATTATGGATTGAATAACTAAACCACAGCCGTATTGTGATACCTGAAGAACGTTTAACTTCAGTTTATCATTGAATTTTGTATTGTCTTCATGGCGCTGCATTTCTTAATTTAAACATTTGAAAATAAGAATGCATGAATGACGATATTTAAAAAATTACATTTCGACAAATGCAGTAACTTTAATTATACACAGCTGGAACAATTTTACAGCAATGATCGACCAAGCTGTGTAATACAAAGTGTCTGATTAAAGGCTTGATAAAAACACAAAACATAAATCATAAGTCTTCATGTGAAATGAAATGCAAAGAAAGAAAATAAGATTTATGTTTCATGACAAAATTCGCCACAAACTGTCCATAACGATTGGTGAGCCGTTAATTGTTTGAAGACGACATTTTTGTCCCCACAAACATGTAACTATCTATTACCTCGATCCAATTTAACCTATTGTAGAACCACAAATCTAATTTTCTTAAAAGGTCAATTACCATTATGTATATTTCATAAACTGTCTATGGATACTTTCTGAATTCCATAATTATTCGTACAAAAATACTTGATTTATTATTTAGACTGTCTGGTTGTTCTTAAATACCCTTTCTTTCGTATGACAACCGATTAAGCTCTCTCAGTTGATCAATATGAATCTAGCTCCAGTCTCAAGACTCCGACCTCAGGGGGCTCCAGGCTCCAGACTCCGGACTCCAGACTCCAGGCTCCAGACTCCGGGCTCCAGACTCTAGGCTCCAGACTCCAGGCTCCAGGCTGCGGGCTCTGGGTCCCGGTTTGGACGTTCATACCACAATAAAGTGACTTATACATAACTATTTACATGAAAACATATCAATTGTAATACTTATTACGATATACAAGGTAACTTTCATTAACCTAAACACGACTGACTAACATATCTAAACAGCTGTTAAAAAATACACTGTGGGTATGACCCTAGCTCATGGCCTCAATTTGGTGGTCTGCATATTGGCATTAAGACAGTAGAAGTGACAGTTTAAATCGAGTACTTTAATGAAAGGCAGTCGCAAGTCACAGCACAAAATCCACCAACAAATCCCCAGATAAAACGTCGTTATTTTTTAAAATGCCAAAATATTACATTCCATATTGGTTAGGATTCTTTAAGAAGACTGATGGACGTTCTCAGTTGGGTTAAACTTATGAACCAACTGACACTCATTAAAATCATGCTTATATTGTAAACCCGTAGACACAGTGGTAACATTTACAAATCGTTGTCAATAAAACAATTTAATGGAGATGTTCTCGAAATTGCTAACTTTCCAAATGCGATTACCATGCTTGTAAATTTTAGGTTTTGACCCTTGGCAAAACGAGTACTTATTGCATACTCACAAAATGTTTTCACAATGGAACCAAGATATACGACATATTGTTCAGTTAGAGGGTAAGACATCTCATTATAGGACCCAATAAGTCATAGACATATTAAACGGTTATCCATATTAGTTAATGATGCGACATATTAAGAGACAATTTTGTAGACCTTTTCAGGGTGCCAGGTAGACTAGTAGGTCTCAGACAGCTAGATGGTTGACCATTCCATACTGGTGCGATATTAAAAAAACCCACTCTGAGTGTTTAGGTATCGCTACATCAGTCAGATCACTTCAATTACTTTTGAGCAGCCGTTATAGTGTGAACACCTTAAAATTGCCGTTCAATGGGTAAAGGACTTGCCTGGCTTAACCGAACTATGTACATTCGTTATAGAATTATTTTAAAAGATTGAGGAGTATTGTTTAGCCATTTGTAACACATATTTTCCTTCTCGTGAGGATACTTTATTTCAGTTAAAACGGCGTGCTACAGTGTCTTTAAATCCTTTTTAAAACAAGTTTAATCCTTTCATTGCTCTTGCTGATATAATGACATTTTTTTAATTTTATATTTTTAAATACTTTGTTGTATCTAGTACTTTAGTACTTAATTATGCCACTGTTTTACGCTTAAAATTTCATATTTTCTGGTATAATGCTAAAATATACATCTTCAAATTGGACATATAACACTCTGGTTTCATGAGCGCGTGAATTTTCAGAGACATATTGTTTTATCTCCAAACTAAAATTAGCCTTTTCTCTTAAATATATTATTTTGTTGGGTATAAAACAACATGAATCAGAAAAAATGACATAAATTGATATACCAAAAAAGTCTACTGATAAATGTAAGATATTTACGATTTTGTACCAAGTTGAATCTTTAGGGGCGATTATCTCAAAACCAAGTTTTGAGGACATAGAACAATCTGGTTTTCATGCGACGTGCAGATATACACAGATTCACATGCCATTGCCTGATCAGAGGGATGGGCACGCTTTAAGTGCAGTTAAATGTGATGATTCTGTTTGAAAACAACGAATGGAACAATTTCCTATAAAGGGATCTTTGGAACATCACATGACAAGTGTCACTTACTCTACCTTTATTGTTGTTCAAGTGAAACAATAAAAACAACTTCATGATTAGATTCGAGTTGTATCAATCTGCTATAAACCATTAACGCAAACAGAAACATCTCAAACTGGAATGTTCTGTGTATCGATCATACACTTGAACATCACAATATCTCCTCTCTGATCTGAGATATGATCAATGAATTACTGGAGGCTAATTATATCATGGTCATGGTATTTAATCACTGTTGTTCATGAAAGTATGATGCACTTTTGTAGTAGACAAGTAAGTATATGATGTACAAAACTCTGTATGCAAACATGTATGCAATGGGATAATGTAACCGTCCTACAGAATTGGTCTATTGACCACTATTAGCTCATATGGAGAGAAGATGTCTCCTGGGAGCTTTATATGACAAAAAACCCATCCTTATACCATTATCATCAACAATAACGTCAGTGCGCAATGTGTGTCTCGTTCCAGACAAGTGCATTACATCATTCTCTTCTTGATTCTTGAAGTAAGCTAGCTTGTTTCCTGAAAATCGATGTTTTAGTGTTTACTTTCCGATGTACTGTGGACAAATTATTCACAAGATAACATTCAAGATATATTATTAAATCGAAAAATAATGACACATTTAATGAGATATATACATAGATAGAGATGTTAACGATATTCCGGTGAAGCATTTCGAATGTATTTTGAATAGATTCTATTTTGGTTTTAAAGCAAGTGATCGTAATTCGGAAACAGTGAACTTGTATATAAATAAAGTGTCTACTTTCGGTCAAATCCGAACTTCGAGAATCCTCACTAAAATCATTATATCACTGTTGAGAAAATCAGTGATAATCTCCAACGACATTTACTATCATCAACATGATCGACCTCTAAAAATAGTTCGAAAGGAAAAAGCATATTTCCGTCTCCTTTGAAACCTAAAATCAATGTTACCTCTTATTTCATCAAACGCCCGAATGCGTCAAGGTAATTGAAATGGAATCACCTCCTAAGTTGGACACCGTGTACTCAATCAGATTCTTTGTGAAAAAATATGTTTAAACCAAACCAACTTGGCTGCAGTTTATTCTTGACATCTGGACTCAACAGTTTGCAATAATATTTAACCTGATATAGGTCACCTTTGGCCATTTTTATTTTCTTTGATTGGAATTTCATTTGAAATTCTACTGCTTTGAAAAACTTTCAGAGTTCCTGAAAATAACACCAAGTAGTTCTCAGTAATATTGCAGCCCCACAGCCTTATGGAAACCAAGTCACCATTTGGAATAATGTCAAAACAATGTTCAAGACAGAAATAATCCAATGAATGTTATGACGGGTGGCAGTTTATAAAGACCACTGAAATGATCCAATGTATTAAAGCTATTTTCAATATCTGAATGTTACAATATAATATGGCATTGAAGAACACAATAGTTGACCCCGTCTGTCTTTTGATAACGTTATGATTATCAATACTTATATTATTGAGGTTTTATTAGTTTCCTCTCAAAATGATGTATGGAAAACACTCCATTGTTTAAGATTAAGGTTAATCTTAAAATAAATAAAAATGAAAAAAATATATTGATAAACAAACAGCGACGTTATAGTTCTGTAAGTATTTTGTAGGCACACAGAGTTAGCAATCACAATGAAGAAATATTCACATAACGATTGGTATGTTTTTCTGAATACATACAACCAGAAATTGAAGGTAAACGTTGGCAACAAAATTAATCAGACGATTCAGGACCATGTTCTTTGTTTGAGCAATAACATTGTTTTTGCAGTAAATGAACAAATCAAATTACATATTTTTTCTTCAGTGTGAATACAGTTTGTTAACACAAAACCTTTGTTTGACATGAAATTTGTGTGTATAGTGAGGTTTCTAGATATACGGTGTCCGGGTAAACATGCTCTGACTGTAACTCTAATTATCCATTTAAAGCCTCAATCTACGCCTTCGACATCACATTTAGAGCTTTAATACTTTTGTTATATGAAGCTGATTTTTAAACTCGGTATGTTTATTTCTAATTATACCAGACGTTTTAACTGTTTCGCTAAAACCAGTGTTGATAACCATATTTGATTCAATGTTGTCCTTCTATTTACAGTGTGAATACATGAATGGCATGATAAACAGATCCTAGTTTGAGTTGCCCATCAGATATCAAGCACTGCCAGACTACGTGAGTGGAATTAGAGACAATATATGCTATCTACCACTTGTGATTGTTTGGAGTCAAGATAGGAAGATAAGAAAATATTCCTTGCAGACCAGACTATCACGAATGAATCTGTATTATTTTTGAGAAACTATTGACAAAATCAATTCCATAAAATATTTAGATAATAAAGTTAATTAAAAGATTCAATGTCATTCCTAAAGCTATATATAACAATTGTAATGTACATTAAAATGAACTACCTCTGAAATAATTGTCATAACAATTCTCTCTTCTATTCTAAAGAATATAATGGTATATATGAATATTTAATCAGGAATATATTTCCGGCATAGGATATTCAGTTTTTCAAATTATGAATGTTTTCACTTGAGATGGATACTATCATTATATATCTACACCAGACGTACGTGTTCCCTCTTAATTATATAGAGTAATATCTGAAAATTGATTGCATGTCTTTAGAAATGAATAGCTCTTGGTTTAATTATTGTACTCTATATATTACATAGTCAATTGCAACTTCCATGACTAAACAGCATTTCATTTATACACTTGTTCATCATTTCATGTATACACACAAGATCTAGACTATCTTCTCATATAGACCTACATTCTACATTCTTCCATTCCTCTTTTCCTGCAAAATGGTTTAGTATACAGAAGGACATGAGGTTTTTTCATGTCCACGAAGCATATTTTTTAATGTAATCCATTTTACTTATAAACGTTGAATCAAACAGCAGTACTGACACTGATCTGGGAATGCATAATACTTACTAACGACTTGAAATGGCATGATGAGAACTTTGTCATGTCATTGTAAAAAAAAGATTCATAATCATTATTGGAATGAATAACTACATCACAACCGTAATATGATACCTGAAGAACATTTAACTTCATTTTATCATTGAATTGTCTATTGTCCTCATGGCGATGCATTTCTTAATTTGAACATTTGAACATTTTAAAATAAGAATGCATGAATGAAGATATTTAAAAAATTACATTTCGACAAAGGCAGTTATTTAAATTATACACAGCTGTAACAATGTTACAGCAATGATCAACCAAGCTGTGTAATACAAAGTGTCTGATTAAGGCTTGATACCTAGTCATTAATGAACAACCTAGCTTAGCCATTTAGAAGCTGACTTTCTTATCCAAGTCTCATCATACCAGAGAACCTATTTCCTCCAAGCAGAGTTGATCCTTTATGACTCTTCCATGTCTAGACAGTCTGTATACATGAATAACTTGATAGACCGGAATCAAGTGAATTGTTACCACTGTGATGAATGAATTTACAGGCCTTTATCCTCAGATCGTGTTCAATATGTGAAAACCCTCTGACATAGGCACACAAAGATAGGAAGATAATAAAATATTCCTTCTGGAAGTGCAGAATGAATCTATATTAGTTTTGAGAATTTATTGATAAAATCTATTCCATAAAATATTTATATAATAAAATCAATCAAAAGAGTCAATGTCATTCTTAAAGCTATATATAGCAAGTGTAATGTACATTAAAATGGAATACCAGTGAAAAAATTGTCATAACAACTCTCTCATTATGCTAAAGATATAATGGCATAAATGTATTTCATCAGGAAAATATTTCCGACATAGGATATTCAGTTTTTCAAATTATGAATGTCTTCTGTTGAGATGAATTATATCATTATATATCTACACCAGACGTACGGTTTCCCTCTTAATTATATAGAGCAATATCTGAAAGTTTATTGCATGTGTTTAGAAATAGCTCTTGGTTAAATTATTGTACTCTATATATAACATAGGCAATTGCAACTTTTATGACTAAACAACATTTCATTTTTGCACTCCATCGTTTATTGTTATACCTGATTGCTATGTGATATCTATGTAATACTTATAGTCAATGGTTTGAGATCAGCTTGATATCAGATAAATTGATCTTGTAGCGTTGTTCCAAAACATGTATCTTCCCATATTGACTCATCGATCCACATTCTACATTCTTCCATCCCTCTGTTCCTGCAAAATGGTTTAGTACACAGACGGACATGTCCATGAAGCATATTTTTAATGTAATCCCATTTCCTTATAAACGTTGAATCAAACAGCCGTACTGACAATGATCGGGGAATACTGATTGACGTCTTTGTATGGTGTTACTATGCCTAATATCATTACACATGTTTTTTATGTTTAGGCAAAATGAGGTGGCATGATGAGATACTTTGCATGTCATGTCAATTTTCATAATCATTATGGATTGAAAAATAAACCACAACCGTATTGTGATACCTGAAGAACGTTTAACTTCAGTTTATCATTGAATGTTGTATTGTCTTCATGGCGATGCATTTCTTAATTTAAACATTTGAACATTTGAAAATAAGAATGCATGAATGACGATATTTAAAATATTACATTTCGACAAATGCAGTAACTTAAATTATACTCAGCTGGAACAATTTTACAACAATGATCGACCAAGCTGTGTAATACAAAGTGTCTGATTAAAGGCTTGATATCTTGTCATTAATGAACAACCCAGCTTAGCCATTTACACGCTGACATTCTTATCCAAGTCTCATCCTACCAGAGAGTTGATCCTTTGTGACTCTTCCATGTCTAGACAGTCTGAATACATGAATTGTTGCCACTGTGATGAATGAATTTACACGCTTTTATCCTCAGATCGTGTTCAATATGTGAAAACCCACTCACATAGGCACACACAGAAACGAATTCTATGGATCGAAACTGCTTTCAACCAACTTTTCTATTGAACAAATGCGACACCATTAGCAAGGAATCATAGGAACATATTTTATTTCCCAATTAAACTTTTTGAGCTAAATGTCATGCATCTTGCTTGGAACATGCCTCACTTGTGACCATTTGATTGTGCACATGTACGTTAGTATATAACAACACACATTTAATACTCATTATTGACCTTTTAGTGATTTGAAAACCTCTTTCTAATGTTTTCTCCAACAGTATTAATTAATTAGAGACATATTCAATTCCTATTATTAAGAAAGCTATTTAGAATCCAATCACAGCCCTGAAATCGAATGCCATTATTGCATATAATTCAACATGAATATACAAGACAAATTATTGTGTCAAACACATAACATAACTCATAAGTCTTCATGTGAAATGAAATGCAAAGAAAGAAAATAAGATTTATGTTTCAAAGGTTAATTACCATTATGTATATTTCATAAACTGTCTATGGATATTATCTGTATTCCATGCCCATATGTACAAAAATACTTGATTTATTATTTAGACTGTCTGGTTCTTCTAAAATACTCTTTCTTTCGTATGACAACAGACTTTGCTCGCTCAGTTGATCAATATGAATCTAGCCCCAGTCTCAAGACTCCAGTCTCCAGACTCCAGTCTCCAGTCTCAAGACTTCAGCCCCAAGACTCCAAGCCCCGGGGGCTCCAGGCTCCTGACTCCGGGCTCCGGTCCGGACGTTCATACCACAATGAAATGACTTCTACAGAAATGTTTACATGAAAACAGATCAATTCTCATACTTAATTCCCAGCGGAGGTTCATCAAGTCAAGATTGGAAGCAGGCCAAGTCATTCAGGAGATATATATATGTATATACAAGAATAGTCTGCTTAAGATATTCCGAAAAACAATTTGTCTGAAAGTATGCCAATGTTTATGACAGACCTTAACACTTGTTCTCCAGTTAAAGTTGAAAGAGGGTCTTTGTTGTGCTATGTAGAGATCTGTTATGTTAAGTCACCGGACACTTCAAAGTCTATCTATGAAAGTGAAAAACTAAAACTTCTCACCTAATTCGTTTCAATATGTACAGTGCGTGAGGGTATTCCGGATGACGGGTATTCTGGATCACTCGGACGTCTATTTCACCCTAGGGAGTGCAAATATGGATGGATTTCTTCACTCAATGTCTTATTCTAAAGCTATGTCAATGTTCTTCAAGATGAGATAATTGTTTCATTTCTTGGGAGCTAGAAGTTTACTTGCGCGCCCTGTTACGAGCATACCTATATCATTGTGGTCAACAGTCGCTTGAGCGTCAGAAAAAAGGTCACTCATTCAGGACAGCCCATTTTAAGAAACAATAAAATCAACTTACTAAATGTTAATATTTATTTCCTTACCTTATCTGCTATACATATTTTAAGAAATTAACAATTGATCGGACAACGTAATTCAGGTAGTTCCGGATCACCATAATTTAGGGACCGTTATTATAACTTCGAATGGCCGCAAAAATTAACAACTGGTAAATTGACGAAATATATTAACAATGTTGCGTAATTTTTAAATATCTGCAAATAACAATGTCTTTCTCGTCCGAGAACGCTATTTTGGTCTACACGGCAGTAAATGTTAAATTTGTTTACAGGAAAAATACTGTTTTGAATTGCAATGTTTGTTATTCGTAATATTTACATTATACTTAATATTTCTCACGCATGTGTGTAATTAAACAAATGTTTTTGTTCTAACAGGCATAATAGCCGGACGTGACCTCATTTTGTCACGTGATCCGGAATACCCTGAAATGATCCGGAACTTCCGTAACGGCGGAGGATTTTATCTGTCAGTTTTCATTGTTAAATCCTAAACACCCGGATCCCTTATTTTGATATGAGTTAGGTGAAAGATTGCTTACACAGAAATTGTCTTTAGATGTTCTTAAAGTGTCTTTGCGTACGCGCATGCAGTCACTCTTTCCTTAGTGATCCGGAATACCCCGACGTACCACTTCTATCTGGTTCAAAACGTTATCTTATGGTTTTGATTCCCACATGGCATATGGAAAAGGTCCCAATTTGTCTTATTTAATATTTGTCTTCCATTGTTAGTGTCTTGGAATTACTCCTGCACGAGCTGTCAGCAATGTATTACTGTTGCGGATAGAATTCACAAAGTATTGTTAATATAGAGATGCAATTCTTATTTCTTAATTCTTTTTTTTTCACTAAGCATTACTGAATCCCACAAACTGTAATCACTATATCACCACCTTCTGACGTAGTCAATATCTTTGCTGCTTTTATTAAACGCCTTATCATACCCTCAGGTATTGTCTATAAAGGGATATATGTTGTCAATTGAGCACTCAAGACATTTCCATTACCAACAAGAAGACATAGTCATCAACATTCCCCGCCAGACTCAAGAAATCGAAACAAGGGCAATAATATAAAAAGGGCAATAAAATAAGTGTGCACTTCTAATTGTCATTCCATCAAGGTATTGATACCCTCAAGGCACACAACTGTTTTGATTTTAGACAGTTTCTGAGAAAAGCTATCCCCTTTAAAGATACCTGGAACAGAGGAACAATCGGATCAAGGGCAGTAATTCCGGAAAAAATAATCAAATGCTTCTTATTTTCGAACTCCATCAAATTCGGTTATCCTTTCTGAAACAGTTTCTGAGAAAAGCTGTCCCTTTGTAGAAACTGAAACAGAGTCGAAGGAACAGATAACAGGGCAAAAACTCCGGTAAAAATAATCACATAATCCTATTTTCGACATTTTCGACTACATCAAGGTATATATGCTCTCAAGCCACACACCAAATCTGGTGATCCTATCCTAAATAGTTTCTAAGAAAAGCTGTCCCCTTTGGAGATTCCATGAACAAAGTCAAAAAACAAAAAAAAGAAGGGCAATAACTCCTAATTGCACGCTTCTCATTTTCGAACTCCATCAAGGTATTCATGCCCTTAAGCCACACACCACATTTGGTTGTCCTATCATAAACGTTTTCTGAGAAAAGCTGTTCCCTTTATCTCAGACTGACGCACGGATGGACGGACACACGGACGGACGAAGCTCAAACCTATATCCCCCCTTCCACTTCGTGGCGGGGGATAATAAATCATCGTAAATGCTAGTGACATACACACAGGGAAACTAGGCTATCCTCTCTTAAATGTACTTCCATGTTAGAAAGTTCAGACACAATATATTATGTAGGTTGAAAAGGCATGCTGCTGTTATTATAAAACAAACAGCTTGAAAACTTTATTATTATTTGGCCTATCACATCTTTCATATATGCTACGAGTTTAGATAGAAAAGAAGAAGCTTTAAAGAGATGTTCCCCTGAATAAGGTAGTGAAGCTCAGATGAAGTATGAAGTATTATTGATTTATGGACACAGGAGGACTACCTTGTTCTATAATGGTATTTCTCATAGATTTTCTCGGGGAAAAAAAAGGCCGAAAAATTATAACCCATATATTTGACCTAGACGTTTTTAAACCTTCCTCAAACGACCAGACTGTTTGATATGTTCTGACAGGATAGTCTATAACCTAAACCCTTGCCCTTATTCATTAATGTAGTATCTCCTTTCGATATTAATTATATTTATGAGTGAATGATCACCAACCACCAGCACTGGCTGCACCAACAGTTTACCTATTCGGTCATCTTTACCTCACCGTTGGTTAATGTTCCATGTATATTGCTAAAACTATGAATGTATGTATTAAACCTTTGTTTTGACATCATTTCACCACCAGTATCTCAGTTGAAGAGACACCTCGTTATTGTGTTCTCTGAAGCTGATAGCAAAGTAACTGCACTTTCTGTATGTATAAATGAAAGACATTAACGAAAGGGAGATGAATAATTGCAGTTCGTGTGATGTAACAAACTCTATTCAACTCTGAGATTCTTTTCTTTTCTGAGACTCGTTCTAATGGTTCATGTATACAGTTGGATAATAGGTAATGTTTCTATTGAACACTTTTAGGTCATATCGAGAGAAGATGTTTCCTGGGAGCCTGATATGGCACAAAATCCATCCTAATATTATCTGCAAGTCTCATGAGCAATTTGGGTCTCGTTTTAGTAAAAGTGCATTACATCATTCTCTTCTTGATTCCTCAAGTAAATTACTTTTTTCCTAAAATTTAAAACGTTGTTTCAATGGTTACCATTCTATGTATATATAATATATATATATATATATATATATATATATATATATATATATATATATATATATATATATATATATATATATATATATTATTATTGGTATCAAAAGATAACAATACACCTATGTGTTCAGGTAAATATATCATTGATCGAAAAGTGATGACACCTTTAATGAGATACATAGATTTTAATTATATTTGTGAGAAGCATTTAATATATTTTATTCTGTGATGATAATTTGAAATAATGAACTTGTATGTCGGTAAAGATTACTTTCGGCCTTATTATATTTTGAGAAACCTTATTAAATATATTGTATCACTGTTTAGTAATCAGTGATAAACTCCAACTCCAACGACAACACCATCAAAACCAAATCGATCTCATCGAAAATAGTTAAAAAAGAGAAGCACATGTTGGTCTCCTTTGCAACCTAAAATCAATGTTAACACTTATTTCATCAAACGTCCGAATGCATCAAAGTAATCCAAATGGAATTTTTTGCAAAATAACTACTTTTTCAATAGACTGCATGTTTTATTCTTGGCATCGCGAGTCAACAGTTTGCAATACTATTCATTTAATATAGATTATTCAATGTTATTAAATTGGAATTTCATTTGGACTTCAACTGCTTTGAAAAGAATGTAAATCGTCAATAAATCATTCGCAGAAACAGCATTTATATTTACTTAATATAAAACCAAGTAGTTCTCAGTAAACGTTCAACCCATAGTGTCACGGAAAGCAGCTCACCATTTGGAATAATGTTAGGTTAAGAGAGAAATACTCAAATGAATGTTGTATGACGGGTGGCAATTTAACGAGACAGCTTCAATGTCTTCATGTATAAAACATATCTGAACATTACCCTTGTAATGATCAAGCTTGGCAACTGAATTAATCACTGTCAGACAATGCAAGACCTTGTACGTTCTTTGAGGACGATACAGTGATAAAATCTCCAAATAGTTTTGCAGTAAATAACCAGAAGTATTTATTCTGTCAATATCAGTTAAGTTAGTCTCGTTGATATTTGACTCTTGAATATGTTGTTTCACAACTCAAATATAATGGTTTGCAGTATTATTGAGAACATATTGTTTAAGTTGATTACCCCATTGTTTTAGTGTTAACATTGAATAACTTAACAGAACATTAAATTTCGGCGATTATATGCTCTGACTTTTTTAATTTCAATCATAACAAATTGGTCAATCAACGTCTTTTTTTATATTTTGCTGTCCATTGCGATCTAGTTGGAACCATTTTTCAAACTTAACACAGGTAATACATTGGTCTGCTGCAGAGTAAACCAAAGTTGAATAGACCAAGAAACTATAACAAACTATTTCATCCTTTGATAAGCTCATCTCAGGGCAAACAATCGAAATGGTAACATTCATCTTCTGCTTACATTTAGGCGATTATACTCTGACTTCTCAACTGTTAGTAATGTCCATTCGCAGTACTAATATAGATATTGTTTCCATTCATTCACTTGACTGTGTGTTGATGTGTCTTTTTGTGGACATGTCTCTACGTGTTTAAAAAAAAAGTGGAAATTCAACATATTATTATTTATTTATGTGTACTCTGATATCATTGTTTCTGCTTCACTATAATAGAGAAATTGATCAGATGTATAATCCTTTATATTACGATATACATGGTCAATTACATTTACCAAAACACGACTGACTAAAATATCTAAACAGCTGTTAAAAATTACACTGTGGGTATGACCCTAGCTCATGGCCTCAATTTGGTGGTCTGCATATAGGCATGCCATTTAAGACAGTAGAAGTGACCCTTTAAATCGAGGCCTTGAGTACTTTGATGAAAGTCGGTCGCAAGTCATAGCACAAAATCCACCAAAAAACCTCAGATAGAAATAAAACGTCGTTAATTTTTAAAATGCCAAAATATTACATTCCATATTGGTTAGGATTCTTTAAGAAGACTGATGGACATTCTCAGTTGAGTTAAACTTATGAAACATCTGGCACTCATTAAAATTATGCTTATACTGAAAACTCGTAGCCACAGTGGTAACATTTACAAATCACTGTCAATAAAAAAAAATAATGGAGATGTTCTCCAAATTGCTAACATTCCAAATGCGGTTTCCATGTTTGCAAATTTTAGGTTTTGACCTTTGGCAAAACAAATACTTATTGCATACTTACACAATTTTTTCACAATGGAACCTTTTTGACTTGAAACTGTACTTTTTTGGAAAGTGACTGAGATGTATCTTTGTGGTAATTGAATATTGTTTGTATTCAAAGAATACATTAAAAAAAATAAGCAGTGTTTTATGTATTCTTTCTGGATAGTATGAAATATATAGTTAATCGAAACATGCTACACTTTGAATGGTTTTAAAGTTAGTTTATTTTTATTGAATATAAATGCATATTATAGACATTAAACAATATCACAACAATGTCCTATCCCATTTGGGTATTTCCTACAATCCACTTCATATAGGAGTAATATATATTATCCGAAACGTCGTGTTTGTTAACGAATAAGAAGTTGTTATCGAGAAAACTTGCTTCCTCCTTTTATGTCGGTCTAAGTTTAAGCATCATATCATACTAGTATACACCGAGTCTTGTTCTCCTTTAAACATTGATCAAAATTCAAAAGATCCTTTTTATAAATCCTTCAAGTAAAAACATACAGGCAAATTCCGGGAAGGTGAACGCATATAATATTAAACCATCAACCATTAATTGTTGAAATTCATAAACAATTGTTTAAAGTTTATCGAAATGTTATAATGACGTTATACTCTTACATCCCATTGCAAATCCTTTTAAAGTAGGGATAAACACTTGTAACAATATGGTTCTTGATGAATGTGGCATATTCCCTCTTCAACTTACTTATATGACAAGGGCAATTACATTTTGGCGCAGACTTTTAACTCTTCTAAGTTCAAGGCTATCTTATCAGTTTTATTTAATGTTAAAGTCTTTGGATGAATCTGGTCGCATTACATGAGCATCTCAAATCAGGAATATTTTATTTAAATTTGGCTTTGGTTTTATTTGGATTTCTCAGGATATTGGAGATGGTGAGGGTTTTACTTCTGTCTTTTAACAAAGACTATATGATAATCTTTCACAAGATTGGTATTCATCTCTTCATAATACAGATTCATGCTCTAATATATACTTTTTAAGTCCCTCCTGAATGTTGAAACATGTCTCAGTTTAGATATCAACCCTTATTTGATAAATTCTTTTATACATTTTAGATGTGGTAGATTTAAACTTAGTTCAGAGACTGGTAGATATAACAATGTCGCCTATGAATTAAGAGTTTGTACTTTTTGTAAAAACTGTAATCTTAATCAAATTGAAGATGAAGTACATATCCTACTTTATTCTGAGGCCTACCTACATATAAGGAATATATTTCTTGATAAATATTTGAGACATCCATTATCACAATACAGTTTTCTTAATCTCATGTCTTCAACAAATATAAATGTTATAAATAATGTATGCCTATGTTTATATCATGAAGGAAAATAAAAAAAATTGTGATGTTTTTTTGTGTGTTAAACTCATGCAATATATGTTTTATATATGTCTGTATTTTGAGCCAATAGCCTTTTACTGAATAACATGTATGTCTGTCTGTCTTATGTTGTGATCCGATAGGGCCAGATAAGAGTGTGCAAAAATTGAGGTGATAAGTGGATTGATTTGTGTATTAACCTGTTGTAGAGATGTTTCTTAAGGTTCTTAGGAATGAAATATATATGTTGCTTGACATTGAGAAAATGTATGTAAAAGTGTTATCTCATCAATATAGACAAATGATATTGATGTCAATGATGTTTGTAAATTGAACAGTTTGAGACTGGCTTTATGTACAGATACAGATACATCAATAGGAGTACTGCCAACATGAATCATTCTGTATCATCTGCCTCTTGAATATATACTCATCTTGTTCTAACTAAAACAATTGTACATACTGAGCATACATCATTGAATGGTTTATAGCATGACAGCCATCTTTTGGATTCCGGGAAATGTACCTTTTAAAAATAAGATAGTGTTTTATAACTAACGGTTGAAAGGAATAAAAAGACTCCAAACATGATATATTTCAAAAACGTGTTATGTTTGGAATTGTTCATTGATAACGTTTGTTGGGGAAATATATTGTACAAAACAATGTATATCAAAGCCAATATACCTGCATACGTTCTCTCATATCGATTAAAACACCTGAACTTAAGGGTTGAGCATGTAGTAGATTAAAGATCGACTGAAAGTCTATTTGAGTGAAGACATCCAATGAAATAAAACTTAAATTGACAGTCCTCAAGTACTGTAGTATCGTTTTCAGATCCCTTTCAATCAAAAGAGAAAATCGAGATTTTATTTGCTCCAATAGCTTGGATTTCAAAATGTAATATCCTATCAGAGACGGCCTTAGAGCCGTTTTCCTTTTGCGCGCACTGTCAGGTTTGACTCCGGGCTGAAGCACATATTTCCTTTTTTGCCGATATAACGTTTAGAAATAAATGTTAAGAAACCTAAGTTGGAACACGACTCACTTGTGACCATTTGGTTATGCACATGGATGTAAGTTTATAACTTTTATATATAACAACATTCATTTAATACTCATTATTTACCTTTAAGTGATTTGAAAACTCCTTACTTATATTTTCTCACAAAGTATCAGTTAAGAGCATTTTCCTTTTCCTATTATTAAGAAAGCTATCTAGAATCTAATTACAACACTTAACTCGAATGCCGTTATTGCATGTAATTCAACATAGACTAGATACATTATGGCGTCCAACACAAAACATAAATGTTATCGTTATGGGAATTAAATGCAATGGAAGAAAACAAGATTTATGATTCATGGCAAACTACGTCAAATGCTGTCAGTTACCACTAGTGAGCGTCTACAACATTGCCCGAGGACGGTATTTATGTTCAATGCATGTTATCTCCACAAAGTAGATACTGTCTGCTACATCTGCCTGATGCCATTTTATCTCTTGTTTAACCACAAATCTAATTTAAAAAAATTTCTAAACTGTCTACAGATACTATCTGCAGTCCCTACTCATCCCCACAAAAACAATTGATATATCATTCAGACTGTCTGGTCTTACTTTACATACTTCTTCTTAAGTATGACCACCGTATTTATCTCTCTTTATTGATCAATATATCTAGCCCCAGGCTCCAAACATTCATACCAGAGTGTATAATGACTTACAGACAGAATATACACTTCTTTTCAATTTGTGGCTTGTAAATATTTAATATCAGTATTTATAAGACAATATCTTACTTGTGATGGACTTTTCAATTAAAACAATTAATATATCATACATTTGTCTCTCCTAACGAATACATTGAGTCAAAGTTTGTTTACTTTGGTTAAAGCATTCGAAGAATTACAAATGAAGTACATGAATACGTCAACCAAGTACTCTTACAGTGTTATTGGAAAATTGTAATCCTTTTATTAGCGTGTTCATATAAAATAATTCAGTATCAGGTTCCCGATGTAAGTTTTCTTTAGTAACGTTCTTTGTTAACGTTTGCTGTTGGTGAAATATATTTTATCAACTATTGTAAATTTATTATGCACATTGTTTCATTACCTTCAAGTTGTATCTCCTGAACTTGAGGAAAATGTGGCAGCTTAAAGATTAAAGATCGACTGAAAGTCTATATCAGTGATGACAACCATTGAAATATAGCTTAAATCGAAAATCCTCAAGTTCAGTAATAACACCTTCAGAATGCTTTCAATAAAAAGTGAAAATCGATGCAGATTTTGTTTCCTCCGATTGCTTGGATCTAAAAATGTAATTTCCTGTCAGAGAGGATGCTTTTCGGTTTTTTAAACTGTCAGGTTAGACTCCGGACCAATAAGGCCGACACACGCATATTTTTCCTCACAATAAAACGTTTTGAACTTAAGGTCAAGACATTGTGGATTTTAATTATCAAAATGTTGCTTGGAATATGACTCATTAGTGACCATTTGATTATGCACATGAGTGTGAGTAACTATATAACCTTTAGCAGTTACATTAAAGACTCATTACTGATATTTGAATGATTTGAAAACAGGTTTTTATATTTTCATTTCGAAAAGGTTGAAGGAATTTCTGAAATATGCAAACCCTATTATTAAAAAGAATAGTTAGAGGATGCACTCGATTGCCACTATGGCATGGTATTCATCATATTTAAGACACACTAAAACGTACATCATGAGTCTTACTTGAAGAAATCAAAACGACAAAATATATGATTCATGACAAACTTCGCAACATGCTGCCAATAATGACTAGTGTGCCCCTATTAAATTGTCTGGAAAAGATATCTATATTCAATGTTGTCCCCACAAAATAGATACTGTCTCTTAATTCTGCCTAATTCCATTGAATCCATTGTACAACCACAAAGTTTCTTAGATGGTCAATTACCATTATGTATATTTTCCAAAGTGTCTATGGATACTATCTGTAGTCCCTACTCATCCTCACACAAACCAATTGATTCATCATTCAGACTGTCTGGTCCTACTTTATAACTTCTTTTATAGCATGACCACAGATTAAGCCCCCCTGTGTGATCAATACAAGTCTAGCTCCGGGCTCCAGATATTCATGTCAGAGCGCAATGCCTTCTACAGACAGAATATTCGCCTTCTTTCACCATATGAACTTTTCAATATGTGACATGTAAATATGTAATGTCAGTATTTTTAAGACAATATCCTACTTTTGATGGACTTTTCAAAAATACAAATCAAATTACTTTTTTGTATATATTTTCTCTCCCAACAGAGATTACTGAACACATAACTTCTTACGTACCCTCTGTCATGAATGGAGCCATTATTGGCTATTAAAAGAAAATTTTGATTGGTTGCAATGACAGGCGTTGTTTCAAACTGAGCATTTGCTCTCTTCCTGAAAATGACGGAGAAGACTAGGGTTCCTCCACTAGTACAATGTACACATATCTCTTATAATACAGAAGGCAGTCGGCGATGAAAGGCCATTTTTGATTGGATAGACATAAGGACGATGTCCACGTTGCAAACTTTGGGGATTTGGAGAGAATCGTGGATCATGGCCATTTATGATAGAGGTTACATGAGAAAAATGATTTGACCTATCTCTATTTAGAAGCATTTTGATCACATCGTTTCAGAAATAGAAAAAATGTTGGAATATAACCTGAATAGTAATCAGAATGGTAAGAACAGGGAAAGAATAATTATTTACTATATATGTACAAGTCATCGCCATACAACATTGCAACATGATTTCCTTCTATCAGATTAAATGTTAATGGATTTCCTTTTGACGAAAGTGGCCTAAAACATCTTTGTATTTACCCTATTCACTCAATCCAGCGTTTAGTAAGAAGATTAACTATGAACCATACTAAACTATTTGTTTCTTAATTAAATACAATTTACATAAGTTTAAAAAAAGCTCAAATCAAGACATGGCAAATAATGGAACCTCTTTGAACTAAATTCGTTAGTTTCTGTTACCTACTGTTCCCTCTCAAGTGTGAGAAAGATGAGATACTTATGCAGATGTTTCAAAGTGTTTTTTTATTGCTTTGTTTCAGGCAATCATTTGTCTATGTTGAAAGAGGAGTTGCTGCTACATGTCTTCCTCAGTGTTTATTGAATTCCTGTATGAACGTAACATTTCTCAGTATAGTATAATTATCATTTAACATAGACCCAATAAATACATCTCAGAAAACAGTCAAACACAGTGCTATGATCACATATGGCACTCATAACTCATTATCTTAGGTTTCAAGTACAACACTAAAGATGAAGCTGTAAAAACATCACTTACACTTACCCATTTGCTGAGAGACTTTGAAATCATGCCAAATCGGTCTGTAGAAGAATATATAAAGATGAAATATGCAGCTACAATAACACGTATTACTTAAGCATTTAAGAGTTTGAATCCAAGCCAATTTAGTCTGGAAACAGATCTTAATTGTCAATTAAAGAATACAGAAACAGTCTGCTTTAAACATTTTGAAATCAATTTGTCTACATGTGTTCCTCTGTTGATAATTGATCTAAATAATTGTTCTCAAATTAAATTTTATCGATTGAGAAGGAAGAATGTTAGTGATCTGTTATATTTTAAAGTCACTTGTCACTTCAGAGTCGTTCTATATGAGAGTTAAAAGCCAAATCGTCTCCACTAATTGTTCAACATGTATTTTTTTATACCTGATTAAAAGACACTTTTCTCTAGTTCAAAACATGATGTTTTAGTTTGGATTCCCACATGGCCATCAATGGAAACAGTCCGAATTTGCCTGAAGGTTTATATCCGGTTTGAGTCTGGGAACCACTCTTGCACCTATAGCTAGCAATATATTTCTGTTGCTGATGGAATTCACATTGTAACATCAGAGCTGCACTAATGGAAATGCATTTATTTACTTGTCCTAATTACTGAGGATTGAACTAACTAACTAATATCTCCGTTTTTCAAAGATAGTATAAGTTTCCCCTGTTATATACAGTATATTTATAGTCTAGATCTTGAAATCATAAATGAAATGCTATATGAGTGTATAAATTAAATGTTGATTAATCTGACAACTGTCTTTATTATTGCTTAACCTTGCCTTCAACTTAAAGCATCAATCAATCTGCAGGCTTGAACTTTATCTTTAGAATTCACAATTAAATAAACAATGTATGGTAGTTTTGAAACAAACTTGTATTATTGTATAGAACGAGAACGGTTTGATTTCATATTCCAATAATTGTATACATTTATGTGATTTATCTCTACAAAATATTGTTTTATATTACACACAAATTAGTTTACAAACATTTGTTCATTCGATATCAAGACAATTAAAGAACGTGACAAAAAGTATACACATGTCGGGCCATAAGGCACCTTAAACATACAAAGATGTCCAAGTCTCTAGCTGTCTTTCTTAAAATAAAGGAACATTCATTTTAACCTTTAGAATCTCAATATTTATCTCCTAATGAGGTTTTTAAAAAATATCGAGATTTGTTTTGTGTGCATAATTTAGATTCTAATCACAGTTGTTGTTAATCAAAGGGCACGTATATCACGATAGTGTGTGACTACATGCTAACATCAATCAGTGATGTACACTGGGAAATCAACATGTGTTATTAAGTGGCATTATTAGTCTAGGACCAAAGTCATAACCACAATGCGCACTTTCTTTCCTAAACTAGTAAACTACCCTGGGCATCACCTGCCTGTTTATGGTATTTCACTAGTGTGAAATGTTTTAAACATGTTACTGTGTAAGTGCACCTACAAAATGTTATGATGGCATTATGAAATGTATAGCATAATATGTTTCCATTTTACACGAAATAAAAATTCACCATCACAGATATTTAAAACTATCTTCATTTATGCGTGTAGATCCAAGTCAAACAAACCACATAACATCAGAGGCTACTCACCAGTAATACTTGTCTGCAAAACTTCCTATCATATTTCCGCTTTGTATATATGTGGTACATGTTGTCAATTGAACACTCTCAGACGATTACATTACCAATAAATCATCATTAAGAGAGTTACATACACACAGGGAAACTACCGTATCCTCTGTTAAATGCACTTTCATGTTGGAAATTCCAGACACAATATATTATTTACAACCTACCTTATGTAGGTTGAAAAGACATGCTGTTGTTATTATAAGAGACAGTTTGTTATATCACTCGTTCAAATTTATGTCTTTGATCAAGTCTCAGAACCGCACAGAACATAGTCATGCACAATGCCCAATATCTCTGGTGAAATATCTATCTCCATTTTAAATGACTGACAGATTGATTTGCTATCATGCCCAACATCACCTGATTATCATGAAGTACAATGCACGTGACAGGCCAGACAATGTAACCTCACGGGCACTATCTAGACTTGAAAAACGGAAAATTGATTAATATTTGGTCTGTCACACCTCTCGTGTATCATACGACTTTAGATAGAAAAATACGAAGCGATAAAGAGGAGGTCCCCTAAATAATGTAGTGACACTCAGACGAAGATATTGATATGCAGAACAATCAGTCATATGCCTTTGTTCTCTCTTATCAGTTCTTCAGTAAGACAGCAAGTGACAGGTACCTTATCAAGACAGATAAATCAATACAGATTCTACCACTGCTGCTATTGGAATCAGCAAACAAGATAGATTAAGGTGAACATATTTGTATGTCAATGTTTCTTATGCCCCTATTTCACTACGACCCGAATTGCCACGAATCGCCACGAATTGGAAAATTTGCACTTTCGTGAACATTCGTAGATAACTCGTAATTGATTCGTGATATTCGTAAATGATTCCTAGTTGATTCGGCAACATTCTTGTAATTCGTGGCATTCGTGGAAAAAAATTTGTTTGTCAAAAGATTTTTACGAATCATCTACGAATTTCAGATTCGTATTTAATTCGGGACGTTCGTAACAACCTCGTAAACAATTCTTGGGAATTCGTGGTTGGTAATTTTGATGTTCTCATCCCGAATTAACCCCGAAGCATTTACGAATTGTCTACGAACTATCGTAAACTATTCGTACTTGATTCGTGATATCGTATCTTATTCGTGGAAATTCGTAGTACATTCGTGACTGTGTCTTCATCATTTCTTACAATTCGTAGACAATTCGTAAAGAATTCGTACATTTTTCGTAGGTTTTTAGCATGAAAAGCTACGAATGTTCGTAAACATTTCGTACAAGTGTAAATGCTGTTCACGAATTTTGACGAATGCTCACGAATATTCACGAATTTATGCAGCCGCCTATTCGTGGTGATTCGTGGCAATTCGGGTCGTAGTGAAATAGGGGCATTAAACAAAATTGATTGATGGACACAGGGGAACTACATTTATCTGTAGACTGTTTTTGAAAAACTCCTTCAAACGACCAGACAGTTTGAAATGTTCTGACAGGATAGTCTATAACCTTGTTAAGCCCTTGTCCTTTATTGAATATTGTTGTATCTCCTTTCGATATTGCTTATATGTATGAGTGAATGATCTTATCATATACCATTACTTAATCCTGCTACATCTAATCAACATCATAAGGTGGGCAATCAGCAGGGCAATTGTCAATTAACTTATGTAACATAGTTATATTTGGGACCACACCCACCGAGTCAGGCGTCAACCACCAGCACTGGCTGTACCAACAGTTTACATATTCAGTCACCTTTACAACACCGTTGGTTAATGTTCAATGCATATTTCTAAAGGGGGCGGGATAGCGCAGTGGTTAGCGCGTTCGGCTTCAGATCAAGAGGCCGGGGTGCGAATCCCGCCAGGGGCACGGCAACTTTGTCTGCAGTCGAGAACTGTTCTACATGCAGTAAGGTTTGGGTACAATGCTACACTGAATTTCAGCGTAGTACCACCTATGTTTCACTAGTTCCAGCCGTTGCTCGCAGGTTTCACTGCAATACATAGCCACATGGCGTTGCGGGCCTTCTCCTTGCCATAATACTAGCAGCCGTGATATAAGTGAAATACTGTTGAAAGCGGCATTAAACCCCAACTCACCTCACCTCACCTTTATTTCTAAAACCGTGACTGTATTGATTGATTCATATGCCTTATTGTTAGCGATTAGCAAAATGCATGCTTTTCAGTTTTAAAAAATGAACAATATTAATGCAATCACATTCGCATGTAGGTATAACTGATAAACAGAATTTCATTTTTTACATTTTGACTTATATCCAGCATATTTGAACATATCATACTTTTTTCACCTGCGTGCACCTGTTACTAAATTCTTTAAACGTTTGTATCTTCCCCTGACAAAGAGTTCCACTTTTATATACGATTTTCTTGTAAAGTTGATTATTTTACGATTGGCTTACGAACGTTAAGTGAAACGCTCTTATCATTTTATTTGAAATTCGTATCATCGCTCGTAACTGCTTACGAACGTTCTTAGTTACGAACCTTTAGTGAAACGGCACCCAGAGCTTTATTTCACTTCATTTCACTACGAGTATCTCAGATGAAGAGACACCTCATGATTGTGTTCTCTGAGGCTAAACACAATAGCAAAGCCTCTGGACTATATGTATGTACAAATAAAAGACTATAAATGAATAGTTGCAGTTCGTGTGATGTTACACACTCGATTCAACTCTGAGATGCTTTTCTTTTCTGAGACTCGTTCTAATGGTTCATGTAATACAATTGGATAATGGGTAATTGAACACTATTAGGACATATCGAGAGAAGATGTCTCCTGGGAGCTTCATGTGACACAAAATCAATCCTAATATTATTATCTGTAACAGCAAATTCTCATGAGCAGTTTGTGTCTCGTTCTAGTTAACTGCATATTACATCATTCTCTTCTTGAGTAAATTACTTTTTTCCTAAAATTGGAAACGTTGTTTTAATGGATACCATTCTATGTATATATATCATATATTTGTAAGATAGCAATAAGCCTATGTGTTCAGGTAAATATATCATTGATCGTAAAATGATGACACTTTTAATGAGATACATAGAGAATACTACACACGGTCTCATTAGATCGTTCGCCATAGTTACAGCTATTCGCGATATCAATGTTGCAATCTGGTCAAATGTAGAATGTTCTAAAGCATTGAGAAACTATATTGACGTATATATGTAGCATATTAAGTTGTCAAAATTAAATGTTACCTGTTTGTTTTGAATTCAAAAGTAGTTCCGTTTCAACTTGACCCTAACTGAGAGGTCATTGGTTATCCAATCAGATCTTTGGAATTTGGGGTCACGTTGTTATGACACAGGTCAACGTGATACGACACACGTGTGATGTACGGGATTTGTATGTCATTAGTTGTGCGTTCATCACATGTGTAATAAATATATTTTATTTGTGAGAAGCGTTTAATATATTTTATTCTGATTGTAAAGCAAGTGATGATATTAAAAGTTTTAATAATGAATTTGTATGTCAATTAAGGTTACTTTCGACCCAATCTTTACTTTGAGAATCCTTATCAGAGATACTGTATCACTGTTTAGTAATCAGCGATAACGACAACTCCATCAAAACAACATTGATCTAATCGAAAATAGTTAAATAGGATAAAGCACATGTTGGTCTCCTTTGAAACCTAAAATCAATGTTAACTCTTATTTCATCAAACTTCCGAATGTATCCATGTTATCCAAATGGAATTTCTTGCCAAAGAAATACTTTCTCACTAGGCTGCATGTTTTATTCTTAGCATCTCGAGTCAACAGTTTGCAATATTAGGTCATTCAATTTTCTTAAACTTCTACTGCTTTGAAAATGATGTAAATTACCATAAATCCTTTCGCGGCAACATTATTTATATTTCTTGAAAATTAAACCAAGTAGTTCTCAGTGAATGAAAGCCACTCACCATTTGGAATAATGTTAGTTTAAGAGAGATATAATCAAATGAATGTTTTATGATGGGTGGATGTTTAAAGAGACAGCGATCACAGTGAAGAAATGTCCGCACAACGATTTAGTTTACTGACTATATACATCCAGATATTGAAGATATGAATATATGTATAAATGTCCGAAAACATCCTTGTAATGAACAAGCTTGGCAACACAATTAATAAGTGTTAGACAATACAGGTTCTTGTGCTTAATTTAAAGATGATACAGTGATATAATCGCCAAATATTTTTGCAGTAAATGACCGAAATATTTCCTCTTTCCAATCGTTGATATTTGACTCTTGAATATGTATATACCAGTATCTCAATTCAAACAAATATTTAGCAGTTTGCAATACTAATTAATGTGATATAGGTCATTAAATTTTCATAAGTTGGAATTTCATTTGAACTTCTACTGATTGGAAAAGAGTGTAAATGGCGGGTAAATCCTTTGCAAGGGGAACGAGTTATGTATCCTATTCACTACCATATTTATTTCATTCGATGTATTGTGTATTGTGTTTTGAAATATATAAAGGAAAGGAACTGCAGAGAAATATCAACCCTGTCACAGCGTCTTAGTTCATAATATTGGACGTTAAACATTTGCACTTTTTAAATGAAATCACTGTGATGGCAAAACCAGTTGCACTAGTCATGCTGAAGGAAGCGCAATATAAAATCTCACATCTCGAGGAGATGAGAGTTATCCGTCCTTTGAATAATGTCTTGTCATGGCGGCCGCCATTCGCATTTTTCTCGTTATGGAAATGTGGAAACAAGTTAAATCAAACTCATTAAATGTAAGTTTTAGGTGAACATCACTGTTGAAATACCTTTCCTTGCGATTATTTTATTTTCATGAGTTTAAAGTCACTGTGTATCGTTATGTAGACATTGTTTTCATCAAGACTGAGAATAACGTTTCAAGCAAACGGTAAGAGAGAGAAAATAACTGTTGCTGCATTCTCAACTTTGTATTGTTCTGTTTTGCTCTAGTTATGATGTATTTGTTTTTAGTTCATTAAAATCAATCATTGTTGTGAGTAGAATTTCATGAATTAACTGAAAAATGAGATGGATATTAACTAAAGGTGTTGTTGTAAAATACATGTAATTTCATGAATTAATTCATGTTCGTCTTATGAATGAATAAAGTAGTCAAGGCAGCATCAAAGTTGAACTTGAGCAAATCAAGTTATGTGAAGGTTTTGAACAATTTGTTATGGAACCCCTTTACGAAGTACCAGGTAGGTAATAAAAAGATTCACTTGATCGATCATTGAAATTGAACGTCATTCTTAAAATTGTTTCAGAGATGTTTCTTAAGGTTCTCAAGAGTGAAATATAATTATACTTACGTTGTTAGATATTGAGACGAAAATGTATGTACAAATGATTTTACATCAATATAGGAAAAGGATGTTGATATATGTTTGAGACTGGCTTTATGTGCAGATACATTAATAGGATTATTGCCAACATCAATTATTCTGTCTCACCTGCCTCTTGAATATATATTCATCTTGTTGTAACTGAAACAATTATACATATTCAGCATAAGTCATTGAGTGGTTTATAGCATGACAGCCATATCCTGGATTTTCTAAAAAAATAGCAAGATTGTGTTCAAACATTATATATTTCAAATAGGCATTATGCTTAGGATTGAGATTAAGAAATGTTCATTTATAATATTTTGGTGTTGGTGAATCAGATTATACCAAACTATTTATACCAAATTCAATATATTGTTCACATTGTTTTATTATCTGCAGATTGTATCTCGTATCGATTAAAACTCCTGAACTTAAGGGTTGAGCATTTCGTGATGACATCCACTGAAACAAAACTTAAATTGACAGTTCTCAAGTTCAGTGGTACGTTTTCAGATCCCTTTCAATAAAAAGAGAAAATCGATGTAGATTTTGTTTGCTCGGATAGCTTAGATTTCAAAATGTAATTTCCTATCAGAGAAGATCCTTAGAGCCCTTTTCGTTTTGCTTAAACTGTCTGGTTTGACTCGGGGTAGACACATATTTCCTTTTCCCGATAAAACGTTTAACGAAGGTCAAGACATGCACCTAGCTTGTAACATGACTCGTTCATGACCATTTGATTGTACACGTGTGAGTATATAACCTTTAAAACAACATACATTTAATACTCATTATTTACCTTTGAATGATGTGAAAACTCTTTACTTCTATTTTCTTGAAAAGTATCATTCAAGAACATAATCAATTCCTATTATTAAGAAAGATATTAAGAATCCAGTCACAACCCTCAACTCGAATGCTGTTGTTGCATGTAATTCAACATATACTAGATACATTATGGGAATTAAATGCAATGAAAGAAAACAAGATTTATGATTCATGGCAGACTACGTCAAATGCAGTCAATTACCACTAGTGAACGTCTACAATATTGTCTGAGGACGGTATTTATGTTCAATACTGTCCCGAAGAAATAGATACCATCTATTAAGGCTGTCTGATACGAGTGAATCTCTTGTACAACCACAGATCTGATTTTATAGATGGCAAATTACCATCATGTTTAATTTAAAACTGTCTATGGATACTATCTGTAGTCTCTACTTGTCCCCACAAAAACAATTGATTCATCATTCAGACTGTCTGGTCTTACTTTATATACTCCTTCTGTGGTATGACCCCTTGTAGTTGATCAATAAACGTCCAGCTCCAGGCTCCAGGTACTGACATCTACATACAGAAGATACGCTTCTTTTCAATATGTGGCTTGTAAATATCAAATGTACATCAAATTTACATTCAAATAAAATTCGAAAGGGGTATGGGTTTGAAATCTTTGGATTCCCTCTGTATCCGCCACTGACCTGGATTCTGGGACTGCTTAAATATCATCCTCGAATATAATATCAAAGTTTCTCTAGTTTGGTTCAAGTATTCGATATTACAAATGAAATACGTCAACCAAGCATTATTACTCTTATAGTGCTTTTTGAAAAGCTTCATATAAAATAATTCAATAACAGCTGTCTTTAGTAAAGTTCTTTGATAACGTTTTGCTGTTGGTGAACTATATTCTATTAACTATTGCAAATGTATTATGCACATTGTTTCATTACCTTAGATTATATTTTATATATATTAAAACCCCTGAACTTAAGGTTTGGGCATGTAGCTGCTTAAAGATCGACTGAAAGTCTATATCATGATGACATCCATTGAAATAAAGCTGAAATCGAAAGTCCTCAAGTCCAGTAATAACACCTTGAGATGCCTTTCAATAAAAAGAGAATATCGATGTAGATTTTGTTTCCTACAATTGCTTGGATTTCAAAATGTAATTATCTGTCAGAGACGATCTTTTTGCGTTTTTGCTCAAACTGTCAGGTTTGACTCGGGGCCACTAAGGCTGACACAGATATTTTTCTTCGTGATAAACGTTTTAAGCTTAAGGTCAAGCCATTGTCGATTTTAATTATTAAAATATTGCTTGGAATATGACTCGTTTGTGACCATTTGATTATGCACATGGTTGTGAGTACATTTAATACTCATCATTGACATTTCAATTGGAAAACTGCCTCCTTATATTATAAAAAATGATAGTTAGAGGATCCATTATCAACTCTGAACTCGAATGCGACTATTGCATGTAATTCATCATAATATTCAAGATTCAAGACTAAAACATACATCACGAGTCTTATTTGAAATCGAAAGTAATGTAAACAACCAGATTTATGATTCATGGAAAACTTTGCCATGTGCTGACAGGAATGACTGGCCTGTCCCTATAACATTGTCTGAAGACGATATCTATCTTCAATGTTGTCCCCACAAAATAGACAATGTCTCTTAATTCTGCCAATGCCATTGACTCTAATGTAAAACAACATGTCTAAGTTTCTTAGATGGTTAATTACCATTATGTATATTTCCTAGATTGCCTATGGATACTATCTGTAGTCCCTACTCATCTTCACAATTAATAATTGATTTATCATTCAGACTGTCTGGTCCTATTGTATATACCCCTTGTGTAGTATGACCAATACAATTCTAGCTCCCGGCTCTAGCGGTCGTACCAGAGTGTACTGACTTCTGCACACATTAAGTCACAGGCCATTTCAGAGTCGTTCTATATCAGAGTTAAAAGCAAACAATTCCCGACTATTTGAAGAAATTGTTCAACATGTATCATCTTAAACCTCATTAAAAGACTCTTTACTCTAGTTCAAAGCATTATGTTTTAGTTTTGATTCCCACATGGCATTCAATGGAAACATTACCAATCTGCCTGAAGGTGTATATCCGTTAGAAGTCTTGGAATCACTCTTACACCTGTATTTCTGTTGCTGATTCATATTGTAACGTCAGAGATGAACCATTGTTTTGGACACAAACACGTTTATGATCTGAGAATATTCTACTTATAAAGGCAAATGGGATAAACAAATTAAAATCAGAAAATTCATTTTGGTATTTCATAGTTGCTTCTATATAGTTCGACCTGAGAGTCTCATCAGAGATTTCTACAAAGAAAATTTGATCTTATACTCCTAATGTAGGTGGTGTTACAATACTCAATGCTGTTAATTAACATATATCGTGCTAGTGTAAAGTTGCGTAAATTCTTTTCGGAGAGGTGTTCATAAAAGCCAAATGGTTTGTTTACTTCATTTCGTTCATTTGAATTACGTTTTAAACCTGCTATTCAAATTGATGACTTAAACGTCTTTCTATCTTCAATCTTCAATAATTGGCATTGTAATTCCACACATTACATTCATGTTATCTTAGCTTCTCCTGTAATCATCTTTGTTTATCAAATCTTGGATGCATCTGTTTAACTTTTATCATACCTACATGTATTGTCTTGATAAACTGCTCTATTCCATCGTGTTCCACATATTTGAAAACGATGTTTAGATTGAAGCTGAAATATTGCTGCTGTAGAATGTTATTGTCATTTAAAGGCAAGCTGTTAGATTTTACAGAACTTGGCCGATACAATCAAACAAAAAGGATAACTAATAACTAATAAAGTAACATGATAATTTATATTTAATTCTGAAAAAAAAACGGCTTTTTAAAAATCATCGTTATAGAATCTCCTTAACCAGGTGAGATAGGAGAGTGAAATATTTCTGTCTTGTTTTATGACACCCTACTGCAGCGATGTGTCATTGATTCAAAGTCAAAGGAGGTACATTATGCCGTTAACATCTTGTACTAACATAACTCATATTGTCATATTTCATAAATTTAACCTTTAATACCAAAAATAATTCTCCAAATACCCTTGGAAATAGCTGTGCTGTGTGCTTGAACTAAAATAGAATCATACTCTCATGAATGAAATTGTGTATATCTCTTAACATACTCCTATCCTAATTACAAACAATCAAAATCGACTTTATCCTGCAGAAATAGTTTGTGTTTGACTCAGTTGCAAATATGGTATACTTTCTTTTGCCCGTGAGTGAATATGTTTGTGGGCCTACTAAAAGAAATAAAGTGACACACATTTTTTCATAATCTTATAACAGACATTTCTCTTTGTTGAGGAAAGAGCTCAGTGTATAATGATTTTGCTACATGTTTAGTCATTGTTTGTGATTTCTATTACATTACGTAAGCTGTAAGAGGCAGCTGAAATAACATTCAGAGGTTGGAACCAGGCCAACGCATTCTATAGACAGTCAAGATATGTCTATTCAAGAAAAGTTATATACTTTGCTGAAGATATTTCGAAAAACAATTTGTCTGCAAGTATGCCAATGTTAATGGCAGACCTTAACATTTGTTAACGTTGAAAGAGGGACGTATGTTTTAAATAACCCGACACTTCAAAGTCTATCTATATGAAAGTGGAAAGCTAAAATTTCCATGTTTTCGAAAAATGTTTCAATATGTATTATCATGTACACAATATAAATACCACTTCTATCTGGTTCAAAACGTTATGTTTTAGTTTCGATTCCCAATGGCATTCGATTGAAAAAGTCCCAAATTGCCTTATGTAAGGTTTGTCTTCAAGTGTTAGTGTCTTGGAATCAAGTAAATTTCTGTTGCCGATAGTATTCACAAAATATCGTTGATATAGAGATGCAATTCTTATTTCTCATTATTCTAAATCACACTTACTGAATCACAATATCCCACTGTCTGATGTAGTCACTATGTTTGCTGCTTTATTAAACTTCTTATCATACCCTCAAGTATTGTCTATAAAGGGATCTATACCAACAATTGGCATATACTTGCCAAACAATTATGGACATGATGATTTTGAACATTTTCTTTTATTATGGCCAAAAAATGATCTTTCATGTCTTGACTTTTAATTAATATCATAATATATTTGTTCGTTTACAAAGTGTACCTAGGAGGCTTTCCGGTGAAACTCCTCGGTTTAGTGCATTCACAAACCTGGTCCATTTGATCCATGTACAATATAGCTTAAAGGATATGTAAGTTTACAATTCTGAACATGTTCATTGCTGTCGACGCAATTACAGATTTTTTGCTTTTGACTGGATACATATTGTCAACGGCTATTTTCCATGTTCATTATTAAAACATGAGTTTGAAAAGGATATTATAAACATTATTTATTCATCAGGTAGTTATGATGGCTAGAATGCTAACATCATGAAACCCTTTAAAGAGAATCCGGATTTGCTTCTTATGCATGTAACCTGGTTATCGTTTCTCAGATTTACTTATTATTGACAAAAATAATTTTGAATAGTATGTCAATTTTCAACTTAATTAAAATAACCTTAAATAGTTGTACTGCCTTGCCTGCATGTTATCTGTTTGATGATTCTTTTTAACTGACTTTGGTAGAGTTATTATCCAAATTCAAAGAGCATAAACACAAGCATTGTTCCTGGATTCTTTGTTATGTATGATTTTGAATTGACCTCTGATAATTTCAATGTCAAAATGAAACTTATACACTGGCGTTGTACAGAAACTAAGCTAAATATATGACTGTCCATTGTTTTTAAAAATCCACCACTGCCAGACGACAGAATATCTTTAAAATAACAATATCAAAACAATATCTTTTGAAATATCTCGACACGTGCCTTTCTATGCTTCATATGTGAAACCTTTAATTAAGAATTGAATGCCAGTTTGTGTGTTTGCACTGGAAAATGAACGACATCAAAGTGAGATTCAAACTCCCGTGAACGGAGCAATGAGAGTTTTTATAATTTCATTTAATTTTTCATGATTATCTTTTTGATGAAACCTGTGGAACTCATCATGCTGAATGAAGCGTTATGAAATATAATCTTTCAGGGACACGAAATCAGAGTTATCCGTCCTTTGAATAACGTCATGACATGGAGATGAAGGCTGCCCTTTGCTGTTGTCTCCTCATCAATATTATGTTAACAACAGTCCGAAAAGTGAAAGTCAAAGCACAACCTAAGATAGACATAAAATAAAATATTGACATTAAATGTGTTCTATGTGAAATAGCTATTCTAAAGTGAGTTTTTGAGTTTGTAAATAGTTACTGTTATAAAAATGTTTAAACTGAAAATCACCCCACATTACTTGTAAATTTGAATGATGAACATATTGCTTTGAATATGGCTCATTTGTGAACATTACACTGAATTGAATTCTTGTCTTGTTTCCATTGGGTTGAGTTTCTCAATTTGAACATTTGAAATTTTAAAATATGAATCACATTTGAATCTATACACTTGGATATTAATTAAGCAAAACCCAATTTTTTAACAGCAAAATCGTTCCAATTTGAAAGAAGACAAAATGTTTGGAAATTAGTGAATTTAGGACGAACAATCATAAGCAGTCTTAAAACTAAAGGTCACTCAAATAACGGTTCACTGTCTATTGGATAACGGCTGTGAAAATAATTTGGTATTTTGATGTCAAAACCCAAGTTCCATTATTAAATGAAAGGAAAGTGAACATTTGTTGCTGTAATGTGATTAATGTCATTATTTCAAGTGAAGTGATTACACTTTCCTAACTCATTTTCCTTTAAATGTAAGAGTCGATAAACAACCAATTGTTATATCTGGAGTGATAAAATCGTTAAATTTATCCTAACAATCCCAGAACACCACATTTCAGTTTAAAAACTAGGGTGTTGCTTAATTAATTTCCAAGTGTACATGTAAGAATGATTTTATCTAAAACTGAGCTGATGTCGATTCATGAAGGAAGAACCTTACAAATGCTTGCTAACTTCCTTTCATGTACCGGCGAAGCTCTTTCAATCAAGCTGAGTTGATCCTTTGTGACTCTTCCATGTCTAGACCGTCTGAATACATGAATAACTTGATAAACACGTATCAGGTGAACTGTTACCACTGTGATGGATGATTTTACAGGCTTTTGTCATCAGATCGTTTTCAATATGTCTACATCAAAGTAAGGTAAATGAAAACCAACTTACATATGTTCATTGTTCAAACATGGATATGATGGCGTTAAGTGTTTATGTTCAAGAATTCAATAAAATTGTTATTGATGTCATATGTTCCCTATTTCTTTCCGAAAAGAAATGTAATATACACATAACTACTTCACGAAGCCTTCCATAACAAAACATATTCAATGGGGTCACTTTTTCGTCATAACTTCATGGTGATATTTTATAAGATTAAACATATATTTTCTGTTGAAATCCCTAAAAGTTGGTTCTTTGTATGTATTAAAAAACCCATTTTAATACAATAATTAACAAGATGAGATTATTACGGTCACAATATTAGCATCTGTTCTAATCAAATACATATTTGGGAGGATATTGGTCTGTATGAGTAAATATGCAAGAAAAATTGTCTTTCATGATAAAATATGTTTTGTTTTTAATATGAGTTTACTAAAATAGGAAGTAGTTTAATTGAGAGACATGTCAGAAGTTGGTAAGATGACGCAAATGTTTTGTGTCTAAACTGTTTCAAAGTAGCTGTTCTATCGACCAAATGTGATACGTAGCGGTTAGCACTTACATCATACCATTAACAAGCGACTAATTGTAAGTACAGTCTACCTGCAATTAAGAAGTTGTCATATAATTCCTTTCTGCTAAATGTAATGGAAGTGACAAAATTACACATCTAGGGTCTATATAATAATTGATACGTTCATGATTACATGTAGATAACTAAACAGTTCCATTTGTAGATCGTGTGACCTTTCAGTCAGTAGTGAATACTTTGAAGTAGAACTTATCAGGATATTGAAGTTACTGGTCCTTTCACTGAAATATTAAATAACAGACAATTTTATTAATTAACCTTTATATATTTTATATTACTTTATACTTATGTGATATAGATGTAATCAGTATTAAAGTTTTGAAGCTATTGCTTCTGTCTTTATAAATCTACGTCCCTGGCTTATCCTGAATTGGCCCAGTTAAGGAACCATTTGATCTAGCAGTAAATATTATATATTATTTAGCTTCAATTCAATTGGTATGTTATTACTAATGCGTGATATCAGCGTAATTGATTTTCTGCAAGGGCAATAGGTACATGGAATGTCTAAGCCACATCAATTATATTTCGTTTATATATTTGAAGTCCAGACAGTGTAGCTATGAGATTAGAATAATCCTGAGTGATGGCACTTTCCCTAGTCATAGGCGTCTTTTGTCATACACCAAAGAACTGAATGTATGAGTAAGTGGTCCTATCTGACAGCTGCCTTTAATAACTTAACCTTGCAATCAAGGTTAAGCGTCCATCAGTCAGTTAAGCTGTATCTAAAAATTAGAAATCACAAGCAAATAAACAATGAATCAAAATATTATTGTTGTATAGAAAAACGGCTTTGTGCTCATATTTCAATAATCATATACATGATTTTTTTCTAAAAATTAGTGTTTTATATTACACGCAAAAACGGTTAAAGCACATCTGTTCAATCTATATCCAGACATTAAAAACATAACGAAAATTGAAAATATGTCGGGCCATAAGACACCTTTTACAACCCTCTAGCTGACTTTTTAAACATAAAGGAAAATGAATCTTAAGCTAAAGAGTCTGACCAATATTCCCAAAACGCTTTTGAAAAAGGCATGGAATAATCTGTTTTGGGGGCGTATTTTAGATTCTAATCACACAAGTTGTTAATAAAAGTGCACGTATACCACGACAGTAAGTGACTACACGCTACCATAAAGTAGGGAAGCACAATGGGAAATCAACGGGTGTTATTAATTGAGGTTATTAGTCAAGGACCAATGACAAAACCACTATCTGCGCTTTTCATTCATAACGTCCTAAACTACACTGGGCAACTCCTGTCTTATTATGGTATATAAGTGATGTGAAATTGTTTTATACATGTTACTATGTAAGTGCATCAACGCAAATTTATGATGGCATTGTGAAATGTTAAGCAAAATACGTTTCCATTTCATGCTCATTAAGAAATCCCAATTAAAGATATTAAAAGACGTGAAAACTATCTTCCTATAATGCGCTTAATTAAACAAACCACATAACATCAGAGACTAATTACAAGTTAGTAAAACTTCCTATCATATTTCTGCTTTGTATATACGTGATATATGTTGTCAATTGAGCACTCTCAGACATTTCCATTACCAATTTATCATCGTAAATATTAGTTACATACACACAGTGAAACTAGCTTATCCTCTATTAAATGTGCTTTCATGTTGGAAAATCCAGACACAATATATTCTGTAGCTTGAAAAGGCTTAATGCTGTTATTATAATAAAAAAAACTGCTTGTTATATCATTTTGCATATTTCTGTCTTTGATCAACTCCCAGAACAGCACAGAAAAAAAACATGCACAATGCCCAATATCTCTATCTATCTGCATGATAAATGACTGACAGATTGATTTACTCTCATGCACAACATCACCTGACTATCATGAAGTACAATGGACCTGACAGCCCAAACAATGTAACCTCACGTGCACTTTCTAGACTTGAAAAACCGAACATTGATTAATATTTGGTCTATCACACCTTTCGCGTATCAAACGAGTTTAGATAGAAAAGAAGAAGCTATAAAGAGGAGGTCCCCTAAATAATGTATTGACACTCAAACGAAGACATTGACATGCAGAACAATCAGTCATATGATGGCTTTTTCTCTCTAATCAGTTCTTGTAAGACAGCAAGTGACATGCATCTTTATCAAGACAGATAACTCCATACAGATTCTACCACTGCTGCTATTGGAATCAGCAAACAAGATAGATTTAGGTTAACAGATATGTATGTCAATGTTTCTTAAATATTGATTTATGAACACAGGGGAACTACATATATCTTGAATGGTAATTCTTATAGGTTTTCCCGGCGAATGAGAGGTTGAAAAGTATTAACCCATATATTTGACCAATATTCTTAAAAACTTAAACGACCAGACAGTTGAAATATTCTGACAGGTTAGTCTATAACCTTTCGATATTGATTATATTTATGAGTGAATGATCTTATCATATACCATTACTTAATCGTGCTACATCCGAGTCAGGCACCAACCACCAGCAATGGCTGCACCAGCCGTTTAATTATTCGGTCACCTTAACCTCACCGTTAGTTAACGTTCCGTGCATATTTCTAAAAACGTGAATGTATCAAACCTTTGTTTCTACATCATTTCACCACCACTATCTCAGTTGAAGAGACACCTTCTGATAGTGTTCTCTGTGGACTATCTGTATTTATTATATAACTAGTAATGAAATATGTGATTATACAATAGAAATATAATCCATATTTGCACTTAAGCAGTAGAAAGTCATATTTTCACTGTAGTGAAAATATAACTAATATTTTCACTGCAGTGACTAACGTGTGGCCAGAATTACTTTTAATGAGTGTCTCCCTTTGGAATGAAATTATCTCCCTTTGTAAAGAGATAACCTCCCTTGTTTCACACCTCTGGCGGTGAACGACGCTGTTGTGATGTTTCAGTCAATTACTGTTGACCTTTTGAGGTGTTAATATCATATTCAATATTCCATCACATACTGAACTTCATTTATTGTTGATATGTTGCATAGTAGTTCTTTTACTCGTGAAAAACTTGGTGAGGCGAGAGGTATGTGACAGACAATAACGAACGTCACTCGCTGTATCACTTCGCGTTTGAAATAACGACATAACTAGTCATCTTCACTTGACGAGATGGTACCGTAAAATATTATTGGTCTTTAATTTAAAAACATTCACAACAGATTTATTTTTGTATTTTATTTAGTCCTGTTTTATATCGACTTATTTCAGTCGGAATTATTTTCTCACTGCATTTACCGTGAACTATAAGCGGGGAGTTGTTAGTATAATGGCAACCTTTCAATGTCAAGTTTTAATGGTTTTATGCAGATTAAAGTTATATAATAAATAGACTATTTCATTGTTTTTGCCGAATATCATTTCTATCTCATCTCGTGGAGTGAGAAAGTGACATTTTCACTCGTGGCGGCGGCACTACTGAAAATATCACTTTCTCACTCCACTCGATGAAATAGAAATGATATTCGGCAAAAACAATGAAATAGTCTCTATGTATTAATAAATAAAAGTAAGATGAATAGATGCAGTTCGTGTGAAGTAACAAGCTCTATTCAATCCTGAGATGCTTTTCTGAGACTCGTTCTAATGGTTCTTGTATGCAATTGGATAATGGATAATGTCTCTATTGAACACTATGAGGTCATATTGAGAGAAGATGTCTCCTGGGAGCCTTATATGGCACTTAATGCATCCTAATATCATCATCTGCAACAGCAAAGTCTTTCAGCTATGTGTGTCTTGTTCAAGTTAAGTGCATTACACCATTCTCTACTTGATTATTTAAGTAAATTACTTTTTTCCTAAAATTGAAAACGTTGATTTAATGGTTACCATTCTATGTATATATAGTATATATTGGTATCACAATATAACAATACACCTATCTGTTCAGGTAAATATATAATTGTTCGAACAATTATGACACCTTTAATGAGATATATAGATCTTAACAATATTTTCGAGAAACACTTAAAAGATGTTATTCTGATCGTAAAGCAAGTGATGATAATTTGGAATAATGAACATGAATGTCAATAAATGTTACTTTCCACCTAATCCTAACTATGAGAATCCTTATTAAAGATTTTGTATCACTGTGTAGTAATCAGCGGTAAACTTCAAGTTAAAAAGGAAAAAACATGTTGGTCTCCTTTGAAACCTAAAATCAATGTTAACTCTTATTTCATCAAACGCCCGAACGCATCCAAGTAATCCAAATAGAATTTCAAAGAACTACTTTCACTTGGCTGCATGTTTTATTCGTGGCATCTCGTTTCAACAGGATTATAGGTCATTAAATTTTCTTAAATCAGAATTTAACTTCAACTGCTTTGATAAGAATGTAAATCGTCAATAGATCCTTTCGCAGCAACAGCATTAACAGCTGCATACCGAAAGTTTGTTCACCTAATGTAATTATCAGTGCAAATATCATGTAAATTGACGTTCTCGTCGTTGAAATGTGCAAACAAGTTAAAACAACCTCATTAAATGCCAAATGCCTTTCCGTTTGGTTAGTTTTGTCTTTTGAGTATAAAATCACTGTGTATCTTTACAAACGAGTTGCTTTCATCGAGAAACTGCATGAGAATAGCGTTTCAAACACCGACGCTAAGAGTGAGAGCTAAAAATATTGCTGCATTCTCAACTTTGTACTTAGCTCTACTCTAGACATGACGTAATTATTAATTGTTCATTAAAATCAATCATTGTGGTGAGTAAAATTTAAATTTAAATAAGTGCTGTTGTAAATTAATTGTAATTTCATGAATGAATTCACGTTCGTGTTACGAATGAATAAAGTAGTCCAGGCAGTGTCAAAGTTCCTTGTGAGCCAATCAAATTACTTGAAGGTGTTATGACACATATGTGTCATAACAGTTTGTTATGAAACCCTTTTACATAGTACCACGTGGGTAGAAAATGATTCACTTATACGATCATTGAAATTGTACTTCCTTCTTATATTTGTTTGTAAATTTGTTTCAGAGATGTTTCGTAAGGTTATCAAGATTGAAATATATATCTACGTTGCTAGACATTGAGACAAATGTATGTACAAGTGATTTCTCATAAATATAGAACAAAAGATAACAATGATGTTTGTAAATTAAACAGTGTGTGACCAGCCTATTGAATATAGATCCATCTCAAACTTTAACATTCAGCATACATCATTGAATGGTTTATAGCAAGACAGTCATCTCCTGGACTCCTGGAAATGAACCTTTTAAAAAAAGCAAGATAGTGTTTTATAGCTAAAGGTTGAAAGGAATGATAAGATGTGTAGGACTGACTTTAATAGATATTCATTGATAAGGTTTGTGGTATTTGGTGAAAGCCAATATACTGTGCAAATTGTCTTATTGCCTTCAGATTGTATCTCACATCGATTTAAACTCCTGAACTTAAGATCGACTGAAAGTCTATTTCAGTGATGACATCCATTGAAATAAAACTTAAATCGACAGACCTCGGTGGTGTTGTTTCCAGATCCCTTTAAAAAAAAAAAACCCCAATCGATGGATATTTTGCTTCATCCGATAGCTTGAATTTCAAAATGTAATTATCTGTCAGAGACGGCCTTACATCCCTTGTCATTTTGCTCCAACTGTTAAGTTTGATTCGGGGCCGTTCAGTTTGACACACACATTTCCTTTTTCGGACAAAACGATTTGAACTGAAGGTCAAGACATGCACCTTGCTTGAAACATTGCTCTCTTATGACCATTTGATTGTGCGCATGTATGTGGGCACATACATTTTAAAGCAACATATATCTAATACTCATTATTGATCTTTTAATGATTTAAAAAATCCTTACTTATATTCTCTCTACAAGTATCAATTAAGAACATATTCAATTCCTATTTGTAAGAAAGCTATTTAGAATCCAATCACAACCCTGAGCTCGAATCCCGGTATTGCATGTAATTCAGCATATACTAGATACACATACACATTACATAAATAATAGGTCTTTATGGGTATTAAATGCAATGAAAGTAAACACGATTTATGATTCATGGCAAACTACGTCAAATGCTGTCAATTACCACTAGTGAGCGTCTACAACAATGTCTAAGGACGTTATTTATATTCGATACTATCTTCACAAAGTAGAAATTGTCTGTTAATTCTGGCTGATGCCAATTGTTGCCTAAATTTTAGTTGCCAAAATGACCATCAGGTTTATTTTCTAAACAGCCTATCCATACAATCTGTAGTCCCTACTCATCCCCACAAAACAATTGATTTATCGTTCGTACTGTCTGGTCCTACTTTATATACTCCTTCTTTAGTATCCCGTCTTTGTAGTTGATAAACGTCTAGCTCCAAGATCCAGATATTCATACCAGAGTGTAATGACTTCTACATACAAAATATTATATTTTTTCAATATGTAGCTTGTAAATATGTAATAATAATAATTATAATAATAATAATAATAATAATTCATTTATAGAGCGCCTAATATCCACCGTCAAGATGCTCAGTGGCGCTATAAATTCACATTATTACCCTGGTATAAGGACCAATGTCGTTCCTTTTTTCATTCTCAACTCCCCTTGGAGTGTGCAAACTAGGCTGCCAATTAAGGCATCCGAAGGTTATCAGTCACATTGCCTTCACTTCCAAACCAGTTACTCAATTGTACTGCTGAGTGAAAAGAGGCACATTTCGAATAAAGTCCCTTGCCCAAGGTAACACCACGAGCCTCTCAACTCATGTCTCACCCTTCAAACTCTCAGTTTTTATTCAGCAATGAGGCGGGTAACCCACCCATCCAGCGAGCCACGCCCGTTGTTGCTGAACTTCACTGATAACGATCGACTGATCGAGGAATATCTTACATGTGATGGACATCAATTAATATATTATATCTTTTTTCTCTCTCCTAACAGAGATTACAAATTAAATTACACTTGTGACGTCATCCTATTGTTCTTTCACTCCATTATTTTTCAGGAATGGAGAGTTACACATCACATCGTATTTTTGAAGAAGAAATTTAATTTCTTTAACTTTTTAAAGCAATTTGGATAAACGAGCATTACTTTTAGTGTAATTTAAGTAGGGTAATATCCTCGTAACTCTCCATTCCTTAAAAATAATGGGCCTCGGCCCCTCCGGGGCCTCGGCTCCATTATTTTTAAGGAATGGAGAGTTACTCGGACATTACCCTCTACATAATTTCCACGTACCTTTTGTCATGAATGGAGCGCTTTCTTGGCTAGCAATTGAGATTCCAAATTGGTTGCAATCACAGACGCTGTTTCACACTGAGCGTTTGGTCTTCCTGAAATGGCGGGGAAGACTTGGGAAACAGAACAACTGTGGAATATAACCTGAATAGGAATTGAGGTATTACTAATGAAATACGTCAACCAAGCATTAGAACTCTTACAGTGCTATTTGAAAATTTTAATCCTTTTAGTAACATGTTCATGTTAAATGACTGATGTTCAATACCAGGTTCCTAATGTAAAATTTCTTAAAGAACTAATGTCTGAATGGAATGAACAAATAGTCTCAAACATCATATATTCTAATCGGTGTTATGTTTAAGTTTGACTTTCAGAAATGTTCATTGACAACGTTATGCTGTTGATGAAATAGATTTTTTCAACTATTTATATTAAAGCAAATGTATCATGTACATTGTTTCATTTCCTGAAGAGTGTATCTGTAATCGATTAAATCTCCTGAACTTAGGGCTTAAAGCGTAAAAACACACTGAAAGTCTATATCAGTGATGACATCCATTGAAATAAAGCTTAAAACGAATGTCTTCAAGTTCAGGAATAACACCTTCAAATCCCTGTCAATAAAAAGAGAAAATCGATTGAGATTTTGTTTCCTCCGATGGCTTGGATTTCAAAATGTAATTTCCTGTCAGAGACGATCCTTTTCTTTTTTCTTAAACTGTCAGGTTTGACTCGGGGCCACTAAGGCTGACACACATAATTTTCTTCCCGATAAAACGTTTTGATCTTAAGGTCAAGACATTGTGGATTTTAATTATCAAAATGTTGCTTGGAATATGGCTCGTTTGTGACCATTTGAGTATGCACATGTATTTGAAAGTACCTATAAAACCTTTAAACATATTTACTTAGTACTCATTATATTGACATTGGAAAACTGTCCCCTTATATGTTTTCGAAAGGTTTTAAGTAATTAAAAAAATATTCAAACCATATTATCCAAAATGATAGAGGATCCATTAACAACCCTCAACTCGAATGCAACTATTTGAAATGAAAAGTAATTAAAACAACATGAGTTATGATTCATGACAAACTTCGCCACATGCTACATGCTGTCAGTAATGACTGGTGTGTCGATATGTTCAATGTTGTCCCCACAAAATAGACTCTGTCTCTTAATTCTACCTAATTCCATTGAATCTAATATACAACCACAAATTCAAGTCTCTTAGGTCAATTACCATTATGTATATTTCCTAAATTGCCAATGAATACTATCTGTAGTCCCTACTCATCCCCACAAATAATAATTGATTTATCATTGATACTGTCTAGTCTTACCATATATACTCTTTATACAGCATGACCACAAATTTGATCAATACAAGTCTAGCTCCAGGCTACAGATATTCACACAAGAGTGTACTGACTTCTGCAGACAGAAAATACGCCTCCTCTCAATATGTGAGATTCCTTTCAATATGTGACCGTTTAAATATGTAATGTCAGTATTTATGAGACAATGTCATACTTATGATGGACTTTTCAATAAAACAAATCAATTACTATTTTATATATTTTCTCTCCCAACATAGATTACTAAACCCATATCTTCTCACGTACCCTCTGTCATAAATGGAACGATTTATTGGCTATTGATAGAAAATGAGCATTTAGTCTCTTCCTGAAATGGCAGAGAAGACTTGGGTTCCTTCACTTGTCCAATGACACATGTTTCTTATAATGCAGAAGAAAGTCGGAGATGCAAGACCATATTTGATTGGATAGACATAAGGGCGATGTCCATGGTGCACACTTGAGGATATGGCGAGCTTCGTGGAACATGGTCACTCATAACACAGGTTACCATTGAAAGCAATGATTTCAATAATCACTGCGGGAGATTGAATGGTTTACAGCCATATCCATCTTCTGAATCTTCTAATTACTGCTTACAAACATATCAACCTCGTTAATATTTTGTCAAAGTTTGTCTAATTTTCAACATTACCATTTATGATAGAAATGATTAGAGTTATCTCTATTTGGAAGCATTTGGATCATACTGTTTTAGAAATAGAAAAACTGTTGAATAGGAATCAGATTTTATCACTGTGCCTGTATGGTGAGAGGGGAAAACTCAAGCATTACTATATAAATATTTGTTTCTCTTGGTAATAAGGATATTCTTAAATACAATTTACATAAGTTAAAAAAAGCTCAACTCTAGACAGATTAAATAATAGAACCTCTTTGAATTAAATTTGAATTTAGTTTCTGTTACCTACTGTTCCCTCTCAAGTGTTAGTCGGATGAGATACTTATGCAGATGTTTCAAGGTGATGTTTTATACCTTTGGTTTAGGCAGTAATTTGCCTATGTTGAGAGAGGAGTTGCTGCTACAGGTCTTATTCAGTGTCTATTGAATTCCTGTATCAACTTTAAAATTTGTCTCAAAGTTTTACTTTCATTTAACATACACCCAACGCACAAAACAAAACAAACACATACAGTGCAGTGATCACACATGATACTTATAACACATTATCTTAGGTTTCAATTACTACACGAAAGATTTAAGATGCAGCTGCAATAACATTCATTACATTTGACCATTTACTTTAAAATCAGGCCAAGTCAGTCTGGAGACAGATAAAAACTTTCCATAAAAGACTACTTATACAGTCTTCTGAAGGATTTTTGAAAAAAACTTGTGTCTCCAATTAAGCCTCTGTTTGTAATTGATCTAAATAGTTTTTCTCAAATTAACATTTTATCGATTGAGAGGGAAGCATTTAAGAGATCTGTTATATTAAGTCACACACGACTTAATACTTCTCCAAAATTTGAAGAAAAGTTCTCAACATGTATCTTGTTATACCTCATTAAAAGACTCTTTTCTCAAGTTCAAAACATTATGTTTTAGTTTGGATTCCCACGTGGCATTCAATGGAAACGTTCCTAATTTGCCTGAAGGTTTATATCCTGTCTGGGAATCACTCTTGCACCTGTAGCTAGCGATGTATTTCTGTTGCTGATGGTATTCACATTGTAATGCCAGAGCTGCACTAATGGAGACGCATTTATTTACGTGTCCTAATTATTTAGGGTTAAAACTAATTTTTTTACAACAAAATCAGAAAATTCATTTCTGAAAGCAATTTCGGTATTTCATAGTTGATTCTATCTAATTCGACCTGAGAGTCTGACTTATCAGAGATTTCTGCAATGTAAATAATCCTATTTTAAAGTTGGTGTTGTACATACTCAATGCTGTACATTTACCATACTAGTGTAAAGTTGTGTAAATTGACTAAGGAGGGGTAAATGGCTTGTTTACTTCATCTCGTTCATTTGAATTAATTACGTTTGAAACCTGCAATTCTTATCAATGACACATTACTCGCTTTACTTTTCAATAATTGGCATTGTAATCCCACCCACTGCATTCATGTTATCTTAACCTATCCTGTAGGCATCTTTGTTTATCAAATCTTGGATGCTTCTGTTTAACCTTTATCATACCTACAATGTACTTGTATTGTCTTTATTAACTGCTCTGTTCCATTTTAACCATCCAACTAGACAACGATGTTTTTTTAAATGAAGAGCTGAAGAAGTTAATCTACAGTACATCTGGAAAGTCTGTTCTTATAGAGAAATGATACTGCTATTAAGTAATTGTGTTATAGTTACTCAGTTACATTTAGTTGCAAATTATATTTGTTTTTTTTTGCAAACGCAGACTATTATTATTACCTTTTACGGCAAACTTTTACAGAAATAAATAATTGAATACACAAAGAAAAAAGTTAAGCACCACCTGATATTTTCATATAGCTGAATGTCAGAAACAAGTAGACTCTGCTATGACCCTGAATTAGTCTGAGATTATTTTTTGTAGATAGAACAGGCATCTGGCAAGACAGAAACGCAACAATATGTAGCTGTTATCATTATTTAATAGCGATGACGTCATGTTTACACAGGTACTGTTTTTACCATGAAACAATGTTCTCAAAAGTATGGAGCTGCAAGTGAAAAAAAGACATTCACATTGGTACTGTCACTTCTAAATGTTTTTTGTAGAGCCTAGTGTACATGTTCTATAAGAATGATCAGTATCTGGTAGGACCGCCACATACCCGGATTACACACTTCACCCTACGCCTCATGCTTCCAGTCAGACGTCGGATCTGTTCTTGTGTCAATAACATCCACTCAGTGTACAGAGCTGCCTTCAACTCATGTACATTCATAGGGTTCCGAGCCTGGACTCACCGCCCTAGAATACCCCACACATGCTCCAGAGGGTTCAGATCTGAGCTTACTGCTGGCCAGGGTAAAGTTGTCACTGCGTTGGCTTGCATGTAATCGACAACGGCACGTGATCGGTGAGGCCGTCGTCCATTTACTGTGGTCGTCTAGCAAGTGCATGGTGATCGAAATGAGGAACAGCGACCAGCTGTAGCACGTCCCGGATGTATTGAGCTCCCGTTAAGTACTCCGGATTTTAACCAAATCAAGCTTGCAGTCCTGAGACAGGCATCCCAATACCATATCAGAGCCACCTCCATACGCAACAGTTGGCTTGATGTTCCTGGGGGTATAAGCTGTATTCTTCTGTCTCCAAACACGTGCACGCCCATCAGTAACTTGGAGCAAGAATCGATAGATATGCTTGAATGGCTATGGAGAGCAACGTTACAAACCACCAAATGCAGTTGGGCCATACTGCTTTTTGTAATCCTCGAGCGTAGCATGTTGCACGTGCATGCCCCGAACGTGTAGGCGCGACTGTCACGCATCACTGGTTGGAACGTATGGCAAAACACTACTCTTTCTCATAAATGGACCTTGTTTAACTATCTAAATTATTCTAGAAAAAATATCATCACAAATATCAGGGGGTGCTTAACTTTTTTCTTTGTATATATTAGAATAAATGAAACAGGTGTGTTAACTACTTGATAAATCCCCTATGGATTTGAATGGAACATACTAGAAATGTGTAATGAATAAAAAGAGTTACTCCATTTATACATAGTAACCCTATCATGTTAAAGAGATATACGAGGTCAGACATTCGGGGAAACTCTGAGAGATTCAATGAATCTTTATATCGATCAAATTAGTCTGTTTGTGGCCGATTACCATACTTAGGCAACAACATTAATAACGACCATTCAAACATTGTGCTTGGTTTGAAGATACATATGATATATAATAAAATAAAAGTTCAGACATTTGGTAGAACAACCTGAACAGTTTATCTCTATTTCTAATTGATTCCATAGCCTTGAACAGCTATATTTGGAACCATTATTCAAACTCAACCTACAGAATCGATTGATCCATAGTATTAACAATCTTTTACCAGACAGGGGAAACTATGTTAACACGCATTTTCCTCATATCTTTTAATGCAGATATTAATCATGTGAACAATTATCTTTGATAAATATCTAGATCATGGTATCTATATGTGCTATTACTATTCTACTTAAATTGGTGTCAGTTAACCAAATGCTTGTCAATGCCAAGCATTGTCACTCAATAAGATTTCCATCGCTCAGCCGGTTTTATGCTGATATATGTTTGAAGCAATCCTGAAAACGTTTCAGAACCACTTATTATGGTCTGAATCACTTTGGAGTCATCTTGTAGTCCAAGAATTCAATATCTATAGTTAATAGCATTCTGACTGAATGAATAGTAAAATATATAGATTTTAGATATTTAGATATTTCATGTGGAATATCTATTTACATCCTTTTCCCTCAATTAAACCAAAACACTTATTTGAACTTTTAGACCCTTATTTTAAGTATTTAACACAGGGCATGTAACCAGTTCTAATTAAACGACATAGATCTTAAGTGTGCATTTAAAAGTTCAATGGATACAAACCTTGTGCTTTTCTTAAGCGATGTCAACTGCATGTAGTAACATGACATCGTGCTGTTATTTCAAACCAAGAGAATGAAACGAAATGTCTTTGTGACTAGCGGCTTTTATACTATGAAACCCATAAGAATACTTTCACAGGACAAAAAGTGGTGGAATCAGCTTGCCGATCCTTCCGGATTCTTTCGGATCCGCCAATATTTGGGAGAATCCAGAAGGACCCGGCAAATGGATTCCACCACTATTGTCTTGTGCTTGTACATAAATGTAATATGTATAGCTGCTTAATGATCCGTTTAAAGTTGTTAATGCTCCTTGTTGTGAAGCAGCTTTCAAACTACAGCACTATGAGCCGATTTTATAGAGTTGAATACCATCTCTACCAACACTTCAAACAACATCTTATATATCTTAAACTCCTTAGGATGAGTGATGCATATGTCGCAGCGTGGCATCGAGTCAAGATGAACATAAATGATGGCTACATTCATTGAGATAAAGCTTAAATCGAAAGAATGTTTTTCAAATTGAGATTATGTTTCTCCAATTGCTTGAATTTTCAAAATGTCATATTCTGGCAGAGAAAATCATTCATGTATATACATTTTTCTCTCTCAGATTTAAGGTTTGACTTACATCGTTTGTGACCATTTATTATACACATGTTGGTGGACAACGTACATACATGTACGCATAATACTCATATTGATCTATTGCGTGCTTTGAATTTTGTTAAAATTTTTCGAAAAATTATGTAAAGTCAAATATCAAAAGCTATTATCCTAATCCTCTAATGAATGTAATTAGAAAAAAAATAAAATACACACGTTGTCTTTACACGATCAATAATCATCTGAAATGTCGATACATAAATAGCAAATCATCAGTCTTCACTAGAAGTGAAATAATAATGACAAAGCTTCATCACATGCTCTTAATGATCACTGATGTGCCCTAATAAAATGTTATAAAGAATATATCTATGCTAAATAATTCCCCTCACACAAAGGAAATTGTCTATTTACACTGAGTTACCCCGTTGAATCAATGCCATAACAAATACACTGTACTCTGATAACTAGTCAATTAGTATTTATACCGATACATTATGTGATATCTGTGTGGATACTGCCATCAAACCAATTGATTTACGATTCAGACTGTCTGGTCGCACTCATTATTCTATGACCACATATGCATCTCTCTTGCTTGATCTATAAACGCCTAGCTCCAGACATTTCATACCAGGACCTAAACACTTCAGAAGACAGAATATACGCTTCTTCTCATTATCTGACTTTGTACATTTGAGGAAAGATTCCCCAATGTCTCTTGTAATGACAATTGCTTTTCGTATGAAATAAAGATGTCAATAAAATCACCAATTATCGACGATTTATTACTCGTTTTATTATCTGAATTCATATTTAATATTATATATATATAATGAAATAGATAGTAATGAATTACACAATTACAAAACGTATTCGTCTTATCAAAGTAATGTTTATGTACAGTTTCCTCACTACGAAAAAAGGCATATGCAAGTGTTCAACTGTGGACTTTTCTATCACTGTATATGGACTTCGTGATAATGACCCGACAACTTTTATATCTTAAACACATAGAAATGAGTTATTCCAATATGAAGAATCAACTTCTCAACGTATTTGGAAATGGTATAATCACCCTATACAAACACTTATTAAGAACACAGGATGATAATTAATAATTAGGATTTACTTAAAATATATCGTGTTTTAGTATAATTACCTTTTAACATAGACGTTTTACATACATCGCAGTACAAACCACAGCTGAGACATAATACAGTTGTCACTTTCTATCCTCGACAGACATAACAACTACTACGGGATTGGTTCCATAAACCTAATGATCAATTGTAGCACGGAAGTGTTCTATGCAACATGAAAACATCGCAGGTTAAATATAATTGCCTTGACTGTAGATCTAGTTCTAGTTCTATAACAACAAACTGTTCGTATTTTCATGGAGGTTTTCAACACAGTTGGAGGTGTATAGTCCAATACTTAAGCTGTAAGAAGCAACTGTTTTACATCTGTTTTGTTTTGAAACAAGCCAAATCATTCTGCGAACAGACATGCTTTCTCTTTACCCCAAAAGTGATATAAACTATTTATTCTTACTTTTTATGCAATATGCCTAAAGTGTTCCAATGAAGGCATCTAATGAAATGTTATTATTGAAAATTATTATATTGTTATAAAGTTATTTTAAGTCACCCACTACATCTTGTTGCATAATGGAATGATTGAACTATCTGCTAATTGGACAAACACGCTTGAAAATGTACTTTCTTGTTAAATACCATTCCAATCTGGTTCAGAAACGCTATGTTTACTTTACTTTCCACATGTGATTCAATCGAAAAGTTTCCAATGTCTTCAAGCTGGTCAACCATGCACCTGTGACCAACAGTATATTTATGTTGCTGACGGAATTCACACTGAATGTCAGGTATGCTGGTAAAAAAAGACTTCCTTTGCAAGCATTAAATTATCCCCGTTCATTGTACATGTATATCACACCCTGGACGCAAGTGTATGTACATTAAACAAATTAAAATACGTAAATTTAAACACACGTTGAGTCATATCGATGTCAATTAAAGACATTCAGACCTACACTCAAGAAGGAAGTTTAGAATAATCATGTACAAATACTCGAATACTACTGTAGCCTGTAATTCACAACTTCAGTTTGTCCATACATAAACAAGAAATTATAAGTCTTAATATGAAATTGAATAACACACAGATTTATCAAGATTAATGTTGTCAAATGCTGTCAATGATCTCTGGTTTGCCTTTATAAAATTGTCTCTTTAAAAAATAGAAACTGTCAGACAATTATTAACTGATTCCATTGCATCCATTGTACAAAAAATTGTCTATGGATGTTATCTTATTCTCAACGCATCCTCACAATGATTTAACATTCAGACTCTCTGGTATTACCTGATATACTCCTTGTATATAGGATCACAGATTTGTCTCTCTTAGTTGATCAAGGCTCCAGGCTCCAGACATGCATACCAGAGTGTAATGATATTTACACACATTATATACGCTTTCTTTTCAACATGTGACTAAATATGACCAGAACCTGATCCGTTTCTTTATGACTATCTTTGTTTCAACTATTAAGCTAAAATATGTGTTTCTTTTGAATGAGTTTCAAATAAAACACACTATAAGTATACTATATAATTCTCGATTCCAGATTCCAAACAGGATCTCTTTAAAAAAAACATCCTTAGTTTCTGTGAAACCGCTGTTCCCGTTCAAGTGTGAGTTGGGTGAGGTATTTATGCATCTGTTAACTCATTACTATATATACGAGTTTAAAAGGGTTTTATATTGTTTTATTTTTGTTGACTGTTGATTGTTGAGGTTTTACCACAGGTCTTGCTCAGTGTATACTGATGTTGTATCTCTATTTGTTGACCACTTGGATTTTGGTTATTCTACAATTCGTCTCAACCTGATCATACATATCGAAAAATCCAAAATAGACTCTCCTGTAATCCCATATATCACTAGAAACATAGTTCCTTAAAGGATGTTGAAGATGTTGTTCTCATTCAATGCTTTACATGTCCAATGCAGCTTAACATCATTACAGGATGACAGGATGGTAAATATCATAAAATCATTACTTAAGCTGTTAATGTCCTTACACAGCGTGATGTTTGATTTGTCCAAGGACAGTTTCTATATGTTTTGTCATTGTTTGAGGTTAAACGTACAATAGTAAAGCTGTAAGAGGCAACTGCAACAACCTACATCACAGGTAACTATTCACTTCAAGATTGGAATCAGGCCATGTCATTCCATGTCTATCCAAAAAAGTATTATAGTCAGTTAAAGATTTTTTTAAAAAGCAATTTATCCACAATTGTGACTCTGTGTATATTTGATGTAAATACATTTTCTCAAGTTAACCTTTTATCGATTGAGAGGGAATCAGGTGCGAGGTCTGTAATATCAAGTCACCCGCCACTTCAGAGTCTATTTATGAGAATTGAAAGCAAACAATTCTCCACTATTTGAAACAAATGTTCAACATGTATTTTATTATTTCCCATTAAATACCACTCTTCTCCAGTTCAAAAGAATATGTTTTAGTTTCGATTCCCACATGACATTCAGTGGAAACGTTCCCAATTGTCTGGGAATCACTCCTGCACCTGTAGCTAGCATTATATTTTTGTTGCTGATGGCATTCACATCGTAACCTTTATATACAGATACAATTCTTATGTATGGTCAATTCCGTTTCTAGTTTTCCATCTCGTATCATTGTAATCCCATTCATTGTACACTCGTTTTATATCCCAGATTCTCATGTAGTAGTCTTATTTATCAACTCGTTGTTGGTGTTGCTCAGCTCCTTATCGAACGTGCAGGTAGTGTCTTATAAATGACACTATTCCATTATCTTCAATATGCTAGGGAATGATGACTGGTTTGTTGCTTAATATTGCCAGAGACGAAATGAAGATTTGATATTGGATACATCTGCATATCTGTACTTATAGAAGTATGATATTATTGTTACGTAATGGTGTTGGGTTACTCACGAACTTTGGGTTGAACATTATACATGTTTAGTATAACTATGAAATATTAGTATCATTAATTAAAGGCAATTTTATTTTGTTTTACATAAGTTAAAAATTCTATCTAAACAGTTCTCTGCTTCACAATTCAACTATGAACTGAAATGGAAAGTACAGGAAAGGTGTTAAATGTTTTTGTAATAACTTCTCTAACAAACAACGTTAAAAGAAAAGAATTATTCCATTTACTCCGAGTTACCTTAACATGTTAATGAGATAGTGGCATCTACAAGGTCAGATATATGGAACATTTTTTGGAAAAAAACCTCGATCAAATTAGTCTGCTTGTGTCCAATGACCATATTTAGGCACATCATTAATCATAATCAATCAATTCAAGACCCCGTGTAGGGTTTGAAGATAAATATGATATAAACAGAGATCATTATTTAGAAAGTACATTCGATGTAATGATAATTTGTTTGTCTCTAATTTAGGTTCATGTCTAGTTCTTGCGGACTTCATTTTCTTTATTGTACTGGTGCGGCATTTATCAAAGCAAGGCTTTGCTTGTTTGCCAAAACACATTCCTTATTGAATTAAGTACGTGTCAACCAAACGTTCATTTAAAAAAAATGGTGAATAATCTGAAACTGTTTTTTTTTTCAAATTCACATTCTTTACTTTACCTCAAAACAGCAAACATCACAGTACAAAAAGTGGTGGAATCCGCTTGCCCGATTCTTCCGGATTCTTCAGTTTTCGCCAAAATTTGCGAGAACCGGGAGGATCCGGCAAATGGATTCCACCTCTTTTTGTGCTGTGCATGGAACCATTATTCAAACTCAAATTTAAATGCAAATACGAAGTTCGGGAAACTGCGATGAGTTGAGTTTATGCATAGCAGATATCTCGACAGAGTCTTTAGATAATCAAATTAGTCTGCTTGTGGCTAATGACCATACTGAGGCAACAGCATTAATCACTACCAGTCAAACGAACACCCGGTGCTTGGTTTAAGATAAATATGATATACAGAAATAAAAATGGTGATTATCTACAATCATTTATTTATATTTCTCTAATTTGTCTCGTACAGCTATACTTGGTACTATTATTCAAAGTTAACATACAGAATAGATAAATCTGCAGTATAAATTATCTTTGACCAGACAGAGGTACCTATTTTGGCAGACGATTATCTCATATAATCATATCATTGTAGATATTCAACATGTGAACAAAGTGCACTCATTATTTATGCTATGACTCTTTTATTATTGTCAGTTAGACGATTGTTAGTTAACTTTGTATTTTCAACGTCAGTACGACGATTGTTTTTGTGTTTTGTTGATTGTGTTTAGAGTATTATCACTATATACAAACATCACATGGCAAGTAATCGAGTATAATTAAAGGAAAATTAAGTATGTTGTTGAAGTCACATTATGTCAAACGTTATAAATGGTGTTATTTATCGAGAAATATTGACTGTTGCTAAATATTATCACAGAATGCTAGTTCCTTCATTATAATGACAATATAATGATGAAAGTCGCGATTGATGATTGAAAACAGGAAAATGGCGCGCCAATTGATGAAACGTAATTTTGGAAACTTACCTTAAACTCACACAAAGTCACATGTGGGTTGGTAATGTTTAATAGGTCTTAAACTACTGTGAAGATATATGGGACGTGTAATTTCGGTTTCTGCACATCTAATTAGCTTTAGCTTTATTGCAATTGGAGATACATAATTATCATATATTTGGCAATAGGGTATGCATATACAAGTCATGTGAAATTATTTAAACTAAAATCATCCCATATGGTCTTTTGGCAAGTATGAAAGCTAAATCAAATATAATGAGAAACATACTCAATGGTTCTTTAATTGAAACAACATTTTTTGTGTGCATTTACAAATTTTCAAACGAACCAAACCATGTTCTAGTCTTATGGGGATGTCACATCGAACAAATGGAAAATTCATCATATAAGTCTTTATCTGAAGTGAAATGATATGAATGAGCACTGATGTGCCCTTGAACATTCTACAATGTTATATATGCTTCTTCTCACATATAATTTTGTTGATATTGCCCTGCCTTACCCAATTGAATCAATGGTTCAACAATACGTTTACGTAACTCTCACTTTCAGTCGTTGAGAATGCCACCCATCCCCAACCAATTAATTTATCAATAGGACTGTTTGGTCCAACTTAATACACTTGTTTTACAGATGCAAGTGTCTTATTCCATTAATTAAAGTCTAGTCCGAGGCTCCAGACATTCATATCAGAGTGAAATGACTTTTTGTTACTATATACATTAGAAGATTAAATTTCCAATATCTATAGGAGAATCTCTAACTCTAACAATTTCATGATATTGCTTTATGAATGATGGCAAAGATGACTATAAAAATCAATTATCATAATTTTTATTGTATCTCAAAATAATGTATCACTTAAATCATATATACACGATAAACTAAAATAAATAATAATGAATTAATTTATAACATTCTGACCTTGATCAACGTATTCATCTCACATCAATGTTGCATTATGTACACTTTCCTTCCTGTGACAAACGGCACATTCAAGTATACACATAGGATTTATCGATCAGTTGGGAATAATGACCTGATGTCTTTCTTGGAAATCTAATATCTTAAACACTAGATGAGCATGGTGATTTAAGTTGGTGTGCCAAGTGGCTGCAAAAGTGCATAATCCAAATGGAGCTGAGATTGACAAAGAGTGGCGTTAACAGTGACATGATCGGGGGCAAACAAAGCGCCTTTGAGCAGCTTAGCTTAGTTGGATATTGGCGCTATACAAATGTTTATATGTATTTAAGTATGTATACTAGTAGCTGCAAGACCCAACTCCGTATATACCGCAGGTATTTCGAGACAGCTAAATTGTGCTGTTCCAGTCATGCAAATATCACTTGAGGTCAATGTTTTTGGGAATCATTTGCCTACCCTGAATAAGCTGTTTAACGAAATGACAATGATTTAATCATTAGGATGACTTTAAACATACTTTTGTTTCAAGTATAATTACCATTTAACATAGACGTTTTACACAGTGCATTATTAACCAATCAAACATCACCGATATTTCAGTTGTCATATAATTTCCCCACCAGCCACATGGGCTACTAGGAAAGCGATTTGAAGGATGTTGAAAGGTAATGGTCACATGTAGCCCTAACCTGTTTCATGCAGTGAAAAAGAATCATTGGTGTAAGAACATTACGCTGAGTGTAGATGTTTTATAACAACTATTATGTTCGTAATGTTCTTCATAATGTGACCTAATTCAAGGTGACTAGTACAACACTTAAGCTGAAAGAAGCAGCTGCAATAACATCCAATGTCCTAGATAATTAAGAATTGGAAACAAGCCAACTCATTCTGGAAAAAGACATGCTTTGTCTTTTACCTGAGAAGTAACAAATTCCATTTATACTTTTATGAAAAACAATATGCCGAAGATGTTCCAGTGAAAGTATGAAAGGACTGTAAGAGAAATGCTTTCACTACATCCATCCTAAGCAAAATGGAATAATTAAAATATCCACTGGAGAAAACGCTATCTAGCTCAAGACGTTATGTTAAGTTTCCTTTTCCACAAGGGATTCAATGGAACCGTTTTCAGTGTCTTCAAGCTCGAGCCCACCATGTATCTTTAACCAGCAATATAGTTCTGTCGCTGACGGAACTTCATCTGCATGTCAGGAATGGAGATGGAAAAACTACTTCCTTTTCAAGCCTTGATTTAACTCCACTCAATGTATATATATCAGTTTATCACGTATTCCTTGTTTATCAAATATATTTTTACAAATCACCTTATTACACATTCATGTTAAATTGTTTATTTTGAGTTTATGCTTAAAGGTCCCTGTTGATGCAATAACAAAATCTACAACATCTTCATCTGCACTGATTGGAAATATGTACTATTTTAACAAATTGTGTTTGGTATGTAATCATTTGATTGTAATTTAGATTTGTGTATTGCAATTGTATTTTATTATTGTGTCAAGACTATAACTGAGAAATGTTTAAATATTACAGACATTAATTGTTACGTTGGAACACATAAACACTGCTTAACATATCAGCAATAGACGGTTTGAATGCTATGTTTTATATGTTTCAACTTATAACTCATGTTATTAACAATTTCTGTTAGAAACAATTCAGAACATGTCATCATATATTATGTAAACATGTTACGCTGTTCTTCAGAACGATTTACCTGTCTCACTAGTCTGATATATAACAATTATGTGGCTTAAAAAAATACAAATAATGTTTTCCAATATTATTCATGTGAAACCTACTTCGAAACTTTTGGTCCAAAAAAGAAATAATATTTACATGTAAATGATGATGATCCTCTATTCATTCTGCAACTACATGTATACCTAATTTCGTATCTGTGTACCATCCGCTATAATTATCTACAGTTATTTCATTTCTAATAATGCAACTGATAGCTGTCGGCTCAGTGAATGTCGTGAATTGATGTTTGACAGGATATATTCGTCCATCATACTACGAGGGGCGTTCAATAAGTGTTGCAACTTCAATATAAAACCAACTCGCGTAGTCATTTTTTTACTTTTATTTTTCAATATAGTTACCCTTCACCTCAATACACTTATTCCATTTCTCTTTAAGACTTTTGATGCCGCTTTTGTAGAAGTCTTCCGTTTGCCCCCCTAACCACGCCTCTGTGGCAGCTTTGACGTCTTCGTCATCCCGGAAGTGCCTTCCACGTAGGGCGGATTTCAGGTTTCTGAACAGGAAGTAGTCACTGGGGGCTAGGTCTGGGCTGTAGGTTGGGTGGGTAAGCTGTTCGAATCCACAATCACGTATAGCGGCCTGTGCAACTCTTGACTTGTGGAATGGAGCGTTGTCATGCAAAATCAGAACACCACGTGTCAACATTCCACGGCGTTTCTGTCGAATTGTCTTTCGCAATTCTTGCATTAGGTTGGCATAATATTGACCATTCATTGTAGTTTGGGTTGGCAAGTAATCAATTAATAATATGCCTTTTGCATCCCAAAAGATTGTCGCCATAACCTTGCCAGCTGATGGTTTAGTGCGAAACTACTATATGTCTATATGTCTACTATACTTAGAATATAGGATTGATATAGAATTTATAAAGATGATTTATTCAATCGGTTGTCACGATGGTTAGAATGATTTTCAACTCTTTGAAGAGAGCTCGTTTTGCTTTTTACCCTTGTTATGGTTTTATTTATTATTGACGTCCAGTTTGTGAATTGAAAGTTAAGGTTTTTTATAAACTTGTTTTCCTAGGCCAATTCCCTTTGAGCGTTATTGTTCACATTGAAAAGGCCACTCCAAGAAAGTTCAAATTATATAACTGATGTAGTGATACCTAAACGCTCAGAGTAGAGTCTTATATATGGCACCATGATGAAATGGTCAAGAATCTTGCAGTCTGAAATCTGAAAATTGCATAAGACCTACATGTACACATCTACCTATCACACTGATGAGTCGCATCGTTTTCTTCCAACACAGATAACCATTTTGTTACGGCCAATCGGGATGTGTAATGAGATGTCTACTCTCTAACATAAATATATATTGTATGAACACTTATGCCTTATGTTAGAATATTAATCAATAAAAACACGTAATAGTCAAGTCCACATGATCGTTCACCGGGTACAAATTTATTGTGCCCAATGATAAACATCAAACGTTTAAATAATGATATTTTTATCCACCCGCAATATGTCTCGCTCATCCGATGATTTAAACCCGCAGCAAAACAACCAATCACTTAAACTCTCAGGATATCCAAGGCATATTTTCTACGAATTGCAACTCATATATATTTAGACCGAGCATGACTGATGAACATGTAGGAGCTTAAATATCGACTGATGATACAAATCAGTGATGACATCCGTTGAAATAAAGCTTGAATGTAACCTCATGAGGTTCAGTGGTAACTCCTTCAAATCCCTTCAATTTATAGAGTAAATTGATGGATTTTGTTTCCTCTGATTGCTTGCTTCAAAATGCAATTTCCTGTGAGAGACGATCCTTACATCCCTTTTCGTTTTTGCTCAAACTGTCAGGGTTGACTGTTTTATATAATGCAGCTTGTATATTATATGATCAAAATGTTGACTCATTCGGTTATGTATGAGCGTGCAAGTATAAAAAAAACATGCATATATTATTCACATATCAATTAAAGGTTTATTGAACCATTCAACTAATCAAGATATAAGTTTAGAAGATGTATTCCAAACATTGAACTCACATGACATTACTGTGTCTAGTTACAATCTATAAAATACATGGTTTATATCGTTTAAACACAAGTTTGATATGAAATAAAATGCAATGAAGTACAACAATTATTTATGATTCTTGTCAAACTTTGTTTGATGCTGTCAATTATCACTAGTGTGCAAATTTTGCATTGTCTAATGTTGTCTCAACCAAATAGAAACTGTCTATTAAGTCTGTCTGATGCCAGTGAATCTATTGTACAACCACAGATCTAATTTTGTTAGACGGTAAAATATCATATGTTTATTTACAAACTGTCTATGGAAAATACATGTATTCCCTCCTTAACCTTACAAAAACAATTGATTTATCATTCAGACTGTCTGGTTCTACTTTATATACCTCCTCAGTAAGACCACAGATTTAGTTCTCTTGTTTGATCAATACAAGTCTAGCTCCAGTCTCCTGACATCTATACTAGAGTGTAAGGCAGTGTACAGACAGAATATACGATTCTCTTTAATATGTGTGTAAATAAGTAATGTCAATAGTCATAGGACAGTATCTTACTTGAGGTAAACTTTTCAATTAACACAAATCAATTGATGTATTATATTTATTATCCCAACAGGGTTACTCAACTCATACCTGTCCACGTACCATATATCTCTAATGGAATATTTCTTTCCTAGTAATAGAGAATCGTGATAGGTTGATGTCAAAGACGTTGTTTCAAACCAAATCATTTAGATCTATTCCTGTAATCATCTAGGAGACTCGGTTTCCATCACTCGTGCAATACTCACAAATATTTCGTAATACAGAAACAGTCATAGATGCAAGACCATTTTGGATTTGACAGGCATAAGGACGGTTTCATATCACAAACTTGAGGGATTTGGCAAAAATCATTAAACATGACCAGTTATAACAGATGCTTCGAGGGAATAAATGATTTGAGTAATCTGTCAGAGCAAATCTATTTGGTAGCATTTGATCTTAACCTTGTAGAAATAGAAATACTGTTGTGAATATTATTATTAGGAATCGGAAGTTAACAATGATCTGATAAGAGCAAGAAAACAGTCATGTATGAAAAAAGAAAAAAAAAAGAAAAGAAAAAAAGTCGATCATAATTTTTTCTGTAGAAACCTGCATTATCCAAGGTTACAACATTAACATATAGTTTCCCTTTCCTTTAATCAGCTTCACTGTTACTGTCTACTGATGAAGTGGTTTTAAAAAACGCCATTCACCCGATCTGTTGATTAATTGGTGTGTGAATAACACACATAACAGGGACCTATTTACTTCAAGAAATTGGAATCAGGCCAGCTCATTCTAGAGACATACATGTTTCGTCTACACAAAAAGTGTTATAGTCCAGTAGGATATTTTGAAAAACAAATTGCCTTCAATCGTGCTAATGTATGCAATTGATCTTAATAGTTTTCTCAAATTAACATTTTATCGATGTAGAGGAAACAATGTAAGAGGTCTGTTATGTTCTGTCACCTGCCAGTTTTAGGGTGTTTCTATATTCATTTCTATGTATATTTCTAGTTGCAAGAAAATATTTGAAAAACACACTTTAACATGTTTTCTTATACCACATAACAAACATTATAACTGGTTCACAAAGTTATTCATTAGTTCTGATTCCAACATGGCATTCAATGCAATCGTTCCCAATTTGCCTTAAGGGTTCTTTTCTGACTAGAGTCTGGGAACCAGATTTCTACTTGCCATCAGCAATGTATGTCTGTAGCTGATGGAATTCGTATTGAAACTTAAATATAGAGATGCAATTCCCTTTTCACTAAGAATTATTGTTATCCCATTCATGTTACATCCTGATTTTATCCCAGCTTCTTATGTAGTCGTCAATGTTTTATAGAATCTTTATTGTTTATATTTAATTCCTGCTATACGCACAGGTTGTTAACTGCTCTTCAATATGCTGGAAAACGATGCCTGAGTCGATGTTCAAATGTTGCTATTGATGAAATGTAGACGTTTATCTTGAATACATCCCCTATTCTTTATCGATGGAAGTATGATACTGCTGTTAAGTAATTGTGTTAGGTTCTACAAATGTATACTGTTATTTTATTATCTTTTAAAGGCAATGATTTGAAAGGTTATGGAAATAAATCATTATATCATAACACATGAAATTGGTTAAATCACTGCTTTACAATTCAGCTACGGACTGGAATGAAACAAACTGGTAATGTGTCCATTGTTTTAATACATACTACTCTATGAAATTAAGTTAAATGAAACTAGTTATTCCATTTACTCATACTTATGTTAAAGAGATAGTGGCATAACATATCTACAAAGTCAGACATTTTGGTAAACTGTGCAATATGATGTTTCCATGCATAGATGTCTGACGACAGAATCTTATATATATCGATTATATTAGTCTGCTTGATGCTAATGGACATACTAAGGCAACAACATTAATCAATATCAATCAATTCAATAGCCTGTTCTTGGTTGACAATGGATTGATACATACTGAGATAAAATGTTTCGACAATTTGTTTTTATGTGAAATAACCTGAATAATTTATTGCAATATTTTAAAGTCAATTTCTTATTGATTGCTTAGTCTGGAAAATCTATAATTGGAACCATTATTCAAGCTAAACCCACAAAGTAGATTGATCTGTAGCAAATATAAATAAACTTTACCCAGGGAAACTCTGTTAGCACGCGATTATATATTTTATGCAGCTATTCATCATATGAACAATTTTCATGCATTTATATGTCAGGATTTCACTGTACTTCCTTTATTGTTGTCAGTAAGACGATTGATTGCCAGTGTGATATTGTCATTCACATATCCTTTCAATCATAACAATTGTTAACGCTCTATCATTATCGATGTATAAGTTTCCCTGATGAACACTGTGTGGTGAAACCGATCGAGAATGCCCAATGTCTTGCCCAATTGAATCACTGATTCCAGAATTCATGTTACCCTCACTTTCCAAACTATTACCACTTTACGTGTGTAGATGCTTCCTGTGTTTTCTCCTTATCACCACACAGACAAATTGATTTATCATTCAGACTGTCTGGTCCTGCTTTATATAATCCTTCTATGGTGTGAGAACCGATTGATGCCTTGTAGGATCAATAGTAACTTATGGCTCCAGATATTCAAACTTGAGTGAAAGGAACTCTACACACCTATACTATGTTTGTTGTGAAAACGTACCAATGAATTTCAAGTATAACACAAAAGAAAATTAAATACAACGAAATGAAAATTGAGAATTCTCATTGTTTTACCCAGCCAATTAGACGGTTAATTTTCAGAATTTTATTTAACTTAGGAGAAAAGTTGTTTAACAAACGATCATAGTTAAAAGTGGCTGTTATTGGTGTGTATGCCTATAATATACGTTTCTTCTCATAACATTCAGGGTACCTATACTGATATCTAACAGGGAAATCTCTCACTTATTGCTTTTCGAAATATTATATATAGTACTATATACTGTATCTCAAGATGATGTTGTTATCGTTTTATTAGATTAAACCTTTTATAAATGACATACTACAATAATGCATAATGAATTACAAAATAACATTTCAAACTTGACAAACTTATTGAAACATCTTGATTGTGATGTTGCAGTAATGCACAAACTTATTGGAAAATATTTTGGAATCGTATGATCACCCAGGGTGTGCTTATAACAAAAACAGGATGATCATTAATAAACAGTATTTTCATTAAAACATATCATGTTTCAGGTCGCAGTCACACATTTGGTGAATCTTTAACTCATTGTAATATGTTAACCAATCTTGTTTATAATGATTATTTCAATTGACATAAAACAATTATTATTGTGCAACTAGAAGACAAATAGGTAAATTAATAAAATTGTCAAAACAAAAATAGTGGTTCCACAAAGGATTTTGACAACTTATGATCACTTGTAGCATAGACTTGTTGTGGCTCTCGCTTGTATTTGGCAATGGCTTGTTTCCCAGCTTGTAACAGCGTTGTTTTTTTACCCTGTATGCCATTAATCTACACTCTTATGCAAAAACCTCAACAGGGACTGTAATTGTTTGCCTATCTGACACGAATTGTTGTCAACAGAGCCTACAATGATTCACCGTAGATGTACATCTATATGGGGTCATTTTGAAAATGACATATCTCCGTTATTCGTCAACCGATTTTGTTGAAATATGTTTATTCGGAAACTAGAAACATTGTTCTTTATAACCAATATATTCATCTTTTTGTTATGTATGTGGTTAGAAGCTGAAATCACAACTTGTAAAAGGGCATAAATCGGTGATTCCTGTGGTCAACATGCCTCGATGAAAAGACATTTTCGTTAGGCTAATCCATGTCCGAATTTCATCAAATAAAGTGTTTTAGAAACTAGAAATGTTGATATGTCACATCAATATATAGCCACAACACATATCTGTGTATATTCGGGATGACAACAGAACCATAAACTGACATAAACAATCGTTATATTTTAAGTTCGATTCCCCGGTTTTCATACTTCAAGCGCACACAAGATCTAGTCTTGTTTTTAGTAACATACTCGTATCCTTGCTAATATCTTTCATAATTTAATGGAATAAACATTTCGTAAAATGTAATATTTGACAGCCCGAAACAATATGTCATGGCGTATACAAATGTGTAATTTATTCGTTTATAAAACATAGCAAACTCAGCGATGAGCAGCGCTGTGCTTCTTCCGCTCATGTCTAAAAATAGTATCAAACGAATTTCGTTGATTGGTCCTTTTGTAAGGATCAGCACTTATAATCCAATAAAAACGAAGTATAATGTTTACAAACAGCTTACTTCGTCTGCTCAATATTTTTATATTCGTTGCCATGGACATTTCGTGATTAATACTAATAAACCACAGGCAACTTTTGATTGTCAATATCTAATCATCGATTGTTGGTAAAGACTTTTTCCTTTCAATATTATATGAAGTTATATTTCGTTTTAGTACTTATTTTGTTGTTCAGATGGATAACTCTTTTTTCGAAATATTTCTCCGTCACTTCCTATTTTTCCGAAAAGAAGCACAGGATTATAAACAGTGTAGTATATACATACGTGTATAAATTGTTAATTACTAGTATGATATTCATGATGAAAAAAATAAATTCGCTTTCCAAAATCAAGTCATAGAGTCTGCAAATGTGCACATTTTCACACTGATTTTAGCAATGTTCACAGACATGGTTGCAGTGTGAAAATTCCATTTAAAATTTCATAATTACATTGACGGGATATATGTAGGATTAGGGTTACAAAAATCTTTATTTAATAAAATTCGCACATTGATGTACGAAAATGTGGCCGTTTTAACAAATAATAACAATAATAATAATATACATTTTAACGCCTAATATCCAGTACAAGCACTGCTCAATGGCGGTACAATTATTACCCTGAAGGAATTGTACTTTCGGTGCCGCTACTAAGCGCTCCGCACGACCATATAGGTCCGTACCTCCCGTGTTCAGGTACCCATGTAAACAGCTGGGTGGACTGAGTGCAATGTTGATGAAGTGCCCTGCCCAGGGGCACAACACCGTATAAGACCCGGGTCACAAATGTTTGATATCTTCACCGGGATTCGAACCCGGGCCGTTGGCGTGAGAGGCAAGCATGCTAACCACTACACCACTGTGCTCCATTATAACACCAACACGTGTACTCGTTCAAGGTAATATGGTGAAATCCGTCTATCGATCTAGGCTCTTTTCCCCTAGATGTGGACAGCATGTGGTTGGAGGTTTAGAAGCCCGATAACATATTGTGTGGAAACATTTTTTTTATTCCGGTACATGAAAAACTTTATTTCATCAAACTCTGTCGAACAATAAAGTATATATGCCTTTTTGTATCGGACGCCAGTCTTGACCTGCCAAGCTCGATTCACGGTTATGCCGCCTGGTATGCTTACTCAGAGGCCCAACTTCTCTCTTAATCCCACTGACAATAGATATCTACGTTCCTGATCAGCAGGGAATTGATAGAAAGATAAACCTTTCATTGACTTTCGATTAGAAAATTCAAAAGTGACATTACACGCCATGAAACACGGCAGTGTTGCCGAGGAAGATCACTGACGCTTGATCACCAATATGGCGGATAAACACGGCGTGACCTCAGATCACGTGACTTCGTGCATAAGGTCTATAGGATCATCGTTTTGATGCAGATACTCTAAAACAACAAAAAGTTTGATGAATGAAGTTGTACCTTTGTGGCACAGTTTAAAGTGACAAGTAGAACACTTGAGGTGTACATGTACGAAGCAGTTGCAATAAGATCTAGTTCTCTCAATCATTAAGTAAGAGAGATTGGAAACAGCCCAACTAAACTAACATGCTTTGTCTTGATATAGTTTACTTAAGCTATTATGAACACGAACATGTCTATTATGTGCCAATAAACGTTTGTAATTAAATGTTAGATAACTGCTGGGGTAAATAATCCTTTCATAACTCTACCAATCTAAAGCAAAATTGATCGATTGGAATGTTTCACTAATTAGATAAAAACTTTTCATTAAATACCATCTGGTTCAAAACGTTATGTTTAGTTTCCATTTCCACAAAAGATTCAATGGTAAACAAAACCTATGTCATGCAAGGTTTGTTTTTCTGCTAGATTCAACCATGAACCCGGAACCATCAATATAATCGTACTCTCCAAGGATCAAAGTTACCCAACTCATTTTATTGATTTCGATCTATTTATCACGTATTCCTCTTTTTTATCAAAGTATTTGTCAAAATCTCCTTATCATACTTCCATGTATTATGTTTTTTAAAACTGATCCATTCAATCATCCCCATATGGTTTAAACCACATGTGTCTATGCGAAAGGGCTGCTACTGAATAAATGCAGAAGTCGATCTGTTTAATCTGCACCGATGAAGAATATATACTGTTTTAACCAATAATGTTAGGTATCTGATCAGTTGATTGTAAACAAGATTGGTGTATTGCAATTTTGAAATTATAGTTGTGAAAAGACTATAATTGAAAGTATTTGAGATTTACAGACAGTAATCGTAACATGAACACATGAACAATGTTAACTTCTTAACAATTCAGCTACAGTTGTGACAGATTTGAAGGATTCTCTATCGTTGTGGCTGTAACATGATGTTTTATGACTAAACATATAATTCATGTCACTAACAATTTCTATTTGAAACAGACCAGAACAAGTCATCATTTGTGATTTAAACATGTTTAACTGTTCTTCAGTACGAATTACTTATCTCGCTAGTCTGGCAAGTAACAATTCTGTGGCTAAGAACTTAGTGTAAAATATAATGTTTTCTAATATCATTCATATGGAAACTCACTGTGTAACTTTTACAAGATGTTTCTGTTTTATTAACTTTAATAATGTGCATGTTCTGTGTGTTTACATTTCGAAAACACATATTTAGCACCAGGAAGATGAAATTTTTATTCAAAATGTGTTGTATTCGAGGATAATCCGTATTTTGTGTTCAATCACTTACAGTTGGAATATATTGACATCAACTTATATGTGCTGATGGCTGTCGGCAAATTAAGGCATATTAATGTTTAACTGGATTTATTCTTAACATCCATATTTCCAATTAAAACCTAAAAGGAAAAATAATATAAAGAATTTATAACTATGATAATGGGTTGTCACGATGGTTAGAATGCTAATGATTTTGAAACCCTTCGTATAGAGCTATTTTAGCTTTTTAACCTTGTTATCTTTGCTAGTTGTAATGACACCCATGTGAATCGAAAGTCAATATGCTACCAAAGTTGTTTTCCTGAAACATATCACTGAAAAGGTTGTGCACCCACAACTATGTCCTGTATAGTGATTATTATGCACTGGTATTTAGTGGATTACTATCCAAAATGCTTTTGAAGAGCATAAATGGAGTAATATTTGCATTTGAAAGCTCATTTTAACACATACTGAGGTCAATGAGTTTTTTAGAAATGTTAAATGCCATTCAGAGGACAAATACAGATCCTGTTCCTTTACAACATGATTACAGGCCATATCATAGATGACATTTGAAAAGATTGGTATAGCAGATACAACACGAGGTAGTATGTGTACACATAGTGACTGATACGTTGTCATGTTCAAGAGAAAGTCCTTGGAAGATTGGCAAATAATGTCACTATTTACATAGTCAGACATTGAGGGAAACTGTACTCAGAGATGATTTAATACTTCAACACATAAATGTCTGTCGACATGATATATGTACTAATTTAATGAAAATGCACCATTGCTTTAATTTGAACTATCATTCAACCCACACCTACAGGGTAGAATGGTCTGCTCTGTAATTATTCAATGGCTATTGTATCAATCAATTAACTCAATTTCTTCATTGTAACTATTTAAGATGTGGATACTTCCCATGCAAATACATATATAAAATATCTAGATATGCTTCTTTGACTGCTCTATATTTGTATTGGATATGATGTTTTATTACTCACCCGTTGAAGATATCGCAGTTTAATAAATTTACCGTGTTATTACACTTAGTGTAATAACATCGCGTGCTGCCGATTGACGTCATAATAGCAAAAATATGACGTCACAATGTCAGCGCCGCGGTCGCAATGGAGTGTGTCCCATTTATCGACGAGTTTGTGGAATTACATGGCATTTAAACCAGTGAGTAATAAATAAAATACTAAACTCGTTTCCGTTTAATAACATATCTATGAAACTCGTGAGATGGTATTTGTATTTAACTCGCTTTCGCTCGTTAAATAGAAACCACTCACTCGTTTCATAAATATGTTATTAAACGGAACGTCGTTTAGTATTCTCTATGTCACTCATAAATGCTTTCCATCATATACTGCCCTTTGAAAGTATTCCAGAAATAACTTATGGCACTATGACCCAGTGATTGTAAGGCATAAACATGCTTCATATTATACATGGACATATTTCTACTGAGTGAAAATGGCTGCCTAAGATGTGTGTATTTCATGTTGGAGAACATGATAAACAAACCGTTTTCTTGTAACTATATTTTTTATAATGAACAATATATATACTACTGTATTTTAATGTCAAAATAAAAGGTCGATATACATTTTAAAATTCATGGTTTTACTGGTGTCCAGTTGAACAAAGATTTGAACAAAAGCCCCCAGGCTAAATTGTAAGATATGCAGATCTAGTTTAATCAAAACATAATCAATGGAACATGTCGGTTTTCTGCTAATATTTGATTTTTCAAATGCAATTTCCTTCTTTCCTTAGATCTGGTCTGTGGTTTTGACTCAAGGCAAATTGCATTTGCACATTCCACTGTCATTTTACTAAAAAAGATCAAGCCAAACTTCTTTGCCAAACTTCTTTGCCTGGTGGCAAAATATTGTTTGGGATGTGACTAATATTTGACCATTGATAGTGTGTGTTGGTAATATATTGAAAGGAACCATAACGTTGAGAAACTTTGATATTTCAGTGTTTTGATACATGCTCGAGATGAATATTGAAAAAAACAATACCTATTTTCTATTTTGATACTTCGTTTCAGGATCATTGAATCTGGTTCTTTTTCTATCACATATGAAAAACATCACAAACAAAAGGTCCTTTACTACAATTCTATCGTATCATTTATGCATAAGTGACCCAACTGAAATGTCATTGGAAGACATTTTTCATCTATCCAAGTGAAAACATAATCTTATATCCTGTACATTTAACATATTACAGTTTTCGTGATTTGCTTTGATCAGACAGAAATGAAACTCTTCATTTAACTCTTATTCGAAATGGCCAACTCAGATAATACTTTGCACCTCAAAATGATTTACCAAAACCATCCTTCATTTTCATCCTGAGAGTAACTGTCCGTTTTACTAATGTTAGTTGTCTCATGTTTCATTTTCGGAAGAATGTAAACATGTAATCAAATTGTATAGTTCTTTCACCACATTAAAAAATCGGTTCCAGGTGCGTCGACTTATTATTACCCTGGTCCAACCACGAATGACAACAATGGCGCTTGATAGGCCGTCATCAGATGTCCAAACACCTGTGTAAAGATGCACATTTGAATAAACGATCTTGACCAACGATACACCAAATGTCTTACAACTCACGTTTCAATATTGGGAAAAAAACTCACTTACTTTACTAATTTACTAATTTAAATATTGCTCCAAAATCAGATATTTAAAACTCACGAATTTGTCATTGATAGGAAAATTGTTATTTGCCTATATTAAGGACATAGATAGTGGGACGATTCTCTGTTTGTCTAATGAATGATAGCCATGACTTTGTAGTAGCTTGAAGTTCGACTGACAATCTGTATCAGTGATGACATCCATTGAAATAACGCTAAAATAGAGAGTCCTAGGTTTATGTGGTAACGTTTTCATATCCCTTAAATGGGAAACTCTATGAAGCTATTGTTTCTTTCGATTGATTTTCAAAATGTGTTTTCCTTTCAGAGTCGATCCTTGCAACCGTTTTTTCACGAACTCTCAGGTTTAACGTCGACTCAGGGCAAATCAGGCAGACACATATTTCCATTTCACAAATAAAGCGATTTGAACTAAAGGTCAGGACATACACACTATAAATTTATAAAAATGTCTTGATTTTGTGTTTGAAGAGGCCTGTAGTTTTAAATCTACTGCGTCAATATTTCTCAGGGTGACTTTATATTGCTAATAGAATAGTTGCATTATACCTTAAAAAAATCATATAATTTTCATCACTGTTACTGGTTAACACTTTTTTGAAAATAATATTAATCTATTTAATCTATAGTCTTGACATTTACAATTACTTAGATTCAGTGTAATACCACTGACCTAACATACACATTCGTTAGATATAGCATTGCATGAGCTTTACTATAAAAACATCAGACTTTTTCATTTTCCTAATATAAGGAACATATATTTTCTTATTTTGCAATTTGACGAATGTGAAAGCAAAAATTATTCAACATACCCATGAGTCAATGAATGAGGCGTGTTAACACCGTTATAATCCTATTAAATGTGAAATAGATCTCTGTGACGTTTTTTCAACATCTGACATGCGTGCTGCCGCCATATTGAGCAACGATAAGAATTGTTCCAAATCACAAAGCAGAATTACGGGTCCGGCAATGGTCACATCCGGTATTAATCAGTGTTGACATCCGCTGCCATTTGTGGTACGTTTTACGGGGCGTGTATATATTTAATTTTGTTTAATGGGGACAAAGCTAGATATGTTATTTAGGCAGTAATGTAAGGCTAACTCTAGTGGAGTCTGTCATTAGACGCCAATCGACTCCTGTGTATTACGTCATAAGGCCTAGCACGCGGCATTCTCTCTCGGCTAAAGTTTTATAAGGCGTAATTGAGCGGCGTTCCAAAAAGGCGTTATAAAAGGTGTTTATAGGTTTAAATGACATGTATCAAGTTGAATCCTCGAAATCTTGGAATATGCTTGAATAACAACGAAAAGTGATATGGTCGAGGTTTGCGGGTCTTTAAGGAAATATGAGTCTTCATAAATGACTGAAATGTTAAGATACACAGAAAGACATTTAGTACAATTGAACAGTTCTATAAACCATGCTTTGGGTCTGCTGCTGTCTCTACAGAGCATAATGCGCTGACTTCTGCAGATAATGCTTTATTCCAGTCACGTTATGCTCTCATCAAATGTGCTAACAGCAACAGATTGGACACAATTGTGCAATAGGACAAAATACAAATGGTTTTAACAAATTTCCATTTTGAAGCTGTACCAATGTGAGTTTTATCTTACAGCTGTCTAACAATGAGTTTGAATTGAAGTTTGCTGACGAGGACAAATTTATATATATATAAGGTTAAGGTTTAAAATCAAAATAAGTATGTCTTGATGATTTGCCTGATTCACTATTGTTGTGTTTCAAACTTTTCAACTAAATTACATACATTGACGATATTCGATTGAAAGAATTAATAATTTAGAATTAAGCGAAGGCATAATGTCATGAAGGAGATTGAGCTAATATTAACATGCATAATGGCATTTGCATTATACATAATTAGATGCTCTTTTGAAGAAATCATTTTAGGAGCTTTACGAACATTATCTTTATTATTCTTATAAATGAAGTTGGTATTGTTTAATCTAAAGGCAATGCAAACCAACGCTTGGGTGAATTATTTGCTATACACAGGCGATCGCTTAAGAGAAAACCATTTTAAGAGGTCTAAATGACGCCATATTTTCATAAGTAAATGTTTATTTGACATCAAACAGAATTTCAGATGTCATTCACAAACTTTTCTTGTTGCCACATCCGGTTTAATTTCTCTGGGAATTACGGTCCATCAACACTTCAAACACTGAACGATCCAACTCCGTGGGGAAATGTATTTCTTTGTACTGATACAATGATCTATAATTAACTCTGATTTAATCTTACATTGAAATTAAAATTCGTAAAAAGCTTCTCTTTGGTGTAATCACATGATTTAGCACCATATAGTTCCGCCAGTTCTCACAATGAGTAAAGGTAAAACATAATGAAATCACGTTTAAGATTCGGTTTGAACAGACTTTGAGTTTTAATGGATCCCGAATTGATGGATATAGTATCTAGATGGGTCTAGTTTTGTGTATTTTCTACAATAACTCAATCCGTTATTAAGCTTAACTAACATGCACAATCCAACGTTTAAACTTTGAAAATGAAACAAAGTTAAATTGAAGTTGCCATAAACTGTATTAAATACAATCCTTATACCAGAGGTCTGTCATGAACAAAGGGTAATGAATAAGCTTTTAAGTAACAAACATATTAATATTCTGACCATAGAAAATTGCATAAACGGCGAATACACATTTTAGTATACATTCAAACTATTGGTGGATATAACCGAGTGTATACATTAATCAACTTTGAAGTATCCTTTTATTCACTTGTAGATGTTTATTGATCTACATGTAGGTATGTATGTACATGTAGGTGTTTATTTATCAAAAATAAATTCAATTATCATCACAAAATTGAAGCACTAATTACAGGGCAATCACAGTCGACTGTCAATATACTACAGTAACATGTAAAGGATGTTCAGTGAAAGAATGACAGTAGCTTCTACACCACAGGGTAATTCACAATTACTAATTAATACTAAATACTTAATCTCTGAGAGAGCAAGACATCGCGTATACTCAGCAAGTTTAAAAAATATTTCTCTCTATCGCAATTCATCTTTGCAAACATTTTCATTCATTTTGTAGAGGCTTGGCTGTTCAATACTGAGCCATGATGGACATACATTTTCAGCCGTGTGGCATATCGAAAGCTCTTGGAACCTTCGTCAAAAGAAACATAAGATCAATTCTAGAACACTATCTAAGTTTCCATGCTCTCCTACTATAAAAAAAGGTAAAAGCAAGCCTGGTGCCAATAGTTAGGAAGATTCACCCTGTTGATAGGAATATAAAGAAATGGATGTACAATTAGAAGAGGATGTAAAAATAGAAGTTGTGTTGCTGACAGGGAAATTGCTCTGTGTTTTATCAAATTTAAGTTTATCGATTGCAAATGCACAAAGTATTCCAGGGGAAGTTCAGTTTGTTTGTGAGAAGAAAAGAGTAAAATGTTTAGAACTTTAGAAAATGTTGAATTGAAGTCGGTGAATGAAAGCTGCGCATTTCTAAATAGAGTACGGGCTACTTTGTGAAAAGCATTGTGTCATTGGCAGTAAATGCTATGGCTGTCCTCAGCATTTGGATAAGCTAATGCAGGTAAGAAGTTTTCAAAGCCCGTGTCGTGAAAAATTTGGGAAATGTTTTTAGAATTCATTTTGTTGTTCTTTTCCGAGAAAGAAATCTTGATTCAAGGTTGGATTTTGCTTGTATTGTCTTTTATTTCGTCCCTTTATTTATTTATTTTTCCAGATGTACTTACATCCCTTTCATCTTCATGATACACTGACAACTTACCGAAGACGTTATTGCCCATAGGGACTTCTGTAATGCGTCGTTCAGAGATATGCTTCAATGTGGCACAAGGTAATGTTGAAATAACTTGCGGGAACCGTCTCAAGAGATTTAAATGAATCTATGTAATGGTAAATCATTGTCCTTGTTATCTAATTTCACAATATTCTCTTTCAAATCTACGTAGGGAATTCAGAATTTGAAGTGAGTAGAAAACATTTGAATCTTTGTTCTCAAATTTCTTGATTTTAAAATATGAAATACAGAATATAGTCGCAACCGACCATAAACGGATTCAATGCTTTTTGTTGACAAGACATATTTAAAGTAACAAAATGTCACGAGGACATGTTAAGCCGATTAGCTACATTTGCCTTTGAAGTCATTCACATCAGGGAAAAGGTGACATACTGTGAACTTTCATGAAAATGCTCAAAACTGCACATTTTTAACCCCTGGACTATATTGTCAATGGTACTTATATCAAGAAAAACGTAAAATATATTAAATGCCTGCTTGTGCGTATTGATTGAATTGTGTTTATTATGGAAGTAGTCTTTGACATTTGTTTCGTGTAAAAATACAACAGCTCGGTTGGCCAGTTTCCAATTCTCTGCTGAGATGTAATGGATGTTATTGCAGCTGTCTCCTACACGTTAAGTGTTGTAACTTGTACTCAGACAACTTCTCAAACGTGTAGGAATCCTTTATGCTCTTATGCTATTATTATATGTTTTGCCAACTGAGGTGAGTTTAAAGAAGACATGACACATTAGCACGACATCAGCATACCAAGTAATCATTTCTTTTTCAACATCATTTACATCATTTATTCTAAAATAGCTGTAGTTTGATGTCTTTATGACTTTTTGAAAACTATGTGACACCATTATGAGTTATCAGCTGTAAGTGACTTTTTAATCGGACTGTCTGTAAAAGGTTTTATGTATAAAGGTGATTAAACGCTATATGGACAAGGAGTTTTAAAACGTTACACCGGCAATCATTATACACCGATCATGTCAAATTATAAAGTTACATACATTTTAAGTTAAAATAATATCTTGTTTTGTAAAAAGTACAGCATAATACAATACTCTTTGATACTAAAATATAGTAATGATTGGGATTGGGAGCTCTTAGAACTTGTAGTATTATATCCTACTTACATCAGCGATTTTAAGGAAATTACACAATATACTTTGTGGTGTCTCTGCCTTTGTCTAGTGAATATTTAACATTTTGAACATTTCGACGTTAATTCAATTTTCTTTTCGAAAATAACCAGCATCAAAAGAGAAAGGGGTTTGGTTACTTTACGTAGGCAAAATGTGGTTAATCGGATAAACACAAAACCTATTCTACTGTTATCCCTTTCACCAGAAGGAAACATTCAAACTGATGTTGTATCAAAGATTCTATGGAATTTCGAAAATCTGACTCCTTCATCTTGCCAAAATTCGAAAACTTGTGAGAGTTGAGAATGATTATTATACACATTGACACACGATGGTCTTTTGTTTGTGCATTTGAAGTAATGCAACATACATATACAAGATAAACAAGCAAACTTTGGCGATGCAGCTCTGTTTATCAAGTGTCAGTATCTTATTGAGATACAACCTTATATATTTGGAAAGATAGGTCTGGAATAACTAATCCCTCTACACTATTGAGAACACTTTAAGCAGCAAAGGCACTTTTCACATTACAAATTGACAGAAAACGTAACATCATACTGTTTTTGTTTAAATTTCATGACAGGGTGTCTACACACATTATACCTCATTGGTTATATTTAAGTTCTTGATATACACCTCTTCTGTTCAATTGGCAGATATCTATACAGCTAAACTTAGTATTATATCATGTCTCTGAGTAGTCACATATTATCAATCACTGTCTGAAAAAGAAGACGATTCGTTATTTAATTCCTAGAATTATTGTTGGAATACAATCACACTTAGATAGCTAAATATATGCCAATGGGATATATATGCGAACAAGTGATTTAACTCATATAAAGACATCTGTATTCCAATCCTTTTGTAGAGAATGTTATGGGAGGGAGGATATTCAAGATTCATCAATCATGTTTCTTTATATTTATACTGTCATTTATTGAGAAGACGTTCATGTTGTGTGTGTACATGCATTTAGTGCAATGCTTGGAAACATATAATACAGGTTCATGATTCAAACATTTCAAATTGAGTTGTTTTTTTATCCGAGTTATAATTCACTCTTAGCATTTAATTCTTTGCTAAGGATAAATCTGAAATGGCTGACAAGTTCTGTGTATATAATATGGAACCGCAATTATAAGAAACCAATCAATGATCACTTGAATATGTCTTATAGTATAATTTCCTCGTTGAAAATAGTTTATTATCCAAGTAATTTACTTTACATGATTAGCAAAATCATGAGATGCATAATTTGTCAATGCAACATACCTTTCGAACTATATATAATACAGTTCAATATATAGAAATCCTTCAGCACTTGTGCTTTTACTTTTGTCTTTTACATGACAAATATTAAAGTTTATCAAGGCAAATATGCTATTTTGTAATTAATTTGTATCTGTCATATTATATTGAATATATGATATGATTATATGATTTCAAATATTAAAACAATTAAAATGATAACGAGATAGTGTTTAACTCGTAGAACCAGATTTCGCCCCCTTCCCTCAAATCAGCTAATTAATTTTAGAGATGACAAAAAGAATTAAAACACCGGGTGTCAGTATATCAAGTTTGGTTAGGACTGGTCTGGTAGTTTAGAGTTATGCTCCTGCAACAAACTCTAAGCTTCAAAAAGTGAAAGTCCAAATAACTGCCACAGAAACAGGAACCAATGAAATTGGAAACAAAAGCTGAAATCCCCAGAAGACACATCTACATGGAGAGGCAGTTAACCAAATTTGGCGATTTGCTCCAGAAAAAAAACCTAATCCTTAAAAAGTGTTACCATGAATACAGACTGAAACGAAATTAAACAAGATTTACAGCTATAACCCCAAAGTGCATTCCTACATGCAGAGGAAGCATACCAAATTTCGTGAAGAAAGATCAAATAGAAACAAATCTTATCATATGTAGTTATTCTCCGGAAACAAACCATAGTCATCAAAAGAACAATCGAAATCGAAATTGTCAACACGGACAAAAAAAGGAGAAATTGAAACAAAGTTGAAACTGCGAAAACGGACATTTACATGATATGGAGAGACAGTATACTAAATTTGGTGAGGATTAGTCAAGAAGTTTTAGGATTCTGCTCTTGACACAAACCCTACTCTTCAAAAAGATAAAGTCGAAATCATTACCATAAAGATATAACAATTTAAAAAGAATATAACTCTCAAAAGGCATATCTACATATTATATCGTGTATCCCAAATTTGGTGAACATTTGCCAAGTAATTTCATTTTTTAGTTGTATGCCCTGTACAAATGGAAATATCGACGCCAACGGGAACTCAGCCGAAAACAATATGTCTACCTTCGGGGGTACAGTCTCATGTCTACTATATTTGCCACATTGGTATCACAAGTAAGTGATTTCCTGTAGATATCCGTCCTCTTATATTTTTACACAGTCACATTCTCAGAAGAATCTTTATTCTGTCTGCAGGAGTCATTACACTCTGGTACGAATGTCTGGAGCCTGGGGTTAAACTTGTATTGATCAGGAACGAGATATAGAAGGAGTATATAAAGTAGGACCAGACAATATGAATGATAAATCATTTGAATGGGGATCTGGGTGGCACATACATAAGAGCACCAACAGACAATTTAGAACTACACATGAACGATAACTGATCATGCAGTCATCGTTCATGTGTAGAGGAATATTGGATATAGATAACGTTTACAGACAAGTTTATAACGTCACACAATTGATCATTGACAGCTTATGACAAACTATGCGTTGAATACATCTTTGTCTCTTATTTCAAATGAAGATTTGTGCAGATATATATGTGTTCAGACTCAATGATGCACCTTATCCAACTGTATACGTTATTGATTTGATACGTTTCCAGAAAATTGTAATAATATACTTCAAAACACTCCAAAGTCATTATGAACGTTTTATGTATATTGTATTATCACTTTTACTCATCTACATATGAATGGTCAAAAGCGTTATAAAACATTTAACTAATAATGACGTTTATAATAAAAAAAAATTGCATAACCTTTTTTTATTTTTGAATTGTCGGTTATTCATTTCAAAACATTTTGTAGCCTATAAGATAACCTAACACTCCACTCGATTGGGAAAATATCAAATCTAAAATCAGCGATTAAATATCGTTAAATGCTCCTAAAACTCCGAAATTACTCCCTACGGACGCACGAATACCTATTCTATCGGACACCTGTAATGTCGAATCTTTCTTATTATATTTTACACGAAAATCGACAAGTCGTCTAAGGATTTCATTAAGCAACTCCTGAGTATGACGTCACATCGCTAACGAAAGCTAACTGCGGCCCGGCAAACTGTTTAAGGATTGGGATAATTAGCAGGCCAATTTTACTCACTTTGAATGGCAAGATCTTATTGAGTAGGTGACGCTTCGAAATAATCTTTGGTGTTTCTTCTATATGAATAAACTAATTAACATCGAAAAAAAACAGAGAGATGATATTATTTTTAATATAATAAAGTATGTCAGTCGACCTAAATGAATTTGTTGCAATTTATATATATGTTTATAAAAATTAAAACTTTCTTTTTGTGTGTTTTTACATTTTTTACATAAACTTTTTTGTTATTAATTATTTACATATTGATGTTTTACATACAAATAACATAAGTGAAATACCACATTACAATAATCGATTTCAATTTATTCTGAAATATAAGTTGAAAGGAAAACTTATATAAGCCATGGTATCAGAAAACAGTGCCAATGGCGTTTGACTCGAAATGTTCATTTAAATTGAATTTACTATTTTAAGGTTAAGCAGTTATGTTACTCTAGCGTATAAGAGTCATATAGAACACAAACTTGTAACATCCCCTTATTAGGACTTAGTGTCTCCAACTTATGACTTATCATCTCCTAATTAGGACTGAGTTTATCTAACTAGGACGTAATATCTCGTAATTAGTATTTGATATCTCCGAATTGAATTGTACAAAGCGAATGAGTGTCAATGTTTGTAACTGTTATGACTGACATTATCTGCATCGCACAAAGAAAGGTGTCTCTTTTTATGACGTGAGTGTATCTTCATCTGTGAAGTGTACAATAGAGATAACTGTATTGAGAAAGTTTTCCAATGGACAGATATTCTCTCTATTCTCTATTCTATTCTATTCAGTAAAAGACAATGACGTTTGGTATGAGCATATTGGAGCTATTAATTGGGTACAACGTGTCAGTAGATATTTGAGTGTAGGTGAAAGTACGCGTTGATGCAAATGACTTGGATATATTCATTCATTATTGACATCTTATGATGATGTAAAACACAAACAATATACCAAACTACACTACATTTCTAAATATAAGAAACAGACATACTGGTAAATGTTTCAAGAAATAAGTGCTCCTTTTAATGTGTTTAATGAATTCAAGTTTAAAAGTGATTGCGCCATTTGCTTGGAATTAAGACATTTACTTGGTATTCCATGCTTTACAGGGGTCAGATCATGGAATGGTATTATCTTTATTGTTGTTATTACCGGGATTCATATTGTAAGATGACCTCGGTCGTAGTGAAGTGGTGTCATGATTATTTCCATAAGGTCGCATTTGTCTTTGACTGTGGTGTATTTTCCTAAATTTACAAGTTCCTAACAGAACATTACATTCATACCAAATTCATAATATATTTATCAACATTTTCTCTGACAAACCAGTTATTATGAAAACCAATTCTGAACTATTAGTATATCTTATCACACTAACATATTGCATTGCAGGTAAATTTTTATTAAGGCGTCTCTGCACTATTGAGTATGTGTGACTTGCAATATACTATTTTAACATTTATTCTTTTTAAAGAGATTTAATTATCAACATAGGCTTCACATAATGAATGATGAAAGTTTGTTAATCTTAGTGTGTATCAAAGTGTAAAGTTTATGTTTAATCTGTATTTCGTTTGGACGTCAATTACTTTTTGCAACTGCTCTGGTAAAGGATCATCATGTGTCAGTGTGTACCATTCTTATTCTTACACTTAACCTGTAATCGTCAGGTCAGTGGCGCAAATCTCCGAACTCTTGCAATATAAAAAGGTTAAGTTTGAAAGATTGACTATGACTATGAAAATATGTATATGTATTAATTGAAGTTTTTTTGTAACGATCCCAATAACGATGAAAAGGTACGTCTGCTATCCTTTAAATGACCTGTTATATAGCAGGAATTCTATCACAAATTACTGCATCTCCAAACTCAACACAAGTTTAGTATGCCAGATTCCATCGTAATCTGTCTCACTCAATATCCACAGACCGCAAACTTGACATAAAATCAACTACGCTGTTAGGAGTGATGCCAATAACACCGCTTAATGTTGTAAGGCTTTCATACTGTCTAGCTACTGACCTAAGCTTCTCAGTTGATGTTGTTATGCAGTTTTTCACAACCTATGGCTGAGGATAATTATCCTTGAAATCGTCTGGCATCAATAACGTCTCGATGTGGTCAAGAAATCCGAAATGAGTTCATTCGTCTGTTTAATGTAAAATGTTTAATGCCTGTCGTAATCGATGCATCCATGTTAGTCTTACATTCTCCAGAATGGAGTTAGCACAGTCATTGCACAGTTTTATCCCTTGGTAATGTTTTAAATTTGCAGCAATATGACCTCGACATTTCAGTAAGTTCACGTCACTAAAATTGACTCACATATCCAGTCTCACGAGGCGGAATACATGGACTATCTCCCGTAATAGCGATTCCAAAATAATTATTGAAACTGATTGTTGACTGAATTTGGAACGTTAAAACCATAATTCAACGGAGAGTCTGTGGAAACCCAATCTGTGCTTTCATTTGACGCCACACCTTAAAACATTTAAGGTAATGAGAAACCTTGTAAACTGTTCATTCGTCCATTTGAGATTAACATACGTTGACACAAGAAACACTAAAATTAGACAAAACATAACAATAGAGATAAGCAAGAAGTAGTATGTGATATGAGAAGCAGTAGTATGTGATATGAGAAGCAGTAGTATGTGATATAAGAAGCAGAAGTATGTGATATAAGAAGCAGAAGTATGTGATATAAGAAGCAGTAGTATGTGATATAAGAAGCAGAAGTATGTGATATAAGAAGCAGAAGTATGTGATATAAGAAGCAGAAGTATGTGATATAAGAAGCAGTAGTATGTGATATAAGAAGCAGAAGTATGTGATATAAGAAGCAGTAGTATGTGATATAAGAAGCAGAAGTATTTGTTAGATTGTTGTTAACACCACGACATTGACGGTCATCTGGTTGTTAAAACTTCCTTATATGTGTGGAAATGTATTCCTGCGTTACTCTATTAATAATTCAATCGATATTATTCAGATGTTGATTGCTTGAACAGCATTAGTTGAAAGATGGGTTCAAATACAACATATGACTGGAACAAACTAAAGTTAACTTAGAATGAAAGGTTATTGATAATGTTTTAGGCAAGGCACTGAATTCATAATGTTTAGTAAATAATATTCATCTAAATGCCAGATGTTATTATCAAAATGAGGGATCAATGAAAAGATGTATTAGTCATTTAGATTATTTGATATTTAAAGACTGATTGTAAATTCAAGTATCATTTTATTTAATTGAAATTGAACACATAGCTTTCCCAAAAGGTATTCTAATTAACATGGTAAGTAAACCCAGAAGACGACGATGAGATGTTTTCATCACAAATAATTTGGATTCGATTGATGATACATCTGAACATCTGCTGCTCATAAATAAGAAATAAAGTTGGTATCAGACAAAGGTCGATAATATGTAAATGAGATTTAAGAAATCGTTATTATGTATATATGCATGAAAACTGTACTGCGTTTTATTAATGCCGTCCATGAACTTCATGAATAGGAATACCTAGACTATTCTATTGCGGTACTTACAATGCAGTTATAAGGGTGCACTTCAAATCTGTGCCACATACTTAATCTTAATACTCATCTTAAACAGTCAGTGTTATCGAACCAATCAATACTGATGCAGTTGTGTTGTAACTTTTGAAGAACTCAAAGCAAGAGCTGATAGATGGACATTGCATTGACATTCGGTGAGGTGAGGTGAGTTTGGGTTTAACGCCTCTTTCAAGAGTATTTCACTTATATCGCGGCTGCTAGTATTATGGCAGGGAGAAAACCCGCAACGCCATGTGGCTATGCATTGCGGTGAAACCAGCGAGCATCGGCTGGAACTAGCGAACCATTGGTGGTACTGCACTGAAATTCAGTGTAGCATTGCACCCAAACCTGACTGCGTGTAGAACAGTTCTCTACTGCAGACAAAGATGCCGTGCCCCTGGCGGGATTCGAACCCCGGACCTCTTGATCCGAAGCCGAACGCGCTAACCACTGCGGTATCCCGCACTCATTTACATTCGGTCAAAGGAGTCCAATTGACATTCCGCTCTGTCTGAAAAGCTGTGCACCAGAACAATGATATTGCCAGGGACAGACGCATCCTATTGGCAATTATTCTCCTATTAAGAATTTTTTGTGGATGTAAAGTGGATTTGCAAGAAACCCTAAATAGACATTAACTTTCAAATCCTTTCTGATAGAGGGAGCTCATAGTGATAAAGAATATTCAACCACAAGTTAAAATCTGTATAGTGAATGCATAAGGAACTTATGATAGGGGAATACATTTATGAAATGCTTGTTTAAATATCTGAAATCGGCTTTGATGTTTATATTGACAGTTTAAGTCCTTCTGTGACGTATATATTGACCCAAGGATAATATAGTTTAACTACTCCTCATGATAATTGAAACACGAGACATGATCCTCCTGACAATCGATCAGTAACTGTATCTTATGGCGTAAATCCCATTCGATATCCTGTATATAAAACACATGTTAAATAACAAAGTGTTTAGTGTGTACAGTTAATTGAACACATTACAAACAAACAAATCGTCAGTACATTATGTTTAGAGTTTCTTGGAATTAAGCATATTCAGGAAATTTTCAAATTAAGAGTGTAAACTCAAACTCGGCACTGTAAGATACACAATCATTGTAAGGAAAGGTAAAACAAGACAAACTGCTTATCTGGGAGGCTTCACTCTACAGAAATTGGCGATAATTCTCTTAGTCAGATCCACTTACCATCTATCTGACTAGCTGAATTGTAAGACACCAAGCACTTGTAATGTTTTTTTTAGATGTTTGAGATTTACAGGCTGTTATCAATGTAGTGCTTGCGATTAATATATGTGTGTATATATATTTCTATATACACATAAAGTTCACAATCGGAAGATTGTCTAACTCTCAGGCAGTAGATATGGAAAAAATAATGGATTTAGAAGTAGAAATCATCCATTTAATGGCGAGCGCTTTCAGCTACACAGCCTCTTCAGGCCATACATAATGGATAATACGTTGTCAGGCAACGTCCTCATGTACATTATGACGTCATTATATTATTACATCACAATCTAAGGTAAAGACATGGACACATCAAGTTTTAGAGTACAACTTTTGTGAAAACATTTTGATAAATCTGCTTTCTTTGGTTCTAAAAGCTTGTTATTATCACACTTTTATTTATACATTGGGAAGACAGAACAATGCCCGTTTCCACATTCAGCTAAATGTTTACTTGATGGAATAGTACTTAATGGAATATATATATATATATATATATATATATATATATATATATATATATATATATATGATGCATTAAATTTATCAATCAAATGTAGTAAACTGACATTCAGGAGAGATGGGGCGAAGAAATCAAACTCATATTTTAAGACAACGACATCTTAAGTCTAAAAAGATATGCATCGCATTTTTTAAGCTTAGTTTTATCAATAAACTTTATTTGTGATTATCGTGTACTTTATTTCCTAATGGTCGGGTAGGGATTAAGTTTGTGAGGGAATTAGATTATTTCATTTTGTTCGTGGAGAAATATTGTAAAAAGAATGTGGTCAGCATGATTCTAAAACTCTTCTCCATCCAGTATTTCCATACGAAAGAGGCCATACACCTAATTATACCATGATAGCTTTTATTAAGATAATTGAAAAACACTCGATGTATCAACATGTCTAGACTACTTGCTTGTGACTTTCTGAAACTATGCTGACGTTCCAATCGTCCACATAATTAGGATAAGCGATTTTGTAAAAATACATTTATACAAAGGTCAAAAAGTACAACGCAAATACAATAAACAACATAAAACCTTGTCCATACAGTCCCCGTAAAATACACTTAAACTGAGAACTCATAATGGAGTCACAAAAGTTTGAAATAGTCATGAAGATAACAAGCTATAGTTATTTTAGAAGAAAACGGTCTTGTAAATGATTTTTAAAAACAAATGATTACTTGTTATGCTGATGTAGTATTACCATATTATTGTGAAGAGCATAACGGGTTCCTACATGTTTTAGTCGTTACCTGAGTTACAAGTAACAACACTTAAAGTGTAGGAGACAGCTGCAATGACATCCATTACATCTCAGCAGAAAATTGGAAAATGGCCAGCTGATCGGGGGTACAGCACACAAAACAAATGTCAAAGTCTACTTCCATAACAAACAAGTCATATCTCGACGTCGTATAAAAAAAACTGACTAGTTTGATATGAGTCCAAAATATTGAATCAGTCAAAGAATACCTCTAAATAGTTTTCCCAAAATAATTATTAAAATTTAAAATTGTAAATTCCCCAAAATTAATGTTGATAAAACACAACTGTTCATCGACATATAACACATAATCTATGTTAATATCAATAAATGTGCCTCGTCCTACACACATTTACAACATTTTAGGGGTTTATGTTGATGTAAATTTCATTTATTACTCCTGTCTACTTTAAATAATGATATTTTAGTTAAAAACTAGAAATATGTGCATGTGATGCACTGTGATCTCCCCCGCTCCAACTTTCAATCCAACCTAGTCATATTACCCTTATGTTTCACTTATGCTAAGCACTAAGTTCAATACTGCATTAATAACTAGAAATAAAAAAATCAGAATAGCCAAGGTAGGAAAAGGCACCACTCTATCACTAGGTCTAAGCAAATACAAAGATTGGTAAAACAATATTGAACGGTTTTGGAGATAGAGGCCGGAAAAGGTCCCTACCCCCAATATGCACTAAGTTCAAATTGTTTCCATGGAAACCAGAAAAAAATACAAAATGCAGAATAACCAAAATAGCAAAAGGCATCACTCCACCACTAGATCTGACCACATACCAAGTTTCGTAAACAAATATTGAACGGTTTTTGAGATATGGCCCGGAAAAGAAAGCATTTCGGAATGACGGAATGATGGAATGACGGACGGAGGCGAAAACATTAAATCTCCTGAAGAAAATTTTGGGGGACATAATAAAACAGTCACCAATTTAGGAGAGATGGGACGATGAATTAAAATATTTTAGACTTCGCTTAAATTTTCAAAATAGCAAGTTTATGATGTCTTTTATCCAAAAATGAAATAAAATTTTAAGGTCACCGAATGACTTAAAGAGTTATCGACATGAATAGTTATACCCCTGTCACCAAATTGGGGTATGTTTGACCGATTTCACCGACTTAAATGAAACGTGCGCTTTCAACGAATAAACTCCGAATCCTTTCAGATACAATTTAATCACATACGCGAATACATAACAATCCTATATTTTGAAAAATGAAGACACTGCTGAGTGAAACAAAATTAAATTAAGCACTTTTCAAATAAACACGGCAATTTTATAAGAGTTTTTCGCATATTCAACAGGAGTTTTTACTGACACACATATTTTAGATATTGCTAAAATTGTAATATGATATGCGCAGTTGAATAAACAGACTAATTCAGAAACAAAAATAGGGGGTCACCGAACGTTTTTCATCACTTTAACATATTTTTTCTAATTACATACATAAACATAAAAACCTGACGTCACGGCAGATTTGATCAATTGAAGTGTAACTTTGACGGCCTATCATGAAATTAGTATTTAATACACTGTAACAAATATCAGTTAATCATCAAGGCAACTTAAATCCATCACAAGCTTGAGATATGTATGTAATTGGAATAATACACGAAGTAATATATTTACCGCGAATATAGGTGACGGTTACGTCATGCGGCATGTCGTGAAATGACTGTTAAAAGGCGTTACGGTAAATTTAAGCGATTTCGTTAGTGTACTGATAAGCCTCTACTCCTAAAACGCCTGTTTACAGCTATACATTGTTGTCGCAAAATGTTACCGTAAGTGAGTTCGATTTCTGGGTCCCATCTATCCTTAAGTCATTCAAACTACTGCCATAATCAAATGCATCTCATTTCTTTAAATGATTGAATTAATCGAAAACAAGTGAGTGTTATACTTTCTTTTGCCCGTCAGTTTATTTTAAATTTGTCTTGATATGATTGTACCTGCATGTTTTCGTAATGTATACACGTCGAAACAAAATTAGTAATGTACACGTTCTTCATCTTGTAACTAAGAGTTGAGGCATAATAAACTAGGACCCGATTTTTGTCTAGCAGTCGATTGTGATGTGCTAGCTTGTCACACCACAAATCAATTTCTTGAACTGCTCGAACATGGGTTGTTGCAAATTAGGAATTAAAGGCGTAGTAGCACGATTTTTGAATATTATTTGTTCTCAAATTTGCCATTTATTATTACAATTTACACAATATATGGGCACATTAGAGGTAAAACATCTCATTACACGATCCGATAAGCTGTATATTATTGGGGGAAAATGGTGTGACTTATAACATGACAACTTTTATGGAACTCTTTAGTGTGAGAGGTAGATTTGAAGGTCTCATGCTACTTTGAGATTTAGGACAACATGATGATTGACCATTCTATCATTGTACCCTATTAAATGAATGTTAAGGTATTGCTGCATCATTCAGGTAGCCTGGAAGTTTTCTGTAACTGTTTCTACTTATCAAAGATAGTTCAAGTCCTACAATACATACATGTAGCACTATTTCCATAATATGCATAGCGATTGTTTCAACAAGTAGAAACAGTTATCATATTCTCTATTTCATATTTTGAAACCAAGAAATTTCATGTTCAAAAGTTTTCTAATTTAGACTCTACTCAATTCAAATTCTATATTCCCTACAATAGATTTAAAAGAAAATATAGTGCATTTAGATAGCAATGCAAAGACAATGCTTTCCATTGCATAGTGTAGAAGAATAGGTGAGTATAAACCTATTTATTTAAATCTCTTGAGACAATTCCGGCAAGTTATGTCATCATTACTTTGTGCCATTTTGATGTACATCTTTGAACAACGCATTACATAATTCTCTATGGGCAATAATGTATTCGGTAAATGGTGAGTGTGTGAAGATGAAATGGATGAAAGTACGTCTGGGAAAACGAAATAAATCAATAGAAAGAATGAAAACCACTACACGCGAGATACAAATTGAATCAAGATTTCTTGCTCAGACAAGAACAAAACAGATTTGAATTAAAAAAAACACTGAAGTAAAACGTTTTGATAAGGTAAGTGTTGCATCTGAACAAGGCACATATGTTTCCTGTTAACAATTTGCAACACGACTTTTTTTTATCAAAATTGTTTTTATATCTGATGCACGGACACTTTTGATTATTGATCAAGGCAAAATAGAATTTATCAGTGACAAACAGCCTTATGACAAACACAACGCATTTTAACACTTAAAGTGTCAGACAAATGATATTACAATAAACGAATTCTATTTGCCAGTAAATGCACTGAAGACAATCGATTAACAAACAGCATATAGTTTAACATTTAACCTTTATGTTCATTTTGTAAGAAATGTGTTTTTAACTTGAAAATACCAAGAATTTGTATTGTAAAAGAATGTTTGAAAACCTGTCAATATTCACTGGTGAACTGCAACGAGAACGAACTTCTTGACTCCTTCAAAACCTAAAACAAATGAATTAACATTCATGATTTCTCTCAATTTTCCCAATTTGTGTACAACGACATGATTTAGCTCATCCAATTGTTCAGGACAACCATGACATTTTAGTCACTATTGTACACTGACATGGCACACTGCCATTGACAAAATTACCTTTACTCTACATAGAATCCGCATTGATCCCTTTCACACAATGTTCAAACATTTTTGAAATGCCACAGTATTGTCAGTGCATTTGCAATCGATAAACCTCAATTTGATAAAGCACAGAGCAAGTACCCTGTCAATAACACAAGTTGGTTTTTACATCCTCTTCCAAGTGTACATCCATATCTTTTTATACCTATCAACAGAGTGATTCTCCTAGCTATGTGCAACATGCTTGCTTTACCCTTTTCACACACAAGAGAGCATGGAGAACCTAGGTAGTGTTCTAGCATTGATCTTCTGTTCGTTTTGACGAAACTTTCACAAGCTTTTGATATGCCATGCGGCTGAAAATGTGTGTCCATCATGGTTCAGTATTGAACAGCCAAGACTCTGTAACATGAATGTAAATGTTTGCAAAGAAGTATAGCAATAGAGAGAAATGTTATTGAAACTTGTTGAGTATACATGACGTCTTGCTATCTCTGAGATGAAGTATTCATTGTGAATTATTCTGTGGTATAAAAGCTATGGTCATTATTTTTAGGACGTACTGAAAACATTCTTTACATGTTACTGCAGTATATTGACAGTCGACGTTGATTGCCCTGGAGTAAGTGGTTGAAGTTTGTGATGAAAAGTGAATTTATTTTTGAAAAATAAACACCTACATTTACCCATACCTCAATAAACATCTACAAGTAATTCAAGGGATACTTCAAAGTTGATTAATGTATACAATGGGTTATCTCCACAAATAGGTTGAATGTACATGTATACTAAAATATGTATTCGTCATTTATGCAATTTTGCATAGTCAGTAATATTTTTAATAATTAAAAAGCTCATTCATTACCCTTTTTTCAGGACAGAGCATGGAATTTGCAAGGATTTAAACAGGAGTTTAAATCACCTCTGGTATAAGTATTGTCTTTATCACAGTTTATCCCATGATGTATGCACATAACTTCACTTAAACTTGGTTTTATGTACAAAGTTTAAACACGTGATTGTGCATGTCAGTTGTATCATTTTAATAACGGATTGAGTTAGTGTACAAAGCACACAACACACAATCCATATAGATACTATATTCATCAATTCGGGATACTCTTCATGTAATTCTACAATCCAATAAAACCCATGGTCTTTTCAAACATAATTTTAAACGTGATTTCAATATGTGATACCTTAAACTTATTCTAAATGAAAATAAGATTTTCAAAAATGTTAATCAAACTTGAGAAAATGGCAGTAGGACATACAACATGTATGATGTATAATCATCTGATTACAGCAGAGAGAAGGTCTTTACGAATTTTTATTTCAATATAACATTATATCAGAGTTAATTATAAGTCATTATGTCAATATAATGAAATACATTTTTCCACTGAGTTGAATCATTCCATGTTAGAAGTGTTGATTGACCGCAATTCCAAGAGAAATTAAACTAGATCTGGCAACAAGAACAGTTCTTGAATGACATTTGTAATTCTGTTTGATGTCAAATAAACATTTACTTTCTTAGCTATGGCGTCATTAAGATCTCGTAAAAAGTTTTTTCTTTTAAGAGATCGCCTGTATATAGCAAATAATTCACCAAAGAGTTTTATTACATTGCCTTTAATATTGCCTTTAATAATAAAATAATAATGCTAATGTTAGTAAAATGATTTCTTCAAAAGAGAATGTAATTATACATAATTGGAAATATGCAAATGTAATTTTACATGTACAGCGCAATCTAATTCAAATTGTAATGCCTTCGCTTCATTCTAAATCATCAACTATTTCAACAAAAAATTGTATTACACGGTAGACTGTGTAAAACATTCAATGTATGTAATTTAGTTTGAAAAGCTTGAAACACACCATTAGTGTATCAGGCAAATAATCAATGCATACTAATTTGGATTTTTAAAAGCTTAACCTTAAACGAAGTATTAACATAACCAAACATATTTTGTAAAACCAGTGAGACAGTGAATACGGATATAATTTAATTTTGGAAATGAACGAACTGTTCTGTATGGTACAGAACTAACAGTGAAACTTGACTACTGAAGGCCGTATAGAGGAGCTGATGTAATGTATAAAACCAGCATTGTCTCAATGTCAATCTTTAAACGGCAAACATTTCGATGTTGAATACCTGGAGAAACGTCTCAGTGCAAAATATTCTTCCATGAGCTTGCCCAGTGTTATCCATGTACAGTGACGTGCCAAAAGTATTGCAACAATATCCGTTTTCCCATAGGATCGCATGCTATTTTGCTGTAGCATTAATAATTTTCATAATTTTGACAGTGAACAAAAAGTGTTCAAAATTAGCATGTTTGTTATCTAACATCTTGAGATTATGTTTATAATGTTCAAATTCATTAAATTTGAGAATTGTTTCGGAAAACAGCAAAGTAATGACGAGGTATATTTTTTTTTACTGTAACGTTACTTCCCCATTGCCACCATTATGTAAGAAGGCCAGACATAGCTCGGCAATCGTGTAACTATTTTGTAAAATAACGTTGTATCCAAATTAATCAATTGTGTACGTGTTGCAGAGTAGATTTTCTGTTTTCATGTCAAATTTCAGTAAAATATTTTGAAAATTGAAACAATTAAAATCATTTATGCTAGACTGAATTAACATGGGATCCTATTGGGAAACAGTGATAGTTGCAATACTTTTGGCACGTCACTGTATGTTTCTCAAGACAACATAACTATTTTCCAGGAAGTAAATGTGTAATAAGAATGTCATGAGTGATGCTAATAAGGTTAAATAATTAATGGACATGGAGATTCTGTTTACTATATTTTAATTGAAAAGCAACATTTCAATCTTACTCTGATGTATTAAATCCGCCAAAACTTTGCTCCTTGTTGTACTTCCCTGAAATGATTATACCATAATGAGGATTTGGTTATTCTAAATTGCACGATTCGTTTTCAGTTCATCCTTAAGGTTTAAGAATCTAATCACCCTTTTGTTTTGATAATGACTTTATAAAGTGTTTATTTTTAGTAATAAAACACGATCGGATAATGTCTTTTGCACTGTGTCAAACGAACTTTAAAAGCATGTAGATCAGTATGACCATCTATTTCTATTTGGAAGATGATATTCGACATTCATATGTCAAGTCCTAGAGATCTCGCTTACGGAGTGCCTCAAGGATCGGTTCTTGGACCTCTTCTGTTCACCATTTACACATCTCCCCTTGGTAATATTGTCAAATTATTTAACCTCGGACTGCACTTGCATATGTTGACGATACTCATATATACATGTCATTCAAGTCCTTGGTTTCTTCATCAGCAGAATCCTCGTTTCTCGCCATTGGACAGTGTGAAAGCTGTATAAAACACTGGATGTCTTCAAACCTGTATTCTTCTCCCAAAATTTAGCATAGGTCAGTGTCAGATTCAGCCAAAGTCACAAGTACGAAACTTGGGGGTTATCCTGGATTCCTCACTGTTCATGGAGCCACACGTCAATAACATTTGCATAAAGGCTTACTTTCATATTCGCAACATCGGTATATTTCAGCGATATCTGGATACTGACACAACAAGAACTCTCATTCAGGCCCTCGTGACATCTCACCTAGACTACTGCAATGTGCTTCTTATCGGTCTTCCAAGTCTTCTGATACAAAGGCTTCAGAAGGTGCAGAGTACTACAGCCAGAATAATTTCCCAGTCGAAGAAATCTGACCACATAACTCCACTGGCTTCCTGTACAATACCAGATTAAGTACAACATTCTTCTCCTTGTGTTCAAGAGTATCCATGGTATAGCTCCACAGTACCTCACTGATCTGTTCCAGCACTATACTCCTGCGCGTTCCCTCCAACCAAGTGATCAGTGTCGTTAACAACGCATTTGACTAGGACAAAAACATATGGTGATAGGTGTCTTGAAACAGCTGGCCCACATTTCTGAAACAATCTTCCATATCACCTCAGAACACAACCTTATCTATGTGCTTTTAAATCAGATCTAAAGACGTGTCTATTCTCCGAGGCCTTTGAACATTATGTGATGAATTTACAATCTTGGACCCCAAGCGCCTTTGAGCATTCTACGGATATTGGTGCTATATAAGTATTTGTATTGATTGATTGATTGATTGATTGATTTACAGGAATAAAATCTGAAACCTAAGGTTTATGCTTTGTAAACTTCTTGTTGTTGTTTCAGTTTGTGATACATTTCATGAACAATGTTGTTTAAAATTTCATACACTACATTGAACTTTTCAAGACAGTCATGTAACATATTCTTATCAATTAGATATATATTCAATCAAATTAGTTTTTGTTACTTTCGTCCGTATCACCGAACTTCAATTCAAATTAGACAGCTGTAAGATAGCATTCACAATGGTACAGCTACAAAATGTGAATTTGGTAAAACCATTTGTATTTTGTCCTATTTCACAAATGCGTCCAATCTGTTGCTGTAAGTACATCTGATGAGAGCGTTACGTGACTGGTATAAAGCATTATCTGCAGAAGTCAGCGCTCAAAATAAACACTTATGCTCAGTAGAGATAGCAGCAGATCCATAACATGTAATTGGATATATTCATTCATTTTGACATCTTATGATGAGTAACGCAAAAAACATACCAAACTACACTCTTGATTTTTAACACAATACCAAACTAATCGATCTCATAAACAATTATCCTTATTTTAGCATTGAAGTCTCCATCAGAAATAATTGACATCATTGAGAAAATGCCAAGTTCTACCACAATTGCTATCTAATATTTATTGCTCTTGTAATATCTATGTCCTCAGACCAATGTTGTGTAGGCTTGTAATCGAAACGTTATCTTGGGAAATCAAACGTTCACTGTGTTGACATATCAAGCAGTGAATATAGCACGAGTGATCTCCAGACGGATCTATAAGCTGAGTCTGTGTAACCGTGTAAGTGCTGTCTCGACTCCAGATAATACCTGATGCCCTGACATTCACTATTAATCTTAATTATGTTTTTAATTTTATGATACGTCTGTTAAATCAGTAACGAGTGTTTCATCATGCATCAGATTGATATTTAAATAATTCAAAGTGACATACTACCCAGCACAAATCTCATACCTGATATGGTATTTCTAATCTTGTATCTATAAATCATGGTTCTGAAGCACTTCAATGATTGATGTCATTAATGTTGTATATTTAAGACTAATGTGTATGCCTCATATCTGAATTGACAAAGACACACAGAAAAATGTTGCCAGAAAAAAGTGCTCCTTCTAATGTGTTGAATGACAAGACATTACGGTTTAAAAGCGATTGTGTCATTTGCTTGGAATTAAGACCTTCCGTGTTACAATAGTGAACAGATCTGAACATATCAAAAGTCATCACTTCAGGTGGTCGGTAATACACATGCAGTTTCAGAAAGATATCATGAACAATGTTTTAGTGTTGCTTCGGAAACGAAATGAGTATAGACAGACTGACGGATGGATGGATCGACTGACACACAGACGGATAGGGCGACGACTATATCCCAAGGTATTACATACAAAACATACATAACAAAACGATGGTGATAAATTGGAATGTGTCAGATGGTAACAACACAACACACAACATACCAACCTGTACTATCATTGGGCACCAAACCTTGAAATATTGCAGATAGTGAGAAATCTTTCAAACTATTCACGCATCCAAAAGAGATAGCAGTAGAAGAAGCAGTAATATTAATAAATTGTTACCACCACGACATTTAGGTTCATCTGGCTGTTATAACTTCCTTATATGTGTGAAATTGTATTCCCTTTTTACTGTATTAATAATTAAATCAATATTCTTCAGATGTTGGTTACCTGAAAAGCATTAAGTGGTAGATTAGGTTCAAATACGACTGAAACTAACTTAAGTTAAGTCAAAATTAAAGTTAGCAACAGTTTAGCAAAGGCACTAAATTCATAATGTTTCACAAATAATATTCCGCTAAATGCAAGACATAAATATGCAAAAGAGAGATGAAAGAAATGATGTATTATATATAATTAGTTCATTAGACACTTGTTATTTACATACCTGTAACATCAAATCAGTATGGTATTACCTTATTTGATTGAAAGTTAACACATGGCTTGCCCTGAAGATAAACTCATTACAATAGTAAGTTAGCCGAGAAGAGGACATTGTGATGAAATTAAACAAGTGAAACCAAGTGAAATGTCAGGCCTATTAGTAATTAGAATTTCAGTGCAAATAGAAAAGGATTCGATCATGATGTACACTCGAATTTTGCAATGATATACATGATAAGTATGAAGATACGAACCTTAAATCCTCCAAATGGCAAGTTAATCGTGACCAAACTTATTCCCATGTAGTTTCACAGTATGGACTGATAACTGATAAGAAAGTCATTATGTAGAGGTATAAACAACCAAAGCAGCATCGTTAACGTATAATTGTTTTCCAGCAAATGCATTTACAAAACATCTCCTGCTCAAATGAAGTTGGTATCGGACAAGAATATACAATATGCAAAGCAGAATAACATTATTATGGCTATATGCATTAAAACTGTACCGCGTTTTATTAATGCCTTCAATGAACTCCGTGAAGAGGATTGTCTAGACTGTTTTATAGTGGTACTTGCAATGCAGTTTTATAGGAAAGATTCAAATGTGTGCCACATACCTATTCTCTGAAGATATGACGTGATGTCAGTTTTATGGAAGCAATCAATACAGATGAGGTTGTATTGTAACTATTGAAGAGCTCAAAGTAAAAGCTGATAGATGGAAATTGCATTTTCATTCGGTCAAAGGAGCCAAATTGACTTTCCGCTGTCTGGAAAACTTTACACCAGAACAATGAGGTTGCCAGGGACAGATATATTCTATTGGCAATTATTCTCCTATTAAGAACTGTCTGAGAATGTAAAGCATATTTGCAAGAAACCCGAAATAGACATACACTTCCAAATTCTATCTGAGCTTGGAAGCATATGATGTGTAATATGTTAAATTGTTCTTTTCAAATTTATGACCATGAAATTTGAATTAGGAATATGAATATGATATAAGGTTAATATGATAAATAAAAATAATTAAAAATTTAATTAAAAAACACTTATTGTTTGCAGTTATCTCTGACTACAAAAGGAATTGTCACCTAGTCAACTTCTGTGTAATTTAAAATGTAACAAGAAACCTTGCTTTGTGATAATTGGACACTTGTCAATCGATTGGACAACCGATCATGGATACTGAATTTCTTGACCCGTTTCAAATAGGAAGGGTTAAATATATAAATTGAATTGCCTATGTTACACAAAAACGAATCGTTAGAACATAGTGTCTCGAGTGTCTTGGAATGAATTATATTTTATAAATTTATATATACTGGCTGACCATTTTACTTATTTAGTAATGACTATAGTAAATTGATGGAGTTCGAAAATGAGATGTGTGCAATTGTTTTTTCCGGAGTTAGTGCCCATTTTCCGTATTTCGGGACTCATGTTCATGGTATCTCCAATTGTGGACAGCTTTTCTCAGGAACTATTTAAGATAGGATAACCAAATTTGGTGTGTGGCTTGTGGGTATTGATATATTGAAGAAGTTTGAAAATAAGAAGCTTGTGATTATTTTTCAGGAGTTATTGCCCTTTGAGCCGTTTTTGACCCTGTTCTAGGTATCTTCAAAGGGGACAGCTTTTCTCAGAAACTGTTTAAAATCAAATCAGTTGTGTGGCTTGAGGGGTATCAATATATTGATGGAATGAAAATGAGAAGTGCATCATTATTTCTTCTCAAATAATTTCCCTTGTTGCGTCATGCGGGGGATGTTGATGACTATGTCTTCTTGTTTGTATATATACTGACATATGTCCATAGTATCCCTTACCAAATTAGTCGAAACGAAATTATAAATAAATTAGTTAAACGATTTTAAATTGGTAAGGAATTTTCACATAAGCAATGAATATATTCTATTAATTTTCTTGTTTTAGATTCTAGAAAGCGCGGGAAAGTTGATCAGGTGATCAGTACCGCACACATTCACCTAAACTAGTTTCTGATAAATAAAGAATATAAAGAATAATATAGAATGAGGCAAATAAATAAATAAATCAGCACATTCCATTAACTATCTTCCTCATGCACGTTAATATAACAAATTACGTTTAAAATAATGTATATATCTTTAGAGGCTTTTAGTGCGGGACTACAACCACACACAACAAATATGGCGGCTTCTGCTAATCATGTTTGTCATTTTTGTGATGGGTATTCTGTGGCAGAATTGCATTGGCTACAGCAGCGACAACGCCAGTGTCATGATAGGCAGAAACAACTGTACGGGAGGAAAATCCGAACGTATTAGACCTGGTCGCAGTACACTGTATAAAGAATGCTGAGACCGCGGAGAAGACCTGTTGACCGATGTTTACTTCCATTTCAACCACAGGTAGTCTGTTTATGTGGTTTAAACATTATTATTTCATAAAATGAAATAAGGATTGGTGAACAAGCCACAAGGCTTATTTGAACACCGCTCCTTTACAACGTATAATACATAACATAAAAGCGACGACAACGATGTTGATTATGAAAAACATATACAAACATGAAACATTATTATATCATATCTTGCAAGCAATATTTATCTTTAGTCTGTTTATGTATAGAATATACTCCGAAAACACGTCATTACTTGTGCATGTGGTTTAGTCTGAGGCCGTTAGCCCGAAGACTAAACCTCGTGCACAACTAATGACGTGTTTGAGGGGTCTATTCTAGTTAAACCTAAATTCGAAACCGGTTTCAGTTTCGTCTTACATACATATTACTATTCCAAGTATGTGATTCAACAATCTATCCATGCACACATCACAATGCACGCAGTGTACTAATGACGTCTCTTTTCGCATATGATTCACGTGCACAAGCACATAAATCGATTGTTACGCAGAATGCACACGCTCAGATACTGACAAGAAACGTGATAATGACGCTATATATAAAGGTGTTTCACGCATTAAATCATTATACTCTTTCCAGATCGTAGGTAAGCATGTCCAGTGATAGCGATACCCAAAGTATTTTTTTTCGAATTGAGTCATTTACAGCAGACGACATCAATTCGGATTTAAAAAATATCCTAGATGATGTGTGTCTACCAACCCCTGATTTTGTATTAACTGACAAAACTTTAAGTAACATTTCCTCAGATGACAACGTTGTTTCAAATAGAATACCTAGTTCGAAATAGTCAAGGGTTTTACACAAAAGATACCCGTTCAGATTATTTGGCAAACAATGAACATGAACATTCGGAAAATACCATTACATCCAGATTTTGAAAACATTTGTCAGAAGCTGAGAAACAAAAACACAGAGAAGAAAAGTCATTGGGCTGTCAGGTTATTTGATGCATGGTTTTCCACAAGACATGGTCGAAAGGCAGAGGGCAAATCTCTACTGCCATTTGATGATTATGAATTGAACCGAATCATGATTCCGTTTATAACTGAAATAAAAGCCCTGAATGTTGATTAACACCATGAAAACACCCTCCACGAAATACTTATATCAATACAGTATTACTTACGCCAAAATTGGATAAGGACGTAAATTTCAGTACTGATTTTGAGTTTTTTGGATTACAAAGAATTTTAAATGCTAAAAACTGGCAGAAGCTGGTATCGGTATTTGAAAACGGAAAGCTGATATATATTAACTTGTGAGCAAGAAGATATGTTATGGGAGCAGGGCATCTTGTTAGAGGACACCCCACAGAAACTCCTGAATACAATATTCTACCTGAATTGAATTTTCTTTTGTCTAAGAGGAAAACTTTATCATGAAAAACGGATTGAAACACCCCCAAATACCGTGAAGGTGTCACAAAAACTAACAATGGAGGACTTAAACACAAATCCCTTGAAATGAAAAGTAGTGTTGTAGGGCCAAACTCCGAAAAAAAAGAGGTATGTCCTGTCCGCCTTCACGAGAAGTATCTGTCTCTGAGGCAAATAAAGTTTATTTATTCATTTGTGTTTCATTTTTCACGAATAACAAATGCTAACTAATTAACGTTTGTATCAGATGGTTGGACGTTAAGTTTAATATATTTAATTGTGTTGTTTAACACTCTGTTGAGTCTGTTCTGTAGTTGTAACTAAGGTTAGGTAAATATTCCGACTGCAACCAATCTTACTAAAAGTAATAGAAAAGATAAGTAACACTACTTTACTTGTACATCTCTATGCAGAATGATAACGAGATTTACTTATTACGGATATACAAGAGAGAAAATTTAGCATTCTGTCTATGTGTTATAAACCAAGAGTTCCAACGTCTGCTAACTACTAATAAAAAACCGTAGGTAGCATTATAACATTCATTTCAAATGCAGAGTATTGTTTAAAAGGTTGAATAGATAAATGAGGACATCTTTGTTACTTTAATGACATATTCTACACTTTAATATTTCACCATTAGAATGGTAAAATAAATACCCCATAAATAAAGGTTTATGTTTAAAGGTATAATAAGTGAATTGTTGGATTCACATATGACATTCAAATAATGCTATTTTATAAATGAGAACATACTGTTTATGACAAATATAATTTTAATGTAAATCGGTGCTTTAGAGCGACAACATCGACGTTTGAAGACGTCATTTTGCATCGAAATCAGCAGAAATCAGCGCTTGCCAATTGGTCAAGCGTATGTTTTAAACCTGTCTGTAGAAAGCAGAAATACAAATTTGATTTGATAGTGTTTGATATGTTAAATAACAACTATATTTAACAATGAAACATTTGATTTCGTCTATTTTCATATAAAAAGATGTTTTGAAAACTACGACTTGTCATTTATTTAGCATTTAGGGATGAATTTTTGTGTAGATTTTAGTCTATATCAAGGAATATGGTACTCTGAAAGGTATTGAAGCAAAAATAAGGGTCCTGAAAGACACCTTACCCTATTTTATTTTTATCGTAATGGTGCAGAGGAAGACAGGAACAGCCTCGGCAACTGTAACCCGCCCTGGACCTGCCACGCCTACTGACCACACGACCTCTGACCCCTTTCCCCACACTACCGGGACCCGCTCCGACTTCTTCTGCCTCCACCCCACGAGATGACACGAAATCCATCCAGTTCACGGTCGAGCGTAATGGAGCAAAGATTACTCTAACAATGTGAGAGCTATTGAATTCTGCTATTAAAATGTTGAACCTGCGAGTCTGTTTTTATTATTTTCAGTTCCATTAATGTCGCCATGTGTGCTAATGAATAAATGCCAAAGGTGATAATATACCAATATTCTTAAAGGGACAGTTCTATAGGGGTACTTTTGTGGAGACGAAATTCCAGGGAACGTTCTCTTTGACACATATATTATTAATGCATGCTTATAAAACAACCCGGCTGACACATGTTACTAAGTGCTATATTTGGAGCATGTATTGATAACACATATGTATCAAATCGAAAATCCACTTGATTGTCGTCTCCCGACTATTAAATTATGTTTTATCTATTATTATTATATCAATAATACATATTTTTTAAATCTATAATTATGGAAATAAAGTTTATTATTCAAATTCAAGGTATTTTTTTAAAACAAAAGAAAAAAATTAAAAAATTTAATGATATGAAAGTCATTAAAAGTTTGAAATGACATCTTTGTGTGGGAGAATTTTTTTCTCATCAATTAAGCCTATTGCTTAATGTCACTTTTTTTCTCTCTCTCAGATAGTTAGACAGTGATTAATGTAAATACATTTTAATTACCCTGATTGTAAAGAGTGTTCCCATGTGCCAATAAAAAGTATTATAATTTTAGTTTGCAGTGGAAAGAGAAAAGATGAGTATATTAGAATTCAACGGGACAGAACCATGAAGATTTTGAAACACTGTTCTACTAGATGACAATCGCTTCAGACTAGTGTTGGACATCTCCTACATCACTGGGCGGATCTACGCAGCTACTTCTCCAGCCGAGAAGAACAGGAGAAGAGTGGTCGCGTCAAAAGGTGCAATAAAGTTGTTACGGTAAGATACCACGGACGTTTTAAGTATGTCAAATCTATCAGGGATGTAAAGTGATAAGAGAAAACCTTTCGAGATTGATTGCTTTTGCTAGGAATGAAATATCGACTATATATATTCTTGATTTTGTTCGATGTATTTCTTAGACACCATTTTGGCCCACTCAAGTTTGACGAGTAAATAATCGTGATTCAATTGTCGTAGCTTGAAAAATAATGCACCGTTGTCGTTGATGTTTGTTTTAATCGAAATTCTGAAATATGTATTTCATGTAAAATGCGTGATAAAATATTTTAATGTGGACTTGTTTGGGCAGGGGGTAAAACTCGTGTTGCATCCCTTTCTTTATTTATTAGTATAGGGTGTATCGTATCGAAGTATTGGACCTAGGAACTGTTTTGTTTCAGCAATACAAACCCCTGTGCTATTTCTCTCAATATGGTTACTGGGTTAGTTTGTGCATCAGGGGGGCGGGATAGCGCAGTGGTTAGTGCGTTCGGCTTCGGATAAAGAGGTCCGGGGTTCGAATCCAGCCAGGGGCACGGCAACTTTGTCTGCAGTAGAGAACTGTTCTATACGCAGTATGGTTTGGGTGCAATGCTACACTGAATTTCAGAGTAGTACCACCCATGGTTCGCTAGTTCCAGCCGTTGCTTGCAGGTTTCACCGCAATGCATAGCCACATGGCTTTGCGGGCTTTATCCCCGCCGTAATACTAGCAGCCGCGATATACGAGAGTGAAAAACTCTTGAAAGCGGCGTTAAACCCCAACTCACAATTTGTGCATCAGCTAGTTAGCTCTGGTACATACCTGCAACAATAAATAAATAAGACTTATGTTTTGAATTGATTTAATTGTCATGTTAATATTGTTAAATTTCAGGAATGTTTCAAGACAATAATATTGGATACGATTGTAATAATGTAAATGCTTATTACTTAAGATTTCAGTGTTTCAGTGGCTGTCAGATCCTGGACTATAAGCTGACACCACCAGGAGAACTCTCTGTCTTCCAGAAGAAGGTGGCCAGGCTGTACAGTTCTTGACCAACATGGACAATATGTCACTCCACACAGGTCGACTGTGCTGCCAACTCGAATGCAGAGACAGAAAGATCGTTTTCAATTCTGAGAAAAATTGAGAGGGATGACAGGGGAAACCTTTCCAACAGGACTGTCAATTTCCTGATGTCAGTCAAATGAACAAGTGTGTGGATCGTATTGATTTCAAACCCCAAAATGAATTGTTAGTTAAAGTTAAGAAAGCCTGTTACTCTGTGCATACTTCCCCCCCCCCCCCCCCCCCCCCCCCCCCCCCAAACCTTTTCTCTTTTTAAACCAAGCTGAATCTAAACTGAAACTAAATCTGAAAGGATGTATATGTTATATAAGTTTATAAAATGTCCTTCCATGGGGACCCGAAGTCCCACCTTTTTTCACCAAATCTACAATCCCTGCCAGAAAATAACATATGTCGGGTAACATACTGAATTCTATTGGAAATAATGCTCTCAGACAGATCCATGATTCTGACTGGCTGGATTGTTAGACACCAAACACTAAGTATGTCTTTTGAAAAAAGATGTTTTTCTAAATGTATGAGATTGACAATCTGTAATAATGTTCAAAAGTATGTTATGAATGTTAGTATGAATCTAAAAGCCTCTTCCAACCAATTTTCCATTCAACAATGTATATAGCTACGACCTAATTAAAACCAAATGAGTTTGGACCATTACGAAACACTCGATGTATCAACATTCTGAAGTGTGGGAAGACGTTTTAAAGTTATCAGTATATGGTCAACGTCTGAGTGACTGAAACAACGTATCAATCGTCCAAATAATTAAATAGTCCACTTATTTCAAATACATTATACATGTATAGAGGTACACAAGTACAACACAAATATAACAGTCTATTGTGAACATTAAACGCGATAGATTCACTTGAATATCTTGTAAATGAGATGTCAAACACAATTCCAATATGTTAAAAAGTAAAAGAAAATGATGTTACATGATATGCATGACTATGGTGTAAAGCTACATGAAAAAACAAATCGATGAAGAGGATTATATTCTATTAGATAAACTACGACAGTCATCTATAGCTTGTTGACAGGTTCCTTTGTGACGTAAATGTTTGTGGATAATATAATAAACAGAAGTCAGCTATCTCCATTATTTATTTAAACATTAAAGAAGATATCATTTCTGTCAGCTTATAAGGTTAATACCACATGAGATGATCAACCCTCCAGACACTTTCAGTATGATACTCTGCAGTGATTGGAGCCTTTCTGATGTTGTCGGTACCTTCGTGATAAGCACTAGGTCTTCTAATTGGAATATTGACAAAATGACTCTTTTTAGTATTATATTGTAATGCAGTTTCAATAGTAGAGCATATAACAAAATAAACTTATACAATTACATTATTGAGGTTATTACATTTAAGCTAATGTGCATGGATGACCTTAATGATCAACAAAATAACATTGGCTCTAAATAAAATCCTTTCGGTTACAATATGAAGCTGGCAATATAAATTGTACCATCAAAGTAAACAATGATTAAGACGTAGAATACTGACAGAGATTGATAAAGTTGATCTAAATTGTTTAGATGATATGGATGATGCAGCAACCTCAGTCCAGGAATCATTGAAACTGTAGGAATCTACAATACGATGAGATTCTACAATACGATGAGATTCAGACTGTATCAGTGGACATAGATTGCTGACATAGAACACAGGAGTTAGTTCTCATTATATAAATATCTGATGTATGACCCAGCCCGATGAAATATTAATGAAGGTATATCATGATTCATTGACTATACATATGATATAAATCTGCTTGGATAGAGTTAAAGTAATATGAGTTCACCTCGTTTACTCATCCATTATTTTGCTTTAAACATGGATATACAAACGTTACTACTTCAATCAATAGTATATCAGGCAGTACAATTTATCCAAACAACAAGCAAAAAAGTGAGCGTGGCTCACTAATACCCCCGACTGTTTAAGTTTGACATTTTTATTTTACTTAAAGAGAGAGGTGTCTGCACACCTAAGGATTGATAAGCTTTGAAATGTAATTGCTAAGATTAAACTGTTTGTGAAAATGGTAGGACAAGTCTCGATCTTCATGTGAAAAAGGTGGTTTAAGTCAAAATAGGAATAAAAGTAACTTGAAAAGGTATTGGTAATATAATACACTACTGCTATTACCACTGATTTCAACTTTAATTTGGAAATTAATCCATCATAATGATTCATTCGAGTGACTTTAAACAACAGGTACATGGAAGCACACCACTGAAGGCACAGTGAGAGATATACAGCAGTTTATGGCTGAAAGGAAAGAAAATTTAACTTTTCCCAAAATATAACCAGTAGAAATATAAAATAGTAAAATCAACGAGAACACAGAAGTAGCTTTTGATGAAAGTTACATGAAAAAGAAAATGATGAAGTCAACAAATCACAATACAGAAGTACTCGTAGCTTCATTCACTCTAGCTATGATAAAGTAAAAGAATATAAAAAATCGCCAAAAATTCAAAAATTCACCAACTCGGTTTAAACTTCGCACTGCACCTCTCCTAGTGGTGAAGAAGACATGTACTAAATTTAAAAAGGATGAGACGAATAGTTTTTCTGTAATCGATCGGACAAAAATTGTCTTCGGACGGAAGGACGGAATCGTTGGTATAACTATATACCCCCAACCGTTGGTCGGGGGTATAAAAAAGAATGTCTCATCTGTTGAATAAGAAAAGTAAGTGTAATCTTTTGATTTAGTCTTTCAACTTTAATGTTGAACTATTAAATCTTCCTTCTCTTACAAGAAGTTACCTCTAAAGTATTTACCAAGAAACCATCGCTTACTATACAAGATATTCTGTTTGAGTCCAACAATTTTATTTGTCTGGACTGAGAAAATCGTAAAATCTGTTAACATTTTATCAATCATGGATTTTATCTAAACTACACAGAAGTAACTTCAATAGTGTTTGGACTCGTATAGTAAGAACTGTATCTTTTGGCACGGAGACCAATGATACTGTGATCACTGACTATCATGAAACAACGGTAATACAATTATTAGTGTTCGCGAAACTCTTATCCTGGTAGCACAAATGAGAACTTAAAGGAGCATAATAAAGGATACATGTACAAGGAACCTGCCTTGAGGTAGAAACTTTATCTGAATCCAATGTTGAAGATGTTTTCTATGAGATGGGGATTTTACATCCACGTATGCATAATTAAGATATGACACATCAACAATGATGTTCTGCAAAAGAAGATAACTTTATATCTGGTCTTGCATCTTAAAGTTTTGAAGTCTTGATTTTCTTTTATTTAAACATAATTAAGAATCGCTAAAACATCTCTTAACACAATCAGATATTCTGTTTGATGCCGAAGTGCGACTTTTATCTCTGCGCATTTTATTTCAAAAGTGTTCCACAACAACGTCATTAACGGAAACTATTTTCCATGTTATCAGTGTACTTAAGGAACAAATGTCTATGTTTTTGCTTGAGGGCATGGTAATACAATTCAATAATTCAATTTATCGAGTTAGTGTTGGATAATAAAAATAATAATAAGAGTCTGAAGCTTTTATCACGAAGCTCATTTGTGCATAAGTATCATAAGTATTTTGAATCATAAAATCTTCTTAATTTATAAATCATTTACATAACCAAAATTTTAGGAGACACGCTATCTAAAGTATTGGATTGTTTAGTTAACCATTCACATATTTTATAACTGATAACAGATTCGTCTTCTAATATCTGATATTTGATTATTGATCAAGGCAAAATATAAATTATCAGTGACAAACGTTGATCAACTTGTTTAATTAGCTACCGTTATGACACAGTAAAACTGATTGTAACACTTTCTGAGTCAGAATAATACAAACTTGAACAACCACCTGCATTGAACACACTACATTAATAAACAACATATAGTTTAGATTAAACTTCTATACTTATTATATTAAAAATGTGTTTTCATGAATTTGAAAATTTCAAATTCTCCTATTGTCCTTTTCAAGAATCTATACTGTAAAAGAATATTTATTGTAATGAATTGTAAAATGTTTTCAATATGAATCCGAGTGAGTGGCATGCTTTTAATACACTGCAACCAGAACGAGCATCTAGACTCCTCAAAAACCTAAAACAAATGAACTAGCCTTCACGATTTCGCCTAGATAGTTTTACGACTACATGGGCTTCGAAAACTTAATTCATACATCCATTTGATACGTGCATTGGCTAATCAAATTGCTTAAGAAACCAAAGGCATTTGTCAATACTAGTCTTACACTCAGACTCTGAAAGAAGTATTTATTTTTTAAAAGATCACCATTTTATTAAATATTGAAAATTAGACTGTAAGAAATGGAATTTTCAGAGTCTTGCATGTATGATATTCGGAGTTGGTGCCTATCACCGTTAATTAGTTAGAACATAACATTAACAAGCAGGCATCAGATAAGCCCCAGGCAAATTGGTCCCGTCGTTAAATTTGACCTCTTGGTAGGAGGGAGAGTTAATGTGCCTCTCAACAGAGGAAGATGCGAGCCTTGTCATGGTCTCTTTATCATTATATCATTCCTTTTCCACAGCAAAATAAATACTACCAGACGTCTGATTACAGTCTATATATAAGTCTTACCGAGTGTATGGCAGTTTTACAAGACTTGGTGATTTCATCAAAAAGTTGCTGTCCTCTCAGATGAATATTGCTTTTTTTTAAATGAATGACTTACTCCTAGAACTCATCTGAGACCACAACAAAATCATCAAAGAACTTGAATTTATCTCCAATTTCTAGTGAATCTATTTGTGTCAAATGTGGAGAAAACATCATTAAGAAAATGTATCGAAGGAAACTTTTCAAATATAAAGACAAAACCTGTGCGTGTCTACTTCTTGAATATGTTTTAAATATTTCAATAACACGAGGATCTTCCACTGATATCGTGTGTAAATCTTGTACTGATATTGCGTCTAGAGTACAAGAGAAGGTGAATCAATTGAAGACATCATATATGAGAAAACGATAAGTACTTTACACTTAGAATGGAACTACATTTCCACTCAGGTATTACGAAGGAAGGCTTAATTCCCGATGCAACTACCCCGATATCAAACCCAAGTACGACATCAACCCAAGTACATCATCTGGACTTTGCTTTGAAGATATTCCGGTGAGTAAATTAATTTTTCTTGTAAAGTGGCAGTATGCAATGACGTGTATGACGAAGGAACATGCAATCTATGTTAAATGATAGTAAAACAATTCGCGAATGAATTAACTAAGGGGAACTTTTTAAAAAAAGGCCAATTTTGCGGTTTGTCAAGTCAACTTTATTCATAAAAATAACCCTGTTATCAGTCACTCAAAGAAAACAGTAATTTGAGTTTAATCCATTAATGAATTGTGTTCTTACAAATTGAAAAGACAATGGTCAATATAGTCGCTATCATTATGTTAATGTCACCTTTAGTTATTCTTAACTGTTTAGATAATTGATTATGAATAAATTCTTAAAGCATTTAAGCGAGGATATCAAATTGACTACTAATTTGTTAATCCACTGCATGAGTGACAAAAATATCTACTAATAAATATAGTAATAAATACTTACCCTGGAAATCATATTTAAACATTAGGAAAATAACATTCGGTGTTATAAGGACTTTAGTTTAGCATGACAATCATCCGACACAAATAGATATAGATAAAATGTATTTAGCTGATAATTTAAAAATAAGAAGTGTTAATGTAGCCAAATAATGTTTAAGACCAAAACAAGGTAACATTAAATACCATTTGTAATTGAGTTTATAAACTTACATTTCTATGTATTTATAGATGATAAATATTGCAAATGTTGTAAATAAAAACACCTTTACCAATGGAGAATATGTTTGTCTAGATTATGCTAGTAACTTAACATCACACAAAGCCGTGAAATACACCATGAAAAAATGTTCTGGCATAAAATAGTGAGCAATATATTCAATTATTTATTAATAGTGCATCACTATTTACTTAAAATAATCTCAAAGATAGAGAAAATTCAGTTATTACTCAACCGTGGTGAGATCACTCATTAGATAACAATGACTTGGTTACACACGTGTGATACCACCGCGTGTTGCCATTAAGTCATAATCGGCGCGTGACGTCACAGTCGTTTTTGGTTGACGTCACATTGTTAGCCGCGCGACTGCAATAGCGGATGACCTATTTGCAAGTGAGCGTCAATAACAACGATTTTCTTGCAATTCAGCGCTATTGATATCATTGAATAATAAATAAAATACTAAGTCGGTCCCGTTTGATAACATGTTTATGAAACTCGTGAATGGCATCGGTATTTAAAATACCAAACCATTCACTCGTTTAATAAACATGTTATCAAACGGAACATCGTTTAGTATTCTATATATAATAGAAAGATCAATCAATACTTCACATGTTCTCGCTGAATTTACTGTTGAATGTCCAGTTTAACATTGCATTGATAACTATGAAAACGTCTCTTCCATCAAATATAACTGGTACTAAAGGAAGAATCAAATGAAACAAATAGTGAATAATTGTTATTTGTTTATTTATCAACTTCATGTACTTAATTTTAAAAATAAAATTCACTCTCTTTGAATATCTCGAATATATTTTTTTCAAATCTGAAACGCTCATTTATTCACCTCAACCAATTTATTGCCACACTGCTGACATTACAAGTTTTTAAGTAAAGTAAATGAGATTTACACAACTCACACAAGCCCAGATCAGCGTGCTATCCAGAGGACTGAAGTTTGTCCCAACCAACAAGCTCCATATGCACGTGCCACGGTTAAGATCCACAAAGACCCACCTAAATGCAGACTCCTTGTGTGTTCCAGAGACACAGTATCTCATAACACTGCCCAACACCTCAATTATTTTTCCTCGGCCACCCCACTCAAAACCATCATTAAGGCTAATGGTAGGAAATATGTCCAAAAACAACAACAACCTAAAGGAGTTGTTTACAACATTAGCTGCGACTGCGGCAGCAACTACATTGGGGAAACATCAAGACCGCTCAACACACGCATCAAAGAACACAAAACTTCAACAATCAATGGAGACAACAAATCAGCCATTTCGGAACACATCACCAAATTTCCACAACACAACATCCATTGGGACTCAAAACACTCAAAACACTCACAAACAACAAACATGACTACACTCACCAGCGTTTAGCTGAAGCCGTGCATATTGTTAGACATAAGCCCTCTATGAATAGGGATCAAGGCTATTTCATCCTATCAGCTTACAACCGCTTAATCCACAAATGATTAATCCTATCTACTCACTCTGGCTTCCACCTGCACCACTAATTGGTACCCTCATCCTGCCTTTGTCCTCTCATCCGCCACCCCCTGGCTAATTAACTTACTACTCTCTGGTTTCCTTGTTATCACAACTTCACTTGTACAACCATTTATGTCATTGTTACCTCATCTTGTTGTATGTGTTATCTCTTTATCATACCAACATGTATCCTGTATATAATCTGCTGTTTCACCATCCATTCCATATGCTTGATAACGGTATAAGGATCTATACCGAAACGTCGCTATTGTTAATAAAGAAGTTGATCATCCATAAAATATTTGTCTTCTTCATCACACCAACTTCTAGAATGCCTCTCAAACAGTTTAAAGTAAATGAGGTAAAAGAAAATAACAAATGAATGAGTCTGTTATAAAGTGCTCTCAAATGAACCATGTCTATATTTGGAAATGCATCCCTGTTACTACTTTGTAGGCTACAATGTTGACTTCTTCACAAAGCTTAGACACATGACCATCTCAGATCAAAGTAAAAGTCAACACATGTTCAAGATGAGTGCCTACACAACCAGGGTGGGTGGAAATCATCTAGACGATTCTCGCCCTCAGGTTGCTCCTGATCTGAACTGAACCGTTTGATACCTTTCTACCCAGTGCAGTTGAACAGGAATAAATCATCAATGAAATGGCTTTCATTGTAGCTCAGATATTGAATAAATGCGTTCCAGCCTTTACCAGTTTTCGAAATGCATTTGAACGAAACATTCCACACAAATACATGGCAGAAATGAAGACTAAAACAGAAAGGCTTATCATGGGTGTTTTAGAGAAAAAATGAACAGTACAATGACCAAATGACTGACATTTGTAAATTTCTGCAAGGATGTGTACCAAGCCATGACGAGAATAAAACATCCGTCAGAAAACCTGCAAAGGTAATAGGCAGAGGTGACCTCACTTCGAACGTCACAAAACTGCTCAAGATGGTGTACAGAACGGTACATCACCCTCCATGAAGCTTGAGGGGCTCATACACAGGATAGAGGAATTTCATAAATCAGTTAGATACTGTAATAAAGAGTACCAACGACCAAGAGCACTCTATAAGCATGAATCAGCAAAACATGACCATGCTGTTCCCATTTCAACCCTGAAACTCACATTGATTCACCTTCAGAAAACTCAAAGTCATCGGTGTAAGACAATGTTTTGCCCTTGGTCTTCTCAGACTCAACCACAAGGATGGCATTCAAATGGGTGATGGTGGACGGATAGCTCGGTTATGTAAGATGTGCATGCTGTACTACAAAGCATGTATAACTGTCCAACATATGCCTTTGCAGTGTTGGAAACACTTTCTCAAATGTGAAACAGAGGGACAGTCCTAGAGACTGAAGTGGAACAGAACTGGGAACCACTCCGGAAAACAGAAAAGTAACCACCCAAATGACATTGGAACATTGTAATCGAGAGATATGGTCCAAAACCATCAGGGGGAAATAATATTAAAGAATAATTCTGCACGTCAAGAGGGATCAGCCAGACAAGGCATTGGAAAATAATACCACCAAGAATGTGAGTCGGGACATTGTTAGACTGGCAATGCAATTTCACCTGGAAGGAGATGTGTTCACCTTACCAGTTACAATCAGAACTGTGTGTAAGAACTATGAGTGACCGCTTTGTGAACTCATCAATGTCACTTTCAGATGTTGTTATGATTTGAGATTATTATTCTGTGGCATATACCACTGACGTATTTGGGTCCGGGGTTCGAATCCCGCCAGGGGCACGGCAACTTTGCCTGCAGTAGAGAACTGTTCTACACGCAGTAAGGTTTGTGTGCAATTCTACACTGAGTGTCATAGTTGTACCACCAATGGTTCGCTAGTTCCAGCCGTTTCACCGCAATGCATAGCCACATGGCGTTGCAGGTTTTCTCCCTGTCGTAATACTAGCAGCCGCGTTATATTTGAAATACTCTTGAAAGCTGCGTTAAACCACACCTGACGTATTTCCCGGACAGAGACTTTCACAGTTACAGTGGTGTGTACTTTCACAATGACAAAAACATTGACATGTCTTAACAAACAAGTCACAGCATGAATGAGCAGTTGAAGAGAACACAAAGTCCTTAAGTAACTGTTTCCTTCTACAGTCTCTCCGTTTGCAGTAGTATTTCATACAAGGGCGTTATCCTCTTCTGCCTGCCAAATGGCGTTTGTATTTCATCAGGATAGTATGTGCCTGCATGGTCATCAGTACGACCAGCTCTACACGTCTCTGGCATGTTGTCCTCAATGCCATTTGCTGACCCATAATGAATGATGTGGTTGACACCTTTAACATCCAGACCCATGCTGAAGTACTCGTTTGACGTTGTTTGTATCCATGAAAGAGGTCCGTATGCTTTCCTTGACACTGTCATCCGTAGACTTGTGAAACATCAAAGAGTATGCTTGCTTCATTCTGCTTATTTGGATTAGGGGGAGAATACATTGTACCTACATGCAGTATATTGACACAATTTGAGTCTATGAGGTGAATGATATCTTATATATAGTTTCTTGTTGTTCACACACATTATTGACATGAATGAAAAAGTACCTTAAAATGAATAAACACAACCAATATACCAAACTATAATCTTGATTTGTTACATAATACCAAACTCCTTAATCTCAAAGGCAAGGATAATGATTTTAGCACTGAAGCCTCCATCAGAGATGATTGACATCATTGGAGAAACCTCAAGTTCTACCACAATAGCTATCAAACATGTATTTATCTTGTGACGTCTATGTTCCAAGACGATCGTTTTGTTGACTTGTAATCGAAATGTTATCTTGGGAAATCAGGCGTTCATTCTGTGTTGACAAATCAAACAGAGAATAAACCACGAGCGATCTCCAGACAGATCTATAAAGTTGAGTCTATGTAACCTTGTTAGTGTAGTCCCGAATCGAGAGAATATCTGATATCCTGACATTCAATGTAAATGATGTTTTAAATGTATAAGATACCTATGATGAATCAGTATCGAGTGTTTTATCATATAGCAGCTTAATATTTCAAATATCTAGGTGACAGAATAACCAATACAAATTTCCGATGTGAGTGGTTATTTCGAATCATGTATCTAGAAGTCTTGATTCTGAAAGCAATCTCTATCTAAGACTAACGATTAAGCCTCATAATCAAATATACCTTTTAGTGTGTTTATAGAATACAAGTTATTGAAGTTTAAATCGAAATAATACATTTACAAAACAATTCATGATACAACAGTGAACAAATAATGGAATAACAGTATCTTTATTGGTATTGTTATTATAGGGATTGATATTATGGTGACATGGTGTCGTGAAGATTGCTAATTACGAGGGGCGTTCAATAAGTGTTGCAACTTCAATATAAAACCAACTCGCGTAGTCAATTTTTTACTTTTATTTTTCAATATAGTTACCCTTCACCTCAATACACTTATTCCATTTCTCTTTAAGACTTTTGATGCCGCTTTTGTAGAAGTCTTCCGTTTGCCCCCCTAACCACGCCTCTGTGGCAGCTTTGACGTCTTCGTCATCCCGGTGCCTTCCACGTAGGGCGGATTTCAGGTTTCTGAACAGGAAGTAGTCACAGGGGGCTAGGTCTGGGCTGTAGGGTGGGTGGTTAAGCTGTTCGAATCCACAATCACGTATAGCGGCCTGTGCAACTCTTGACTTGTGGACTGGAGCGTTGTCATGCAAAATCAGAACACCACGTGTCAACATTCCACGGCGTTTCTGTCGAATTGTCTTTCGCAATTCTTGCATTAGGTTGGCATAATATTGACCATTCATTGTAGTTTTGGTTGGCAAGTAATCAATTAATAATATGCCTTTTGCATCCCAAAAGATTGTCGCCATAACCTTGCCAGCTGATGGTTGAGTGCGAAACTTCAGGGGAGGCGGTGAACTCGGGTGCTTCTATTGCTTGGATTCCAGTTTAGTTTCCGGGTCCCAGTGGTGGATCCAGGTTTCGTCACCTGTCACCAGACGAGACAAAAACCTGGCTTCATCCGCATTAAACCGATCCAGGAGCTCCATGCAACTTTCGGTTCTTTTCTGGCGATCTTGTGCTGTGAGGTTTCTGGGTACCCATCTTGCAGATACCTTGGACATACCAAGATGGTCATGAATTATTTTTTCAACACTTCCAACTGATATCTGGAATTCCAAAGACAGTTCAGAAACTTTAACACGGCGGTCAGCTAAAATTCGTCTTTCGATAGCGGCAATAACTTCCGGTCAGGTGACTTCAGATGGCCTGCCTGACCGTGGGTCATCGTCTAAGGACTCCCTGCCCCGCTTGAACTGAAGAGACCAGCGACAAACTGTTGAAAAGTTAGGAGCATCCTTACCCATCACATTACACATACGATTATGTATTTCTGTAGCTTTGCATCCCTCTTTAGTAAGGAACTTGATCACAGCGCGTTGTTCATGTTTGAGAGAATCCATGATTCCATGATGATGAGACCCCTAGGTCAGCGCAGCTATTATATCTAAATAATTGTTATGTCTAGAAATTGTTTTGACATGTGTCAATGTTATGTTTTGACTATAGTAACACCTGCTATAAGCTGACACTGTTTATGTAAACACCAATGCCCCGCTTGCAACACTTATTGAACGCCCCTCGTATGTAATCCTGATTCCTTAATGTGGCGGCTGCAAATTACCAATTTATTATTGAAAAAGCATGTACTTTGTTTATCAGCACAGACCCCCTTCTTGTATATCAAGTGTAAAATTATATGTTATTTGTATTTCGTGAGGAAGTAAATTGCTTTTTTCAACTTCTCTGGTAGAGAACCACATTTGTCGTATTCTCGCACCTGTGATCATCAGGTCAATTTTCAATTTAGGCAAGATGAAATGGACAGAAAGAGTTTCAAAATTTCAAATGCCTTGAAGTTTGAAAGTTGGAATATGAAAGTATAGATACTATGTATCAATTGAACATCCGATTGGGTTAACATTATGATTTTGATGAAAACGAAAATAATAATGAAAATCTGATATTCTTTGAACAAACTGTTATACAACAGGAATTCAACCAACACGTACTGCTCCTCCAAACTCACACAAGTCAAGTGTGCCAGATTCTTTCGTAATCTGTCACTTCCCTACGTTAGAAGTGACGCCTATGACACTGTTTAATTGTGTAAGGCTTTCATATCGTCTAGCTACTGATGAAGGCTTCTAAATCGATGTTTGTATGCAGTAAACTAGTGTCCAAAAGAAACGATACCACGTCTTTTAGCGGCCATTACAGGAAACCTTAACGACACAGAAATTTAGTATTATTCTTTTGAGATTTCGTTCCTTTAACATGTGTACCAAATTCATTTCAATCAGTACTTTGCATTCATGTGTACAGGTCTGTATTGACGTGAGGGGTCTGAAAATTTAAATTTCATTCACACAAATGACTGGGACAAATGTTGAAAATGTCAAAAGAGGCGTCACTAAGTCCCATTTGTATTCGGTATGTCCATCCCGAGCGTCAGAACGGGCAAGTACACGTCTATGGGTTGATGACGTCAGACGTCGGATGACGTCAGAAGATAAGCTTTGTCATTCATCAAGGAGACAATGGGCTGACTTGATGGACGCAAGTCAGAGCATAAAGGTCACTAATTCTTCGGTACACACGCTGTCTACAATTGTTCTTGAAGATGCAAAATCTGCTCCCATATGAGAGCATGACCATTGCTCAGTCTCTCTGTTGCCAACGTTGAATTCGTCTGTTTGTTTACTCGTTGTTGACGCCTCAGGAACGTTTTTTGGTATGGACGACGTGTTCAGATATCATGAATTTTCAATCTCTTTTACCAAGGTTGTCTGCTAATCACGTGTCTCAGTGACGTCTTTGACGTTAACGTCGTAATGACGAATGGGTTTCAGAGATGAAATACCCGGATGTGGCGGTCTTCAATAAGCGTAATCACCTTCTTCTCGACCTTCATGTTGTCCGATCTCTATCACGTAACCGTTGCGTAAACCTGGTGACTGCTATGCGCGCGCAACCGAACCTTCTGGCGTCGTCGGCGTGTGAGACTCACTATGTGACAATTCCAACAGCTCTCTCACTCTCAATGGCTGTCAAAACCAATATTTTCTCGTGTGCTTTTCGTTGCTTTGATACCAACGTGTATGGTCAGCCGTTTTACACACTTTATCTGCAGTTGCAAACTATGCTACCTAAAATAATGTCATTCTCACAAAGTGCACCATTTCTTCGGACGTGATAAAATGTTCTCGGTATTTTCGATTGAATACACTGCATTTGGGATGTGGGATACGCAAAACCAAGTTTTCATACGAAGAAAATCACTTTGTAAAAAGATATTTTTTAAAAATAGATGGTATCGTTTCTTTTGGACACTAGTTTATTTTACAACGTATTGCTTAGGATGTTAACCCTTGAAATCGTTTGTTATCAATAACATCTCGATGTGGCTAGAATCCCGCCAGGGGCACGGCAACGTTGTCTGCAGTAGAGAACTGTTCTACACGCAGTTAGGTTTGGGTGCAATGCTGCACTGAATTTCAGCGTAGTACCACCCATGGTTCGCTAGTTCCAGCTGCTGCTCGCAGGTTTCACAGCAAAGCATAGCCACATGGCGATGCGGGCTTTCTCCCTGCCATAATACTAGCAGCCGTGATATAAGTGAAATACTCTTGAAAGCGGCGTTAAACACCAACTCACTCACTCACTCACTCACTCGATGTGGCTAGGAAATGTGAAGTTATTTTCTTTGTGTGTTTAATCCATCTGTTTAATGCATGTCGTAATCAATGCAACCCAATTGCAAATGCAACAGAATGGAGTCATATTATACAAAAAACATGGTTGCACATTTCGTTGCTGCTTTATATCTCGCATTAGTATATCGCTTTGTCATTCAGTAACATCATGTCACAACAGTTTACTTACAGTAACGGCAAAAACGAGATCTCACAAAATGGAAAAGAAATGTTGGAAATTGCAAATCAGTCTTCCTCAGTCAATAATTGGGTCATGCAATTGGCTGTTAACCCACAAGTAAAGATATACTGTAAAACACTTGTATCATAATTGCAAATTTGAGTAAGAAAATTGCCTTTAAGTAATAGCTGATTGCATAGGCGATAATTCAATAACAATGACTTTTGTGAAAGTCAAGTTGTGTATGAAGTACAACTTGATGTCTGTAACGTCCTGTCTCACGAGGCGGTTTAATTGGTGTTAACAACATGTTGGATGCACTTGGAATATGTGTTTCTTCACTAAGATACCACTCAATCATTTTATAAATGAAATATCTCCAGTCATTATGGTGGTTCCAAAATAAGTTTTGAGATTATTTGAGGAAGGTACTCGAGAGTTATGGCAACATTAAAGTTCACAAGACATCATTAATATCAATAAAAAAAAAAAAACAACGGTGAACAAGTGGAATGTTAGATGGTGACAATACTTCAAAAGGCAGTATGTGGCAAACAAACCTGCAGCTGTGCTATTATTTGACACCGGACTTGGAAACATTTCAGATAATGAAAAAGTGTTTAAACTATTCATACCTCCAAAAGAGATAACCAACTGTTTTTATATAAGAAACTGTAGTATTATTATTAGATAGTTAACAACACGAGGGCCATCTGGATGTTCCATACCTATGTGAAAATATTTTCCTTTGTTACTCTATTAATAATCAAATCAATATTCTTCAAATGTTGTTTGCCTAAAGGCATTAGTTAGAAGATAGGTTTAAACACTACATCAAAATCATATTAAATTAAAATAAAAGTAAGATTTAATTTTAAGCAAGGCACTGAATACATAATGTTATACAAATAATATTCCTCTAAATGCAAGACGTTAATATGGAAACAAGGATGAATGAAATGATCATATAGTTCATTAGACACTTGATATTTACAGACTGATTGTAAAATCAAATTAGTATCGTCTCACTTTATTTGATTGTAATTGAACACATGGCTTGCCCTAAAGATAAACTCATTACAATGATACGTTAGCCGAGCAGACTGCAATGTGATGGACAAGTGAAATGTCAGGCCTATTAGCAATGAAATTTTCATCACAAATAAGTCGGATTCGATTGTTGGTACAGACTCAAGTTTGGTAATGAAAAACGTGATAACTATGAAGATATGAACTGCAGACGTTTGTTTTTAATCCACCAAAATTCTTGGCAAAGTGGAGTGTCTGGACTATTTGATTGTAGTACATACATTGCACTTTAACCTGAGTGTTTCAAATGTGTGTTAAATACTTATTCTCTGAAACAGTGACTTGTTGTCAGTTTCATGGAAGCAATCAAGACAGATCATGCTGTATTGTAGCTACTGAAGGGCTCGCAGTAAAGCTGATATATGGAAATTGCATTTACATTCAGTCAAAAGGAGCCGAATTGACTTTCCGCTCTGTCTGGAGAGCTTTGCACCAGAACAATGAGGATACCGGGGATAGACACATTCTATTGGCAATTATTCCCCTATTAAGAACTTTCGGAGGATGTAAAGTGGATTTTCAAGAAACCCGAACTTTCAAATCCTCTCTGATTTGGGAAGCAAATGAAGGATATTCAACCACAAGTTAAAATGTTACTTATGAATATATGACATGAAATGTGATACATTGACATAATGTTTGTATATGCAATCGTTTGTGATCAAATTGTATTTACATTCAGTCAAACAGAGCCGAATTGACTTTATGCTCTGTCTGGAAAGCTTTACACCAGGATAGTCAGGTTACCGGGGACATACACATTCTTTTGGCAATTATTCTCCACTTAAGAACTTTCTAAAGGATGTAAAGTGCATTTGCAAGAAAGCCTAAATAGACATTAACTTTTAAATCCTATCTGATCTTGGAAGGATATGACGTGTAACATGTTTAAATGTTACTTTCAAATTTATTATCATGAATTTTGAATTAGAAAATATGAAGGTAAATATAGTAATTTCAATACACTTATAAATGAACCGTTTGCAGTTATGTCTGATTCCAGTAGAAAAAAACACGGCCAACTTCTATGTAATTTTAAAATGTAACAAGAAACATTGTATTTTGTATTTCGAATTTCATTTAATTTCTATGAAATAAAGACATAACATGTGATTCAATTTGATTTCAGACTGTTTTAACATCATTCTGGCGGGTTAAGTTCTTCAATTTAAATATTTTGCACGTTATACAAACAAGCTAAAGAAATATATCCTAATTTGAAAATAATATTCATTTTATAATATAATATAATAATAATTACAATTTTATTCCGATAGTGAACAAACTTATATGATAGTGAACACACTTACACCTAAACTGGTTAGATTTGGGATCACACTCTATGACATAGTATAAATTCGAGTACTTTTTGAGTCGAGTCTACCATGAGAACAGTCACCTGTAAAATGCTTTTCTTTAACGCTATAATTGAAGTAGAGTATATATTCAAGTCGATGGAGTGAGTGAGTGAGTTATTGTTTAACGCCGCTTCGGCAGTATTTCAGCCATTATCGGCGACAAGTCGATGGAATTGGATGACATGTATCATAAAGTTAAAAAATTTGGCGCAAAGGTTAATAGCCATAGATGATCATGTAATGTATATTGAAACTAGAATACATATATAGTAATAATAATACTTATATAGCGCCTAAATTCCATCCAACAGGTTGCTCAGTGGCGCTTTTTCAGGGGGAATGAGAGAGAATATAGTTTATGATTGGTAACCGAATGCAAGCTGGAAGAGGAGGGTCTTCAAAATAGTCTTAATTCTGGTTTTATCAGGAACAGTTTTTAAGGCAAGGGGTAGTTCATTCCACAGTTGGGGAGCTGCGATCAATCACCCATGGCTGTTTTAGCGATGGGTACCGACAATCGAAGGTTGTCAACAGATCGGAGGGTGCGTAGTGGAATAAACAAGTTGATAAGGCTTCTCACATAGGGACATGAGAAATGTCATTTCTCATTTTTAGGGACATGTGTTGCCCTGAACAAGGACGGGTCAGCCGTTTTGACTGTTTTGATGTAATTTATCGATTGTTTGATCGGTGTTATACATTACAATGAGTTAGATGTGTGTTACATAATTGAAAATAGAGTATTGTTCAGAGATGTAAGTTAGGTGCTTAATGAACTTCGGGGATGCGATTACAAAATGCTCGTTTAAAATATAAAATCGGATATAACGTACATACATTTAGAATTAATTGCTTTCTTTATCCAATATAATTATACTGTTTTGTGGTTATTGGACACTTGACAACCGATTGGACAACCGATCATGAACTACATGTATATTGATTTTCTTGAACTGTTTCAAATATCAAGGGTTAAATATATAGATTCAATCGCCTAGCTAAATTACACAAATAAACGAATCTACACAGTTAGTACACAGTGATTAGAGTTTCTTGGAATTAATTATGTTTAGGATTGTTCTCACCTAAGATGTAAAATACATAGTCAATGCTGGAAGTGGAAGATACACAATATGAGACAAGACAAACTGATACTCTGCCCAGGAGTCTTCACTGTAGAGAAATATGGACACCAGTAACATACTGAATTCTATTGTCAATAATGCTCTCAGACAGATCCACTTACCATGTATTTAACTAGCTGCATTGTAAGACACCAAGCACTTGTGTCTTTGGAAAGAGCTTTTTAAAACAATATCTGACATTGAAAGTTTGTAACCAATATCATGCTTGTGATTAAAATATATGATGCATTTAGTTTATCAATCAAATGTAGTAAAATAACGATAATTAACGATTTACAATGTTGACGTTATTTTTCTAAATTTATCATGATTTCATTGGCATGATGTTATACATTTTACGAACGAACACTAAAGTAACTTATTTTTACTAAAACTAACTACCTTTAAAGATCTTTCTTATATCATCGTGCTGCCAATGACATCTAAATTTTATAAAAGCTAAATCATCTCATCTTTATTAGATCAAAATTATTCAGATAGTACTCGTAAATATATTGTCCTAATTGCTGTCCGCTTTATCAGCAGCTTCGACTTAGTCAGTTTCCGCCGCCGCTGCCGGCGCGTTTTGTATTGGCTATAACTTTTTTCCTAAAAGGTTTTGAGAACTGATATACATATCTTCTTACTTATACCCTGGGTGAGGTGAGGTGAGGTGAGTTGGGGTTTAACGCCGCTTTCAAAATGATTTCACTTATATTGCGGCTGCTAGTATTATGGAAGGAAGAAAGCCCACAACGCCACGTGCCTATGCATTGCGGTGAAACCTGCGAGCATCGGCTGGAACTAGCGAACCATGGGTGGTACTACGCTGAAATCTAACTGCGTGTAGAACAGTTCTCTACTGCAGACAACGTTGCCGTGCCCCTGGCGGTTTTCGCTAACATCAAAGGTCAAGGTCACAGCGAGCTCACAACTTAAGCATGTTTTTGTGAATAGGCAGTATTTTAACTATGAACACTGAGTCATTGCATGATTGGTATACACAATGAAAAGTGATCATTGATGATGTGACCTTGAAGGTCAAAGGTCACTGTCCTGAGATATTGGTTAAAGCCACGTTAATCCTTTGATCAAATTTTTAAATAAGAAATAGGTTTTAAGAACAAACTTGTGAAAAGTGACCCCGGTGATGATAAGTAATAACTCGAATAATGAACAAGTTTGTGTTAAAAAGATTTCCCATTTTAGTGATACTGACGAGGAGGCGGAACAGGGAAAGGCGAGGTCCTAAGTTTCGGAACTGCTCTGCTTTTGCGGTGTCCCGCAAACGCTCATCTAGTTTTATTAAGTGAGCAATTCGTGATCATGGTGTACTTTATTTCCTCACGGTCAGGTAGCGATTACATTTGTTAAGAGTATTTAGTTTAGGAATTAGTTTCTTTTATTTAGTTCATGGAGAAATATTGTTAAAAAGAATGTTATGAATATCTGCATGAATCTAAAACTCTTCTCCATCCAGTATTTCCAAACAACAGAGGATATGGTTACGATCTAATATTATACCAAGACAGCTTAGATTATGAAAAAAACACTCGATGTATCAACATGTCCAGACTACTTCCGTGGGACACTCTGAAACTATGCAGACGTTCCAATCGTCCAAATTATTAGATAAGAGATCTTTTTCCAAATACATATATACACAGTTTAAACATACACATAGAGCATCGAGGCAAGCCTATTGTGAACTTTAAAGCCATTACACCCACTTGTAAAGCTCGTAATGATCCGTCAAATACAATTCCATTATAAGACAAAGACAATTGTATAATATGCTTAACTGAAGTTGATTAACTTGACTTGACTGACGACAAGTATTGCCAGTTGTATGTAGTGTAAAGCTACACGACAATACATGTCGTTTGTGGCCTATGAATGATGTATACTGTATGTCCCTCCAATCACTAAAGGCAAAATGTCATATCCAAGTGACTTATTGACAGTCGATGTTTTTTTCAGTCGATAAGAACAGTGGATAGGATATGTTTAGTTCTGCAACGTTGTGAATATATATTTGATTGTACAAGATTAGATGGACGGAAAGGTTACTTGTTGAAGTGTGGTATCTCCTCCCATTCAGAGTGAGTATTTATATCATTTCCATGTGAATCTTAACAATATATAATAGTTAGCTTTCTCCATTATTTATTTCAACATCAAAGGAGATGTTCTGGCAGCTATGTTGATCAATAACACATGAGATGCATCAAAAGTCTAGACACCTTCCTTATCCCATTCTGTAGTGTTTGAAGATGATATGTAGTTCATGATAGTTTCCGAGTAACCTAGGTGACAAAATTACTCTTTTTATATTGAGCTTTAATGCATTTTAAAGACTACTGTATATTGTTAAGTTAACATTTACATAACTGTATTTATTTGAGTTTTAACATGATTGGAAAGCACATAAGCCAAGTTCATACATGAAATACATTCAAGATACCTTGAGCATTTTCTATGCATTGATACACTTTTATACTACCCAAATGAGGCTTATGATATACTAATGTTCACTGCCTCCAAATAATAATCTTTTCTTTGCTTCATAAAGCTGGCAACATCATTTTGACATTCAATGTAAACATTTCATATGACTTGGAATACCGAAGGACATTGATAAAGTTAGACATATTTAATATGGTGATATGGATGATGGTGCAGACTGGATACAGGTATCATTGAAATTCTTGGAATCAACAAGACAATGACAGTCAGACTGGATCAGTGGAAAAAGATGGCTGATATAGAACATGGGAGTCAGTTCTGGGAAATTACATCAATCTCTGATGGATGACCCAGACAAGATAGAATATCAATGAAATTGATTCATGACTAATTGACTGTACAAAATAGACTGACCTCCTTGAATACAGTTATTGCAATATGAGTTAACCTCGAGGCCATGTCAAATCTTTAGAACACCCTATTAATGGATATACAATTGTTGATGATGTATAAGCAAACAGAGACGTTATATAGCCATTGACATTCTCAAAGACTAAGTTTTTGATATATAAAATCGTGTCTAAGTGATGACTGAACGATCCTGCTCCCTTACACTACTCAATACCACGAGTGCATATTACGGAACATGCTAGTAACAGCTAAATTAACTTTTGTAAAGAAAGTTAAATAAATATAACGATGACTACAAGACTACATCTTTGCTACTTTCAACCAATGAATCAATTTTACAATTTGTGGTCCTCAAACAATCTGCTTTATTTGATCAATCATTCAACACATCGACCAAAAATTTAATAAAATCATTATGAAGCCCACGTAAAACAATAACTTTAAACATCTTACCCATCTAACCTTCAAAGTAGTCTTAAGATAGAAAATTGGCCAAAACCAAACGCTGACACTTTAACAATTGACTGTTACCATCAACATTGTTGTATCAGAGTTTACTTCAAGCAACAAAAGCAGCATGACAGAGAGGAAAATAAATTCATCTTTTGATTTAGACTTTTATCATAATGGTTTCAATGATATATATGCTTTCTCTGAACTAAAGTTACTTAGAAAAGGCTTGCGGGAAATCAATGTCCACTATGATAGCCATTTTGTTCGTGGCCAGCAATCTTATTTGCCTTCTAAGTCATGGCGTCTATTTGACTTATGTAAACGTTTGTAACTTTAGAGACCTTTTACACTTTATCAATCATGGCTTTCATCTAAATTACACAGAAGTAAGTTCAATAGCTTTTGGTCTTGTATAGAATTATAGCTATTGGCATTAAGTCTTAGCGATACAGTGACCACTGCCTGTCATGAAACAATGGTAATACAAGTGATTATCTTTTCCTGGAAGCGCAGACGAGAACTTAAAGGAGCATCAGAAATAATACATATACAAGGAAACAAGTCTGAATCAAATGTGGAAGATGTTTTCTATCAGATGGAGATTTTACATCCACGTAATTAAGATTGTAATAGATCAACAAACCAGTGTTTCTGATGTCATGGAGAAGAAGTTATCTTTTGATCTGATCTTACATCTTGGAAGCTTGGAAGTATTGAGTTTAATTTTGTTATATATAATTAGGAATCGCTAATAAGAAAACCCTTAACACAATCCGATATTCTGTTTGATGCCAGATCGTTTATTTATATTTGTTGATTTAGGTAATCGTTTTAAACTTCAATGTTATCTCTGTATATTTTAGTTCAAATGTGTTCTATAAATACATATCATTAATATAAACTGTTTGGGGTCAGTTTCACTGGACACTGGACACTAAATCTGTTTTGCTTGAGGTCATGATACTTAGGATATTGTCATGGAGTTGGATGATATCGTTCACTGTGATAAATGGTACCTTTGTGTTTATATCAATTTATAATGAAGTTTTAGGATATTGTCCATTGTACTATTAATGTGATAAAAGTTCATGTGTAATGTGAATAACTGTTCGATCATTTCTCATAATAAAGTCACTATACGGTATTTGAATTAACAGGAACAGGATATATGTATTTTTTTGTTACCATATGGGTACACTGGTTGTTATATGATCAATGCATTGTAGATCTTCCTTAGTACGTGTATGATCACCGAATTTAAAGTAAGTGGAACGACTCCTTGTAATATTCTGAATTTACATACGTTACTATGTTTTTCTAATGTATTCTCCAACTTTGCCATTCTCCAACATTTATAAAGTTCTTTAAATGCTTCCTGTCACGTGTCAATGGAGGGGTGATTAAATGTAAACCTTCAGGGCTTGTTTACTGACCTTTACCAACCAGTACTGCATCTTCAAACTCTTCCAAGTTTGGTATGCCAGGTTCTATCGTAATCTATCTATCACTTAATTCCTCCAGACCACAAATGTGAAAAAAAACTGACTACCCATCAGGGAGTGACGCTAACTACACAAGTGAATGTTGCAGGAATGACCTACAGTCTAGCTACAAATGTTCCTATGCTTTTTGTCTTTCAATGTCTTTTTTTAACTAACTGAAATTGTTTGGCATCTAAACGTCTCGGTGTGGCTACGAAATTCAAAATGATTTCCTTCCTGTGTTTAATGATCTGTTTAATGCCTGTCGAAATCGACGAAGACATACCAATGCCAAATGCCACCTTCCAAGTTTCAATGGAGGGTTGATTAACTGTTAACCATAAGGGGTTGTTAACTGTCCTTTACCAACAACTACTGCATCTCCAAACTCACACACATTTAGTGTGCCAGATTCCGTCGTAATCTGTCTGTCATTTAATACAACCAGACCACAAATTTGACATAACATTGACTATGCGGTTAGGAGTAACACCAATTACGTTGTTTAATGTTGTGTGGCTTTCATATTGTCTAGCTGCTGATTAAGGGTTCTAAATCGATGTTTCTATACAATCTTAACATAACTATGGCTGAAGACCTTATTGTTATTGTTCAGATTTTTATTATTCTTATTATTCTGTCATTTTTTTCTACCAGAGCTACAGGTCGCAATTCATAAACGATTATGATGAAATTTAAGTATGTTATGAAGCTTAAAAGGTACATAGTCCCCATAAAATTCTTGAGAGACATGCTCCATAAACAAAGGGGGGATAAGCCAAAAACTACCTTTTTTGAAAGTGCGTTTTTCTCTATTATCTTTTTGAATATCTAGTCAAATTGGTGTAAACTTTGCATGCAGGTTCATTTTATTACTAGCGAAAAATAAGTCTCTTGGCACCATCAGCTACCTCTTAGCGTTTTGCCACCAGATAGCCTTAAAGGTTTTAAGCTACTTTTAACCCCACTAAGCTTTAACATTTTGCTGCAAAATGACAGTGTTTCTTGGAAGTGTAAATGCAATTCAGATGTCTTCTATAAACCTTTGGCTTCAAATAACATCTTTTGTTACATCTGTAATCATACTCGTCTTTAAATTCACTTTCCAATGAGCCGCATAGTGTCTCTCTTTGTGAAGTATGAAGGGCGCTGTGTCAATTAAAAAAATGGGACTCTTTGGCCGTCTATAACCTTAAATGTGCTGGCCTCTTCCAATGAGAATATGTAAGACTACGCTGTATGTTATTTTCCTACGCTTATGTTCAAGTGCATAATTCTATTGACGCCAGTGTAAGTGTAATGAAAGTGTTAGCACTGTCTCTCTTGATCTAATGCTGTTAAACAGGTCCCTGTATTGCAGGCTCTATAAAGCATGCAGTCCGTCTTTCTCGCAATTCTTGCTTTGGCTTCATTGACTTTATTTACATTGGTGATCTTTATTGATTTGGTTTTATATTCCATGACATTATTCTTCAATTGTTACATTTACATTGATCTGACATGGATTGAGTGATTTCGCTGAACTGAATAAAATTCAGCTTACTGTACAGACAGTGTTTATTTCTTCAAGTCATTGCCTTGCTGAATGTGGCATGCCGACGTGTATCTCTCACTTGGTCACGCTCTAGTGCACATACCTCACAAAAGTCCAAACTGAAATTGGCAATTGCCTGTGAATGAACTTGTATTTCCTTTTTGAAATTTGTTTTGATGTTCTTTAGCAGTGCACATCTAAGTACATTTTGCTTATGTATTTGATAAATGTTTGCATTAAAATGTAACATTTAAATCAATTTGAGATAATTAAAATGACAATGTTGATAACATTAAAACTAAGTTTACTGTAGTATCACAACACCCATAGCTGTATCAAACTAATCTGATGAAGAATTCATTAAAGGTGCATCCATTGTATTTTACGGTGTCACATATGCAAGTCGTTATAAATTGTTTGATCTCAGAAATAAGTACTGACCCTGGCCAAACTTGCCTTTTCGATAACAGTCAACAATTTGAATCATTACATGATTGTTATGAAAAGTGATGATTGATTTTGTGAACTTAAAGATCAGAGGTGAAGTTCATGAGATAAGGTCACAAGTTTTGAAATCACTAAATATTTTGTTTCCAAGAAGGTATTAATACCTTATATAAAAAACTTCTTTCTTATACACCTAGGGAGTTATTTTGACATGTTTACATTCAAGGTCTAAGGTCAAGAGTTTCGAAATCTCTACACAATCCTTGTAAATACTATAACTTCAAACACTTCTTTGTGCTATAAATCTCTTTTTTGGTATATATCAACTATGAAGAAAGGCCAAGATTTGAGAAATCCGTCAAAGGTCAAGTTTACAGAGAGCTCATGCTTTTGTGAAAATGCCTTATTTGAACTATTAACAATTTGAATCATTACATGATTGTTATGAACAATGAAAAGTGATGATTGATCGGGTGACCTTGTAAATTAAAGGTCAAGGTCACGAGATGGGGGTCAAGGTCATCCTTTCTGAAATCACTTAATAACTTTTTTCCATGAATCTAATTTAGAAATCAGAATTAGGTTTTAAGATTAAACTTTTGAAAAGTGACCCCAGTTATTATTCCTCTTGTTAGTAATAACTGCAATAATGAAAAAACGTTTTTGTGGAGAAGGCGGAACAGGGAAAGACGAGACTCTAAGTTTTGAGTCTGCTCTGCTTTTGCTGTGTCTAGTTTGAACATGTTATTGGCTAATGAATGAAAATGATGTAAATTAACAGTGTCATTATTTGTGAATTTCACACATACAAATCATTGAAAACGTTTCAATTCACCAAAGTGGTTGAACTAAAATTAAAGTTTGTTATCAATGTCATGAATATAACAGTATGCATCAATAAGTCTTGTCCAACTATCACTGAAAAGCGAGTTTCGACAAATGATCAAATCGTGCAATATTATCTCAGATTGGCGTTCTTTATTTCATTTTGAATAGGATTCTAAATTCAATGATGAATACTGTGTTGATATTACTTACCATGTATTCACTAGTAAAAATATAGAATGACATTTTCAATACGAAAACAAAACAAACTGATTCAGATTTTCTATACTTAATAAAGATTGGTTCTGCTATGACAACGTATTTGATTTAATAACGTATATGAGAATGAATACAATACAACAAATGTGTACAGATGACCGTTTCATTGTGTCATTGATAGCTTTTTGTTTTAAAACATTCCTATGATATATTAACAAAGTATATATAAGAAATAGTGGTGTTTTAGAAAATGAACATAATGAATACCAAATTAAACATTTGGTAAACAAATCAATATGCCAGATTTAATAGTTTCCCATTTAAACATGGTCTGATGATATGGAAATTATTCTGATAAAACGAAATGCATTATTTTAGACATGTATCAAAGTAATTAAACTGAGTTACATATTTGGGTATTTGAAAACTATTGAACATACAAGTAACAATTACGAGATATTTTCAATTTACCATCATCTAAACTTGATTTGAGTATTTGAGCATGGATAATTTAGTTGATTATCATAGCCTTGTAAATTCTTATGACAGTAATTTTTTAAAGCTTTCATGTGTTTGTTATCAAATGACTGTTTTCACAGATGTATCCTATTTACGGTATGCAAAGTTGAAATACTCAAAAACGGTTTTAATAAAACAATACTATTAAAATACTTTGCACTTGAAGAATTTAATTCAATTTAAATTGAAAAGAAAAACATATTCCTGAAAAAAAATATTTTTAGGGAGTGCATCCATTGCCAAAGATCATTATATAATTGAAAGAGAAGGTATTATAAGTAAGAGAACTTATATTTTAAACAGAAAAAGAGCTTGAAGCCCGTCCATCGCTGCTTGCAGCTATATTTATCCTTGAAATCGTATTGAGTGAGTGAGTTATTGTTTAACGCCGCTTCGGCAGTATTGCAGCCATTAGCGGCGAGAAATCGTATTGATAAATTATAAATAAATAACGTATTCAAGTGGCTAGGAAATCCGAAATGATTACCTTTTGTTGCATTTAACTCATCTCTGTATTGTCTGTTGAAATCGATGTAAGTCTAGAATTATACATGATGGAACAAAATGGAGTAATATCATCCTAAAACCAAGGTATATTTATCGCTGTTGCTTTATATTTGCAGCAGTAACGTCACATCACTACAATTTACTCACATTTTTATTTAACACGTTTCCAACAGAAATAAAGTGATATCACAAAATGGAAAAGAAAGTGCACCAATTACAAAACAAACCTCCTCAATAAATGACTAGATCTCTAAAACGAAATGTTATGGTTCAGGTAAGAAATGCAGATTTCATGCATTTCCCATCCTCGAATTATTAAAAGGTGTTCAGATTAAAACTGCCACCAACTGTCCTTGTTTTACATGTGATAATGTTTGTATCCTTACGGATAATCGATAGTGCAAAACAAACAGTGAACAACTGGAACTTCAGATGGTTAAATTACTTCAAAAGGCAGCATGTAGCAAACCAATCTGTGCTATCATTGGACATCGAACCTTGAAACATTTCAGATAAGTGTTTGCCACTAACATGGCAATGTCACCCGCCGGTGACATCGAGTTAGTAAGACACATCATTGGAGCTACTTGGGTTCATGATATATCGTGTTAATAAGAGTTCTAAAAGTGGTCAAAGTGTTGTGGTGACCTTGAACATAAGGTCAATGTCACCAAATCGACTGGCGTCTGCGTCATCCTCCAATGTAGACTGACATCAAATTTGAAAACATTTGGTCCAACCGGATATCAAGAGTTCGAAAAGTGGTCAAAGTGTTGTAGTGACTTTGAAAATAAGGTCACGGTCACCAAAATCCCTTGGTGTCTGCGTCATCCCCCAGTTTAGACTGACACCAAATTTGAAGACTTTGAGTCCAACTGGTAAAGATATATATCACGTTAACAAGAGTTAGAAAAGTGCTCAAAGTGTTGCAGTGACCTTGAAAATAAGGTCAAGGTCACCAAAATAAACTGGTGTCTGTGTCTTCCCCCAATGTAGGCTGACAACTAATTTGAAGACTTTGGATGCAATGTTTCATGAGATATCGCCTTGACAAGAGTTCAAAAAGTGGTCAAAGTGTCGTGGTGACCTTCAAAATAAGACCAAGGTCACCAAAATTGACTGGTGTCTGCGTCTTCCCACAATGTAGGCAGACATGAAATTTGAAGACTTTGGATGCAACGCTTCATAAGATATCGCGTAAACAAGAAATGTGACGTACGGACGGACGCCGCTGAATACATAGTCCCCCGTTCTGCGTTGCGGCGGGGGAGAATAATCAGAGGTGAGGTGAGTTAGTGTTTAAAGCCGCTTTCAAGAGTATTTCACTTATATCGCGGCTGCTAGTATTATGGCAGGGAGAAAGCCCGCAACGCCATGTGGCTATGCATTGCGGTGAAACAGATAATCAGAAACTATTTATTCATTCAATAGAGATGAACTTCTATCTGTGAGAAAATTGATTCCTTTGTTACTCTTATTAATTATATTGATATTCTTCAAATGCGACTTTCCTGAAAAGCATTACTTGGAAAATAGGTTCAAATATTAAATCTGACTGAAATAAATTCAAGTTAATCAAATTAAAAATAGATTAAATTTTAGCCAAGGCACTGAATTCATAATGTTACACACATGATGTTCCTATAAGTGCAAGACGTGAATATCAAAAAGCAGAATAAATGTTCATTTAGTAAATTAAACATTTGAGATTTACAGACTGATTGTAATATCAAATAAGTATGGAATTACTTTATTTGATTGAAATTGAACACATGGCTTACCCTAAAGATAAACTCAATAGGATGGTGCATTAGCTGTTAAGACTGCACTGTGATGGACTTAAACCAGTGAAACAAGTGAAATGCTCGACGTATTAGTTAATGAAGTTCTTGCCTCGATTAGATTGTTGATACGAACTCAGGTTTGGTGATGATATTAGTGATAATCATGAGTGAGTGAGTTATTGTTTAACGCCGCTTCGGCAGTATTGCAGCCATTAGCGGCGAGATATTTAATTTATTTGCCTAATTTAAAAAAGAAAATTGCAATTGAAAAACAAAACACGGCACGAAGGCCGCAAAAACATCAGCGTATTATCACAAGTTGAATAAAAGCTGATAATCATGAGAATACGAAACAACGTGATCTGTTTGTAAATTCTCCAAAATGTATTTTCCCCCACAGTTACTCCATATACGTTTTGATTGCTAACAGAGTTGATACAATCATTATCTTCTAAATCAGTATAAACCATCAAAGCAACATCGTCGAGAAGACTTAAATGTATTTCATCATAAATGAGAAATAAAATGAGTATCACTCAAGGGTCAACATTGTGCAAATGAGATTTAGCAAATTGTTACTGTGTATATATGCGTTAGAACTGTACCGTCTTAATGCCATCTATGAACTCTATGAAGAGTGTTTAGACAATTTAATAGTAGTACTTACAATGCAGATTTAAGGTAGTGCTTCAAATGTGTGTCACATCATTATTCTCTGAAACAGTCAGTCGTGTGATGCCAGCTTTATAGAAGCAATCAATACAGACGAAGTTGTATTGTAACTATTTGAAAAGCTCAATGTAAGAGCTGATAGAAGGCGCTGGCATTTACATTGGGTGAAAAGGAGCCAAATTGACTTTCCGCTCTGTCTGGAAAGCTTTGCACTAGAACAATGAGGTTGCTGGGGACAGACACATTCTACTGGCAATACACCATTCAGATCATTTTAAGTATCTTAGAGTGGCAGCTTTAATGTGAACATCTTAAAATGGCCACTCGATGAGAAATGGACTCGCATGGCTTAACCGACCCATGTACATATCTTTAAGAACTCTTATTTACTCAGGAGTATTATTTAGCCATTGGTAACCCTTATTTTCCTTTTTGCGAGAGCCCTTTACTTCAGTAAGAACGGCGTGCTACAGCACCTTTACAAACAGTATGTGTTTCACTAGTACTACAAGAACTGTTTCTGCTTATCTAAGGCAGTTCAAGTCCTACAATGCATAGCACTATTTCCACAAAATGTGGAAAGCCATTATTTCAATAAATAGAATACTTGCTCAAATCAAGACTTCATATTTTGTATTTCATATTGTAAAATCATGAAATTCAAGAACAACTGTTTAAAAATTTCCAATCTAGAATATACTCAATTCAAATTCTGAAACCCCTATCGTACATTTAAAGAGAATGTTGTGCATTAAGATAATGTTTTCCTATGTAAAAGAATGGGTTGGTATAAACCTATTTATTCAAATTTCTTGAGACTGTTCCGGCAAGCTATGTTAACATTGCTATATTGATGTATATTACAGGACGCAATTCATACGTGTATATGGGCAACAATGTATTCAGTAAATTGTCAGTGTACATTGAAGAGGAAATGGATGTAGATAAAACAAATACATCAACGGATAGAATGAAAAACACTACAAGCGAGAAACAATCGTGAATCAAGATTTCTTGCGTAGAATAGAACAATAAAGATTGGAATAGAAAAGTACCGAAATAAAATGTTATGATAAGATAAGTCTTACACCTGAACAAGGCACATGTTTCCTGTTAACAAGTTTATATAAACATTTTCCTAACATTTGATACACGGACACTATTGATTATTAATCAGTGACAAACGTTGATCAAATTATTTAATTAGCTACCATTATGACACAGTAAAACGGATTTTAACACTGTGACAGAATAATAAATATTTTAAAAACCCAACTGTATTTGCCAATAAGTGTTTTGAAGACAATAGATTAATTAAACCTCCATATTCATTATTTAATAAATTTCATGAACTTGAAAATATCAAATAGTTAAACTCCTTGTCCTTTTCAAAAAAAAATATTGTAAAAATCTCTTTATAAACTTTTCAAAATTGAATCTGAGCGAGTGTCATGATTTTAAGACATTAACTGGTGCATTGCAACAAGAGCGAGCGTCTTGACTCTTCAAACCTAAAACAAATGAATAAACCGTCACGATATCGCATTTATTTTCCAATTATTTTACGACAACATGGGCTTCGAAAACTTACATACACGCATTAACTCATCAAATTGCTTAAGAAAACCATGGTATATGTCGATAACTATGTTTGTAACCATTGCTCAATGATACAGGTGAGGTGAGGTGAGTTGGGGTTTAACGCCGCTTTCAAGAGTATTTCACTTATATCGCGGCTGCTAGTATTACGGCAGGGAGAAAGCCCGCAACAATGTGGCTATGCATTGCGGTGAAACCTGCGAGCAACGGCTGGAACTAGCGAACCATGGGTGGTACTACTCTGAAATTCAGTGTAGCATTGCACCCAAACCTTACTGCGTGTAGAACAGTTCTCTACTGCAGACAAAGTTGCCGTGCCCCTGGCGGGATTCGAACCCCGGACCTCTTGATCCGAAGCCGAACGCGCTAACCACTGCGCTATCCCGCCCCCTCAATGATACAGTGCTATTGACGAAATACTCGTACTCTACATAGCAATGGGTGGGTTCTATTCTCCCTTCCACACAATCTTCAACCGTTCTGAACTACTCCTGAAATGCCAAAATATTATCAGTGCATTTAAATCGATAACTTTCAGTTTGATAAGGCACAGAGCTATTACCCTGTCAGTTGGTAAAGTTGTTTGTTACATCCACTTCTAATTGCACACACATTTCTTTATATTAATATTTACAGAGTGATTCTCCCAAATATATGCACGATTTTTGCCTTTACCTTTACCTTTAGGGGGACATTGGGAATCTAGATAGTGTTCTAGAATTGGTCTTCTGTTTGTTTTGACAAAAAATGTCCATCACTGCTCTACAAAATGAATGCAAAAGTTTGCAACGGGGTCCATTGTGAAGGTGAAAAAGAGTTCTTGAACCAAGTTGAGTATTCATGAAGTCTTGCTCTCTCTGATATTTAGTATTCATTGTGATTCCCTCTAAGATGCAGAAGTTACTGTTACTTTAAACTCCAAAGGGGGTACATATGTGTTTGTCGTATGTTGACAGCCGACTTTGTTTCACCTGGAGCTAGTTGTTGAAGTTTGTGGTGATAAGTTGATTTAGTTTTAAGAAATAAACATCTACACCTACCTGACTAATCATTACAAGAATGAGTGATGTATACAATCGGTTATCTGTAATGGGTTGAATGTGCAGCCAGACCTCGTATAACTGGAACCGATATATCCGAAAACCCGGCCATCCGCACGGTGGATTTAAAATCTTCTCTGTGTATTTCTATGGAAATGGTGAATCACTTAACCGCAAAATGTCCTAGAAAATGTGTATGGTTGAAATAATGACCGCTGACCGAGTATCTGTGATAACATGGTTATGATTGGAACAGGAAGATTTTCTGGATAACAACTTTAATGTGAAAATACACGACGTTTCGGAGTACATACTCACTCCTTCATCAGGTGAAATGTGATCAATTATGATTAATTAAGTGTCAAGTCTTTTTCTGTTTATAAGGCAAGTACAAAATAGTTACTTGATGTGAACATTTTGAAATTGTTGTAATGTTGTAATACTTGAGTGAACTCTACTCCAAACATTGCTTAGACTTCACGTGTACACTGCGCGAAATTCACGTGCAAATCGATTCGTGCCCATTCTTAATCAGAATCAGAAATTCTCAGAAAGTAACACACGGTTTCGTTTCGTTTTTACCCCAGGAACTACATCGTTGCTACCTTGAATATATATGAAATTAAGATGAAAATGTAAATAAAAACGTTTATGAAATTATTTATGACATCCACTGTTTGAACTAGCTACTCAGTCCAGGACCAACTATCTATCAATGTTAAGCGAAAACCGTGGCTGCACGGACGTTGTTCATTTCATCTCGTGAATGTCATGCTGCCAAGCTGAGTTTCTAAGTTCACGTGCTGCACACAAGCACAGGTGCGTGGTTGCAATGAGGTGGGCAACATGGAGTTGTGTCTAATGTTTCAAACGAGAATATACTTTATACCGTGTTTCAAGGTTTGTTCTGGGCGAAATGAAGGTGGGTTACATTGTACATTACACTGATCCATTTGCTGTTTTACCTTATTTGATACTGTATGTAAAACAAGTATGTGTATGGATCATGTAATAGCGTGTTTTCAAGTGACCAAACGAAGTATCAACAAGTTCACGATATTGTTTTATTCATAGTATCAACTTTGTCTGCTTGACGAACAATGCAAATCGTAATATTGATTGCACCAGGGTGTGGGATGATTGTCTTTACCATTCTGACATTCTGGTATTCTTTCGTCTGTCATTTTTAACATAGCATGCTTATCGCGCCAATTGTTCAATAAGCAATGACAATGTGGAGTGTTAAAATTAAAATCGTTGATTTTCGTGTTATCATTTAAGTATTTATATATTTTGTAATTAGCCTGTATAAAGTAAAAAGTAAAATCAAGTAGCCAACATCACATACAGGTCTACAAAACTAAATACAAGATGAGAGTCTCAGATCAAAAGCACATCTGCCAAAATCCTCCAAAAACGTTCATTCCATACATTCATCATGACTGTGTTGTTTATATAACACTTTAGCTTGTTTCAGGGACAACCAAACGAATTTAGCTGTAGTCATCGTGGTGGCGGGATAGCGCAGTCGTTAGCACGTTCGGCTTCTGATCAAGAGCTCCGTGGTTCGAATGGCACGGCAACTTTGTCTGCCGTAGAGAACTGTTCTACGCGCAGTAAGGTTTGGGTGCAATGCTACACTGAATTTCAGCGTAGTACCACCCATGGTTCGCTAGTTCCAGCCGATGCTCGCAGGTTTCACCGCAATACATATCCACATGGCGTTGCGGGCTTTCTTCCTGCCATAATACTAGCAGCCGCGATATAAGTGAAATACTCTTGAAAGCGGCATTAAACCCCATCTCACCTCACCTTGCTAGTTCCAGCCGATGCTCGCAGGTTTCACCGCAATGCATATCCACATGGCGTTGCGGGCTTTCTTCCTGTCGCAATATAATTGAAGTACTCTTGAAAGCGGCATTAAACCACAACTCACCTCACCTGGAGTCATCGTCAGGAATAAGGTTTCATATCATGTTTCAAGTACAGCATCAAAGTTGGCGATCAAATGGATTGCTTGAAAGGGGATCAGTCCGTATTACTGACTTATCACCATTATTTTGTAACATTTCCTGCAGTTGAAGAAAAGACAACCATACATACTTTGTGTTAATTTGTGAACATTTTTCAAATTTACTTTGAATTATGGGGATGTGAACAAACGAAGTGATTCATTGTATTTGTAAGTAGGATAACAAGAATATTTGTGTCAACATATAATATGAAAATGACTGTAACTAAATTATGTGGATTCTGTCTCATGTTTTCTTTCATATACACGTACATGTATTTGCGATCTTTGATATTCTTTAAATCAGCTTATTTGTGATATCTTGTTTTATAAAATAGAAAATAATGTCATGACAATAATGAGTGAATAAAAATGATATAAAGAATGTCAAAGAAATAAATAGAGGCAAAGGGTCATTTAGACACGTAAGACGACGTTTTTTTTTCGAGGTGCGATATGGTGAACATGGCGAGGCGAAGCCGAGACATGTTTACCATATCGAACCGAGAGGTTGGTTATGTGATAACCAACTTCTTGATAATCGACCTCTCGGTAGCTTTACAGTTATGCGATGTCTAAGAAAAACCTTTGCTGAATTTTTTTTTTATTAAAACAGCTTATTCATTGCCCTCCGGGATAGAGCATGACATCTACAAGGATTTAGATATATCATAGAGTAAATAAAATCACCTGATTTAAACATTGCGTCCAACACAGATAATCATAAGACATTGCATTTAGCTCCAATTGAACTTTGTTTCTTGAAGTTTAAATCATGGATCGTGCATGGTAGTTTCACTGAGTCTTTAATAACTGTACTTAACTGATTACATCACAGAGAAGCTTCTTAAAATTTGTATTTCAATGTTAAGATTAATAATACAAAGAAATCCGCTTCCCCACCCAGTTTGATCGATCTGTGTTTGAAGTGTTGCTGGACCGCAACTCCCAGAAAAATTAAACTGGAACAGCTACAAGAAATCTCTTGAATGGTATCTACAATTCTGTTTTGTGTCAACTAAACATTTACTTTGTAACCAATGGCATCATTAAGACCTCTTAAAAAGGTTTTCTATTTAGGGAACGCATGTGTAAATCGAATAATTCACCCAAAGATTTGTTTTGGCTTAGAATAAACAGTAATCAATTCCTCAATAAGAAATATTCATGCTAGTGTTATATGTCTTTTCAAAATATTAGTTTTTATCCCGCCGGTATGTAATACCGTGGGATATAGTCATCGCCCCGTCCGTCCGTCTGTCCGTCCGTAATCATTTCGTTTCCGGAGCTGAACTCCAAAACCGTTCATGATATATTTCTGACACTTTCCATGTGTATTACCCACCAACTGAAGTGGTGCCTTTTGATATTTTCAGATTTCTGAAAATTTTATTTTTTTTCGTTTCCATAGAAACTTGTTGAATTTGGACTTTGTTCAGAGACAGGTTCGTTTCCGGAGCACAGCTCCAAAACCGTTCATCATATCTTCCTGAAACTTTGCATGTGTATTACCCACTAACTGAAGTGGTGCCTATTAATATTTTCAGATTTCTGAAAAGTTTTTTTTTTTTTTTTTTTTTCGTTTCCTCGCCGCTAATGGCTGCAATACTGCCGAAGCGGCGTTAAACAATAACTCACTTTTTTCGTTTCCATAGAAAATTGATGAATTTCGACTTTGTTCAGAGACAGATTCGTTTCCGGAGCACAGCTCCAAAACCGTTCATACTATGTTCCTGAAACTTTGCATGTGTATTATCCACTAACTGAAGTGGTGCCTTTTGATATTTTCAATTTTTTTCTGAAATTTTTTTTTTTTTCTGTTTCCATAGAAACATGAGAGGGATGTTGGTTGTTGTTGATTTTGACTGCTTTTGGAGCAGAAGTCTAAAACCCTTAACATACCTGAAACTCAGCATCTGTAATACCCACTAACTGAAGTACGGTAGTAGATACACAAGTATCTGTCAAAGATGTGTTTTACAAATTTTGTGGAACCAGTGGGATATGTCATCTTTTGATGACTCTTGTTTTATGTAATTAGTACTTCCAAAATGATTTCCTCAAAATAATTTTAAATTTACATAATTGCAAAGATGCAAATATCATATACATATTAGCTCAATCTCATCCAAGGCGGGGGGCGGGATAGCGCAGTGGTTAGCGCGTTCGGCTTCGGATCAAGAGGTCCGGGGTTCGAATCCCGCCAGGGGCACGGCAACTTTGTCTGCAGTAGAGAACTGTTCTACACGCAGTCAGGTTTGGGTGCAATGCTACACTGAATTTCAGTGCAGTACCACCCATGGTTCGCTAGTTCCAGCCGTTGCTCGCAGGTTTCACCGCAATGCATAGCCACATGGCGTTGCGGGCTTTCTCCCTGCCATAATACTAGCAGCCGCGATATAAGTGAAATACTCTTGAAAGCGGCGTTAAACACCAACTCACCTCACCTCACCTCATCCAAGGCGTCATGTACGTTTGTGTATTATCTCCTAGAGAACATATGGAGGTAATGACAATGGCGATGTTGAGCCAATGTACGCAAGATCGTTATTGCCATGGCTGATTTCTAAATCATTAACTATTTCAATAGACAACCTCTGACATGGTAGATCGTGCAATATCATCAATATATGAAGTCTAGTTGGAAAAGCTTAAAACACACCAATAGTGTATCAAACACATCATTGATGTATATTTATGTGGAGTTTAAAAAACAGTTCAACACCAAACATTGTGTATATAAATAAGTTCCTAAATGTTCATAACACATAATATACACATTATCTAAATAACATAAAGCTTCAATTGCATTCTACATATAACTAGACAAGAAAAATAGAAATAATATCCCTAGAGAATTAAGATTTTGTCCTATCTGTATAAATGTTTTAGAAGTTGAATTACATTTTAGGTTTTTATGCCCTAGATAACGAATTAAGAAGAAAATGTATGTTAGACTTGAAATGTAAAACTAAAACATATCTAGCTACTCTGTTGCAAAATTAAAACTTGTTAAAATCTGTTACGTTACTATTATGTGTTACTATTGTAAATTGTATGTATATATCACGTAAAGTCTGTAAACACATTTTATTATGTTTCAGATATGCACCAAATCTGATTATTTCAATTAAATGAATTGTGTATATTGTACATGGGCCTGTGGCCTTAATGCTGAATAAACTAGTTCATGCTATCCAAAAATATAATTAATACTACCTCAATATCTTCAATTCATCTTTTATCGTTATTCAATTTAACACTCACTATGACATTAAAGAGTTTTAAATACTCAAGATCAATTAATCTGTGTTTAAAAGAGACAAGACGGTTTCGAATTTACAGTGTGGACTGCTGGTAGGGGACTCTGGTACTACATAATTGAATCCAGTGTATCAAAGGATATGACCAAAATTAACACTTAACAGACAGTGGAAATGTGGAAGTAACATTGGAATGAAGTGCCACCATTATGAAAACTCAGACATTGAACCTTTATGATTCCATCAGATAGTTGTTTCGAAAATAATGTTTGACAAGGTCTGTTTTTTCCTGTCAAACACATCCTTTTAAACACAGGCTTCGTATTGACTATACTATACTTGACCACAATTCTCTCATTCATACCTAGTCAAGGTGTTATCTGTGAGGACAAGTAATGTTTCCCAAGGCTATATAACTATTCTCAGGTATTTTGAAATGTATACTTATATGACACGACGATTGTGTTTAATATAAGTAATTGAAAAGCAGCTTTTCAATTTTCTTAACGCCTCATCAATCTTAAGATTACCAATGCTGTAATATGGTATAAGAATCAGTGTATATCTTAAAATGCTTATTTTGACAATAATAATTGAAACATTGTTGTTTTTTGGATCACATTATCTGCAATAGCTTATATTCATGTACCGAGACCCGGACGTGGTGTTGAAGCATTCGATTTTGAGGATTGCTGTCTGACTCCCAATAGACTCACCCTGAAAAAGTACAAGATATGTACAATGTACATTGTTCCAATCATTTTATTATATAAATTGGTCACCATGTCAGTCACTTATGAAGGCGCATGTTTTATTAACATAATACTTATAGTCAGTCATCCTAAATGGGTTTTTTTTTCTATTTATTAGTAGATGGTTTATAATAAGGAGGTTTATTGAAAAATTGATTTTCCAAATCAATTTTTCAATAAACCTCCTTATTATGAACCATATCCATATTGATGTTTCTCATACAAATAACATTAGTGGAATACCATGCTGCAGTAGTCAGTTTTCATTTACATTTTGAAATTAACAGGCGTGAGGTAAACTAATAGAAAACTGCCAATGGGGTCTTAGTCTGTTTCAATTGGATTCTCTATTTAAGTCGGCATGTATGCAAGTGTATTAGGGTCACATAGAAACGTGTCATCTGCTAATTATGACTTTGTGTCTGCTAATTATTACCACCTCCTAAAAAGGAGTGTGTATATCCTAGGTAGGACTTAATATATTCTTATCTATACTCCTCTGTATTTATATCTCCAAATGGAATTCTACAAAGCGAACAAGTGTCAGTTTTTGTCATTGATATAACTGACATTATTTATATCACTCAAATATAGGTTTCTCGTTTTGTATGATGTTAGCATATCCGTCACATGTGAATTATACACTATAAGGTAGACGTGGTGAGAAATTAAAGTTTTCCAATGGACAAGAATTCTCACTAGATATATTCGCTAATTCACAATGACGTTTAGTATGAACGTATTCGAGCTATTAATTTGGGCACAACGTATCAGAACATATTGGTGTTTGTATTAATGCGTGTGCATATAAATGACTTGATAGATATATTCATTCATTATTGACATGCATATAAAAGTATATTTAAATGGTTACCCTTGATTTGTAACATAATACCAAACTCATTGATCTATAAATCAGAAATAAGTGACATCTCCCAGAATTGTTATCAAATATGTATTTCTCTTGGAATATCTATATTTCCAGACAAATGACGTGTTGGCGTGTAATCGAAACGTTATCTTGGGAAATCAGGCGTTCACTCTGTGTTGACATATCAAGCAGAGAATAAACCACGAGCGATCTCCAGACAGATCTATAAGCTGAGTCTGTGTAACCGTGTAAGTGCTGTCTCGACTCCAAGTAAAATCTAATGCCCTGACATTCAGTATCAACGTAAGTGATGTTTGAACTTTATGAGATACCTTTGATTAATCAGTATCGACTGGGTGGTTATTTCGAATTATATATATATACATCTTGATTCCGAAAACAATTGATGATTGATGGCATTCATGTTGTATACCTAAGACGAACGTTTAAGCCTCATAATTAAATAGACGTTCCAATGTGTTTATAGAATAGAAGTAAATATGGTTTAAATGGCATTAGGACAGTTACTAAATAATCAATTTGACAACAATGAACAAATCATGGACAAACATTATCTTTATTGGTATTGATATTGTTATGATAGGGTTTAATACCATTATTATTATGGTGACGTGGTGTCATAAACATTGCTATAATGGTGCATTTTTCTGTAACAGTGTTACCAGTTTATGATTGAAATAATATTTACACCAAAATCATAGTATATTCATCAAAACCAGTCATAATGAAATCCGGATTCAGAACCATTAGTATATTGACCACGCCATAGTTTTTCTCATTCTTATTTGGTTATAACTTTATTGTTTATAACAACTGTCTTCTACTAAATCAGTAGGGGTGTACAAATACGTCGAACTATCGATGCATCACAATAGTTGGCTTGGCAATAGTACTATATCGATAGTATATACAAAAACACTAGTCTCTTTTGGTCAATAGTCACCCCTATAAATCAGATATGAGTAAAACATTCAATTTGTCATTTGAAACCACAACTGTGTTGGACGCGACAGTAACCGTTAATCAGTCAGTGATTGCTTAGTAAGGACATGACACACTCTGATAAATTACCTTCCTATCTTAGACATATGGTGTCTAATGGGAAATCAATAGGATCCTGTTTTTTTCTTCAGACAACAAATCTTCTCAGAAGACCAAAGTGACATGATCATCTCTCATGATATAGCCACATACATTTCAAATCAACGTATGTAGATGCAAAACATAATTTTTGCAGGTTAATATTGATTACTTACGATATATCATTTTATATTGAAAGGCATTTAGTTAGTTTATCAACACAGACTTACATAATGAATCATGATCGAGTGTTCCCCTTCTTGTGTATGAAGTGTTAATATTACATGTCATTTGTATTTCGTTAGGACGTCAAATGCTTTTCTGCAACTGCTCTGGTAGAGAACCACCTTTTGCATATTCTTGCACTTATTATGTGACCGTGGTGCAAATTTTTAAACTATGGCAAGATGAAATGTACAGCAGGAGTCAGATTTCCCAATTCCTTAAGTTTGAAAGTTGGAATCTGTATGAATTATTGTATATAAATTGAACATACAAGTGGGTAAACATTATGATTTTTTAAATAACGATCCTGATAATGATGAGAAAGTACGCCTGGTATTCTTTGAACGAACTGTTATACAACAGAAATTCAGCCAACACCTACTGCATCTCCAAACGATTGCAAGTTTAATGTGCCAGATTCGATCGTAATCTGTCTGTCATTTAATATCTCCAGACCATAAATTTGACATAAAACCGAGTACGCTGTTAGAAGTGATGCCAATTACACCGTTTAATGATGTATGGCTTTCATGTTGTGTAGCTACTGATACAGCCTTCTAAATCGATGTTTGTATGCAGTATTGTATAACCTATGGCTGTGGATAATTATCCTTGAAATCCTTTGGTATCAATAAGGTCTCGATGTGGCTAGGAAATCTGAAATGATTTTTTGTGTTTTATCCATCTGTTTTATATTTGTCGTAATCAACAAGACATGGTAGTCTTAAATTCTCCCATATGCCACGGATTGGAGTCATATCATTCCAGAAAGCCAGTTGCATATCTCGTTGCTGCATTAATTTGCATCAGTGTGGCTTTTCTTTCTTCATTTCAGTATCATCACGTCACCAGAATTTACTCACATTAAGTGCTATCTTAAAGGCTCTATTCAATCTTTGTCAGTACTGTTAAAAGTTTCAATCAAGTTCTCAAAATCTTATTGGACAAACATGCTCCCGCAAAGACTCCAGTTGGTAACTACCCGCAACTAAACTGCCTGGTTTACTGCCGAAATAAGATTCGAAAAAACAGAAGCGGAGAACACTTGAAAGGCGAATGAGGAGATCAAAACTGACAATTGATCCTCAAATACATGTTTTTCAACGTCATAAAGTAGGGGAGAGCCGGGATGGTTCGGACAGCGGGATGGTTCGGACACCCCCGCTAACTCCCAAACCGTAAATGTAACAGATGCTTTCATTGATTGAGGAAACTCACGCCACGTCAACAACCATGCCAAATTCGCGAAAAGTTGGGCAAGCGGGAAGTTTGATCAGCTAATACGATTTTCGTTTTTTAACAAATCCCATATAACTTCTGACTATCAGAACGTAAGCGCTCACTGCCATAACAGGCATCGTGTCATGTGTGGACAGTTTCATTCTCGTTTAATCGGGGGCGGGATAGCGCAGTGGTTAGCGCGTTCGGCTTTGGATCAAGAGGTCCGGGGTTCGAATCCCGCCAGGGGCACGGCAACTTTGTCTGCAGTAGAGAACTGTTCTACACGCAGTCAGGTTTGGGTGCAATGCTACACTGAATTTCAGTGCAGTACCACCCATGGTTCGCTAGTTCCAGCCGTTGCTCGCAGGTTTCACCGCAATGCAAAGCCACATGGCGTTGCGGGCTTTCTCCCTGCCATAATACTAGCAGCCGCGATATAAGTGAAATACTCTTGAAAGCGGCGTTAAACACCAACTCACCTCACCTCACCTCTCGTTTAATCTCTCCTTTCGGTTATCAATTTATATGTATATGAAGAAAATTACAGTGGGGTAGCTTGCATGTCCCTTATTATGTGTGCAGTTGTTTAAAACTTTCAAAGTCATGGGAATTAATCAAAAGCATTTTCTTTTGACATTTTTAGTTTTGTTCAATGCATATTTACTATCTGCTTTGGTATTACACCGTTACTGCCTATTCATTTAAAACTGGTTGCTTATTTTCAAAAGTCCAATGACGAATGGGTCTATATTGCAGTTTCCTAAACCTTACTTTGTTAACAAGCTAGTAGTTAGAAGCAAATAGACTTTAAACACATGTTTGGTCTAACACTCGACAAAAACGCATATACGTATGACAGACACCTACATTTTTTACAACTTCATAAACATTGCTACGATAAACGAATCGACAACATTTTGCAATCACCTAAAAATAAATCTTGTAAACGATTTTATTGATTTTCCAGAACGTGTAACTACTTTTTATAAGAGCTGTATAGGATGTTTTAGTGTTGTGTTGTAATTGTCCTGGATTTCGTTTTCGATTACTTATCTTGATGTTTTGTCATGTAAGTTGTGGTTAAAGAATAGCAAAAAACTGCAGTAGTAGTTTATGGCTATACTTGATGTTGGTTCATATTCAGTTCCTTTTCATGTTTACTTCATTGCAATAAACTGATTTTCAGCACAAAATGTGTCCGGATGTACCCCACCCCTTGTCCGAAGTATACCTACCTAGTAGCTAACTTCGGACAACGGGACATATTTCAAAATCTGATACACTTATATTTTACTATGAGAGGTAGCACTCGCATTCAAGGCATATGCATAGATAAGATATAAAGCTTTATTGAGGCATGTATCATGGCTTTCAGATCTTAATATTTAATAGTCTTGGAGGATTTGTCTGAAAATCGTCCGAACCATCCCAGCTATCCCCTACACCGATTGATTGTTCGTCTACAAATCTGTCACAGGACAATCACCAGTCTATCTCCAGGATTTAATGAGCATCCACAAACCTCACAGAGTGCTGAGGTCAACAAGTCAGAACCTCGAGCGTCTGACCACTCCAGCCACCCGAACAGCAACATACCGGGGCTGAGGTCAACAAGTCGGAACCTCGAGGGTCTGACCGCTCCAGCCACCCGAACAGCAACATACCGGGGCTGAGGTCAACAAGTCAGAACCTCGAGCGTCTGACCGCTCCAGCCACCCGAACAGCAACATACCGGGGCTGAGGTCAACAAGTCAGAACCTCGAGCGTCTGACAGCTCCAGCCACCCACACAGCAACATACCGGGACAGGATTTTCAGGGGGACCTTCAGCTGGTGCCGTTCTATGGAACGAACTTCCTGAACATTTCAGAAAATAAGAAGATCTGGCAATTTTCAGACTAAGTCTGAAGACAATTCTCTGACAAAAAGCAAATGAGCGGAACTCTGGATATGTTTGCGCTATATAAATACCTAGTTTATTATTATTATTAGAACGTTTGCTAATGAAAAAAAGAGATCTGACAAAATGGATTTTTTTTTTCTAATTGCCCAACAATTCCCAACAGTTAATAATCGTGTCATACAATTGGCTGTTTAACCCTCTTAAAGATGCATAATCAGTTTTGCATGATATTTTATTTGGTTCTAAAATGAACGATATTCCAATAGGTGCTGGTTTAGGTTATGTCTTCTTACTCGACTTTCATATTCACCCCCAAATCGTTAGGAACGGTCTCATACATGAACTCGTTATAAGACCTATTAAACGTTATAGAAGCAAATTTGTGCTTCTAACTACTTTATTAACGTTTCCAAAATTGCGTTTGACTTCATTGCTGTAGCAAGCCAAAATCCATTGACACGATTTTCGATCATAACCACGATTTTGAAATATGTAATTTAGTAATACTGAACTAATTGGTCTTAAACTGGTTATTTTCGGTTAAAGTTGATAATTCTCAACCAAATAACACAAAGTATAACATTTGACGTATATGTGACCTCACCAACATGATTATCTTCCTTTGAGAAAATATATACTGCAAAAAATGTTAATCATAAATAGCAATGTTTAAGTCTATAAGTAAAAGCTGAGTACAGAGGCGATAAGTCAAATTGTGTATAAAGTACAACTAACGGAAACGTCCAGTCTCCTGAGGCGGATTAATGGGTGATTACAACATTGTGGATGTTCTTGAAATATGTTTTCTTTCAACCAGATACAACTCAATTTATCACTTTAACAATGGAATATCTTCTGTCGTAATGGTGGTTCCAAAATAATTATTAAGACTAATTAAGGAAAGGTACTGTCTAGAGAGTAATGCCATCATAAAAAAATAATGTTTATATCAATTTAAAAACAAAACAATGGTGAACAGTTGGAACGTCAGATGGTAGCAATTCTCCAAAGGCAGTATGAGGCAAACCAATCAGAACTATCATTGGATTCGAACATTTCAAATAGTCAGAAACCTTTTTAAAATATTCATTCATTCATTAGAGATACACAACTTGTTAATAAGACAGCATTAATATCATGTAACAAACAAAACAATGGTGAACAATTGGACTGTTAGATTGTAACAATACTTCAAAAGACAGCATGGGGCAAACCAAACTATGCTTTCATTACACATCGAATCTTGAAACATTTCAGATAATAATAAACAATTTAATCTTTTCCTTCATCCACTAGAGATAAACAACGTGTTGAGATAATAAGCAGTAGTATGTATTATATTGTCAACACCACGACATTGGGGGTCATCGGGATGTTATAACTTAGAGATAAATGCGAAAATTTATTCCCTTGTTACTGTATTAATAATGAAATCAATATTCTTCAGATGTTGGCTGCCTGAAAAGCATGAGCTGAAGGATAAGCTAAAATACAACATATGACTGAAACAAGTTCAAGTTAAATTTAAATAAAATAAATATTTAATTTTAGCAAGGCACTAAATTCATAATGTTACAGAAATAATATTCCTCTAAATGGAAAACGCGAATAAGCAAAAGAGGAATGAATAAGAAGATCAAATAGTTCCTTAGACACTTGGTATATATTTGAATTCAAAATCAAATCAGTATGGTATTGACTTCTATGATGGAATTTGAACCGCATGTCATTGGTGTTTTAGCAAATTAGCACAATGTGATGACATTAAACAAGTGAAAGCAATTGAAATGTTGGGACTATTACTGATGAAACTTTCATCAGAAATACTCTATATATATAATTTATTATATATAAAAGATACAAACCGCAGACATTTGTTTTTATAATCCTCCAAAATGTCAAGTAAAATCGTCTTCAAGTATGTTTAGACAAGTGGAAGATCGCATATATATATATATATATATATATATATATATATATATATATATATATATATATACATGAACAAGAACAATAAATAATTTGAAAAGACCAATATGCTGGTCGAAATGAGCTCATCGTATTAAAGAAGATTGATCCAGTCAAACCCATCTGATGTTTACTCTTTTCTATATATAAACCTACTTCACGTGAGAAACGACTCGTTTTTATTTATATATATATATATGCATTATAGCTGTACGGCGTGTTATTAATTCCATGTATGAACTCTGTTAAGAGGAATGTCTAGACTGTTTGATAGTGGTTCTTGCAATGTACTTTTATGGGAGCGCTTTAAATGTGTGTCACATAAGTATTTTCTGCAACAGTCAAGACAGATGAATCTGTATTGTAACTATTGAATGGCTCACAGCAGATGCTGATGAATTTAGATGGAAACTCCATTTACATTCGGTCAAAGGAACCAAATTGACTTTCCGCTCTGTCTGGAAAGCTTTGCATCAGAACAGTGAGGTTGCCGGGATAGCCACATTCTATTGACAATTTTCTCCTTTTAAGAACTTTCTGAGCATGTAAAATGGATTTGTAACAAACGCTCACCTACCAGCTTTGCTGCAGTCAAGCTGATATTCTGTGAAGCTGCGTCAATGATGCTGCTTATTATTATATGATAAAACATTCACACCTATAATTACTGCAGTCAGTAAACAGTCAGACAGATAATGTTTGTATTATAAACAGGCAGATAATTATTGCATGGCCAACAATCAGTCTGTAAACAGTCAATCGTATATTTATTGTTTGGTAAACAGTTTTGTCTGACACTGATTGTATGGTTAACTGTTAATGAGTGCTTATCGAACAGTCAAACTGATGAAAATAGTTTGGCCAACAGAAAACTCTTACATATTGTATTAGAAATGTATTACTTTGAAGTGATTCATGAATTGTGCAATGATCACACATATAAGAAAAGTGTGTTTTATTTTTGTTAAATATTTTCTGACAGGGATTTCGGTGTTAAAAAGTTACGATAATTTATGTATATCTATGAACAAAGCAGATAACTCACACATTTGAGGAAGGTGACATCGAACACAAGACACATTATGCCCACTAATGCCATTGGGAAAATTTGGGGGAGGAACTGTCCAAAAAATAAATGATGCTTATAATAATAATAATAATAATAATCTACAACAAATGATAGTACGAATGAATATTTTTTACTCGATAAAAAGATTTATTAATCTCATTTTTATTCTGTTCACTTATAGCATCCTTGAATGGTAGATCAAGAAAAGAAGGGGTATCAATAACAATAATAACAATAATAGTGATTTAATGACACATGAATGTTAAATGTGGTTTACTGGATAACACTATACAACCTCGGTTTTACAGTAAGGAGTGAGAATACTATTAAGTACGTCGAGCTAGTTCTAAAATTCTGTCTAACATCAGGCATCTATATTTGACGGGGGCGGGATGGCGCAGTGGTTAGCGCGTTCGGCTTTGGATCAAGAGGTCCCGAGTTCGAATCCCGCCAGGGGCACGGCAACTTTGTCTGCAGTAGAGAACTGTTCTACACGCAGTAAGGTTTGGGTGCAATGCTACACTGAATTTCAGCGTAGTACCACCCATGGTTCGCTAGTTCCAGCCGATGCTCGCAGGTTTCACCGCAAGGCATAGCCACATGGCGTTGCGGGCTTTCTCCCTGCCATAATACTAGCAGCCGCGATATAAGTGAAATACTCTTGAAAGCGGCGTTAAACCACAACTCACCTCACCTCACCTCTATATTTGACACCATTAATATCTGTTTGTATACATGTATTTGATCGTGTATAAACTTTGGATTTAATAATTATGCCTACCTATATGAACTACATTGTATTACATAACAATACATTAAGAAATGGAAGAAGTAAATAGGCTATGTGGTAAATATGTTACATAAATATACTTTTTGATGTCCCGTTTGCAGGTATATTTCTTTCCAAAAGCAACCAACGCATGATCTTATACTCATGGTAATTTAATGACATTTATCACATACTTGCTTATACTTACATATATACTAGGTTAGATGTGAGATACATACTTGAATAAAGGATATTGTTCACTAACTCTCGACAAGCAAGAGTAACTGTAACTAATGGCATCTATCTCCTTACAGTTTCAAACAACAAATGTCTCATACACGAATGTTTAGTGTATAAAGTGAATTACTCTGTGAACCTAGATTTTTTTTAACACAGAGTAGACGCTATTAGATACATATCATATTAAGTAAAGGTGAGACGAGACAAATTGATCCAGTGCTTATCCGGGAAGATTCACTCTAGAGAAATGAAGCCACCAGTAACATACTTAATTCTATTGGCAATGATGCTCTCAGACAGTTCCAATTACCATGTATTTAACTAGCTGCATTGTAAGACACCAAGCACTTATTATGTCTTTCAAAAGAGCTTTTAAAACAATATATGAGATTGACAGTCTGTAACGAATATAGTGCTTGGGATTAACATATATGATGCATTTGATTTATCAATCAAATGTAGTAAAATCACGTTATTTCGCAAATGTTTCAATGCTAACTTTGATATTCTAAATTGATATGGTTTCATTGGCATGATGTTATATTTATTAAGAACGAACACTAAATTAACTATTTTTTACTAAAACTAACTAGCTTTAAACATCTTTCTAATATCATGCAAATGAAATCTGAATTGAATAAAATCTAAATCATCTCATCTTAATTGGATCAACAATATTCAAAAACTAAACACTTACCATGTATCTGACTGGATGCATTGTAAAACACCAAGGACTAGCTTTCAAATGTCGATATTATGGTCTTTCTAAAACGTTTTCAAAGAAGATATATGAGATGGACAACAAACTAGCTTTAAACATCTTTCTAAAACCATCTTGTTACAAATGAAATAAAAGCTTAATCATCTCATCCTACTTGAATCACAAATCACAAGAGCATAGTTCTAGTAGATCAATATCAATACAATCATCTATAGCTTGTTGAGCATAAAGTTTGTGGTCTATGTGTGACTGTTTGTTCCGCCAATTTCTAAAGACAAAATTGCAAAGATCATATCCAAGTAATCTATTACCAGTCAATATGTTTTCAATCGATAAGAAGAATGGGTAGGAGAGGGTTAGTTCTGGAACGTTATGAATATCTTTTATAGTGTAAAAGATAAGATAGACGGAAAGGTCAATTTTTGAAGTGTGGTATCTCCTATGCCCATTCATTGAGAGCATTTCATTTGCATGTTAATATAAACAATATCCAATAGTTAGCTCAATATCAAAGGAGATTGCAGCTGGCAGCTATTTCGATCAATACACATGTGTGTATCAAAAGTCTAGACACTTTCCTTATGCCATTCCGCAGGCCTGAAAACATTCTTGATGGTTCCTGAGTAAGTACTTGTGAGTGCAACTTTGACTCTTTTTAGTATTGAGGTTTAATGCATCGGAAGATTAGGGTAAATTAATAAGTTAACACTGATACAACTATATGTATTTGAGATTTAAACAAGGTATGAAATCATATAAACCAAGTTCATGACAAGGACAAGGAAGACTTTAGCATTTGTTATTAATAATAATGATAGTGAATTTATATAGCGCCTAGGTATCCAACTGCTCACCGGCGCTTTGACAATAGAAAAAGTTAGTGGTTGTAGGCTTCCTTGAAGAGGAAGGTTTTAAGTCTTTTACGAAAGGAGCCTATGCTTGGAGATTGCTTTAGATCAGTTGGAATAGAGTTCAACAGCTTTGGTGAAAGGACAGAGAATGATCTGTCTGCAAGTTTGGATTTAGTGTCTGGTACAGAGAGAAGCACTGAGTCAGATGATCGTAGGCGGCGGAGTTTTTGGTAAATTGAGAGAAGATCTTGGAGGTACTGTGGATATAGTTCGTCGTTGAGGGGAGTTGAAAGTGATGGCAAGGATTTTGAAGTGGACACGTTGTTTGATCGGGAGCCAGTGTAGGTCATGTAGGACAGGGGTGATGTGATCTGTCCTCTTCCTCCTTGTGATGAGTCGTGCATCTGTGTTCTGGACTCGCTGTACTCTGCTAGTGGCTGCTGATCCGCTGAGGAGAAAGTTATAATAATCAAGGCGTGACATTATATAACTCTGTGCCAGGAGTTTTGTGCTTTTAATGTCCAGGTAAACACGACTCTTCCCGATGTTTCTGAGGTGGACATAGCAGTTCTTGACTACGGCTAGGGCATCACTTTCGTGTGACAGCGTTTTGTCAAATATGACCCCGAGGTTTCTGACTCTGTCAACTGAGCGAATGGAGGAAGAACCAATCAGTATTGGAGTGTCTTGAACTTTGGCAAGTTGCTGCCTTGTGCCAATGATGATGTACTCTGTCTTCTCGTTATTGAGCTTGAGGAAGTTCTGTGACATCCACTGCCTGATGTCAGCTATACAGTTCTGCATTGTTTCCCTCTTGGTGGTGATGTTGGCAGGTTTGGTGCAAACATACAACTGGTTCTCGCCGGCATAGCCATGAAAGTCAAGTCAATGATGACGGACGATGTTTCCTAGTGGGGTGATGTACATCAGGAAAAGCACAGGGCCTAGTACCGAACCTTGTGGTACACCACAGGTCAGGAGACGATGATCGGACTTCGAGTCAGACACAGTAACAGTCATATCTCGATTACTGAGATAAGATTTCACCCAGCTCAGTGGGATGCCAATAATTCCCAAAGTGTGCTCCAGCCGTGTTAGCAGGATGTTGTGGTCCACTGTATCAAAGGCCGCTGAGAGGTCCAAGAACACTAGCAGAATGATTTCTTGTCTGTCCATACACCTCAAGAAATCATTATGGACTTTCGGCAGTGCTGTCTCTGTGCTGTACCTGTTCTTGTAGGCAGACTGGAATAATTCGAACAGTCGGTTTTCTGTAAGATGTTCTTGAAGATGTGATAGGACAATCTTTTTCTTCGAGAGGAATGGCAAGTTTGAAATTGGTCTAAAGTGTAGTCGTGTCCAAAGAGGGTTTCTTAAGCATAGGAGTGATCAAAGCTTGTTTGAAACAAAGAGGGACATGGCCTTGTCTGAGGGAGAAGGTTGATAGTGAACCTAAGCATGCCTTTACTATCCATGTTGGGGTTGGATCTAGAGCACATGACTTGCAGGGAGCTGCTTTGATGACTCTCGTGATCTCCTCTGGGTTTGAAATACCAACTTCTGTCATTGGTGCATCAGTGTATTTTGTGTCAGAGGATAAGAATTCTTTTGGGTCTTGGTTGTCAAGTTCTGAAACAATGTTGCTTCTAATAGTATCCACTTTTGAGACAAAGAAACTAGCAAATTCATCTGCCTTTGCCTTATCTTCTGTACTTTAGGAAGGTTGCCCTTGGGCTGTAGAAGTTGTCACAGTGAGTCGTTTGGTGATTGAGAAAAGAAGTTTCTAATTGCGTCCACTGTCCACAATCTGTTTGTGTACATGAGTGAGCTTTGCTTTTCTAACAAGAATGTTGACAGTCTGTGTATCTCCAGTTTGTTGTGGTGCCATCTCTTCTCTGCAGACCTTCGCTCATGTTTAGCTGACATGATATCATCGTTGATCCATTCGCTATTCCTGTGGATTACAATATTCCGTGTCTTCATTTGGGCATGACTGTCGAGTCATAACTGTGTGGTATTCTTGAAGAGGATCGTCAATGCAGTCTGTGGTGTCATCCATTCTGCTAGGCTGTAGCTGCCTGAAGGACAGTGGTGTTTATAGTTCTGTTTTTTCTGTATGTTAGGCGTTAATGTGTTGGTTTAAGTTTTGTCATTGTTAAAGCACAAAAGATGCTTTCATGATATGATATACCCGAGTCAATAACCGTGACATTGTCAGTGACATTGCTTGAACATCTGGTTATCAGTAAGTCGATGGTTTGTCCACACTTGTGAGTGATTCAGTGACTAACTGTTGGAGATCCAGGGAGTACAGAAGCTGCTTGAACTTAGTAGCTAAGGGAGTTGAGTCATCGTCGATGTGGATATTGACTATATATGACTGAAACTTTGTGAATAACAGCAATACCTCCGCCAGTCCTATTCCGTCGGTGGTCAACAATGATGGTGTACCCGTCGGGAACAATTTCATTTATCATAACTGTGTCAATGTCTTTCAACCAGGTCTCAGTGACAATGAATAAATCAACGTCGTGATCACATATGTACTCATTGAGTTCAGTTGCTTTGTTACGAACAGAGCGTGCAGTATGACGACACAAAGTTTGTTGTTCCTGACCTGAGAGTTGGGGGTTGACGTCACATAGATGAGCTTATCGTAAGTTATTCCTGACTGTGAGTTACACAAGGTTCCTCCTGCCTTTTCTTTTCCCTCGACGAATAGGCTTTCTGGGGTAATGAGTACAGTAGAGAGAGTCATGCTCTGAGATATCCGTGCTTGTATTGAGTGGACCAGCCTTTTGTCTTAAGCCAAGCAACTCATCTCTGGTGTAGGTAATAATGCAGGTGAACCGAAGCTAAAGCTTGGGGTGTTCATCATGAGACAATAGACAGTGACTGGTCTATTGTTGTTGAAAGCACAACTGCTCTGTAGATGTTTTCAAGTACTGACAAATATACAGAATACGGTCAATATTTCAGTGACACAATTCAAAGAAAGTTTTTCTGCCATTAGAAAGTTCATATGTTCATAGAACTGTATGCCACGTTTGGAATCTGTGAGAAAGCCGCATTAAAATCATTGACAAAGACAGAGCAAAAGAACATGTGTGCAAGCCTGTCCAGTGCACAACAAGAATTACATGGATATACTTTGATTTCTCCCAAATGATGCTTATGATCATCTGATGTCCACTTCCTCTAAATAATATTCTTTCCTTTGAATATACATTTGATATGACGTAGAATACCGAATAACATGGATATTGTATGAATTGTTTTATATGTTGGGATGATGCTGCAGGCCGAATACAGGTATCATTGAAACTCTTGGAATCAACACGACAATGGAAGTCAGGCTGCATCAGTGGAAATAGATGGCTGATATAGAACATGGGAGTCACTTCTGGGAAATCAATCTCTGATGGATCTCTGATGGATGACACACACAAGAATATCAATTAAGGTAATCATGATTAATTGACTATTTATTTTCCTATGAGTTCACCTCGAGACTTCGTCCACACTTTTGCTTTTAACATGTGTAGCATGAACACAATATGTATGGATATACACATTCATTATTAACCATAAGCAAACAAAGAAGTTATGTACTCATATCATTGGTTGACATTCTCAAAGACACGTTTTGGTTATCTAAACCCGTGTCTAGGCGATGACAGAACCATCCTGCTCCCTTACACAACTCAATACCAAGAGTGTATATTACGGAAAATGCTAATAACAGCTAAAAATAACCTCTCTAAAGAAAGTTAATTCCATATATACGATTATGCAATCTCTGCTCCTTCGCAATGATATATGTTCAGTACTGGTGGGTCATAGTTCCTCAAACAACATGCTTTATCTGATCAATAATTCAGCACAGGGACAACATATTTTAATAATCATTATGAAGCCCACATAATACAATAGCTATAAGCATGTCATCCATGAAGTTCAGAAAAAGCATATCACATTTGAACTAAAGTTACTTAAAAAGGCTGACAAGAAATCACTGTGCACTATAACAGACATTCTATTTGAAGGCAACAATCTTCATCCCTTTTAAGTCATGGAGTCTATTTGACTGATCGTTTTTAACTTTAGAGACCTTTTGTACTTTATCAATCATGGCTTTCATCTAAATTACATAGAAGTAACTTCAAAAGTGTTTGGTCTCGTACAGTAAGAATAATACCTTTTGGCGGCATTGAGTCTAGAATATAGTGAGAGCTGTTAGTCATAAACAATTATAATACAATTAATTATCTCATCCTGGAAGCGTAAATGAGAACTTAAGGAGCATCAGAAACATATTCAAGGAATTGAAAACATATCTGCCTTGAGTTAGAAACTTGATCTGATTATAATGCTGAAGAAGTCTTCTATTCATGGAGATTTTACATCCATGTAATTAAGATTGTGATAGATCAACAGCAAAAGCGTGTCTGATGTCTTGGAGAAGAAGTTATCTTTTCATCTAAACTTACATCTTGGATGTTTGGCAGTATTGATTTTCTTTTTGTTAAATATAATTAGGAATCGCTAATAAGAAAAACCCTAACATAATCAAACATTCTGTTTGATGCCAAAGCTTTCATTTATATATTTGTTAGCACACAATATCTGTTTGACTAGGGTAATCGTTTAAACTTCAATGATATCTATGCATATTTTAGTTCAAACGTGTTATACAAATACACATCATTTACGGAAACTGTTTGGTGTCAGTTTCACTGAGGGACGACTGGACAATAAATATGTTTTGCTTGGCATGCTACCTTGGATATTGTTAGGATAAATTATCATGTTGGATTATATCTTTCACTGTGATAAATGGTAACAATAGATGTATATCAGCCGATCAATATATCAGCCGAATCTTTTGGACTCAGAACTTGTGTTGCTGCATCTAAGGCCTGGAATAACCTCCCTCTACCATTACCGCTTGTTCCGTCCATAGAGTCCTTCAAAATTCAATGTGATATGAAATCACCCATATAATACTATCTATGCACCATTAGGTTGCTATGGATGGTGTCAAGATACATATGGATAGATGAATGCATATGGACTTGAATACATTAATTTGCTTTGAACATACATCGATTACACTGATTGGTCAGTCATCTTGGTTGTGGTTTGATAGAATTCAAAATCGAATGTGCTACAAATGTTATACATGATACTGTGTCAGGTGTGAGATACATTCTTGAATTAAGAATATTGTTCACTTACTCTCGACAAGCGATCAGTAACTGTAACTAATGGCATCTATCTAAAAAAAAAAAAAAATGTCTCATAAACGAATGTTTAGTGTATAGAGTGAATTGGGCAAATTACAAACAAAATGAATCGTTAGTACTCAGTGAACCTAGATTGTGTAACACAGAGTCAACACTATTATATACACATCATATTAAGCAAAGGTGAGACGAGACAAATTGATCCTGTGCTTATTCGGGAGAATTCACTCTAGAGAAATGAAGGCACCAGTAACATACTGAATTCTATTGGCAATGATGCTCTCAGACAGTTCCACTTACCATGTATTTAACTAGCTGCATTGTAAGACACCAAGCACGTGTTATGTCTTTCAAAAGAGCTTTTAAAACAATATATGAGATTGACAGTCTGTAAAGAGTGTAACATATATGATGCATTTGATTTATCAATCAAATGTAGTAAAATGAGCTTAATTCGCAAATGTTTCAATGCTAACGTTGATATTCTAAATTGATATGGTTTCATTTGCATGATGTTATATATATTAAGAACGAACACTAAACTAACTATGTTTTACTAAAGCTAACAAGCTTTAAACATCTTTCTAATATCATCATGCAAATGAAATCTTAATTTAATAAAATCTAAATCATCTCATCTATTGGATCAACATTAGTTACAAACTAAACACTTACTATGTATCTGACTGGATGAATTGTAAAACACCAAGGACTTGCTTTCAAACGTTTTAAAAGAAGATATATGAGATGGACAACAAACTAGCTTTAAACATCTTTCTAAAACCATCTTGTTACAAATAAAATGAAAGCTTAATCATCTAATCCTACTTGAATCACAAATCACAAGAGTATAGTTCTAATAGATCAATATTAACACGATCATCTATAGCTTGTAGAGCATAAAGTCTGTGTGTCTATGTGTCACTATACTGTTTGTTATTACTACAGACAAAATTGCAAACTGTCATATCCAAGTGACTTATTACCAGTCAATGTTTTTTTTTCAATCGATAAGAAGAGTGGGTAGGAAAGGGTTAGTTCTGGAACGTTATGAATATCTATTATAGTGTAAAATGTGAGATAGTCGGAAAGGTCACTTGTTGAAGTGTGGTATCTCCTTTGCCCATTCATGGAGAGTATTTCATTTGCATGTTAATATTAACAATATCCAATAGTTAGCTCAACATCAAAGAAGATTGCAGCTGGCAGCTATGTTGATCAATACACATGAGTGTATCAAAAGTCTAGACACTTTCCTTTTGCCATTCTGCAGTGCTTACAAACGTTATTGATAGTTCCTGAGTACACACTTGCGAGTGCAACATTGACAAAGTGCCTGTTTTTAGTATTGAGGTTTAATGCATTTTGAAGACAAGGGTAAATTATTTAGTTAACACTTATACAACTATATTTATATGTAGCAAAATATTAAATCGCATAAGCCAAGTTCATAAATGAAGAACAATGAAGATATTCTTGGCATGTTTTTATGCACTCAAATGATGCATATGATCATCAAATTTCCACTGTCTCGAAATAATATTTTTTCCTTTGCAAAATGCAAAATAAACATTATTATGACGTAGGATACAGAAGGACATCGATAAAGTTAAATATATTTAGGGTATGGTGATAGGGATGATGTTGCAGGCCGAATACAGGAATCATTGATACTGATGGAATCAACAAGACCATGGAATTAAGGCCTGATCATTGGAAATAGTTGAGTCAGTTCTGGGCAAATACATCAATCTCTGATGGATGACCCAGACAAGATAGAATATCATTGAAGGTAAATCATGATTAATTAACTTTACCTTTGAGATCGATACTTTAGAGTGATTGCAATGTGAGTTTACCTCTAGACCACGTCCAAACTTATACATTAAACATAAGTAGAATGAAGGACATATTTATTGATATACAACTGTTTTTATGTATAAGCCAACGAAGAAGTTATATAGGCATATCATTTGTTGACACTCTCAAATAGTTACTTTTGAATATATAAAACCGTGTCTAAAGGTTGACTAAACTATCCTGCTCTTCTCCATTATATTACTAATACCCCGAGTACGTAATACAAAAATCGCTCAAAACGAGCAGCCAGTGAAAAATATTGGCAATCCACAGTCATTGGCTGACACTATACGTATTATAAATAGCGATGCATAAACATCTGGTAAGCTTGAACAAGTCAATACGTTCTGTATCATGTTCCTTTTTCAATGTTTTGATGACATTTTGTTCTCCCCAATATCCGCTTGCACAGGAAATCACAAATCAGAAACTAATTGGAATTATAGCAAACATGTGTTCAAAACTTTAAGATCAAATCGTCTATGAGACAGTTTAAATCGATCTAAATAGTGGGTCATTTTCATTTCTACATTTTAACATTACATAACCTTTGCAAAGAATGTAAAATCCATGAAATGCATCGTCTAAATATCTGCTACTTCAACCAATAGTCCATTTTCAGTACTGTTGATTGTTCCAATATGTGGTCCGCAAACCATCTGCTTTATTTGATGAATAATTTGACACAGGGACAAAATCGTTCATAAAATCAATGTGAATCACACGGAATACAATACTAAAATGACATCTTATCCAGGAAGTGTAACTGTGATTCGAATGAAGAAATAAGAGTATAAAAAGTTTAAAACAGACTCTCTAAAGATAGAAACTAGGCCAAAATCAAACGGTGATACGGAGAATTTTAACAGTTGATTTTTATCATCCTCATCGCATTTACTATTGTGTCACAGTTTACTTTATTTCATCAGTGATCTGTTATTTTAATAAAAGATCAACGTTTTACGGACTTAAAGTCACCTAGAAATGGCTGACAATAAATCACTGTGCGCTATAATAGACATTATGTTTGTACTTTTAAATCATGGCGTCTATTTGACTGAGGTAATCGTTTTTAATTTAAGAGACCTTTCACACTTTGTCAATAATTCCTTTCATCTAAATTACACATAAATAAGTTCAATAGTTATACCTTTTGGAATAGAGTCTCAGTGATACAGTGAATACTGTCTGTCATGAAATCTATAAAAAATAATATCCTGTAATACAATAATAAGCATTTGCAAAACCTAATTATTTTATCCTGGGAACGACAAATGAAACATTTAGAAACGTTTGAAGATAGATCTGCTTTGAGTTAGAAACTTGATCTGTTCTCGTATCGGACGATGTTATCTTATGGAGATTTAACATCCAAAAAACAGTGTGTCTTATGTCCTTCAGAAGAAGTTATCTTTTGATCTGATCTTACATCTTAAAGACTTGGAGTATTGATTAGTTATGGTTTCTATTAAGCTTAATTGGAAATGGCACACTGGAGCATCTCATAAATCTCGTAAATGAGATGGTCCATGTTGCATAATTTAAACTTAAATTGATCAACTGTAGTGATTGATTGCAATGATTATCAACTGTCTATTGTGTAAACCTATATGAAAATCGTTCAACAACAGCATATTGTAATTAATAAACGCAAACACAATCATGAACAGCGTGTAGAATGGGGAGATTGTGTTGTACATGTTACGCACAAAAGAACTTCCTCCAAACACATTATATTACAAATGTCACATCCAAGTGACTTATTGTCAGACGATATATTTCTTTCCAATCGATAAGAACAGTGGATAAAAAAAGGTTAGTTCTGTAATGTAGTGAATATCTGCTTGGATACAAATCTAGATAGACGAAAAGGTCATTTGTTGAAGTAAAGCAAACATCCAGTTCTCGCCATTATTTATCCCTACATCAAAGGAGATATACTTTATGTTAGCTAATGAGGTTAATAGCACATTAGATGTATCAACAGTCTTTACACTTATGACATTATGTAGTGTTTTAAGACGTTGAAGTTCTCCATAGCGGTGAAGAAGCACTTATTAGTGCAATATTGACAAAGTGACTCTTTTCAGTTAAATGAGTTTTAATGCAGTCTCAAGACTAAAATATATCACAAATTATAAATATGTACAGTTATAATATTTTAGTTTTAGATGTGAAAGCACACAATCAAAGTTGAAAAAATGAAAGCAGCATAAACTCAATCGCCAAAGAAACATCACCACATGTTCAAAGAAGAATGAAATACTGCTGCTGGAGAAACATGATTTTGAATGATTTTTATTGGGATATGATTTGCAAAGAGTACTAGCGATTTCTTTTAACAGAATATAATACTTTTGCTTTTTGTCTGTTCAAGCACATTTTAGGTGTTGAAATCGCTTTTAAAAAATTCGTTTGGCCCGACAGTTGGCATTTAACTTACAAATTAATAAAATGCAGAAATTTAATTAATGAAAGCTGTTACGACATAAATAACCTTATTGGACTTTTTGGTGGCATGTATTTACTGTAGGACGTCATAAAACAAACAAAAAAGGCGTTTTTTGACACTGCTATCTCGTCTACTTAAGGAGATTTAAAACGAGTTTTTCAAACACGTGTTTCTGGGTAATTTGATCAGATAACGTTTTGAAATGTTACATCTTGTTGAGTTTAGTTTAGTTTAGACACAGTTAATGATCTCTGTTTCAGACTATTCATGGATTGAATTATATTATATATTGAATGTGCCATTTCTTTTGCGGTTGTGTGTACATTGAGCTTTTCGTTTTGGCATGGATAATATTTCATTCTTTACAAAAGTGACTTATAATTGACTTATGTAGATCGATTCTAATAAATATTCATTATTTTGCAATATGAACCTGGCAATATCAATTTGATGTTCAAAGTAAACAAATATTAAGACGTAGAATACAGACGTTATTGAAGTAAAATCAGATTTGATATGGTAAGTCGAATAAATAAAATGTTTTGAAACTCTTGGAATTATTAACAAAATGGGATTCAGGGTGGATCAATGGACACAGGAAGAACACACACGTCAGTTTTTGGGGAAATAAATCAATTCATGATGGATTGACTATACAATTGAGATTATCTCCTTGGATAGAGTTATTGCAATATGAGTTCACCTCGAGACCTCCTCCTAATTTGGCATAAAAATGGGTGGAATGAAGGCTTATTTAAATAGATGCACAACTTTTTTTTTATCATTATGTTTAAGCAAATACAAAATACAGAAGTAGTAGCCATTTCATTTCGCTGACATTTTGATATTCTGTTGTTTTGATATAGATTTGTTATTGGATAATCATGAAATTGTTATTGGATAATAAGGGGCGTCTAAGCAAATACCTCAGGGTATTTATACACTACTTGATACCCTGAATGTTTTGTGCGGAAAATGCCTGTAACTGCTAAACATAACCAGCAAATGACATGACTTAAACTCTAGCAAAATTGGCAGTCCCCGAATGAGAAAAGCGTAGAGTGATAATTAATTTTCACATCACGACTTTCATTGGATGACAATATGCATGCTACATAGGTATTGGTAACTAGTAGTAGCGAAACTTGTGTTAAAAACTATCGGCCCAAAAACGTCTATGAGACCATTTCAATTGACCCTTTTATTGTTTTTTTTCTACATTTAACATAACATGACATATATTATTTAAATCCACATACTGAATATGCATTAACTTCATCTCTGCTAAATCTCTAGTACATCTTCAGTACCCCTGACTAATTGTTGGCAATATGACATCTTCCAACTATATATGGTTTATTTATCAATAATTTAACCCTTGAACAAAGCCGTTCATAAAATCAATATTGACCATGCAGAAAACAATAATTATAATGACCACCTTATCAAGGAAGTGTAAATGCGATTCAAATGAGGAAATAAGATAATAATAAGTAGAAAACAGATCGGCTTTGTGATGACACTATGCTTTTTAAGAGTTGATTTTTATCATCTTCGTCTGAAATGGAAAAGCAGAAATCACACTTGCACTTGAACTTTGCTATCCTTCAACCAGATATTGCTCAATTTATCACTTTATACATGACATATCCCCTGTCTAATCGCGATTTAAAAATAATTATTGAGACCACTTGAGGAAGGGTACTTTCCCGAGAGTAGTTGCGTCATAAAATTGTATAATACAACATTAATATCAATTCAGAAAAACTGGTGAACAATTGGAATGTTAAATAATGACAATATTTCAGACGGCAGTATGTAGTAAAATCATTCAGTGCTATCATTGGATATCGTAATAATTAATACTATTTAGAATACTATAAGAACCGGTATTATGCATTAGATTGTTGACACTGAAACATTAATATAAAGAGGGTCATCTTGATGTATTACCTTCTTTTCTTTGTTACTCTAATAATAATTGAATATAGCTTCAAATACTACATATGACCGAAACAAACTCAAGTTTAATTAAAATAAAAGTAACATTTAATTTCAGCAAGCACTAAATTAATAATGTTACAGAAATAATATTCCTCCAAATACAAGAGGTTTATATGCAAAAGAGGGATCAATTAGGTCATTAGACACTTGATATTTACAGACTGATTGTAAAATCAAATTAGTATGGTATCACTTTATTTGATTGAAATTGAAGACGTGACTTGCCCTAAAGATAAACCCATTACAACGGTAAGTTAGCCGAGAAGACGACACTGTGATGGAATTAAACCAGTGAAACCAAGTGAAATGTCAGGCTTATTATTTATGAAAAACTTCCATTCCAAATAATCTGGATGCAATTGTTGATACAGACTCAAGTTTGGTAATAAAAAATATGATTATTATATATAGAAGATACGAACCATCGTAGTCATATATTTTTAAATCCTCCAAAATATCAAGTAAAGTCATCACCAGACCCTTTTCCCATATAATTTAATATAAGTATGGATTGATAAAAAAAGAAAATGCTACGCAGAGGAGATTTATGTATATATTATAACTGTACAGCGTTTTATTAATGTAATATATGAACTGTGAAGAGGGGTGTCTAGACTATTTTAAAGTGGTTCTTACGATGCAGTTATACGGGAGTGCCTCAAATGTGTGTTACATCCTTTTTCTCTGAAACAGTTAGTGACGTGATGTCAGTTTTATGGAAGCAATCAATACAGATGAAGTTGTATTGTAACTATTTGAAAGGCTCAATGTAAAAGCTGATAGATGGAAATTTACATTCGGTCAAAGGAACCAAATTGACTTTCTGCTCTGTCGGGAAAGCTTTGCACCAGAACAGTGAGGTTGCTGGGACAGACACATTCTATTGGCAATTATTCCCCCATTAAGAACTGTCTGAGGATGTAAAGTGGATTTACAAGAAACCCGAACTTTCAAATCCTCTCTAAATTGGGAAGAAAATGAAGGATATTCAACCACTGGTTAAAATGTTACTTTAAAATATATGATCATGAAATGTGATTCATTGACATTATGTTTGTATATGCAATCGTTTGTAATCAGAATTATACATGAGCTGCATCGTATTAATTACAGCATATCTCAAATTAGATGATGGAAATATGATATAAAGTTAATATGTCTCTTATTGATGATCCGTTTGCAGTTTTGTCTGGTTCAAAAAGGAGTCGACATATGGCCAACAAGGCATTACATCTTGTGATGCAAATTTCGTTTTTTTGTACAAATTCGAGTACTTTTCGAGTCGAGTCTACCATGAAAACAGTCACCTGTAATGTGTTTTTCTTAAAATCTATAATGGAAGTTAAGCAGATATTCAATGTGATGGAATTGGATGACATGTATCATCAGGTTAAATAAGATGGTTGAAAGAATAATAGCAATAGATGATCATGTAATGTACATTGAAATTTTAATACATTTGTTGCCCTGAAAATACATCTACTTTTAAGATGGTTCAACCGTTAGGACTGAGTTTTGATGAGTTTTGATGAAAGTACTCGATTGTTAATACAATGTCATACCTGACATTGAGTTAGATGTGTATTACATAGTTGATATAAGAGTATTGTTCACAGATTTAAGCTGGGCGCTTACGGAACTTCGGAGATGGGATTACAAACTGCTGGTTTATAGCTCTACTGCGTTGTGATAATTGGACACTTGTCAACCGATTTGACAACCGATCATTAACTATATTTAACTTCTGGAACTGTTTCAAATATCAAATGTCTTTTAAAATGGGTAAAATACATAAATTGTCTAAATTACACAAATAAAATACAGTACATTGTGATAAGAGTTTCTAGAAATTAATTATATTTAGGATATTTTCCGACTGAGAGTGTATAACACACAGGCAACACTCTAAGACACACAATCATATTACGGAAATGTGAGACGAGACAAATTGATCCTGTGCTTATCCGGGAGCCTTCACTCCAGGGAAATGAAGGCACCAGTAACATACTGAATTCTATTGGCAATAATGCTCCCAGGCAGTTTCACTAACCTTGTATGTAACAAGCTGAATTGTCTGACACCACGCACCTGATTTCAAATGTAGATACTATGTCTTTGTAAAGATATATTTAAGATTGATAAGCATTGATGCATTGAATTAAAAGTAATAAAATGACCTTTATTCACTTAACGAAATATTAATGTTGTTATTAATGTTAAACTTGTTATTCTTCATTATTGTGACAATTTTTGCTACAATTCCTCAGTAAATATACATATCAGGACAATTTTCATCAGTGATTTCATTAGCATGATGATATATACAAAAGAAACGAACACTTAACTAACCAGTCCTTGCTAAAGCTAACTAGCGTTAAACATCTTTCTAATAGCATCGTACTGAAATGAAATCTAAATTTAATAAAGCTTAATCATTTCATCTTAAATCAATCCAAATTATTAAAAAAGTAAACTATGTTTTACAATTTACTCTTGGCCACATGAATACGTGCAGACCTATACATTCATGTCAGCAACATGCAGTATCCTTGGACAAAATACTGTGACTATGTGTCCTAGTCCACCCAGCTATGAATGGGTACCTTGTAGGAATGAGCATGCTGCTTTAACCTGGTGCACCTGCAAAATTGCATACTCCAAATGAAGCTGAGCTTGACAAAGGGACAGTGACATCCAATGATCGTGGGCAAATAAAGCTCCCGTGAGCAGCTTAGCTTAGCTGGATATTGGCCCTATACAAATGTTTATATGTATGTATGTATATACATTGTATGTATGTAAGTGTAAAGTGTTTTTGTGAGTAATGTGTACTTTGTTTCCTCATGTTCGTGTAGGGATTATGTTTGTGTAGACCATTTAGTTTAGGAATTAGTTTCTTTTGTTTTGTGCATATTCAGCTTTATTCTTGAAGTGTTCTCACATCTGTGATAGACGAACACATATTGTTAGAAAGTATGTTTTGGATGTCAGTATGAATCGAGATAATTATACCTTAACAGCATAGATAATTAAGAACACAGTCGATGTATCAATATGTCCGGACTATTTCCTTGTGACAATCTGAAGTGCGGGGAGACCTTTTAAAGTTATATGTTTAGTAAGTATAAACGTCTTAATGGCTGAAACTATGCCAATTGTCCAAATAATAAGATAAGTGAAATTTGTCAAAATACATTCATACACAGGTCAAAAATAACAAAACAAAAAGAGCACCATGGCACCTTTAAACCATTAGATCCACTTGTAAAGCTTGTAAATGACCTGTCAAATACAATTCCATTATGTTCAAAAGCAAAGACAATAATATGCATGGCTTAAATTGATTAACTATAGAAACATATTTCAAGTATTGTCAACTGTCTATGATGCAAATCTACATGAAAATACATCATCATCATTACTAATACAATCATCTATAACTAGCAAAGCGTTAGGTTTGTGGTCTATATATGACGTATACTGTATGTTCACTAAAGGCAAAATTGCAAATGTCATATCCAAGTGTCTTTTCAATCGATGAGAACATTGGATAGGATAAGGTTAGTTCTGTAACGTTGTGGATATCTATCTAAGTGTAAAACATTGGATGGATGGAAAGGTCGCTCTCTCAATTATTTATTTCAACATCAAAGAAAAGTTCTGCCAGCTATTTTGGTTAATAACACATGAGACAGTCTAGACACTTTCCTTATGCCATTCTATAGTGCTTGAAGACGTTCTTGATAGTCCCATTGACAAAGCAACTCTTTATAGTATCTGGGTTTAATGTATTTTGAAGACTATGGTATATGGTATATATAAGTTGAAGTATATTTATATAACTATATTTACTTGAGTTTTAAACAAGTTATAACAGCACATAAGTCAAGTTAATATAATGAAAGACCAGGACGATACCTTTAGCAATGTGTATGCATGGATACACTTCGATTTTCCCTTAAAAAAGGCTCATGGTCCACTAATGTCTATTAGCTCTAAATAATACTCATTTCTTTGCAATATACAGCTGGCAACATCATTTTGACTTTCAAAATAAAAACGACGTATAATAAATAATTGGAATACAACAAGACATTGGTAAAGGTAGATATATTACATATTTGATGTAATGAGATGTATAAGAATCTTGATCATGAAGTTCTCAAAAACTATCGCCCTGTTTCGAATCTGTCGTTTTCTTTCAAACTCACGACTAGAGGAACAGATGACACTGAATGACTGCTATGACGACTTTCAATCAGCTTGTAGATCATCTCATAGTACTGAAACAGCACTGGTGAAGGTACAGAATTACCTTCACTGGAGTGTTGACAAGGATGGAACGACCATTTTGGTTCTACTTGATTTGTCAGCCGCATTCGACACAATAGATCGCCATATTCTATAAGCAACACTTGATTGGAATATGTAGTCCAGGTCTGGATCGTTCGTGTACACCATCCACATATCTCCCCTGGGCGACATTGCAAGATCCCATAACCTCAGAAGACACGCATACATACCTATACCTATCAGTTCTGGGGAAATACAGCAATCTCTAAAGGATGAAAATAGAATATCAATGAAGGTAAATCATGATTAATTGACTAAAGAATCTCCTTGGATAGGGTTGTTGTAATTTGAGTTCACCTCGAGAACTCCACGACACATTTGCTTTAAACACAATAGTAATGGATACAACTTATTTACTATGTATAAGCAAACAAAGAAGTTATATAGCCATATTATTGGTTGAAATTATCAAAGAATAATTAGTATATATATGAAACCGTGTCTAAGTCATAACTGGACCATTCTGCTCCCTTACACTACTCAATTCCGATAGTGTATATTATGGGAAATGCTCGTAACGGCTAAAATAACGTTTGTAAAGAAAGTAAAATCAATATGACGAGTATACATCACTATATCTCTGTTACTTCAACCAATAGTATATTTCCAGTAGTGCTAACTGATAGTTCACAATGTCTGGTCCTCAAATAATCTGCTTTATTTGATCAATAATTCAACACAAGGACAACGTATTTAATAAAATCATCATGACGGCCACGGAATACAATAACTGTAACTCACAAAGGAAGTTCAAATGTCATATCAATGATAAAGTAGTATTTGGCCAAAACCAAACGCTGACACTATAACAGTTGACTGTTACCACCAGCATCGTTGTTACGATTGTATCAGAGTTTACTTAAATTCAATTACTTCAATCAACGAAAGCAGCATGACAGAGAAGAACATAAATCGTAATGGTTTAAATTATAGATATACTTTCTCTGAACTAAAATTACTTAGAGAAGGCTGGCAAGAAACCATTGTGCACTATAACAGACATTCTGTTTGATGCCAACAATCTTACTGTCTTTTAAGTCATGGCGTCGATTTGACTGTAATCGTTTTTAACTTTAGAGACCTTTTACACTTTCTCAATCGTGGCTATCATCTAAATTACAAAGAAGTAAGGTCAGTAGTGTTTGACCTCGTTTAGTAAGAATAATACTTTTTGGCATGCAGACCAACGGATACTATGACCACTGTTTGTCATGAAACTATGGTGAAACAACCATTAGCGTTTGTTAAAAGAAGTGAATCAGAAATTAAACCTGAGTAATTCAAGTAATTGAAAACATATCTGCCTTGAGTTAGAAACTTGATCTGAATCTAATGCTGATGGAGATTTTACATCCACATACACATAATTAAGGTGTGACAGATCAACACATAAAGTGTGTCTGATGTCCTGGAGAAGAAGTTTTCTTTTGATCTGATCTTACATCTAAAAGTTTGGAATTATTGATTTTCTCTTTTTTAAACTTAATTAGGAATCGGTAATAAGAAAATCCCTAACACAATCATATATTCTGTTTGATGCTGAAGGTTTCATTTATGTTTTTACCACACCACATCTGTTTGACTAAAGTAATGCTTTTAAACTTGAACAACCCTTCACATTAGCACGATTTATAGTTGAAACGCATTCTACAAATAAACATCATTAACGGAAACTGTTTGCCATGGGTCGACTAGACACCAAATCAGTCTACATTACTGCTTGATGGCATGATCTTATAGAGAAGACAAGAAAACAAGAGAAGAGCAACGGTTTAATGTTTTAAAGGTCGGTATAGATCTTATTCCGTTATAAAGCATATGGGAAAGATCATAAGGTAGCGGATTATATAAGGCTACATGTTTGTAATCATATCTCATTATCATGTCAATCCTATACCCTTAAACTGCTCAAATCAAACCCAGTCAACCTCAACAATCAACGCCAACACACAGGAGTGTGTACTCTCGATAACAACTGTCTATAAACCATATGAAGTCGACGATCTTTTTCTTCAATTTCACATTTTCAAAATCAGACAAGTTCCACCAAAGATGACCTTTAAATATAACTCTGATTTTGAGACTACTTCTTTTGTTGGTTTGACACACGAGTTTGTATGAACTTGTCATGACTTTTTAAACAAAGCTATACATAGTCTTCAGTCCTATCAGATAACTTTTCTGATGCTTTTAGGGGATGCTTAACTCTTTCTGCATGCATATCTGAAGAGAATTCTTCCGTAGATAAACATTTTGTGGAGGTTGGAATCCTACTTATTTAAATGTCCCAGTGTTAAAATGATAATGACATTTAACTCTTTCTAAAATATTTATATTTCTCATTTGCAGCACTCAACGAGTCTTCATGAGAGTTTATTCTCCAATAATAATCAAGTCCTCTACACACGGCAGTTATGTATTTCAGAATTCATTTTAATGAACATTCTTAGGGTGTTTGAAATATGATCTATTCATTATGTTTCCCATATTCACAAAACCTCATTATATCATATAGAAACTGACATAACTTTACTTAACTAAAATGTTCCAATATCAAACTATATGTGTTTAAATTGATACCTGAGATGACATAACATCCATACAACACTCACTCAAATATTTAAATGATTCTTACACATTCACTTTAACTATCTAAGATGTTCCAATATCATACTATATGTGTTAAATGACAAAACAACGGGTCGGGTCATTTTTTACGTTTCCGACTTACAGAACTGCTGCACCCCAAAGCTGCAATTTTGAAGGGACATAGCGTGTACCTAAAGGATCAAAGTGTGCCCCATTTACTACACCAAATGTTCTTAGATTTGAGGCAAAATTTAAGCGAGCGCGTGTCTTTTTAAACTACAAAACTTAGAATACTCATCTCATCTTGAAGCTTGTATTATCACCATGTATTACCAAATAAACCGTCATTTGTGGTGGCCTTGGCGTTGGCCTTTTAAGGGAGATGTTGATTATATTTTTTTTTCCACGTCCATATAGGGACTCTGCGTACAGGTGATTTTGATTGCTAAAGCAGACGAGGAACGAGAAAGGATGATTTGATTTGTTATTACTGGGAAGAATATAGTTGTCCATGTTAGACAACTATTGTCACAAATTCAATAATATATTGTTCAACCACAAAGACATATACAGTATATATTACAATAGGGTCTAACGTGTCATGTAGGATATGTGTGCGATATAATGAACAATACAGTTTTATCTTTAAACAGACCCATACGTTATATTTCACATATTTTGTTCATATTTCAACAAAACATAATTGGAAGTTCAAAATCACATTTACACATGATGAATGTTACAGATATCATGTTGGGCTAAACTAAGCCTTATGGGGTTCCTTTTTTAATGTCCCTTCCTGAAACCGTTTGGAAAAAACACTTCCAAGAAGTTAGAAGAAATTATAATTGTTCCTTGTAAACAGCCACTACTAATAACCAAACATTAAACAACTGACGGAGGGACCTCATAACTATACCTCCGACAACTCTGTCATGGTTTACATGTGTATTATATACATGTAGTAAGGCTATCTTTGGAGATACGGCTTCCTGGTAGACATTGTTTAAGTAACCATGGGAAAAACCCAACAGGCACATCAAGGGATAATAATTCACGTGTATCAAGTTTGTTGAAGCTTGAAGGCATGGTTTTGAAGATTTTTTAAAAAAGGAAATCCTCACAGTCACTATCTGATGCTTTTAAGATCCCACTTCATGGGAGAAGATTATAATACACATGGCATGTGGTTATTTGGTGGCACACTAGACCACTTGTCCTTGGCTTTGTAAAGGCTAATTAAATATCAGACGAGATAAATCTAACATTTAATTTCACTGACGTGAAATGGAGTTTATACAACTTGTATGAAGTTGTATAAACAAAAGTATCAACAATATAAGACGCCCAGTTATAAGGACGACAAAGGTCCCACAGTAGACACATAGATAATCTTATGATTCCCTCATAGTTTGAATTTATACATTTTCAAGTAAGATACGCTGCAAACCTCAAATCGATTGTAATCTTATTACATTATTGTGACCTCTTTGAGGAGATTAACAATTTCATCAAAACCTTTCGCTTCAGCTAACTGTTTTGGTATTTGGTCTTCATCGTTTCTCACTTTAATATAATGTTGAGCGAGTTGGCGTTCAATGAGTAGCTGCACCATATCCTTCTTTCCACTTTTGCAAGCCAGATGTAAGATCGTGTTGCCCTCATCATCTGTGATGTGTGTTGAACATCCTTTCCCATACATCAGCTTGAAGGCTTTTACGTTTCCATAACGTACTGTATACATCAACGGAGTGTATCCATGGGCACCTTTGCTATCAATCCCAAATTTATTGAAGGAGAGAATGTAGTTAATCATCTTAACATTACCTCCGAGACACGCAGAGTGTAAAACATTATTGTGTCGATCATCACGTGTTGTCAGGATACATCCTCTTCTTTCAAGAAGCTTAAATACGCCGAGTGATCCACGATCTGCTGCTGTCATTAGGGCTGTCCTTCCCTTGAAATCTCGTGCCAGCGGGGATATGTAAGCTTTTTTGAGTATATACTTCACCATGGCATAATGGTCACCAGCTGATGCTGAATGCAAAATACTGTTACCATTGTCATCAACAGCTTTTGTACTACAACCTTTTCTTACAAGAAGCTGAAAGAGCTCAATATTTCCTTTCAATGCTGCTAGAAGAAGAGGAGTCTCTTTAAATTTGCCTTGCCGTTCTTTGTTTACATATGCTTTGGAAAGAAAATAGTTCATCATATCAATTCGCACATTTTGTCTCGTTTTACACAGAAGTACATGATGTAGCAGTGCATCTCCCTCCTTGTCAGCTGCAGTCACATCAGCACCTTGTTCAATCAGATACTTACAACCCTCTAGGAACCCTTGTTCAACTGCCATCAGCAGGGGTGTTAGTCCCTTAGATTCCCGACTCTCAAGACTGTAGAGACCCATTGAAACTACATACCTCAACGCTTTCACACTGTCACTGTTGCATGCCATATGTAACAGGTTACTGTCCCAACGATCTACTACCATTATGTTGCAACCTGCTTGTATAAGCATTTCGGCAACTGCAACATGCCCATTACGAATTGCAAGAAGTACCGCAGTTCTCTCGCTTTCACCTTTACTCTCAATATCAGCAAACCGAACCACCCATTTCACTATGTTTAATGATCCGCCAATGGACGCGAGATGTAATATATTATTCTTGTACTTGTCTGTATCATTCCATCTGCATGTAAAACAGGCGAGAAAGTTAAAGACGCCATTCCTCCCTTCTAAAGCTGCAAGCATTATAGGAGTCCGTTCTTTGCTTGTCTTTGCGTAAATCTTCTCGAGTTGATTCATTATGATGTGCTTAACGGCGACCAGGTCTCCCTCTATACACGCCTTGAATATGTCGGCATCATGGACAACTGGTTCCTCTGTAAAGGAAGGTCAAGTCATATTAACGTAAATCCTTGAATAATCGCCTGCCTTCTATAACCATCTAAGCCCTCTTTGAAATAAATAATCGACTGCCTTGAATAATCGCCGGGTTACATTGAGCAAAGGTTAAACAACTAGAGGGTATCGACTTTGTAAAATAAGTTTCTTCATACGAATGCAACGTTTTCCCTCATGGCAAGAACTGTGTTTACATTGTTTAGAACTTGAAATATACGTCAATGAAGTTTTTGTTTCAATTTTTATAAAATTGTTTACATATCGTAAATCCTTGAATAATCACCGATTTGACCCTGCGATTATTCAAGGCAGACGGTTATAACAGGCAAAAGATTATTTTGTTCAAAGCCATAATATAATTATTTTAATTGAAATTGTTTTAAATCGTAATAAAAACATCATTGCAGTATGTTTTAAAATATGAATATTGTGCATGTCATGAGTTTAAACTTCGCATAAATTAATACCATATGCTTAAGCCGAATGTTTTTGGGGGAAAGGAAATAGACATTAGTTTACATTTCCAAAATTTAACCGGCGATAATTCAAGGCAGGCTTTGATTTATTTCAAAGAGGACTAAGACCCGGCGATTATTCAAGGCAGGCGATTGTTCAAGGATTTACTATTTATTATTGCTTCGAAAACAATAATCGCCTGTCTTGAATAATCGCCGGGTCAGTTAGGTGTTTGTATTCAATAATCGCCGGGTGATTACTCAAGGATTTATGGTTTATACAGGAGATAATACACAAGTTGATCTTGTCTACGCTAAAAACACACCAAAACCTAAAGACAATTCAACCCCAAGCCGTCCTCTCTCAAACGAAACTCGCTCTATTGTTGACCAATTAACGATGGCCCAGCTCAAAGCTGACCTCATTGAACTCAAACAAAGAGTACATGACCTGGACCACGCTAAACGCATTGATGAAAATGTCATTGACTCCTTGAAAACAGAAATTACCTCACTGAAAGAACATAATGAGCATATGCAAGTATCCAACATTGTTATGAAACAAGCTGTTGAGTTTGTTGTCGAACAGATGGCGGATTTAAGGGAACAATTCCTTATGAACACTGTGAATACAAACACTGAGCACTCAACCATCAATCAGGAGGAAAACACTCAAGCCACAGTTACTCGTGACGTCATTGATATCACCTGTGATGACGACACTATAATGTCTCTTAAAGAAGATGACGACACTACTTTGAAAGAACATGTACGTGCAAAAGATTTGGACTGTTCCAATTCTGGTTTATCATTCTTACAGCAATCTCACTTAACCCCAGATCCCACTACTACCACAAAGCGCAAACCCAAAAGCCATACATCTGCTTCATCAAAGCTGAATATAACCATCTCTTCAAAAGGTACCAATGCTTCACAACGTACCGTTACTGTCATACCACCATCTCAAGTCAAGCAAACAACCCATTATTCCAGTACACCAGACGAAGTTGATCCAGGGGTCTTTGAAGGCACTGTGCGTACCAGAACTGTGCGGTACTACATCGGAGGCATCTCGTCATCCTCAACCAGACCAGCAATTGTCAACTTCCTCAAACAGAATGATGTCACAGTTACAGGACTCCGACTCATACAAGGCAAAAACAGTAACAGTACGCAATCAGCGAAGCTAACTGTACCCAAGCATCAATCAGCTATAATAGAGGAGCACGTTGAGTGGCCCCCGGGGGTCTACTGCAGGAAGTGGCTGAGTGTCAGACAATGGCAGGACAAGCAGAGCAGTCAAGCACACAAGTACGATGATGACAATGAGTGGTATTAGCAAACTTACTTCATATTCAAGCCAAATGAAACCACTAAGCATGTTCTCACTTTATTTCTACCTAGTTTTATGTTGTTGTATCCACTCAAACACAATGACACCTGATGACCTCACTGCAAAACAAGCAAACTCACAAATGGGTGCTCTTAACATTTTAACATGGAATGTCAGAGGCATAATGTCTTCAGCACTATCCCTCGGTGAAATATTGACAATAAATCAAACTGACATCGCTTTTATCACTGAACACAAACTCTTAGAGCATTCTGTAGAATTCATTGACTCCATTCATTTGGATTATGTCTCCTTTGCGAAAACACAGTACTCGAGTGGAACACACCTACGCTGTGGGAAAGGAGGCGTTGCCATAATGTGCAAGATAACTCTAGCTCCATATGTAACCCTCTTGGATCACATCACAAGCGAACGCATAATTGGCATCACTCTTAAGAACATGGCCCCCCCATTTCACGTTCTCAGTGTATATGCCTACGGCGAGTTATGGAACTGCTGAATACCAAACTGTCCTTAATGAACTACAGGATATTCATGACTACTACATCAGCGACGGTGTGGTGATACTTATGGGAGACTTTAATGCGAGACTTAACTCACAGCTGCCATCTGATTCCAATGGAACTCTCCTCTCTCAATTTGTAGCTGACAACAATCTAGTTTCAGCGATATCTAATGGTAACACAAGCCACTGTTACACGTTTGTTCCCGCCATGTCCCAGATAGACTACATCTTCATCTCCACCGAGAATACACCCTTCATCGATTATGCCTATATTCAAGAGGAAGATAGTCTAAATAGTGTGTCAGATCACCTCCCCATAGTTGCCCAGCTCAAGCTGCAAGAACTTCCCACCTTCATACAAACGAGACCATCAAGTATTGCATGGAAACGTTGTGATGACATTGCCCTTGAAGCTTATTCTGATGCTCTCTCATGTGCGCTGAAAGAACTTGGTGAACCAGATCTTTATACCACAGATTCCATTGATGGCTATTATCACAACATCACTGACGCCATATCTCATGCTTCGTCACTCACGTTGCCTATTTCTAAATATAACCCACATACTAAACCGTACTGGTCGAAACATCTTAAAGAGATTCACTCCTTAAAACGGCATGCTAGAAGACGTTGGATTAACCAGGGACGACCTCGTGGTCTCACTCACGAGTCCTATACCACTTACAAATGTCTTAAACGAGATTTCAGACGAGCTCAAAGAACTGCTATACAAGATCTTATTGAACAAAATCTCAATGAATTTGAACAGTATGCAGAATGTGATTCGAAGCTATTCTGGAAAATGGTGAAGAACAGGAAAGGCAAAAGGACTAATTACTGTTCACATCTGACTGTCGATGACTATGACGTCTGGGATCCAGAGGATGTGTGCACCTCCTTTGCTAGTTTCTACCACTCAGTTCACACTCCTCAGGCAAAACCTCACTTCAACAAGACCTTCTTACAGGAAACAGAACTCAAGGTCAATGATCTATACTCCTCACCAAACTGTGCTCATATCAAGGAATTCTCCGTGCCCATTACTTGTGATGAAACTCGAACCATGGCACAATCTCTTAAACAGAAGAAAGCTGCAGGAAACGACTACATACAAAACGAACATATTATATATGGAGGACCTCGACTTATTTTCCATCTCACTCGCTTATTCAATGCCATGATTCAATTTGCCTATGTTCCTCAAAACTGCAAAATTGGCGTCATCATACCAATCCACAAGGGTAACAACAAGCCAAAACACTTAGCAAACAACTTCAGGCCTATTACCCTATTACCAGTTCTCTATAAACTTTTTGAAAAACTCTTAAACAGCAAACTTACCAAATGGCTTACCAACTCTGGCATCTTACTTCCAAATGCACAGCAACAAGGCTATCAATCAGGCCTTTCGTGCACAACAGCTTCTTTTAACTTATCAGAATCCATACATCACAACCTAGAACTAGGGAGCAAAGTCTATGGAGCCTTCATTGATAACAAACAAGCATTTGACACAGTATGGCACAGTGGATTATTTGTCAAATTAGCACACCTAGGAATTACTGGTCAGACATGGAGACTATTTGTGCACTGTTATTCTGACCTTAAAAGTATTGTTGCAATAAATGGATGTCAGTCAGAACAGTTCTCCGTCAAGCAAGGAGTGCGACAGGGAGGTGTACTCTCAACCTTTATGTACCTGGTATTCATAAACGACCTGCTAAACCAACTGCAAATCTCTGGACACGGCATTACAGTTGGAGACTTGGCTCTTGGGAATCCAACGCTAGCAGATGATCTCACAGTTCTTTCCCTTAATCCCTCAGGACTTCAATCTCTCTTGAACATAATCACGACCTATGCATCCAACTGGAGATACGAGGTTAATCCCACCAAGTGTCAAGTTATTGTCTTCAGTAGACAAGGCACTCAAGCAATGAAGCACGACTTCTCTCTTGCTGGCAACCAACTTCCAAGTAGTAACTGCGTCTCCCATCTTGGAACTAAAGTCTCCAACAATCTCACACACTCGCAGTCAATAAAAGAAGCTTGTCGTAAAGCAAGAGCTTCTTTTCACTCTCTTACTGGTATTGGAATCAGACCACATGGCCTTAACCCTCTCATCGCTGCCTCCACCGTGCACAAAGTCGTCCTACCATCTCTCCTCTATGGATGCGAACTATGGACAAAACTATCCCAATATGATGAACACGTCCTAGAAACAACATGGCGTTACATTGCAAAGCAAATTCAAAGTTTTCCAACCCGCACCCGAACAGATATGTGCCTGAGTATGATAGGGTGGCTTCCTGTCAAAGAGGAGATAACTCGTCGTCAGCTTATGGTTTTCCACAGACTCGTCACTCTGCCTCCTACAGCGTTATCCAGCCGCCTACTCACATCCAGACTTCTTCTCTACCTCCAGAAATCAGACTCAGACACTCAACTTGGATTTTGCCCCGCAATTGTGTCCCTTCTCCAGGTCTACAACCTCGGACATTGCCTAATCGCTTTTGTTCAAGGTTCACCATTACCAAGCAAACAATCCTGGAAAAAGCTTATCTCTGAACGAGTAACTCACAAGTATACAACTGAATGCATAAACTCTGATGATGATTTTCAACGTTTTAAATCACTTCACCATAAGCCGTCACCATGTCTCCCTTGGATCTTAAGCAGAAACAGACATCTTACCAAGGCATTTCACTTTCTATCACATATGTGGATTGCTGTACCTCAACCTAGAGACACAACCTGTGTTCTTTGCAAACTCCTGTATTCAGACCTACTCCAACACGTCTCTAGCGGATGCCCAGCACTTTCTGCCATATACAACAGGTTCTGGAACAACACACTGGATTATCTACCCCTACAGCTGCACATTCTTCTCTACAACAGTGATGAGGAAACCTTCTTGCAGTTGTTAATGGGTCGTCCTCAGGGTGTGTGTACTGATGCAGACGTTCTACTCCAGTTCCACAACCTCTCGGCTGTCTTCCTCATGTCCGCGATGTCTGCATATCAGCGCCTTATAAACATACGAAGTGTGACATGCAACTGATCATAACCCTGGAGTCATGAACAGCGAACATTATTATTAATTACTAAATCTCATACTTTCAGTAAATTAACACTTCTCATTCTTCTTGTACATACTCCCACTGTCCTTTGATGTAATCAACATCTAATCTCCAACCGAAGGAGGAAATAAATATGATGATGATGATGATGTGCATATGTATTACCAACTAACGGAAGTGGTGGCTTTTGATAATTCAGATCTCGGAAATGTTTCGTTTCTATAGAAACGCATTGATTTGAATTTTGTTCAGAGATATCTGCTTCCAGAGTAGAACTGCAAAACCCTTCATCATGCCTGAAACTCAGCACTGGTATTACCCACTAACTGAAGTAGTAGATATACAATTATCTGTCAAAGATGTGTTTTACAAATTATGTGGGACGGGTGGGGTATGTTATCTTCTGATGATTCTTGTTAATAGTTGTGTGTATGTATGTATGTACTTACCTGTGTTTTCATCTTCAGTAAACAAGCATTGTCTGAAAGTCTGGATCCTGTTCTCCTGGGTTCGAACACCACGTGTGCTTAGAATAGCGTGGCACTGACAGGAGATGGACTTGAAACCCAGATAGGGAGCAGAAAGTGAACGCCTCTTGTGGTTAACACAATATTTGAAATCCCCAGGGAAAGTCCCCATACAACATTCCTCGTTCTTAGTCCAATATTCCGTACTTAACTCTCTAATTTCTGTTATGATACTCCCTGTAACTATAAACACCAAGTTGAGGACTATGCATATTGGTAAAGCTGGTTTGTTGCCCGAATGCATGGTGAGTATTAGTAATGTACAAACTATTTCTTGTACCCAGATCCACACTTCCTATCTGCTTGAAGGTTGCAGCTTGAAAGTCTTTATACAGTCTATTTCATTGAACATTATTATACAGATCAGTAAATCCATCACACAAATCCCCCATTGAATCTTTCCTTTTCATTTTAGAGAACCTAATTGCGGTGATCGGAATTCTACTTATTCCAATGGTTTTTTTGTTCAAATGGAAATGCGTTTAAGCTTTCTGAAGTAATTGCATTTGCTTATTTAACGGCAAAATGAACCTTGTTAATTCATTCTTATCCCCAAGATTCACAATGATCTACACATGACAAGTTAAATATTTCAGTTGAGGTTATTGCAGCTATTGTTCGTTATTGTTCGAACATCATGATATTTATTGTTTAGGTTATATCTTGGTTTCATGCAACAAAAAACAAAACTGACATGGTGACATGTTTAAAGAGAAGCATATATTATGCCATGTAACCTTTTCCCATAATTGTATGTAATAATCAAATCACAATGTGTGTGCAAGTGAAATACATTCTTAAACAACTGATGTCACTGAAATTGGAAAAAACAACATTCACTGAAAAACATCATGGTATTATCTAATCAAAAAGCTTGACAAGATAAAGCCATCTGTGAATAGTAATTGCTTCGACTCATTTAACGAACCTTCTTAACTCTCTCTTTAATCTAAGAACCCTTCAACGTCATCTTCTAGCTACAGTTAAATATTTCAATAATGTTACTGAAGCTTTGGGAATTTGATGAAAATCAGATTGGACTGTGAAGCATGACATATTACTAAATGGTAAACTGACTTGAAAAAGAAACGCCACCATATTTTCAACAGAGTTTAAACTGAAATACTGCTGTCGGGTGAAGTCGACATTCAGTGTCTGTGACAATAACAGGTTTTGTAACGAAGTACCCACAATTTCATTCATCTGGGTATGATGTTCAAACACGAATCGGGTGCTGAAATCGCATTTTCAACATGGTTTGAGGCCAGAATGTTTGGAATTTTTTTTTTTAAAGTTTAAAAAGACGCGTCATCACTGTAGGACGCCATAAAACGAGTCCCTTCTCACGTTCCTATCTTTCCTTATAAAGGAGATTTTCGAAAATACATTTTTTGAAGGCGTGTTTTTCAAAAATCATTAACAGATAATGTTTGGAAACTTAACAATTAATTCAGTTGACTTCTTGAGAATGATGTAGCCATGTTTCAGTCGTTTGTATTACCCGTGGATTCAAATATCATGTGTTTTATTGGTAGCGTTTCTTTTGGAAGTCAGTTTATATCTCTTCACAGACACTCATTATTGATCGACACGAATTGTAAGTATTCTACGCTGTTCTGATAGGATAGCTCTGAATGAATTAATTAAACCGTTCATGTATGTGTTGATTATGTAATCCCACTTTTAAAAGAAGTAAGTTAATGGGCTGATATTGTTGAAAGAGAAATATATCATATATCATTCGGATCAAGAGGTCCGGGGTTCGAATCCCGCCAGGGGCACGGCAACTTTGTCTGCAGTAGAGAACTGTTCTACACGCAGTAAGGTTTGGGTACAATGCTTCACTGAATTTCAGCGTAGTACCACCCATGGTTCGCTAGTTCCAGCCGCTGCTCGCAGATTTCACAGCAGTGCATAGCCACATGGCGTTGCGGGTTTTCTCCCTGCCATAATACTAGCAGCCGCGATATAAGTGAAATACTCTTGAAAGCGGCGTTAAACCCCCAACTCTCTCACTCATACTGTGTTGTGTCCTTGGGCAAGGCACTGCATACATATTGCACTCAGTCCAACCATTTTAACATTATATACCATTGCACTCAGTCCAACCATTTTAACATTATATACCGGCCCTTTGAAAAGAAAGTAAAATTCATTTAATGATTATGCATTAACTATAAATCTCTTCTACTTCATCCAATAGTCCATTTTCAGTACTGCTGGCTAATCGTTTGCAATGTGTGATCCTCAAATAATCGGCTTTATCTGATCAATAAATCAACACAGGGACAAACTATTTCATAAAATCAATACGAATCATACGGTATGCATATACTTATAATGATCATCTTATCCAGGAAGCGCAAATGTGATTCAAATTAAGAAAAACGAGTATATAAAGTTGAAAACAGATTTGTTTTACGACACTGACACTTTAATGATTTTTAACAGTTGATTTTACCATCCTCATCTCAATTACAATTGTGTCAGTTTACTTTAACTCATCAGCGAAACTGTCTTATCTGCTGGAAAAGAAAAGTAATTTGTCTTTTGATGTAGTCTTTCATCTTAATGGTTGAACAATAGATCAAACTTTTCAGATTTAAAGTCACATACAAATTGCTAACTGTGCAATAATAGATATTCTCTTTGATGACAATATATCTTATTTTTCTTTTAAGTCATGGAGTCTATTTGACTGAGGAAATCGTTTTTAATTTTAGAGACGTTTTACACTTTGTCAATAATGTCTTTCATCTAAATTACACAGAAATAAATTCAATAGTGTTTGGCCTCGTATAGTGATAAGTATATCTTTGGAATAGAATCGTAGTGATGCAGTGAATACTGTATGTCATGAAATCAATAGAAGTCCCATGAAATACAATTATTACCATTTGTAAAACCTAATTATCTTATCCTGGGAGCGAAACAGACAATATCAAGGAGCATCAGAAATAATACATTTAGGAACGTTTTAAAAACATATCTGCTTTGAGTTAGTAACTTCATCTGAATCTGATGCGGTAGATGTTTTAATGGAGCTTTAACATTCACGTAATTGAGGTCGAGTTACCAAAAACAGTGGGTCTGATGTCCTTGAAAAGAAGTTGTCGTTTGATCTGACCTTACATCTTGAGAGCATTGATTTTATTAATGATTAATTTTGCTACTAATTAAGATTAATTAGAAATGGCAAATGAAAACATCCCCAATACAATATCAGATATTCCATTTGATGCTAAACTGAGGTACAAAAGAAACTTTACACCTCAGTTGTTTTTATCATATGTATAATTTTTAAAGTCAAATTTCTCGACTTTTAGACGTCGTATTCCAAAACTGAATAGTTTTGCAAATCAGTCCAAAATATTAAATCAGTCAAAGAAATGTTTTACGTCTTTTTTAAAAAAATAATTGAAAATCCAAATTTTTAAATTTAAAATTCCCCAAAATTAATTTTGATAAAACACAACTGTTAATCGACATATAACACATACTCTGTGTGATAATCAAAAAATTTGCCTCGTCTTGCACACATATACAACATTTTAAACATGGTAGGGGTCATGTTGGTGTAAATTTCATTTCTAACCCCTGTCTAGTTTAAAACATGATATTGCAATATAACAATAAAAACAGCCAAAATTAAGTCATTAAAACTACTGCCAAAAGGTGTTATTGTATCGTGCCATAATCAAATGCATCTCATTTCTTTAAAATATTGAATTAATCGAAATCAATTGAGGTGTGAAGTTTCTTTTGTGCTTCAGTTTATTTTAACACATGGCAACTGTTTAATACAATGATTTATAAATATCAATACAAGTCACCGAGTAGAGATTAAAAGCAGTGGTAAAACCTCATCATGTTGGTACAGATATATCAAATGTATCCGTTTTTAAACATCAGAACAATGTTGAAATAATGTTGAGTGTACTTAACTGTTTCTGCCATGCTTGCTTTCCAATTTTAATCTTATAACACCTTTGATGTATTATTTGGCATCCATCGAGCTCTTGCTCTTAATAATACTGTTATTAATGAACGTCAAATATACTAGTGCATATTTATTATGGTTACATTAGGGCATTAAACATCTCCTTACATGATCCGACTAAGCCGTACCCTTAGAAAAAGGTTTTCCGTATGGAAAGAAAAAAAGTGACAATTTTGTGGATTTTTTCAGTTTGAGAGGCAGATTTGCTGTTACTAATGATGTATTTTAACCTTGTTGCTTACTTTATTGTCACTATCAATTTCATATACCAACATGGGTTTATCTGACATGAGTTTGTTTTCTTCCTTATTCTCTTTATATCAACTGTTATTCTGGGGTTTTAAAAAAAATTCTATAGGAAGAAATCAGCCCCCAATAAAGTACGTCTATGATGTGAGACCAGGAGGTGAGGTGAGTTGGGGTTTAACGCAAATGTCAAAATGTTCTATTTATCAGATTTAACAAACTATGTAAATAGTTGGTAAATGATGTTCATTTTATTAACTGAGCCTCCGAGATCGCCTTCCTTTCCACGCCCATCCTGTGACGTCATCCTATTGTTACGATGACGTCATATGAATGAAAGTGTTATTTCTCTGAGTAGAGGTGAGGTGAGTTGAGTTAGGGTTTAACGCCGCTTTCAAGAGTATTTCACTTATATCGCGGCTGCTAGTATTATGGCAAGGATAAAGTCCGCAACGCCATGTGGCTATGCATTACGATGAAACCTACGAGCATCGGCTGGAACTAGCGAACCATTGGTGGTAGTACGCTGAAATTCGGTGTAGCATTGCAACCAAACCTTACTGCGTGTAAAACAGTTCTCTACTGCAGACAAAGTTGCCGTGCCCCTGGCGGGATTCGAATCCCGGACCTCTTGATGCGAAGCCGAACGCGCTAACCACTGCGCTAACCCGCCCCCTTGATTTAGGTCTCGAGCTCATTTCTATCAACTTCCTCATGCAGACCACATTCTCAATATTTGTTTGGGCCATTTTTTACACAATTACACTTGAAAATTGAAATAGGCTAGTGCCATTTGTGTCCAGTTTTTCTGTAATTTTTTATTTCATTTAAATGCTTGAATTCTCTTTCTCTGAAGAAATATCCGGTGTCCAGCACCACATTATCGATCAGCAGGAGTGGGCTCTTGGGAATGCGAGCATTGAGACATCTAACAAGATAAGGTGTATCTTAAACAGGGATCGTCGTCTAATCAAGCCCTCGTAGAAGTTGTGTTTAATGAATAACCTCACCCACTATGTCAACTACAACTTCCCAATGCAAGGCATAACTCTTGTCAGTCTCCATTACTGGCTGATATAGGCCTTGCAGTATTTCCTTAAGAAATCTGTGCTTAGAAGTCTAGGCCCACTAGGCATTTCTGGTGCAGCGATTCACTATCTAGGCACAACAAAGCGAGGCAAATACCGCAAGGCTTAAATCAGTCAGTAATGCAGATTGGCAAGAGTTATGCCTTGCGTTTGGAAGTTGTGTCAACTACAGATAATTACAAAATGTGTTACTGTTCAGGGATATCAATGAGGTTAGTTTTTAGCTTATCAGGACTTAAAGGCCAGAGGGACTTTTTGCATTGTTCGTCACCTGCTGTCCGTTGTCAGTAAACTTGCCACAGTTGTTCATGTACTCACTGAGTGAGTTAGGGTTTAACGCCGCTTTCAAGAGTATTTCACTTATATCACGGCTGCTAGTATTATGGCAGGGAGAAACATCCCTTTCCTATTATATAGTAATAGGGTAGGGTCTATATAGGTATATGTCTTCAAAACGCTGTCTCTAAGCGATACACGCCCCTGTGGCTACAATGGACTACGAAAAGGACATAGGAAGAAATCAACTTGTGAAATTGTCATATAAAATAAGCACATCCCCTCACTCAGTATTTATATACAGGCAGTATTTATATACAGGCAAGGAAAGTAAAGGTTGTGTACATATTGAATGAAATGTCATTAACAAATACTCACAACACAGATAACTTTGTGATTAAATTGTTTAGAACATTGTAATGTTTTTATATTTCAGATGGGAAAAGGACCTTCAACAAGAATATGGTCCGTTGGCGCGCGGTTTTAGTAAAAGAAAACAAGACCAATGGGTACATTCAGGGGCTTCTGACAGCAATATTGAAAGAGAAATGGAAGATCCCGAACCGATGCTCAGGCCTCGTGAAGTCTCAAGAGATAACGCATCACGCATAGCAAAGACCCTGCACCTGCGCCTCAACCTTCAACATCAAAACTAATTGAAAAGAAGCTATCCAGATTCAGATATGGAAAGAAGTGAGGTGAGATGAGGTGATTTGGGGTTTAACGCCGCTTTCAAGATTATTTCACTTATATCGCGTCTGCTAGTATTACGGCAGAGAGAAAACCTGCAACGCCATGTGGCTATGCACTGCGGTGAAACCTGCGACCATCGGCTGAAACTAGGGATCCATGGGTGGTACTTCGCTGGAAATCAGTGTAGCATTGCATCCGAACCTTACTGCGTGTAGAACAGTTCTCTCAGTTGCTGTGACCTCTTGATCCGAAGCCGAACGCGCTAACGACTGCAAATAAAAGTGTGTTTACGGTCATTGATATACCATTCTATAACAACAATATGCTATGAATCCCTGATGCAGTTTCACATCCAACTTCAAAACGCAAGGCATAACTCTTACCAGTCTGCATTACTGGCTGATTTAAGCCTTGCGGTATTTGACTCGCTTTGTTGTGCCTAGATAGTGAATCGCTGCACCAGAAATGCCTAGTGGGCCTGTACTTCTAAGCACAGATTTCTTAAGGAAATACTGCAAGCCCTAAATCAGCCAGTAATGAAGACTGGCAAGAGTTATGCCTTGCATTTGTTTAACATCAGACTTTACATATTGTTTATTTAATAGTAGTTGTAAAGAAAATACAATCACTTGCAAAATAACCCAACAAATGTTTTGCACAACAAGAACATTTTATTGAATCTAAACTCATTTTAACTTAGAACATGATGAAGTAATTTACTTACAACGGTCGTGTTGCATATAATGATAAATGGTACAATATATGGAAATAATGTGTGTTGCACCACCATAAGTTGATTTCTGACCATTTTCACTGAAGAAGATCAAGTATTGCCCGAGTGCAAAATTTACTATATATGACTTACTATATGACTTTTAGCAGTACATAAGGAAAGGTTAAAATGAATTGGAATTTAGGATTTCTTTAAAACTAATGTGCAAAAGAAAGTAAACACCTCAGTTGTTTTGGATAAATTTAATATTTTTTTAATTTTATTTTTAAAGAAATGAGATGCATTTGATTATGACATGATACAATAAAACCTTTCGGCAGTAGTTTGCATGACCTAATTGATGACTTATTTTAAAAAATTAAAATATAATTTTTTTTAAAGTAGAGAGGGAAACGAAATGAAATTTATGAACTTGTGAAGAGAATCCCGCTGACACGGGTAAAATGACAAAAAGTCTCGTTGTGGCCTTGAAATGCTCGTATAACATACATTAAACAACCATTTACATGTGATGCAAAACACTGCACAAAGGATAACGAACTTGAACAAGAGTCATCAAGTTCGAGGATAACATCTTATATTCCACATAAAACTAGTGGTGTAGACAATTCTGTTATTGAAGCTGAAATTCAAATGACACAATTTCTTGTGAAAAGGAACGGCGGCAGGCTCTCTGACAAAAGTTGTGAAAACTGCTTTCCCAGATTCGTCCATTGCTAAACAATATATATGCAGTCGGAGCAAAAACATCGCAATCGTCAAAGAATTCGCCTTATTCACAAAGGTTGACATTACCGAAAAGATGAAAGCCAAACCTTTTGCTATTGTCACTGATGACAGTAATGACCAACAATAGATACAGTTTCCTAGTGTGATTACCACGCCACAGGAGCTTGTATTGCTGAAAACAAACAGTTCCTAGGTCCAATACTACGATGCGATATATACTAATAAATAAAGAAAGGGATGCAACGCCAAATTTACACCCTGCCCAAACAAGTCCACATTTCAATACGTCAGCTCACATTTTACACGTACTACATACTACAGAATTATAGCACAGTGACAAACATCAACAACACCGGTGCATTATTTCTCAAGTTACGACACTTGAAATACGATTTTTTACCTGTCAAACTTGAGAGGGCTAAAATGGTGGATATTTCCTTCCTAGCAAAAGCAATCAATCTCGAAAAGAGTTTTCTGCTATCACTTTACATCCCTGATACATTTGTCATACTTGAATAGTTCGGGTATCTTATCGTGACAACTTTATTGCAAATTTATAGTAACTAGGTGGTGAAATGATGAAATAAAAATCCAAAGTATCTACTTGTTTGTTCTTCAACAAAAACATTCCATATGATTAGCTGTTTCAGACTTTTCATTTTTTTTTATAGTTTATATATTTATAGTCATGATAGTTGGGGAGAAATACTGGATTACCTTGGACTTCTTGGAAGTCTGTGCTTGTTGCTGACATTTCTACTCTCTTGGTGCAGTTGGCTTTTTCAGCTCATTAGGTCTGAAATGGCATGGCATGGCGTTCGGGCCTCTATCCATCCATTTGCTTCTTCTCCAGAACCAGCGAGTCTAGAGACCTGAAATGTTATGTCTAGACTCTTAGGCCAATGGGGGATTCGCAATACTAGATTTGGTGGCCCGGTCACCAAAAATATGAATCACAATGATGGATTTCTGAACATTTCAAAGTTTATAGTTTATTGTTTAAAGCCTGATAGCCTTATGAGCGACAGAGTCAATGGCTCTATTTTTCTTCAATCGAATGGGAAAACAGGAAAATGATGCATCATTGCATCGCACTCGCTAATTATTAGACAATTTCTATGATAATCGTTGAATGACCAAAACTCTTGACAAATGGTGACCTTGACCTTATTTTCAAGCTCACGTCAACACTTTGAGAACTCTTCTTAACACGATATATCATGAACGGATGGACCCAAAGTCATATTTGATGCCAGAGTACACTGGGGGATGACGCAGACACCAGTCGATTTTGGTGACCGTGACCTTATTTTCAAGGTCACCACGACAACTTTATTATCTCTTGTTAACGTGATATATCATGATCAGTTGGACATAATAACTTGATATTTTCTGACAGCCTATATTGGGGGATTACGCAGACATCAGTCGATTTTGGTGACCCTTATCTTAAGTTCAAGGTCACCAAAACACTTTGACCACTTTTTTTGTTAAGGCAATATCTCATGAACCCAAGCACCCAAAGTCTTCAAATTTGCTGATCATCATGACACTTTTTACCAGTAATGCAATATATGAAGTAGCTCCTTTTGGCCAAATGACGTGTCTTACTAAACTCAATGTTGGAGGCGGGGGACATTGTCATGTTAGTGGCAAACACTTGTTTTTATATATATTTAAATGAATGTCTACAGAAAACATGTACTTCAGCATACAAAATCCCTTATTTGATTTTTTTTTGTTTACATATTTTGTAGTTAAACAGTCTAATTTTAAGTTTTTTTAATTTTCGGCTGAAGTATTTTAATTGTTATTTTTACTTTGTCTGGTCTATGAACATTCCTGAATGTTGGGCATGCTGATACACAGTTTGGGATATAAGAAGTTTGTTTATACAATATCTAATATGTGTTTATTTAATATATACAGTTATTTTCCCATGTTTAACTATGAAAGTCAACACCTGAACTTGCTTTGCCTAAATTACCTTAAATCAAAAAGGCCCACCAAATTTCCATTAGTTAAAATAATATAAATTAATATTTTTATATTATTCCATAATAAATCATTCAATTCATTTAGTTAGACACTGTTTCAATATTAAATTAATATGTACATATGTCTAGTTTGTGACAATTTTTACTATTTGAGTGCATATAGTGCATATTTTTGTAAATTTTAAAGTTTTTTATGTATTAGAATTTTGGCTGAGATTTTAGTGTTCTTCTTCGTAGGATTGATGCAAATTATTGTATGTGGTCATGTTGATATAAAATTTGAAATGTTACAAGTTTGATTTTGCAGAAACGGTAGGCCTAAAATTCCAAAACTTAGATTTAGAAGTCAACACCTTTGTATTGTTTCCATAGCAACATGTGATTTAGTATGAAGACAACTGAGCACCGACATGAGATTTTATTTTAAGGTTATCATCATTATGTCAGATGTCATATATAAAAATTGTGAATTATTCAATTAAATAAACTAGAAAGGTACAAATGTAAGGGTCTGTCGTGGTAAAGGTTAAGGCCAAGCACACATGTACACATAAACGCTTAAAGGAACATTGAGTATATATATATTGTTGGAGTCACATATGTCAAACGTTATCAATAGTGTCATTTATATATTTGTATTAAGAAGTAAGTACTGACATTTCCTGAAAATCGTTTTAATGCTTACCAGTTCCGTACAGTGAACAAATGTTATTGTTATTGACAACCAGACATTGTATGTCGGCTGGTGCGCACCAATTAGTGAAACGTAATTTTGGAAACTGTTTCTATAGCATGTAAAAAGACAAACTTCGGTTGATACTGGTTAATAGTAACTAGTATACATTTTTTAAAGACACATCTCTTCAAAAACATTAACCAGATTGTCAATTACTTTTCATCCTTGTAGAACGCTCCAAGCAGAAAAGCGCTATATATATATATTTATTTATTTATTTATTGTTTATCACTTATTGGGACCTGTAATTTCATCTTTTGAACAGGTTCACGGTTTGTGCTTACTTTTCATTAAAAACATGTAATTGTCATATATTTGGTATTTGGGGATGAATGAAGCCAGATATGCAAATTCTCTGTCTTTTAAATGACAAAGGATTACAATAATGTAACATCTATAATTTTTGGACTGAGCAGATTTTTAATTTATTGAAATACTTAGATGTCTATAACAGTTTCTCTGTATGTACATGTATACGTATATACACTAAATGCCATTCAAATTGCTAAGCTTACAACTATTGTAGAAAACATCTTCTTTATTGTGAATATAGACATTGTTTCAGGGTGTATGCTTACTTCATTCAACAGATGGATCACATATGTTTAAAATAAAACGGTTTGAACATTTGATCTTTGGATTCAAACACTTACATTCTTTGAATTATTTCAAATTGTCTTAGATACTGTTAAAGAAAGCAATTTATATTAAACACATGAATATAATTGTGAATTCATCACCCGAAGTCAAATAAATGTCATTGAAATTTGTCATGTTTTAATTATTGCTATGTCTTTGTTGTTGACGTTATTACTTTGAACTGAAATGATTTTATGCAGAAATATAATATTTAGTCTACGGCCTATGAAAAGGGGATTGCAAATTAAAACTGTTTAAAAGTTTCAACTTATACAAATTTGATTAGCGGAATTTGAAAACTTTGAAAATTAATTTTGTTTCTAAAATTGTTTAATAACAAATCAAACTTGTTTGACTTTTATAGGGCAAAATTGAAGTTTCATAGATTTCCCCTTTTGAATATTGTTAAAAGATGTGAATATTTTTATCATAAGTTTTAGCTCATCAGGCCTGAAGGGCCCTATAGGCTTATGGCATGGCATGGCATGGCGTCCGTCTATCCATAAACTTTTTTATTTCGAATAATGTCATACACTGACAGTATCTGTAGTTGACATCATGTATACTTAGAAAAATTGAAAACTTGAAATAGGTAAATTTATGAAAATCGTTTCTGTATGTTCATTGAAATATGTTAAACACTATTCGTAGTTAAAAGAAATGGTTTTGGCTCTTTTAATGTGAGGAATTTGTAAAGTCACTTGCAATCATCGACTTTGTAGCCACAAAAAAACGGAAAACTGTGAATGCAAATGCAAACACATAATCATGAGGTCAATCGATGCATGTTAGCATTATATCTATATGCGCTCATAACAACTGCGGTTTGATTCCAGGTAGAACATGTAACAAGTTCAAGTTATGCTGCAGAGACCCTAATCACTCTCATACTCCTCAAAATAAAGTGTCACCGAATTATACCAATTTTAATGTTTAAGATTTTAACTATGTTTCAGGGCCATATATACTTTTTGCATGGGCCGTTGTCAATAATATTGTCTAAAAACTTTTAATATGTTCAACTTCTTCATAGGCCTCAGCTGCTTCACACCCTAAACTAAGTGTTACAGGGAACCTGTCCTGAAAACTTTAAACAACTTCTAGCAAAGAACCATAATTTGGGGAATATGATCTTTGTTGGATTTGTAAATTTAATGCCTTACTCCTGACAATAAGGACGTAGCAGTGGTGATGAATATGATATATTCATTTGATAAAATAGCTATGTATGGAAGAATAAATACGGAAAATAGAGTACTGAGGGGATAGGGTCACTGAGGGGGCCTCTAGGGTTGGGTGGGTTGAGAATACAACTGATTTGTTTACTATTTATATTTATGCAATTTTCACATAATTTTTAAACAATGCATCAGTATAGATTACTTTATCTATATGTTTATCTTAGATCATTTAAAGAATCTTGGAATACTATGCATTAGGGCTCTAAAATAACAATAGATAGTTGTCTCTATATCTCATCAGGTATTATTGTTTGGACAGTCAATACATTTACAATTTATCTTCCAAATTGGTCAATATGTGTCTACACAAAAAAACAATTATTCAAAGCTTTGAGGGGCGGGATAGCGCAGTGGTTAGCGCGTTCGGTTTCGGATCAAGAGGTCCGGGGTTCGAATCCCGCCAGGGGCACGACAACTTTGTCTGCAGTAGAGATGGTTTGGGTGCAATGTTACACTGAATCTCAGCGTAGTACCACCCATGGTTCGCTAGTTCCAGCCGATGCTCGCAGGTTTCACCGCGATGCATAGCCACATGGCGTTGCGGGCTTTCTCCCTGCCATAATACGAGCAGCCGCGATATAAGTGAAATACTCTTGAAAGCGGGGTTAAACTCTAGCTCACCTCACCTCACCTCAAAACCTTTACAATCTAAGAAAGAAGTAAACAAATAGGTTTTTAGGGTATGATGCTTATTATATTGGCCTGTATCAAAGCACTAGATGTGCTAACTATGTATCGCTTTTGGCGAAGGATTTTCAACAGAGGGCTCTTATTTGAGTTACATAGAGGGTCACCTCCAACGCAACATTCTTCACTTAGTACCATCCAGAGGCCTACTTCTGGTGAAAAGATGAACATTTTGTCACAAGTCTCCAGCCAAAAGCTACACCATTTTTTAACATATGTCTCAGTGTGCACAGGCATTCACCCATCAGACTCGCAGATTGTCCAGCCACGAAGCGTGTCATTGTTGCTGAACTTCATTGAAAGTGGTCGACTGAGTTGTATACAGATCAAGACTAACAACAACACATAAAAGTTAAACTACATCATTAAGATTTAGGTTAGCTTAACCGTGAACACAATTTAGTCAATTCTTGTGCGCCATTCAAATTATCAATATTCTACATATGAGTTTTGGTCGATCATACACTGCTTGTTACAACATGGTGACAGTACAATTGATCTTGACTATTGTCAAGATTGACCTTGACCATGACCTGACCCTTTTCCTCAACATGTCTCGGCATAAGAGTAAACATCAGATGGTTTTGATTGGATTAATCTTCTTTAATACAATACGATATACTGGTCGCAATGAGCTCAACGTATTGTATTAAAGAAGATTGATCCAGTCAAAACCATCTGATGTTTACTCTTTTCTATCAATAATCTTACTTCACGTGAGAAGCAACTCATTATATATATATATATATATATATATATATATATGTGTGTGTGTGTGTGTGTGTGTGTGTGTGTGTGTGTGTGTGTGTGTGTGTGTGTGTGAAAAAGATCTATCCATATATATATGGATATATATAATATACCGATGTCGGTGAATAACAAGTTGGTTTAGAAAATTAAAAATCAGGTGTTGACTTTCAAACATAAACTTCATAGATTAAGTGTACTTATATATAGAGAATGAATCTTCATCGTTCTCAAATTAAACAAAAACACAATCGTACTATCCCTCTTAGTGCGCATCTAGAAATATGTGGAAAAAATAAATATTCTGTTTTTTCCGATAAACAAAGTTGATTCAACTGAATCTGATTGCTTGGCAGAAAAAGAATTATAGTTTATTAATAGATATAAGCCAAGACTCAATTCTAAAATGTAATGTCATTATCAATTCAATGTACATCTATTTCTATACATTGTATCTATGCATGTATCTATGCAATGTATTGTGACGTCATAATTACACTTTATGACGCATCAACCGACTCAATATCATTCACCTGATGAGACCCGTGATGGTCGAAAGCATGCATGCTTGTGAATTATGAATATATCAGATATCGTATAAATAAACTTCTAATGTCCCATATTGTGTATCAGCATGTCTAACATGCAAGAATGTTCATAGATCAGACAAAGTAAAGAACCTACAGCCGAAAATCTATAATAACTTAAAGTTTGACTTTTTAACTAGAAAATATGCAATAAAATAAACCAAATAAGGGATTTTGTATGCTGAAGTACATGAATTCTGTGGACATTCACTTAAAATATAAAAACAATCTGGCTAAATTTATGCATATAATTATTTATGTGACTTAGAACTGATTTTCACGAAAATAGGCGGCCATTTTGAATTTTAGGCCACGTGACCAGGTTCCCGCGGTCCAAAAATGTGGATCCTAGGCAAAATGAATAACCACATGCCTAATGACCTTCATGCCAAGGTTCATACTTTAAGCCGATTTTTTTCAATTTGCCCCAAATTTGACGCTAAGGTACTCGACTATTACTGTACAAATTTGGAGAAAAAAATCTAGTATATAAATTCAAAGTAGGTGTTCTACATAAGTACATCTACCAGGACATAAAATAGAAAGTTATGACATTTACCCTGAACTTTATAAAAGTTTTCTATTGGTCTTCACTATATTTCTCCTCTCGTCCACATATTTGTTTACATTTTTCGCGATGAATCCACAATGAATATTGCGTGATAAAATATCGACTTCATCTTATCATGTAAAATGTGCTTATTTGCTAATATTTAGTGCTTCAGGATCAGATGGCTTTTCTTATGAATTCTACAAGTTGTTTTTGAGTGATATTTCACTTTTTCTTCTCCGTTCGCTTAACTACAGTTTCTCCAGAGGTTATCTTTCAGTCACTCAGAAACAAGGAATTATAACATGTATACCTAAAGGAGATAAACCTAAGAGGTTCCTTAAGAACTGGAGGCCAATATCGCCTTTGAATTGTTCATATAAACTGTTGTCCTCGGTTCTTGCAGAAAGGTTGAAAAAGGTTCTCCCAAAGTTGATTAATATTGATCAGACTCGTTCAATGTCGGGTAGATACATTGGAGATAACATCAGGCTTTTGTATGATATCATGCAGTATACAGAGTCAAAGGAAATTCCTGGAATGCTTTTTCTCATAGACTTTGAAAAGGCCTTTGACTCTGTCTCGTGGTCTTTCATCAATAAAACCCTTTCCTTTTTCAATATTGGTGATGATTTTAAGAAATGGATTAATATCATGTATAATGATATCAAGTCATGTCTGGTTATCAATGGTTCACTATCTCCTTGGTTCTCTATTCAAAGAGGCTGTCGGCAGGGTGATCCTTTGTCGCCATATATTTTTATTCTTTGTGTTGAAATCTTAGCTGGCCTGGTAAGAAAAAATCCAAATATCAAGGGCATCACAGTTGATAATGAAGAATATCTTCTCACTCAGTATGCAGATGATACTGAATTTATGTTGGATGGCTCAAGGTCTTCATTTGAATCTACGGTTGATACACTAAATCTTTTTGCAGATATGTCAGGATTAAATATTAATTATGACAAGTCTGAAGTTGTATGGATTGGGTCAAAGAAAAACTGTTCAGTTCGCTATCTACCTAATCTGAAAATAAGATGGAATCCAGATACTTTTAAGATTTTAGGTATAAATGTTGATACAGATTTGACAAAAATGCAAGAAAAGAACTATGGTAATGTTTTGAGTGAAATACGTCAGTCAATAAGCAGATGGATGAAGAGAATTCTTACTCCCCTCGGTAGAATTGCTATCATTAAATCTTTACTGGTATCAAAACTCAATTACCTGTTCCTTACTCTTCCAAACCCGCCAGGAAACTTTTTGAAGGAACTCAATAACATGTTATTTAACTTCCTTTGGAGTGGTAAACCAGACAAGATCAAGAGGTCAATAGCTTGTAAATCCCTCAAGGATGGTGGTCTTGGCATGGTTGATGTTTATGATTTTATTCGAGCCCTCAAGCTGAGGTGAGTCAGGTGTCTGTTTGTTAATGTTGAGAATCCTCCTAAATGGAAGTCCCTACTGCTCAGTTCTTTTCCAGATTGTGTGAATATTTCCAGTTTTGGTTCTGTCTTTCCTAAACAATGCAGTGATGAGATAAATAATTACTTTTGGAAAGATTGTATGTTGACACTTAAAACATTTGCTGATATGGTTCCACCTAAGTCTTTTGAAGACTTTATCACTGAGCCTGTGTTTTATAATATTGGTATATCTGTCGCCAACAATCCTGTTTTTATATCATCATGGTTTGTTAGGGGTATAAGCAGAATATCAGACTTCATGAATGCTGATGGGAGCTATTTGTCGCCATCAGAGTTTGAAGGAAGATTTGATCTGAAGGTTAATTTTATTACATATTACGGCATTGTAAGTGCAATTAAGAGTTTCTTTAAGAAACTTTCTATTGAAAAACCTGTTTCGTATAAACTTTTGGATGATAATATAATTGTCAGAAGTATTCTTTCTGTCAAAAAGGGAGCAAAATTTTACTATAATATACTATCCAATTCAAAAGAGATCTTCAAGTCGAAAATAAAATGGGAGAACCTATTCTCAATTACATTCAATTGGGATGATATATTCACAAAAGCAGTAAAGACAACACCTGACACCAAACTTAGGTGGTTCCAGTTTAGAATACTTCATCATTTGTTACCAACCAATTCCTATTTGGTCAAGATTAAGATGGCATCTTGTGACAAATACTCATTTTGCGGTGACAGTGTTGAAACTCTTGTACATTTGTTCTGGGAGTTACGAAAGCCTATTACCGCCAAATTCGAAAGAGAAAAAAATATTTTTAACTCGTAATTACGAGTTTTAATCTCGTAATTACGTGTTTTAATCTCGTAATTACGACTTTCTTTCTCGTAATTACGACTTTATAATCTCGTAATTACGACTTTATATCTCGTAATTACGAGAAATAAACTCGTAATTACGACTTTATAATCTCATAATTACGACTTTATAATCTCGTAATTACGACTTTGTATCTCGTAATTACGAGAAATAAACTCGTAATTACGACTTTATAATCTCGTAATTACGAGTTTTAATCTCGTAATTACGACTTTCTTTCTCGTGCACATAATTACGACTTTATAATCTCTTAATTACGAGTTTATATCTCGAAATTACGAGAAATTACGGAAACCTTTAAGGGCCAGATAAAATATCTTTTTCATCTCCTGTAACTGGAAATTACCAGTTATCATCTGGAAATTACCAGTTATCTTCTGGAAATTACCAGTTAGCTTCTGGAAATTACCAGTTAGATTCTGGAAATTACCAGTTATCATCTTGAAATTACCAGTTATCTTCTGGAAAATACCAGTTATCTTCTGGAAATTACCAGTTATCTTCTGGAAATTACCAGTTATCATCTGGAAATTACCAGTTATCTTTTGGAAATTACCAGTTAGCTTCTGGAAATTACCAGTTATCATCTGGAAATTACCAGTTATCTTCTGGAAATTACCAGTTATCTTTTGGAAATTACCAGTTATCAAGTGCTAATTTTCATTTGCTAACTGGTTATTTCCAGATACAATGTGGAATTTTCCAGTTAGTTTGGATACTTTTTAAATTTGTACATGGTCCGAAAAAAAAGCTTCCGTATTTTATCTGTTTGTGTTTATCATATGAAGTTTAATGTCATATAACCATTCTTCTTTCTCCCGTTTCGAGAAACCGTAGCATCTAGAATGTATAGTTCTGTTTGTGCATTTGACTGTACACCACGAAACAGTACCTGGAAATTTCCAGATGCTAAGTGGTAATTTCCAGATTCTAAGTGGTAATTTCTAGATGCTAAGTGGTAATTTCGAGATACTAAGTGGTAATTTCCAGACGCTAAGTGGTAATTTCCAGATGTTAAGTGGTAATTTCCAGATGCTAAGTGGTAATTTCCAGATGCTAAGTGGTAGTTTCTAGATGCTAAGTGGTAATTTCTAGATGCTAAGTGGTAATTTCCAGATGCTAAATGGTAATTTCTAGATGCTAAGTGGTAATTTCCAGATGCTAAGTGGTAATTTCTAGATGCTAAGTGGTAATTTCTAGATGCTAAGTGGTAATTTCCAGATGCTAAGTGGTACTTTCCAGATGCTAAGTTGTAATTTCTAGATGCTAAGTGGTTATTTCCAGATGCTAAGTGGTAATTTCTAGATGCTAAGTGGTTATTTCTAGATGCTAAGTGGTAATTTCTAGATGCTAAGTGGTAATTTCTAGATGCTAAGTGGTAATTTCCAGATGCTAAGTGGTTATTTCCAGATGCTAAGTGGTTATTTCTAGATGCTAAGTGGTAATTTCTAGATGCTAAGTGGTAATTTCTAGATGCTAAGTGGTAAATTTCATTTGCTAACTCGTTATTTCCAGATACTATGTGGAAATATCCAGTTAGTTTGGATACTTTTTTAATTTTAACATGGCCCTAAAAGGCTTCCGTAATAAATAAACTCGTAATTACGACTTTATAATCTCGTAATTACGAGTTTATAAAGTCGTAATTACGAGATATAAACTCGTAATTACGAGTTTAAAACTCGTAATTACGACTTTCTTTCCCGTAATTACGAGTTTATAAAGTCGTAATTACGAGATATAAACTCGTAATTACGACTTTATAAACTCGTAATTACGAGTTTATATCTCGTAATTACGAGATATAAACTCGTAATTACGAGTTCAAATCTCGTAATTACGACTTTATAAACTCGTAATTACGAGATTATAAAGTCGTAATTACGAGATATAAACTCGTAATTACGACTTTATAAACTCGTAATTACGAGTTTATATCTCGTAATTACGAGATTATAAAATCGTAATTACGAGTTTATTTCTCGTAATTACGAGATATAAACTCGTAATTACGAGATTAAAACTCGTAATTACGAGATTAAAACTCGTAATAACGAGTTTAAAACTCGTAATTACGAGTTTAAAATATATTTTTTCTCTTTCGAATTTGGCGGTAATTGGCTTTCGTAGGGAGTGTAATATTGTTCAAGCTTTTTGGAAATCACTTACAGAAGTATTGCTTGAAAAATGTTCACATGTTTGTAACCTTGCTTTTACATCAGAGCTTGTTATCTTTGGATGTAAAGAAAGCTTTATCTCTGATAAGGTCTTCGATCTCATTTTATTACTTGCTAAATTCCATATTTATAAATGTAAACTTAATGCTTCCACTCCAAATATGAAATATTTTAAGAGCATATTGATCGAGAGATACAATATTGAAAAGACAAGATATTTTTGTAAAAGCCAAAACATTAAATTCTTTCAAAAATGGATGATGTATCATGGTCTACAATTTGTAGTTTATTCTTTATTTGTTGAATATCCTTCCAACAACTTATTTGTATATGCTATTATTATTCATGAGTTTAATTATGAAGCCTCTTAGTATGCTTTTGTCATTTGTCCATTCTTTCTGTGCGATGATATGTGCAATGTGTGAAAGTGTGAGTGTCCTTGTCTTGTGTAGAAAAACAAAAAAACCTCAGAAATGTCTTTATTTCAAACGGTAAATGGGTTCATGCTACCCTGGGCATGTTCTCCTTTTTGTAACAGGCACTTCTGAAATAAAAATTTAATTAAAAAAAAAAAAAAAAAAAAAAAAATATTTAGTGCTTCTTTGACATGAATACATACATAGATCATCTAGAAACATAAATTTCGTTGCATATTGTTTATTTATAGTTGTTTAGTGTTGATGACGTGAATTTCTTGTCAGTTTGAATGCCGTCAATTCAGACATGCGCAGAAGTGATTATTTGTGCCTAGACTATACCCTTAATCGGTTTGAAAACCCCTTCCGAGTTTTTTGGCTGTAATTATTTTAATTAATATTGAACAATTTTCACAAATGAATTTAAAATTCAAAAGTTTTGTATTCGATTGTTGACTTACATAATTTTTTGGGATGAAACACTATCTGAATGGATGCATCTTTAAGCATTAAAACGTCTATGAGACATTTTAAATTGATCCTGATATTTAGACAATTTTCATTTTTATGCCCCCGAATCGGAGATTCCGGGGGTATATTGTTTTTCACCTGTCCGTCTGTCCGTCTGTGTGTTTGTCCACAAAAACTTTAACCTTGGCCATAACTTTGGATTGCTCAGAGCTAGGGCTTTCATACTTGACATGTGCATACCTTGTGATGAGACCTTTCAGATGAGGTCATCATATTTGACCTTGTGACCTTGACCTTGCCACACTGGACATCTTCAGAAAACTTTAACCTTGGCCATACCTTTGGATTGCTCAGAGCTAGAGAGTTCATACTTGGCATGTGCATACTTTGTGATGAGACCTTTCAGATGTCATTGTAATTACCCTCAATAATATATTTTCTGTTCTAACGTCTTTACTTTTTCTCTCAGCAGGAAAACTCTTCATGTTGTCGACATCAAAGTAAGTGCTTTATGCATTGTTTTATTAAGAATATGTGAAACCTTAAGCAATGCATTTTCATTACATAGTAATTAGTTTTCAATATTTAAAGTAACCATGAGGTATTATTTGATATGATGATTTCGTAACTATTGTCTTATTTACATACTTTCACATATATAATATGAGTTCTTTCTTTTTCAGCTAGGATGAGCATCTTCCTAGGAAACAAAGGTGCCCACATCTACAATGGCAACACTGTTTACAACTGCAACATCTGTCTAAGACAGCAAAGACAGACTGTGATAACCATAATGCCAATACTACGCCTCTTCTATGATCTTCGTTTCTATACTCCCTGTTATGTGATAGGTGTCACTCAGCAAAAAGAAGTGTCTTGCGGAGCTTATGCATGTGCATTTGCTGTAGCCTGTGCAAATCACACACCACCAGAACGAATGCAGTTTGCCATGGACTCTGATATGAGGTACCATCTTAACCTGTGCATCAACAACAACTCAATACAGCAATTTCCATCACTGACTGCAACCGAATTAAATACACCATCAACACCATCCAGTGAAGATTTCATGTTTGAAAATTTGATGCAGGAATTTCATTATTAACAGAGACTGCAAAGCCTACATGTGAAAGAACAGCAAAGAAAGGAAAAGGATAGAGTCAGAAATGCTGAAAAATGCAGAAAAGACAAAACTGTTCGAGAGAAAATGACTGAATTACGCCAAAATGAAACTCATGATGAGCTGTTTGCACGACGAGCAAAGAACACTGAAAAGAATGCTGACAAGAGGAAGAAAGAAGATGAAACTGTAAAGAGAGTGAATAGGGAAAAAGACAGAATGAAACATGCGGAAATGAGGGAAAAAGAAATGAAACTGTAAAGAGAGTGAATAGGGAAGAGAACAGAATGAAACATGCGGAAATGAGAGAAAAAAAGATGAAACTGCAAAGAGAGTGAAAAGGGAAAAAGACAGAATGAAACATGTGGAAATGAGGCAAAAAGAAGATGAAACTGTTAAGACAGTGAATTGAGAAAAGAATAGAATGAAACATGCGGAAATGAGAGAAAAAGAAGATGAAACTGCGAAGAGAGTAAAAAGGGAAAAAGACAGAATGAAACATGTGGAAATGAGGGAAAAAGAAGATGAAACTGTTAAGACAGTGAATAGGGAAAAGAACAGAATGAAACATGCGGAAATGAAAGAAAAAGAAGATGAAACTACAAAGAGAGTGAATAGGGAAAAGAATAGAATGAAACATGCGGAAATGAGAGAAAAAGAAGATGAAACTGTTAAGACAGTGAATAGGGAAAAGAATAGAATGAAACATGCGGAAATGAGAGAAAAAGAAGATGAAACTGTAAGAAAGTTGAGGCTACAGAGGGATAAGAAGAGACATTCAATTCAAAGAAATAGTGAATCTGAAAATGCAAGGACAGAGGCACAAATTCAAGACAGGTTACGAAAATCTTCTGCCAGAAAACCAAATTCATTACAGCAAGCTAAACAATTGTTTCAGTCAATTGGTACAGTTGTGTAGTACTAAATATAATGGCCCAGACAACATAGAGAGAATATGTTTTACTTGTCAGCAACATCTGAGAAAGTCCAAGATGCCGCCACAAGCACAGGCCAACAACATCGAGATATCCATAGACACCTCTCCTATTAGTGACTTGACAGACTTAGAAGCCAGATTACTGGCCAAAAGGATCCCTTTCATGAAAATAACTGCCCTTTCCCGAGGCAAGCAGACAGGTATTGTGGGATCTGTGATCAATGTACCTGCAGATACCGACGAAACATGCAACCATCTACCACGCACCCCAACTGCATCTGGTATCATGCCTGTGAAACTGAAGAGTAAACAGGAATTCAAAAGTCATGTCTTTTATGAAAACATTAGACCTCATATAGTTTTTCAAGCTTTCAAATGGCTTAAAGAAAACAATCCTCATTATCAGACGTCATTGATGTTTCTGATAGTTGGGCAAGGGATTCACAGGAAGAAGACAGTCAACTTTGGGATCACCTCACTGAACCTAAAGATCTGAACAGTGAATCGTCAACTGAAGGGGATCAGGTTAATTATGGTGACAATGATGAAGATGATGGTGGTGCTGTTAATGAAGAACAAAACACATCATGTGCACAACAACCAAATACAGTCAGACCTCGATAATCCGAACACTTCCGTTTTTCATCAAAAACGTTCGGATAGTGAAATGTTCGGACTACTGAAATGAAAAAACAAGATGGAGTTACTCCCCTTTGAATCTACATACAGACGACAACGTATTTAGAATATCAAATGTGTTTTTATTTCATATACACATAACAACTGGGATACATATATTAATAAAACAATCATTTCTGGACATACATGCACAAAACAAGTCAAAACATTCAACGAACTCACTCACTCAGGTTTGAAGAATTTGCCAATTACAGATTATGTATTCAATGGCTTGAAGGACCCAAGCATGTTTCTAAGTTATTTTCGTCACCAACACACTCAAAGTACGCGATCATCCCACAAAGTGAGACATCTCAATTTATTTCAATCACAAACTACTGACACGTTCAACTCGTGGTGCTCGCTTGTCTAGGGGATTAGCCGAACGCTTTGATGAACCGTCGGATTAATGAAACAGTAACAGTAGTAATTAACTAATCGGAAACGGAAGCAACGGATTAATGAATCCACAATTAATGAGTTTATATAGAGATTAGTTTGGTTACAGCTTGCTACCATTTGGACACAGCGAGATTCGGATTATCGGTGGCCGGACTATCGCGACTTGACTGTACACCAAATGATCTTCCTGAGGAAAATGATACACCAAGAGACTATCCCCTGGATACTTGCATCCAGTCTACAGATCCTGCTCTTGATGTCAATCAGATATTGAACTTTGCACCAGGAGAAGGCAAGAGTCCTGTAAGCATCATGATGGATCATGGATGTGAAGAAATGGCATTCCCAAAACTCTTTCAAAAGGGAAAATATGGTTTTGATGCCTACAGACAGGTGTCTTTAACACCCAAAAAGTATTTCAATGCAAGAATTCTCAACAAAACTGGAAGTTTTGCAAGAAACGTTGAGTATCTTTTCTTTGCACAATATATAACTGAACACAAGCAAGTTATGGACAATATCTCAATAGCCATGAGGAAATCCTACAGTGCAACACCAGGTGGTAGTGTAGACTCTAGCTTTGTGAAGGACCAAGACAAGCTCAAAGGACTGATCCTGAAAGACCATGCCTACCAGTTTCTGCAGACAGTCAGAGGTTCCCCACCTTACTGGCAGAAGGCAATGTACAAGCTACTTGCAGCTGTGAAACAGTTTTGGATATTCACTTTCTTTGTGACCTTGTCACCTGCAGATCTGAAATGGAGGGACACACTACAAGCAATATCCCGTCAACAAGGACAGATTTTGTCAAATGATGATGTTGATAAAATGTCGTTTGAAGTCAAGAGTGCTCTTCTGAGGTCAAATCCAGTAACGGCGGCAAGGCACTTTGATCATCGATTACAGAGCTATTTTAACACATTCCTGTTGTCACCAGCTCAAAGGTTAGGTAAAATCAAGCACTACTCTTATCGGATCGAGTTTCAGCAAAGGGGTTCCCCTCATGCCCACATTGTGCTCTGGACAGAGAATGCACCTACTCCTGATGATGACGAAGAAACAGTCTGCCAGTTCATTGATCAGTATGTATCTTGCAAGATTCCAGATGAAGATGAAGATCCAGATCTCCACAGACTCGTTACAACTGTGCAGCAGCATCATCATACTGCGACATACAAGAAGAAGGGAACTTTCTGTCGTTTTAACTTTCCCAAGCTTCCATCAAAAGAAACACTAATAGCCAAAGAGTTAGAAACTGATGATCCACTCAAGAAGGTTACCATTAGAAAACAAAATCTGGACGTGTTGAGCAAAGTACATACAGTTCTCTCCAATAAAGAGGCTACTGTCACATCTATTGAGGAGTTAGTGAAGGCAGCGGGAGAGTCTCTGGATCAGTATGTGAATGCTCTCAACGTGACAAAGTATAGGAAAACAGTTGTACTTCAACGAGCTCCATGTGAAACATACACAAACTATTACAACCCCGATCTCCTCAGGGCCTGGGAAGCAAACCTTGATGTTCAGTTTTGGCTTGACCCATATGCATGTATCACTTACATGGTAGCTTATATCACAAAAGATGAAATGGAGATGGGTCATGTTTTGGAGGCAATTTCAAAGGAAATATTAAATGATTCATGGTGTGGAAAAATGAAAAAATGTGCAAGGGCATTCCTAAATGCAAGAGAAATAAGTGCCCAAGAAGCTGTGTACAGACTACTTGGCTTCCCACTCTTTAAGTGTAACTTCCGGGAGGTTTTTGTACCAGCAGATCTGCCACAAAATCGCATTCAGCTTCTGAAACCCCTGTCCATTATCAGAGAAATGGATGATGACAGTGATGACATCTTTCAGAAGAGCATCATTGACAGGTATGCCAACCGGCCGATGTCCTTATCCAACCTGTGCCTTGCAGAATTTGCTATCTGGTATTGCCCTGTGTACAACACCAAAACTAAAACTAATGATGACTCAGATTGTGATGGTGATACTGTGTCTGAAAATGAGAAAGTTATTGAGTTAAGGAATGGATGTGGAACAATGAAGAAGGCATCCACTTCTGGTGTACTCAGATACCATAAGAAGTCGAAAGTAAAAGAACCAGAATCCTTTTATTACAGATAGTTCTCTTCAAACCCTGGACTAAGGAGGAGGATTTGCTACAGCTAGAATCCTTTGTAGACTCACATGGCAGAGATTACTGAAAACAGGGCTGAGGCTGAGCATCACACAGACATTATTGAGACAGCCTTAGAAGAGTTTCATGAGAATGGTCCTCCAACCCATATGTATGATGAAATATCTCCAGCCATCAGACAGGAGGAAAGTGAGTCAAGAGAAGAGGGTCAAAATCTTGACCCAGAGTTTGCAGTGCTAGTTCCTGATGGAGAACATGTAGTGAACCGTGCAAATGTTGACAAACATGCATCACGCCCGGTTTCATACAGCATTGAACTGAGACCTGGTGTTTTAGAACAAGGTGAATTTTGTGCTCTTATAAGATCACTGAATTGTGAACAAAGGAATGTTTATCAACACATTGAGAAGTGGTGTTCCGAAGTTTCCAGAAGTAACAAAACAGGCACAACGCCTGAACCATTGCATCTATTTGTTTCTGGTGGTGCAGGAACAGGAAAATCTCACCTCATATCTGCAATCTTCCACTTCGAACTTTATACAGAGAAGGAGAAAACCCAGACGCTATAAAAGTAGCACTGACAGCCCCTACAGGAACTGCAGCTCACAACATTTCTGGAACTACTCTCCACTCCGCATTTCTCTTGCCGCTGGGACAAACAAAGAGCAACATCAAGTTATCTGATGATAAGAGAAACACTCTTCGTGCGAAGGCAACTGCATTGAAGCTCCTGATCGTAGACGAAATTTCTATGGTTGGAAGTGATATTCTTTTACAAATACGCAACAGACTGTGTGAAATAATATCATCTAGTGCTCCTTTCGGAGGTGTTTCGGTTATTGTTGTTGGTGATCTCTACCAACTTCAACCAGTTTTGCAACAGTTTTTCTTCAAACGAGTCTCAAATCCCTATGTGAATCTGGCAGGGTCACTGTGGAACAACTTCTCCTTCACTGAACTTCATGAGATAATGAGACAGAATGACGACCTCACATTTGCAAATCTGTTGAATAGGGTCAGAACAGCCTCCCACACTGATGAAGATGTTGCTCTACTAAAGCAACGGGAAATATCTAAAGACTGTGATGGATATCCATCCCAAGTTCTTCATGTCTTCTCAACAAACAAGTCTGTCAATGAACATAATAATCAGATGCTCTCTCAACTACAGACTCAGCATGAAACTCTAGTTGCAGTTTATTGCACTGAAAACGTATGATGTTTCCCAGGACTCAAGGTTCACAGGAGGACTTCCTTCAGAAATTACCCTCGCGATTGATGCAAAAGTGATGCCCATTAGGAACATAGACATTTCGGATGGTTTGGTGAATGGTGCTCAGGGAAAGATCATAGCCTTCCTTAAGAGACAATGTGAAGTGGAGGTTGTGTTTGTTCAGTTTGATGGTCCAGATGTTGGTAAGCAAACCCGTCAGAAGTCCAGGTATGTGGCTCAGTTGAAGCACTTCCCAGGAGCCACTCCAATAGAGAGGACAGAGATTTCCTTCACTGTGAATAAGGAAAACAAAGGACTGACAATCTCCAGATTCCAGTTTCCTCTCAAGTTGGCATGGGCTTGCACAATACACAAGGTGCAGGGACTGACTGTAGAACAGATTGTAGTGAACTTCCAACATCGCTTTTCTGATGGCCAAGCTTATGAAGCCCTCAGCAGGGTGAAGAACTTACATGGGCTTTTCCTGCTTCAGTTCCAACCAAGCAAGATTCATGCAAACCAGAAAGTCATTGAAGAAATGCAGCGCCTAAAAAAGAAATCATTGAACCGCAGTGACAATTTCTTCAAAGGAGAGACATTACCCAAGAAATCACTGGTAGTTTCATCCCTTAACACAAGATCACTAGTGCTTCATTCAAAAGATGTTGCAAAAGAGACAGAGACTTGTCTGTCAACTACAATTAGACCAGACAGAGTGATCCCTAGAGATTATACTCTGATTACATAGGATAAACCTCAAAGGGGTAACACAAGACAGGCAGGAGGAGTTGCTGTTGCTATGAAGACGTCATCATCCAGTTACAGAGTCATCCAGTCCCACTCAGATGAGTTTCTGCAAGTATTATCTCTGAACGTAACTGTGTTCGATATCTCTTTTAACATTGTGGCAGTGTATAACTCTCCAGGTCATCACAACAAAATTGATGTCACTGCTTGATTCCATTGCATCATCAAACTCCTGTTAAACAGTTATTGTTGGAGATGAAAATGCTAAAGACGAGGGAGGCTTCAAGGAGACGTTGCAGTCAAGAGGATTTGTGCAGCATGTTCATAGATCAACACACAGAAATGGGTCTTGCCTGGACCACTTCTACACCAGTCCTGGTGTCCATGTGGAAGTAGAGATCACCAGTTGCTACTACAGTGACCATGACTGGATCTCTGGCAAAGCACAGTATTAGTGCTAGGTAAAAGTTCTTTGGTACATGGAACTAATAATCTTTTTTATAGTAATGAATAGGTGGCTTATAGCATATATCCGGGGGCATCCGTGTTTAACAAACACATCTTGTTACATTTTAACATTAGATACCCTTTGTAAAGAAAGTAAAATCTATGTAATGATCATTCATTATCTAAATATCTACTACTAATAGTCCATTTTCAGTACTGCTTGCTGATAGTTCACAATGTGTGGTCCTCAACCTGCTTTGTTTGATCAATAAATCAACACAGGGACAAAATATTTCTAGAATAAAAAATATAAAGCCCACGGAATGCAATAATTATAATGATCATCTTATCCAGGAAGCGCAAATGTGATTTAAATTGAGAAATTAGAGTATAAATAATTGAAAACCGATCTGTCTTAAGAAAGAAACTTAGCCAAAATCAAACGCTGTTAATGTTGTTTAACAGTTGCTTTTACCATCCTCATCGCATTTACATTTACGCTCGCAGGTTTCACCGCAGTGCAGAGCCACATGTCGTTGCGGGCTAATAATACTAGCAGCCACGATATAAGTGAAATACTCTTGAAAGCGGCGTTAAATTCTAACTCACCTCACCTCACCTCACCTCACCTCACCTCACCTCTACTCAGTGAAATAACACTTTCATTCATATGACGTCATCGTAACAATAGGAAGGTGATCTCGGAGGCTCCGTTAATAAAATGAACATCATTTACCTACTAGTTACATAGTTTGTTTAATCTAATAAATAGAACATTTGACATATCTCGTCGAATACCATGTATATCGCATTTTGTGAAGAAGAAATGATATATTTTTTGGAACCTATATAAATATAAATATATATATATATATATATATATATATATATATATATATATATATATATATATATATATATATATATACACTATTTAGCACACAAATCAGATAAAATATATCCTAAATACCTCATTGTAACATTTTGGAGTCCAAAGTGAAAAACTTAAAAAAGAGTTAAGATCATTCACACTTAAAAAAACTCACATATCACTGATTATAGTGGGAGAGACTCCAGCCAGACCGGCAGGGCATTTCATGACAGGACTTTTAAAATATATTTTGTAGGGAAAATATTGTTGGACTGAATACACTATTTTTTTGTATAATTCATGCGCCACTCGTGAAAATATACATTTCTACTTCACTCGATGAGATATACATGGTATTCGACGAGATATGTCAAATATCCTCTACTTTATCTTTTGATTTAGTCTATTATCTAAATGGTTGAATTATAGATAAACCTTCTCGGATTTAAAGTCACCTAGAAATGCCTGAAATGAAATCACTGTGCACTATAATAGACAGTATGTTTGATGCCAAGTTATCTTATTTGTCTTTAAAGTCATGGCGTCTATTTGACTGAAGAAATCGTTTTTAATTTTAGAGACCTTTACACTTTGTCAACCATGTCTTTCATCTAAATTAAGTAAGCTTAATAGTGTTTGGTCTCGTATAGTAAGAATTATAGAAGAATACAAGAATATAGTCTTAGTGATACAGTGAATAATGTCTGTCATGAAATCAATAGAAATCCCCTGTAATACAATAATTAGCATTTGCGAAAACTATTTATCTTACCCTGGGAGTAACAAATTACAAATGCGTATTTGAAGGTGCATCAGAAATAATACATATAGAAACGTTTTAAAAAAGATCTGTTGAGTTAGTAACTTCATCTGAATCTGTGGCTGAAGATGTTTTCTGATGGAGCTTTAACATCCACGTAATTAAGATTGAGTTAACAGTGCGTCTGATGTCCCAGAGAAGAAATTTGCTTTGATCTGACCTTCATCTTAAAGGTTGAGAGTATTGATTAATTTTGCTTTTTATTCAGCTTAATTAGAATTGGTAAATAAGAACATCCCAATACAATATCAGATATTCTGTTTGATGCTATTTTAACACATGACAACTGTTTGATTGAGGTAACTGTTTTAAACTATAACAACCTTTTGCATTTTACCCAAGTATGAGTTTCATCTCTAAATATTTGAACTCAAACTTGTTCCACAAATACACAACATACTTGGTTGATGGAAAGTAAACCAAATCTGTATTTAACAATTGCGTGTGACCAGTAGCTTTTGTGTATCATAAAGTGTATTAAATGTATAAACTATTTACATAGTCTATATCATTTAGGAAACAAACTATTTCACTGAAACTATTCTAAAGCTGATACTGAATTTAATTCCCACTTCAGTTTTCAACTATCTAGGGTCATGCTCCAGCTAGAAAACATAGGTAGTGAATTACCTATTCCAATTATAGTTTGATATTTCACTGTTGGCGATATGTTCATATAAAAGAACGATAATGTATGTGTAACAGAATATTGGATACTTTCCCTATCTTAAGATATGACTTTATGATTTATAACAAAAGCATGGATATGTCCTTTTCATCCTGCCATTTTTATCACATCTTTCAAACTAAAGCCAATTGTCTTTTTATCCGTTGGAATTTCATGAACACTCTGTAGAAAACCACCTTATTTCGTCATATGTATGAATAGTAACTTACTAAATGATTAGTACTGACAACAGGTAATACTATGATTTATTACTCACCCGTTGAAGATATCACGGTTTAATAAATCTATAATAAATCGCGTGCTTTCGATTGACGTTATGTCATAATGGCAAAAATATGACGTCACAATGTCATCGCCGAGGTCGCAATGGAGTGTGTCCCATTTATCGACGAGTTTGTGGAATTAATAGGCATTTAAATTAGTGACTAATAAATACAATACTAAAGTCGTTTCCGTTCAATAACATTTTTATGAAACTCGTGAGATGGTATTTGCATTTAACTTAAGCTTTCGCTCGTTAAATACAAACCACTCACTCGTTTCATAAATATGTTATTAAACGGAACGTCGTTTAGTATTCTCTATATATTACTCTCTGGTAAATATAAATATTCTTCTACCTTCATCTGAACTCAATAATCAATGACAATTATTTCAAGTGTTTCTTTTCATTCAACTATTATTTTGCGGTTCTTATTGTAAGTCAAATATATGTACGGTTCGTATGATAATAACTTTGTTTGTATCTTGAATAAATGTATGTACTAAACCTTACTAAACTGAATCTTTACATCTTTCTTCTCTTCAAAGATGATTTGTCGTCTGGAGACATGAGAAAAATTTGTTTCCTGTGAGACAGCTTACATCCCAAAATGAAAATAATTAATCTGCTGTGACTTGTGATCAACTGTTTTGCTAAGTTGATCTTTGTTAAAAAGAAGTTTGTAGTCACTAAAGGAAACCTCTGAATGAGCTCTCATCATTTCAATTTACATCAAATATGATTTTACATAAATGTAAACAAACTGATGAAATGATGAAAGTACTATAGTTACCCATTGACAACACATTTGTGATATATAAACTACAAAAAGTTCATACTTCAATTAAGGTCATCTCAATAAATAAAGACTGATTAAAGGCGCTCTAGCACGTTTTAAGCATATTATTTTCTTTTGAATTTGCCATTTATTTTTAAAGTTTATATAATATATATTGTTATGTTAAAGAGTTCAAAGTCTCATTACACGACCCAATGTGAACACCTTTACGAAGGGAAATGGACTCGGCTTAACTGGACCATAGACATTCGTTTTAGATTTCTTTTTTTTATTCGGCAGTATTAGTATTCGTGAGTGCACTTTATTTTAGTGACCTGAAGGTTTGGTATTCTAAGTTCCCTCTTTATTCAAAAAACAAAATTTCAATATTGTCACATACATGCATACTATTCATAACTCGTTGATAAATAACAAAGGTGGTTCAAGGTAACAGCTAAGTGTACACTGTCCTTGTTCATCCTTGTTGTGTAAGATACTGAATAATGCCAGGAAATCAATTACAAGGTTGCATACACACATCACAGCGTCTATCTCAGCTTTAACTGTCTGGGGATTGCTCATGCTCGTGTGTCAACATTGAAAAGGAAATCTGTCACCAAGTCATTGATTTGTCTTGTAGTTATGATGTCATGATGACATGGCCAGATGAAAGACAACATCTCTTTTACTGAAGTGTGATAATCGTTGAGGTGTGATCAAATAAATGTGATTGGTTACTACACAATATAAATCGAATTCAACATGTCACATTTGCCATTTGATTTGTTAATTGATAACGTTATCTAGAGTTAATAAAAAGAAAATGAAGATGCAAATATATGCAGAAGAGAATTATTAGAATTCACCCCTGTAATGAGAGACTTGATGATACGATGTAATTTAGTCAACCATTTTGAATGTACATTTTCGAAAAAATGTTTAAGGATTACTAATTATGCTTCCCTTTGAAGAGTACGCCAGATGAATTCGATGACAATAATAAACCCCCCTGAAACATGTTGAAATTAGTGGTTCCTTCTGCCAAAAGTATATGTTCAAAATATTTACCGATCCAACTATTTCAGCAATGCAGAATCAACATTCACGCATAGGTTCTTTCTTTCAATCTAGTAGTTAAATAATTGGCAAGATGAATAGTTTTGATCTCTCAGATTAGTTACCTCTCAAAAGAAGTAATATTTCAAATGTCAGGTCCAAGGGGAGCTACATGGAGATGGAAATATGTTCACTATTTGTTTGTGATACCTTTTAGTTATTGGGTGGTATAATATCAATCGTTTCTTTTGTCAGTAATACTTAACAATAAATAAATCGCAATTGCTTTGCGTCGACCTGATTCGCTGGGCACTGTCACAGAGATTCAGTTTAAACCTGCATAAACTTAATTTCGTGACGTCACATTACATTTAGCCACGCCCCTATTACATAACGTTCATGCCTAGTTGCGTTGTGGATGTTCAGTGGTTGATGGACGTGTTGCAGGCGGGGCTAATAATCCAATGACGTTTTGATTTGACATCTTTTGTCCTCATGCGCGTAACTAGTACAGCTCTTATTGTTGCAAATGTGTATATTTGGAGCAATGTAAACTTTTCAAAACATCAGGTACGAGTATATTTATTTATTAGAATTGACTTCAAACTTGATTAATTTCATGGAGGTATAAACTTAAAAACCGCTGTGCAAACTTTTACACAGTTTGCACAGCGTTTTTTAAGTTTATACCTCCACGAAAACAAAAATTTGAAGTCAATTCTTAAATAATTTATTATAAATAGTGCAGTCTTTTGATATGTATATGCATCTGGCTCCTTGAATCCAAACTGATCCTCGGGCAATCTGCTTTATCTTATCAATGATCAAACGAGTGACAAAGCTTTACTAATCCAATATGAAGCCATTGCAATGCACTAATTATAATACTTATCTTCAGCAGGAAATGGAAAACTTATTAAAAATAAATGTATAACAAGATGTAAACATATCTGCCTCAAGCTACAAACTAAGTCAACATCAAATGATATTTAACAGTTGAAAGTTTAACTGTATTTGATCATGAATCTGATAAGCTCTATCATAAATCAATATGACCCTACGGGAATGCAATATTTAGATTTTGACGGAGACAGATCATTCTGATCAGCCAATTGAACAACTGAAGTAAACTGCTAGGCAAAAGGAAGTTCACACCTCAGATGGTTTCGATTGAAATGTTTTAAAAGATCCATTTCACTTAAACCGATGTCAATCTTAAACTATTCTTTCAAAATATCGTATTTGTCTGGTGTTCAAAAGGTCAATTTTGTCATTTCTTTGTTTACAGCCTGGTTTCAAATGACCGAAAACGTAAGATATAAGCAACTGTGAAAACCCTTAGAACATTCTTGAGGGAATGTTTAAATGTTTCCTCGGTTAAGCTTTTAAATTCTCAAAAGTTACAAATAATCAAAGCCACTTTATCTCTAAAACATAATTTCAATTTATCTTTCAGGTATTTTAACTTCTCTGGTTTTAAGCTTACTGTTTGTTCCAAAAGTAAAATGTCATTACAAACTTATTTAGCCAATTGTCATGTTAGCAATGTATTGGTTTGACAAGGCATTCAACATATACACATAACAGAACGACGCATAAAGTCTTCCATGTCTTTCTCAACATGTTGTGTTATTACTAAACTGCCAGGCAAAAGAAAGTATAACCACCTCAGTTGGTTTTGATTAATTCAATATTTAAAGAAATCAGATGAATTTGACTATGCACCATACAATAATACTTATCTGCAGTAGTTTGAATGAATTAATTGGTGATTGTGGTTATATTTTAGTTAAGAAATGAAATTTTCACCCACCATGATCCCTATCATGTTAAAATTTGTAAATGTGTAAATCAGCCACATTTATTAATTTCCGCATCTTAAATATCGATGAACAGTTGTGTTTCATCCAAAATAATTTTTGAAGAATTTAAATTTTTAAAAAACATGTAGAAGTATTCTTTGACAGCTGACTTTGACTCATGCACTATTCAGTTTTAGAGTAAGACATCGGAAACTTGAGATATTTGCAATTGAAAATGAAACATGTTATAAAACCAACATAATCCTGTACTTCGTTTTGCCTGGCAGTTAAATAAATATATATAAAGCTGAGAATAAATCTGTCTGAAGTTTGGAACGTGATCAGAATCAAACACTGACACTGAAGATGATTCCTTAGAGTAGGAGCTTTTACCTAAGCCTTCAGATTTCCCTCTTCCAAACAATAGCTGTGTCTCTTAAAATTTAATTGTAATTCGTCCGTTTGAGTGTCTTTAATGGGAATATTGATCCGTCTTGTGTTCTTCTAGGAATTGAATTCAAATAGAAATGGACTACAAGAACACCAATATTACAGACAGTCAGTTTGATGCTATCATCTTGGCGTCTATTGGACATTTCCTCAAGCATTGCCTCTGTACAGCCCAAGCATATTCCACAAATTATTGACAATAAACAATATCTTGCTTAAAAATGGTATCATTCAAATGTAGGGGCTCATAGCACATTTCATGTCAGCGTTAGTGAGTATATGTAATTGTGGTATGATAAATCAGTATCGTAAAATGTCATAATGTGAATTCGTCGCCCTAGAAACAGAAGGTTCTATCTCCACTTTTCCAAGTTTTGAGTTATCGCTGTTTGAAAGTTTGGTACCCAAGCTATCTTGTTTTATATGTGATACTGAACAGTGGTCAACCAATCATTCACAGAAATCAACTTTATTACAAGAAAGTCCTCTTGCATGGTCTTTATCCTTAATTGTTATTGAGCTGTGTTTGTTAGAAAAGTGAGTGCACACCAAAAAACGCAAATTTTGACTTGGAACCGTAAGGTTCTATGTCCAATTCTATGCCAAATAACATTATCATACCAAATTATTTTAAAATTATTCATGTAATACTTTGTTTTAATGGTTGCTAATCATTTGTTAAATGGAATATCATAGAAATATGTTATATTCATTTGAATAATGAAAATAACAAACATGAGACGATAAAAATTCTAAATTTTAATAAGAACCTTTTTCTTCAACAGTAACAACAATTCGAATTGTTTGGTTGAATATTCAAATGTATTTCATCATCATTAATTGAAACAGATACTTTACCATGTCATAAATTAAATAATGATCAGCGCAATACAAATGTTCCCCATGTTCAAATATAGTATGTCTTGAAAGTCTAAAAACAGTTATTGTTTCCTTTGAAGTAAAAATCATCATTACCATCACAGTAATTTCCATCACAAAATTGTCAATATCAACCAATCTTATGTAACGGTACAATTTTATGGTAATGACTTAATTTTGGCATTACTATCACATTCAGATATAACCATCACTGCTAGTCATGCCCATGACGCTTGATAAAATGATGTAATTATTGCGTACTGTTTAAAGGAGTTCAACACATCTTGCTTCTGTACATTCTCAGATGTCAGATTGAGAAGTGCATAACCTTGTAGCTTCTGTGTCCATTTTCAGTAACAGTGTCATACATTATTTTGGAATTTTTAATACACCTATAGGAATAGGATCATTAAATCATTTTATTATGACTAATCAAAATACACTTTATTTTATGATGAAACAATTTTTTGGTACAATTTATTTAAAGTGAAAAATGCTATTTAAGTAGAACTCTGTCAAGCTTTGGAGTTTGCTCCCTTTGGTAAAAAAATGTGACAATATCTTAGTTTTTAGCTCATCAGGCCTGAAAGGCCCGCATGGCATGCCGTCCGTCCGTCCGTCTGTAAACCTTTCACTTTTTCGACTTCTTCCCCGGAAGCAATAGCCCCAGAGAGCTGAAATGTGCAGACTCCTTGGCCAATTGGGATTCCAAATTGTAGATTTTGTGACCCTGTGACCCCGCATAGGGGTCATTCTAAATTGTGTATATAAGTTATGCACTTACACTGGAAAATGTTGGTGACCATGGACATTACAAGGTCATGTCAAGTGATTGTGCTTTATTTGGAGAAAAATGTCAGTCTTCAACATCAAACAATACAAAACCTGATGAGCTACAGAGCCCATGGCTCTATTTTTAAAAATATTATTAAAAATAGAATGGTGACCTACCTATTTTCTTTCATTAATATATTAAATTCTATGGTTCTGTAAATGTTTGGGTCACTGTAGTGGCTTTTGAATTTACAAACCTCTTTTACCACAAAGAATTCCTAAAAAAAATTGCGAAACTTTCTCGCACAACCTTTTTTTTTTAAACAATGTTAATCAACATGGAAGAACCTTTTGTTTCATTGATACTGTCTTCATAATTCCTACTTTACATTTAGATCAAAATAAGAAACAAATATTGCATATTTTGAAAATTTATAATTGTGTAAGAAAGAGAAGAAAAGTATGAAAATTATGGGATCCCCATCAGCTTGCGGTGCCACCTACAATACAACCTACAATTAAAGTCTTAAAAGCTATCGGGTTACACAAATAAATAGACTTGCTACGCGCCTGAATTTGATATTGGAATATTAGTTTGTATTAGCCTGAAATAGTAACCTTAAACTTTTTGGAATCACAGTGTTCTATCTCCATTTATTTTTTGAAAATGCTAGTTTATGCCTAATAAATACTTTAATTCCATGAAAGAAACGAATTTGTAAATATAAATGTTATACAAATGTTTAGGTAAGTTTCTGTTACTGTATTACACTTGTATTTGGTAAAAATATCATCTATATATCCATGTGACTTGGAACCATAGGGTTCTATCTCCAGGTCACATGATTTTGTTCAGTGCTGTGATTGGATTTGGACATAGAACCTTTTGGTTCTGAGTAACATTTTAGTTTTTGGACATAGAACCATATAATTTTATTTAAAAAGTGCTTTAGGTTAAAGATATGGACTTAAAATTATATTTAATCGTGCAGAAAGACTTATAATTAACAAAAAAAGGAAAACCTCAGTTTTCACGAAAAGTGGACATAGAACCTTCTGTTTCTCAGGCGACGAATTTCCTCAGTTAGTGATCGACTCTGTGTTAAAACACATTTCAATAATTCCCGTCATTGATACCAACTTTTGCCATTCTAGGACCTGATAAGTCTTTTGTAAGGTATTGGGTCATTAATTTAAATATTATACATGTTCAGACGAACCCTCACATCAAATAGACTTATATACTTATATAATCAAAATGTCTCCTTTCAATTCCTAAGTATATTATCTAGTGATCGGACCTTGTCATTTAGAACTATACTCTGATTTGGATCTTCTTAACAACTTCTTTGTGACAACATGGTTGGATTCTTCTTCTATTTCTTATTAAAGAATCCAACCAAATCTAATCACCATTGCTGTATTTAATTTACGAGATTACTAGCATTGATGAAAGGACTTTGTTTAAATGGTAAATTGGCAATGCAATGCAAGTGTAAATATAAAGGAAACTGGCTTCAGATCATTAATACCAGGGTTAAACCTTACATAACAAAAGAAATTCATTTACCTTTTGCTTATGTGAATATACTCTTGAATTTTTCCTTGAATATATTGTCCTCTTTAATGTTCTTATCGTATGATATAAGCCCAACTGACAGCTCTTTTCTTGAAGTGTTCTTGCATTTGTGATATTTTGGAAGTCTTGTTAAAAGTATGTTTTGGATGTCTGTATGAACCAAAAAGCCCTCCTTTATGTCCATAGAAGAGAGGATATTGTTACGACCTTATTAATGTATCTTAGATAGTTGAGAATACACTCAATTCATCACTTTGTCTCGACTACTTCCTTGTGACATGCTGAAGTATGGGGACAATTTAAATTTCTCCTACATATCACCATTCCACTCAAAAACAACACAACACATATTCAACATTGGGACACGCTGCTTAGTGTGCACGGCGAGAATACAAAGAAAGTCAGAGACCCAGAGACAGAGATACCTTGATTCTGCTCTCGAGCTTATCTTTTACATAACCGTCCTTAGCATTTTCACAACGCCATCGACCGTGACGTTTAAACATACGATCTGGAATTCCGTTATTTGCTGCAGCAGTCGCACCTCCACTACGGAGGCTGTGTAAACCAAATCGTTTAATGTCAGTCACAAACGGAGTCAAGGCCTCCAGGAATATATCCCGCAACCTACTATAAGACATAGGTTTGTTGTCTTTCCTCAACTCATACCCAGTCCCATACATTTTTAACAAGCATACTATCTGTCGGACTCGCCAGTCCAATGCTACTGTGTGCATGCCTTAAGCTATAAAAAGCGTTAACAACAGGCGAAATAGACTCACTTCGCTGCACAACCGACAACAGATATATAGCACAGTGTAACGGTACCATTGGTAAAACATGAGGCATATTACTACTATGTGCCCACCTTTTCCATGCAGCATAACCATAACGGTACTTGGTCACAGTAGACTCAGCTCTAGACTGACACAACAGGTCAGGTAAACCAGCAGCAAGATCAGCCACCTCATCAGGCAAAGACAACAGCTCGCTCTGGTAGGCATCGTGAAATGCATCTGTAACACACAATATACAGCATCAGCGAAAATCAATCAACAGTGCAATCATGTTAAAATGTAAATCCTGTTCACCAAACAGCCCTCCCTTGATTCTGCTAGCTACATATGACTCTCTCAAAGTAGGTAGATACATATGAGATTTGATCTCAGGTATGAACACTGAACTTTTACACAACAGAGGCCAGAAACAAGCAGATCTCCACTCTGGTACGACTAACGTTCCAACAGCACGACATTCGGCCATGTGCTTTAGAGCTCTAGGTATAAGACAGATAGGGGGTACTATCCAACTCATGGTCCCTCTCCACGTAGTTGTGAACGTATCAACAGCTATGCATCCTGGGTTACTGTAACGAGAGTTAAACTGTTCCAACTTAGCGTTATAGTAAGATGCGAATCTGTGCACATTATGTGGACCCCATAATTTGTCAATGGTATCGAACACGATGCTTGCAATCCCCCAATCATCACAGTCAACAAGTCTACTGATGTAATCTGCTTGCGTGTTCTCGTTACGTGGAAGCCATTGTATGTTAAGATCTATGTTATGCTTCACACAAATATCGAAAATGTCCATGGCTATAGATTGTAAGTGACATTTCATGCTTCCTTTGTCTACAATGCTGACTACGTTTTGATTGTCCGTAAACCATTTCACCCTACGGCGATGTAAGCGTGAAACCAAACTCCCGAGCACCATATGCACTGCCTTCAGTTATCTCCATGTTGAACTCTGTCTCGCTTCCTCCTTGTCCCACTGTCCATGAGACACTGCACAGTCAACATCAACACTGTATCCACCATAACCACTATCACTAGCGTCCGAGTATATAATCTTACTCGTCAAACTTGTCTCGATGAGAGATCGGCACGCATATCTATCTACCTTGTTCTGCCAGAATTCCAACTGTACCACACTTCCAGGAGATAAAACCATCTTACTGTCCCAAGAACAGATTTGAGCTATATCAATACTCAGCGATCTCGTAATTAGTTGAGCTACTGGTCCCATAACTAGTTTCATAGCTACTATCTGACCCACTACACTCGCAACACATCTCACAGCAATACATCGTGAGTGTAATCGTAATATATGCCGAATAGTAAATCTCAACTTCTCAATCTTCTGATGAGGAATACACATGGTTGACGAACTTGTATCCAAACCGAAACCTAACCATTCAATGGATTGGGACGGTTGCCAAAGCAACTTCTCAACTTTAGGTACAAACCCTGAAGATACGAGATCGCCCTTTATATTAGAACCATGTGATAAAGCTAAACTTTCTGACGAGGCGGACATGATTCCATCATCCAAAAAGGTAACAATTCTGTACCCATCTGAACGCCATTTCTTCACTAACTGACGTGTAACCTTAGTGAATATGTAAGGTGCTGAGGTCAACCCGAAAGGTAGCACTAAAAATTTATAATAGCATATTTCACCGGCACTATCACTCCATGCAAACCCAAGATAATCAGTATGCGGGTAGAATATATCTATATGGTGATATGCAGAGTGAATATCAAACTTGATTAACCAATCATCTTTGTTCACATATGACAAAAAAATTTCCAATCCTCGTACTTCACACTTGACTTATGAACAAACTTGTTTACACGGGAGAGATCAAGAATCAAACTTTTCTTTCCTGAGTACTGTATAGACACAGACAGTGGATTGACTACACTGGGGGCCGTATCACACTTGATGACGAGATTTTTCTTGACCAGATCGTCAATTGCCTTTGTAACAAAAATAGAATGCATAAGAGCGGATTTATTATTTTTTAGGAGCATATCCGGCGGAATCAAAACAAAAGGGATCTTGTAACCATTTGCTATGATATCAAGTACAAAGTCAGATGCTTCAATATCTCTCCAAAATTGAATGTTCGCTTTTAGACGCCCCCTAACTCTGATTTCAGCAGTGCCTTGCTCATATTCAAAATAATCATTTGTTAAGTATGATTGTGAAAACGATTCAGCAGAATGGCAAAAATACTTAACTGACAAGTCCTTGTCTGCGACCGAACTCCCGACTCCACCTGACGACGTGGCCCCAGCTCCACTGACTGTGTAGGGACAATCTCTCCTGAAGTGAGTGAGTTCTCCACATGCAAAGCACGCACCGGACCTCTGACCTCTGCCACGAAAAAGCTGAGAACTCGTGGACTGAACAGGCACAACAGGAGAAGCATGAGAAGTAGTAGAGGCAGGCTGCACGGGACGGAGATAGGTCGAAGATCTCCGAGCTGACCTACTGGCCGAGTAGGGAGCAGGGCGTGCACGCTTTTGACGAAGTTTCTTGATAGCTTTGTTGTCTGCTCGCATGATGCGCTTGTCATCGTCGGAGTCATCAGCCAACTCGTTGCTGACATACTGCCGGACAGTCTCCCACCCTCCTTCTGACGAGTCGGCTATCTTGATCAACTTGTTCCTTCTGGTTAAGCGGTCAAGCTCCTCAGAAAGCAACGTCTCGGCGTCTTCCTGACGTGACGAGCTCAACGCCGTGAGAACCTTGTTCAAAGCTGTAATGGACTCCTCGTTAAAGTTGAATTGGATTTTATTACCCTCACGTGACCAGACGTAGTCTTTTTCTGCTTTAAGCTTTTTGATGTCAAGAGAAGTTTGCATAAATTCTTCTCTCAACACGCCGATTTTGCTGTCGATAGAAGTTTTCAATTCTTCCTGTTGAGCTAAAATGGCATCGAGTTTTGCGTTCGTGTCCATTGTACAGCGGCCGTGGCGAACTTTCAGCGAGAATGACCATTTCAAACTGACCTACCCTTATATACCCTAAACAGCGCCACCTCACGGGGCAACTAACTCTCGTTACATACCGCTAGGAGAAAACAATTTCCTCCTAATTCATCCTTCAAACGTAGGAAATATAATTTTAATGCACTTTGAAGGAAAGAGTCTGTTCTATTTACAATTTTTACAAAACTGTATTTATTTAGATTTTAAAGAAGATATGAAACAACATAAGCCGATTCATAAAATGAAAGACAAGAAACATCAAGCTTACATTTATGCATGAATTAAAATTCTTTGATCAACTAATGCTCATTGAATCTAAATAATATTTTGTATCATATGAAGCTAGTAATATTAATTGTATGTTCGAAGTAAAAAAGAAGTTAGACTTCAACACCGAATGATAATGATAATAAGATTTGATGTGTTGATAAGGAGGATGCAGCATCATTTAAACTCCTTGAGTCAAAAAGATAAAGGGAATAAGACAGGATCAGTGGACTTTGATGACTGATGTAGAACATGGGAGTCAGTTCTGGGGAAATAAATCAATCTTTGATGGATGACCCATACAAAATAACGTATCAATGACAGTTAATCATGATGAATGGACTATACGGTTGAGATCATCTCCTTGAATAGCATTTTTGCAATACGAGTTCAAACTCGAGAACCTATGTGTAGAATAGAGACTGTGTTTATGGATAGGCAACTCCTGTATTATGTATGAGCGAATAGAGAATAAATATATTATATAGCCATATTATTGGTTGACATTCTAAAAGACTTGTTATAAAATATTTATATAAAACTCTGTTTTAGCTATTATTAAACCAAACGAATGTGCACTAAGCTTTTAATTCAGTTGAAACTTGCAACTGATAATCAATACACTACGGACTTTTTAATTTGCTTATGATTTCATTTAATTTTAAATTAGGTTAAATCAATCAACCATATCATGCTTCTAGAAGTGTCAAGTGTACAATATTTTGTTTGGATTTGACAGTGATGTTTACTCAATATCATCTACACAAAACATCGAAGCCAATGAATGAAATAGCAATTACACAGATGTTGTGATGAGCATTTTGTTATTCACAATATCCACTTAACAGGAAATGACAAACAGGAAATTAATTACAGCAGGACATGTGTTCAACATGTGATCTTGACGTAAGATGATAATGAATAATGATTGTGCATCATCTACATCTCTACTTCTTCAACCATTATTTCATCTTCACAGCTGCTGGCTGGCTAATTGTGATATAGACTTTCATACAATACATATGAAGTCAATGGAATACAATGATCATAATCATGTCATCAAGGATCATCTAAATCATCCTCGATAATCCAGCGCTATTGTTCCAGTAGATTTATCGGAACAATAGCGTTGGATTATCGAGGATGCATCTAAATTAGTTCAATAGTTCAATAGTGGTTGGCCTTGTAAAGTGAACATTATACCTTTTGGATTTGAGCCGTATTGATACAGTGACTATTGCCTGTCATGAAATCAATAGAAATTACCTGTAATACAATAATTAGCGTTTGCAGAAATTAATTGTCTCATACTTGGAGTGCAAAAAGGAGCAGCAGAAATAATACGCTTAGACACGTTTGAAAACAGATCTGCTTTGAGTTAGAAACTGCATCTGAATTTGATGCGGATGATGTTTTTGATGGAGATTTAACATCCACGTAATTACGATTGTGATAGATCAACAAAAACAGCGTGTCTGATGTCCCAGAGAAGAAGTTATCTTTTGATATGATCTTAAAGGTTGGGTGTATTGATTAATTTAGCTTTTAATTAAGCTTAATTAGAAATGGAAAATAAAACCTTCCCTAATACAATATGAGATATTCTAGTTGATGCTATTATGGCACTTGGCAAATGTGTGACTGAGGTAATTAAACTATAACAACCAGCATTTTACCCAAGCATGACTTTCACATATTGACGTTATATACGTTCATGCCCATGTTAGAAATTTAACGTTATGAAGTTATGAGTTATGTATTCCAATTATAATTCTATTTTTCATTGTTGAAGATATTTCGAATAACAGAAAGAAAGAAAGAAACATGTGTATGACATACTAGTGGATGTGTTCTCTTCCTTCAGAGTTTAACTTTGTAACTGAAGAATGGATATGTCCTTTTGTTTCTGCCACTTTTGATCACATCTTTCCATCTCAAGCCAATTGTGTTTACTATGACAAAACAAATTTCGATCTCTTTTTCATCCGTTGCAATTTCCTTAAAACTATGTAGAAGACCACCTTATTTCGTTATATGTGTGTAAAGTAACTTACGACATAACTTGCATTGACAACAGATAATAAATTATTTATACATAACAATACAAGACACTGTGTGGAGATTAATAGCAGTGGGAAATCTTCATCATGTAGGTTCAGATTTATCAAATATATACCTGTTTTAATCCATACACAATAAGTTTAAATCACGTTTAATGAACTCATGTTTTTGCAGTGCTTGGTTTCCAATTTAATGATATGTCAACCTTGATGTATCATTTGGCATCCATCGAGCACATTCTTTAAGAAGATTTACTGTTTATAATGTAATTCTGTGTGCATTTCGAACATTACGATTGATGAACTAGTACTAGTGCATCTTTATATTTACAAGCAATGCGAAATGTGTAACTTAGGATATTTGTCAAATTATCATATTGTCATGGATGTGGATGATACCGTTCACTGTGACAAATGGTACAACTTATGAACTGTAAAGATACTGTTTGCATTCCTTTGAATTGAGGGGGCGGGATAGCCCAGTGGTTAACACGTTCGGCTTCGGAGGTCCGGGGTTCGAATCCCGCCAGGGGCACGGCAACTGTGTCTGCAGTAGTGAACTGTTCTACACGCAGTAAGGTTTGGATGCAATGCTACACTGAATTGCAGCGTAGTACCACTCATGGTTCGCTATTTCCAACCGATGTTCGTAGGTTTCACCACAATGCATACACTGGGAGAACAGAAGCTATTTATTACCTTTACAAGTATTTATTATTTTGTAAATATCATCTTTAATAGATATTTAATCTTTGTAAATATCATCTTTAATCTGTATTAAATATTTGTAAATATTTGTAAATGTTTGTAAATATTATTAAACATTTGTAAATAACATCTTTAATCTGTATTAAATATTTGTAAATATCATCTTTAATCTGTTTTAAATATTTGTATATATCATCTTTAATAATGTTGTAAAGGTTTGTAAATATCATCTCTCATCATGCTGTAAGTTTGTTAATAGCATCTTAATGTATGTAGTAATTAGTGAAGGTGACAGATACCATGGGGGGGTGGGTGAGTGGGGAGAGTCTGCGCGGGGGTAGGGGGAAGGATGGAGGTGTGGGTTTGGATTTTGGCTTTTTGGGTCGGGGTCGGCGGACTGCAGGGATTGGAGGGGAGAGGGGTGTCTGTTGGTTAGAGGTTGAGGTTTGGGTTGACTTATGTGGACTGAATAGAGATTGAGGGTAAGAAGAGGGAGTGTATGTTGGGGGTGAGGGTGGTTAAGGTGTGAAGTAGGGTGGCTGGGGTTTCGTTGTGGTTGGCGTTTGTGTGTGGGGTGGTGCAGGGGATACCATTTTTCTGTGTTGAGCTGGAAGGCGAGAGGCATGAGTGCGCGTGTGTCTGTAGGGATGGGGTTGGGCGGCAGGCGTTGCCTGTGTTGAGTTGGGGGTGATAGGCGAGTGCATTTATATGTTAATGTTTGAGGGGGTAAAACTGGCGAGGTGGGTGGCTGCCGAGTTGGGGATTGCGGGTGTTGACTGTGTATAACTGGAGGGTGATGGGAGGTAGCTTTGGGTTAGAGTTAGTTGTGGCGGGCGTTGCCTGTGTTGAGTTGGAAGGTTGGAGGGGAGTGCATGTGTATGTATGTTTGCGAATGTTGACTGTATAACTGGAGGATGAGAGTGGTGTAAGTGCGTGTACATTAGCAAGGATAGTAGCCGTTGATTGGTCAATTGGGGTTGTGGTATATGGTACTTGACAGGTTTAGGAGTGCGTATTTGAACAGTGGTTGAATTTCACGGTAGATGTACATGTAGAGGCACAGTTTGTAATCTGCCCTAAGTTTAGGAGTTGTGAAGAGGTCGATCTAGGGTGGTTGATAAAATGATAGGTGAAGATGGGAGCTGGGGATAGTCATTAATGAATATAGTGAGTGACTGGGGGTTGGGAGAATGGATCGACTCGGTCTATGGTGCAGATGAGGATGTAAGATGACTAAGGCAGGTTGGATATGGGGAATTTGATGTAGGGAGAATGCCAGTCACGGGATATACTGGGAGCTGGGGATACATGTGCCTAGCGGTAGACACAGGGGTGAGAGCTTAAATGTCTATGCTGAGAACATAGACAATGACTAAGACATAAAATGTAACACATAAATGGTGTGTTTAGCGTATAGTTGTATTCAGTGAAATTTATAGTTGATTATCGGTGTGACATGTGATTCAACAGTTATATCAGGATCAAAAGACAGTAAAACATAGTCATAGTCAAGATGTATCATAGATTTATCGATCAATGTTTGGGTTTCAAACATCATTTTAATTTCGAAAGTGCTACATTGCATTCTTGTATAATTTCAAAGATTACAGACGCATGCTAGATTTATTATACAAATACGTATAAAAGCTTGAAATATAGTAAATGTGATTAGTCTTAACATAGGAAGATTAATAATTATTATTATTAACCATATAAATGGTCTTTTCATACTATTTTCCTCGTTTTATGCGTGAGTAGTTGTATAGTATATGTCATTCCAATGTCATTCTGTTCTCAAATACAAAGCTGTACTACCATATTGTAAATGTACCAAGTATCGTTAAGGATAACAGTATTTAACGAACCCTATTGGAATTGTGAACTTCATAGATTATGTAGATCCTTTTGAAGAGCGAGTTTATTGGGGCAATAAATTAATTAGGGAATAGTTGTTTGTACCGATAACAGTGATTAACGATCCGTAACGGAAATGTGAACTTCCTAGATTCTAAACATCCTTTTGGATAGCTTGTTTATTGTGGCAATAAATTAATTACAGAATTAGTGCTAGCTTCATTGCCAAATTAATTGTTGCTTATTCATATTAGTAAAGTTTGTGCAGAAATTAAAAATGTCAGTGTTTCAGTGTTGAAAATCTAAATTAGCTATATAACATAAGAACCATTTGTAAAATGCATGTGTTCAAATACTTGAACTCGATATACTGTCTCAATCAAAATGTGTACTTCCTTAAGATGTAGTTTATTTCATTTTGGGAGCATATTCCTCATATAAACATAAGAATAACGACTTTGCTTTTACCAATGTGTTACTTTTCAAACATGAACTCTTTTGATGTTAAGTCATGTGTAGCCTTGTTTAGAGATATCTTAATTTTATGTTTGCATATAACATTTATAACTGTACATAAACGAATTTAAATATGTGAGCGAATACAGACAGAGTCAACAAACAGGCAAAATGATAATCAAGGGAGAGTTAAATGCGTTTAATATTCCCTCTAATTACAAAATAAGATAAGCATATAACGATGTGATTCATATGGAGCTTAGTCCAACCCAAAAACTATATTTCACTTAACAATATTTGTCTACTGCGGTTAAATTCACTTTCATTATATATTCCTGTAAATGGTCAGGTAAATCTAGTTTCTAATTAACATAATGTATTAACTAGTAATTGTAGAAACACTCTTGTATTTTTTCTTATTACATACGAGAAGCGTTTGCGCAAAGAAAATATGTCAATTCATAGTAATTAATTAATGTATTTGTAAAATGTTATTGTTTACTCAACAAAATTGTAATGTTTAGATGCATTGTACATGGGCCGAGGACCTATAGAATAATTGAACTATAATATACCATATAACAAAAACAGAACACTATTTATAGACAGGCAAGTAAATAAACATTTGTTCGGTGTCATTATAATTGTGTCATTTTTTAATGATATTCTTTATCTTAGAGATTTCTTTTAATCTCTCATTTTAAACAAATGTCGGGCTGACAGAAAGATAATTTAAATCACACTTGTGACGTCATCCTATTGTTCTGTCACTCCATTATTGTTCAGTAATGGAGAGTTACGCGTCACATCATATTTTTTAAGTATGAATTTAATTTCTTTAACTTTTTAAAGCAATTTTGATAAAATAGCAATACTTTGAGTGTAATTTAAGTAGGGTAATGTCCTCGTAACTCTCCATTCCTTAAAAATAATGGGCCTCGGCCCCTCCGGGGCCTCGGCTCCATTATTTTTAAGGAATGGAGAGTTACTCGGACATTACCCTCTACGTAAAAACCTAAAACTTGTTACACAATGCCATTATTTACCGGTAAATACATGTATATATTAACATTAATATTATTTTAATAAATGTCCATCCGCATATCATTACAGTACAACAAGAATGATTGAATAAGTTTTTATCTATAGGTATTGAGTCATGCACAGATAATAGGTAGACAACGTTAAACGTGTGATGACTATTTTGTAAAACAGTAAGATATGAAAAAGGAAATTTCATAATGTTAGATAAAGTGCCGTATGACACATACGAGCCCAAAACACTCATCAAAATATAAATAACATAAAACCATATTTTTTACAAATATGAAATAGTGTTACTACAGTTAGTAAGATCAGATTACATTTTTCAATTACTAACCATTCTCGTGTATTGCACAGGATGTTTTATGACCCGCAATTGCTATCTTTAGATGGGCTCAACAGCGTGTATTCGCGACTTCGCATACATGTATATTCGGTTGTGTATTTGTGAACTCTGATGAGAGTAGTCTCTTCTTTGACCAATACGCATTCACGTGTACACTGTATATGGGACAAGCATTCATTCTTCAACAAATTAAATTGTATTATCAAGATAGCTAACATAGGTTTTCTGTTTTATTGTTGTCCCGTATGTATATACTGTCTGTTTTGCAATTGTGTCGGGGTGTGATTTGTAAGTATTTTAATATTTTCAATAAAAAATAATAAAATATGTCATCTTCTGTCCATCGTTCTACGTTTTCGGATCACAAATTAAAACTGGTGGAATCAATCAAATATTTACGTGTACATGACGCAAGAGTGTGTCTACTGATTTTAGATATTTAGAATTATTATAAAAAAAAAAACGGAAAATAACGATGATATGTATCGTTTGTAGAAATAAATTGAAACCGACTGAAGATGTGACAGAAATTATGAATTTGTATTTGTAAATGATAAAATGTATAAATGTATGCTTTGTTTATGAAGCATATAACATTAAAACTGAATGCGTGTGCTATGTAGTATGTTCGCAGCAAAGGGCCTACTAATAGCTTTAACAGCTGGCAAGTTCGTATGAAATGTCACATGCAGAACATATCATGTTTGTTTTCATATTGTTGCAGACAAATCCAAAAAGCTCACAGTTGTCATGTATACAGCTTTGATTTCTTAAAATTAGTTTAAAGATACATTTTCAATAATGAGTACGCATCCTTAAATATGTCCCGTTAACACGCATTAGTTAGCTGATATGAGAAATATGTATTGTCAAGTGGATTGTCTTATATTTGGTTGAATCAAAATGTTGGTGACAGGTAAATATATTTGTTTATGTTTAAAGGATATGTTTATACAAATTGGTCCGAAACAATTAATTCATCAAGTTATTTAAGTCATTACATCATTTCAAATCAGGGTTTTGGCCAGACTAGTAATTAAGTTTTCTTAGTGATAAGTCACTCTTACGAAATCTATGAAAATTTAGAATCGCATTACACTCCTTAAAAATACAACATTTTAGAAAGGACTATTACATACTGGATGATCTATGATGTTCTAATGATTATTCTGGTCGTGCAATCCATAAAGGATGTATAATCTACTAATTTATAATGTATCTGAAAATACGTTGCCATGTTTATAAAAGATTTGATGAAAACTCCGGGGGAAATAATTATCGAAGTAACGTCATCTCAAGCCGTCATGCTGAAACGTGAATTGTACTTTGGGCCAGATTGTTTGGGCCTTATATATTGAATAAACCTGTCTGTAAGTGCTCCTCTCACAAATAGCTATTGCATAAATGTACATCAATAAAACATGCATTAATTTAACCGTCCGTCTGTCCTACCAGACATTTTATAAATGGCATTACAAACATATGAACAGTATCGATTCAGGGTAATGAACCGAGAAGACGTTTTTACAAGGTTTAAAACAATCCAGTTTGAATGGGTACATTGTTTACATATCACGCATACCACTGCAGGGTATACACGTTTACGTTCCAAAAATAAAATTGATAAACCAAAGCTTCGAAAGAAGAATCTGTAGTAAAATGTAAATAATATAAGTGATTATAAGATATAGAGATATCATTACAGTATTAACGGACAGCTAATACATGCAAAATTTAAGATAATTGTCATTATTCATTTAAGGTAACATAAGAACAGGAATATTTTCGGGATAACAACTTCTTTAGTGTGAAAATACAGGACGTTTCGGAATACATACTCACTCCTTCATCAGGTGGAATGTAAGGAAATAACAAAATACTAAAGAAGTTGTTATCCAGAAAATCTACCTGTTCTTATGAATACAACATCTAAATGCCCTTCAAAGACCTAAGGTAACATACATAGCGATTTTCTAATTACGAAATATTCAATGTATTACGCGTAATTTCTCGCCTGGTTTATGACCGGCAATTAAGCTAACATTGTCTGGGTGACTGGGCGACTAGCTGTGGTTGTGTATTCGGATGTATATTCGTCAACTCTGACATACACAAAGAATTGTCATTGACATAAGCAGAGGAAAATGAAATATCTAGATATATCTAGCGTAGGTATTCGAGTATGCAATTATGACCATGTATATATAAATCGCCATCCATGAATTTATTTGAGCAGGATAATATGAAACATCACCCCATCCAAACTGTTTTAAACCGGAACACGAGACTTTGGCACATGTGTGCTTATTTTATGTTTTCATTTGATTTGATGATTTGTAGTAATACATGATCAACTTCTATACATACCTTATAGTATCGTTGTTTACACAACTGTGACCAGTTATCTAGGTTTATATTGTTTATATATTTTATTTAATAATTTTATTTGTAGTTTAGAAAATAGTCATACCTTTCACATCTATAACATGTAAATGTCATTGCAATTTTACAATTCGACATTCAAATTTTGTTTTAACAGATAATGAAACATTCATGGGCTAGTGTACAGCAATAGATTACCTAATCAAGTCAAATTGCAAAGCTATTTGATGTTCAAACAATGAACGTTGATACAAAGGCGCATACTGGTACCTCTTTGTCATCATAACAATTAGTTTAGATACCCATATGAAAGTGTCTATAGCGATTGATGATAGATGAATAGCTGAATATGGCTGCAGTACAAGATAACCGAATCAAGTGTAACAGTCCACCAGGAGACCCGTTAGAATACAGCGAATACACATGTTACATAACACCGACCGGAACGCATCGTTTAACAGGTTGTTCTGATAGGCATTTTACACGTGACGCTTGCTCCTGCATATAGCCAGGTACTCCCATCTGATTACAGAGTCCCTGGTTGACCGCCGTCAGTGAAGCTCAGCAAAAAGGAGATTGACAAAAAGAGTCATTGCAAAATGAAATACAGATGTATATAATGTTACAACTTGACAGCATTATTATCATGATAACCGCTGCATTAGCTTGCGGCATAACAATACTAAATTTAATTTATATTATGGCAGTATGAAACTTCCTCCAATAATAGAAACTCTTCCGCATACAATCTTAAAAATAAAGAACAGGCGGAACAACAAGTATAAGTATTTTAATTTAATACACTTAAACAACATGTGTTGAATTTCTATCATTAATCATTAACATTCAAACGTATACACTTTAATAAGAGTTAGTAGTGTGATAGTTGTAATGAGCCTATCGGCCTATGATAAATTACAATCGTGATACCATTTCACCTATTCATTAAATATAAGACTGTGAAGTGATCATGTCAAAATAACCGGATGAAACATCATGGAAATAGCTAATTTCACAACTATAGGTTTTAAATAAAACTTTTGTTATAAAGAACAAGTGTAAAGGTATTGACATTTAAAGCTTTAACTTTACGTAAACCACAATCTGTGTTGGCCATTCTTGTAGATGCTATCTGTGTTTGAATTTGTCATAAAAAAATAGTGCCGAGATACTTATACTCTGGGACAACTTCTATGATGGAATTGTCAATGAGAACAGGTTTATAGTTGTCTTTCTTCACTGTTTAATCTATATTTAATGCCATTGCCTTTATTTTCCGGGTATTAGAACTATAAGGTTGTCTCAGCACCATATACAAAGACGTTATATGGCCTTATGGCAAGTTTTTAAAATCGTAACCAACAAATATTTAAGAATGAGAAAGTCAGCAATTAAAATGTTTTAATTATAGATTTTAATATAACATACTTCAAATTGGTAGTTAGTTTCTTTTCTCTCTGTGTTAATGAGCGTAAGCACGAACAATGACCTTGAAAGGCTTTGCAGCGTGATATAAGGGGCCGCGGCCGCGGCCGTCTTTTGATGAAACTATTACGTAATTCATTGGGACACATCGTGTGTGCAGACGGCATAATGCCGACATATGATCGTTAATTGGTTTATAACCCTCGTACTGTTTATATCAAAGACGACGATCGTTTTCAAGTGTCACAGGTATGAAACCATCCATCTAAAATGTATCTAGGAGATACTAAACGTCACTATGGAACATTCTATACATACAAATACAGTATGACTGCAAGTTACCCATTGCTGTGAATGTCGATGTGAACAGTTGAGAACAGCTTTGACATAACAGACATATGTTTATGTACATGATCGTATATCTCTTCTTCATCACCTTAACTTAAAGAATGCCAGTCAAAGAAATGTACATGCTCTTTGAATATTTCTTCTTTAAAATGTACACCTGGTCAATACGATCGTTTTTGCATAGCTTTTAGTGAAAAAGAAATGGTTAGTAGTAAAGAAACCGATATTACCCCACATAACAATAACATGACTAATTAAGAGGTTAAGTGAACAATCTTATGTGATTGATAATATGTAAATTTATGTAGGATAATTGAAAGGCAGTCCTATGATAAACACTTAGACATATTTCTAAAATCTACCAGTAATTGAACTTAATTGATTATCAAATGTGGAAGTTAAGAAGCAGTAGTGGAGCAGTAAACATACTGTAAGATAGGTTATCATCAAGTTGACACAACTTACTTTGTCAATAAAAGTTGTTTTAAGCTTGCTCTAGTTCTTAATATAACTCATCATTTCACAGGTGTTATCTATGTATTTTTGTGATTCAGGCCGAATGAATATAAGATTATCTTTCGGGATATGTCTGTTATACTTATGATAATTTAGATCACTACTGTTTGGGTGAACATGCCAATCTTTCATTCATTCTCTCTGTCGTTCCATCATTCAGTCAAACACTATGTATGAAGGACCTACTTTTTAAGTTATTAACTTATTAACTTATGGTTAGCTAATGAAATTAAGGAATGAAAAAAACATTGTATCACCTTCCCCTGTTCTATCAGTGATAAGTTACATTTCAAAGATAACCACATTACGCCCGGAGTATTGGTAATGCCCTGTAGGATCATGTAGTGTTTAGACATGGTTATAGTGACAATATTATACATGGTTATCTTTTCTTATGATAGCATCAGGCTGGTCGGTTATCTATTTTATCTTTGAACACACCTGTGTTCCTTTTGTACATGCACATAGTTCCAAAATATAATATGTAAAGGTAGTGAGATGTTGGATACTTAGAAATGAAACGTTACCTGTAAATGTGGTCATATGCAAACGTATTCTTTTAAAGATGCATAATCAGTTTTGCATGATACTTTATATGGTTCTAAAATGTACATATTACAGTAGGTGCTGGGTTACGTTATATCATCTTACTCGACTTTCTATCAACTATATATATATATATATACTTCAATGGAAACTAAGGAACAGTCACATGCACATGTAGTATCCGACATATACAGTATCTACTCGTTATCAGACCTATTAAAAGCTTTAAGAGCAAATCTGTCTTCCTATCCATTTCATGAAAGTTAATGGTTAATGACTTAATGGCTGCAGCATGCCAAGGTTCTATGTCCTGTTTTCGATCATGACCCCGACTTTATAATGAACTGACTGACCTTAAACTGGTTATTTTCGGTTAAAGTTGATCAATCTCAATTAAATAACACAAATTTTAACATTGGACATACATGTGACCTCACCAACATGATTTAGTCGCTTTACATGATATGTAATCAAATTGGAGACCCAGTTTGAGTTTATTAGCGTTAGTGACTTTGAAATACATAATATATTCTTGCTCGAACTACATACAAACTAAGTGAGCAAAATTGATTAATGACAGAAAGAAATTAATACTTCAATTTATCAATGTTTTTTTCATTAAATACATTTTCGTCATCAAAGGCCATTTTTTAAAATTCAAAGTCATGCTATCATCAAAGTTTTTACCATCACAGTCGGTTTTTCAATCAAAATCATTAATTAATGAAAATAATTTTGTTTCATTAAATTCATTTTTCTCATTAAAGTCATTTTTTTAATCAAATTAATTTTGTCATCAAATTTAATTTTTCATCAGTCATTTTTTAATTCAAAGTCATGTTTTCATCAAAGTCATTTTTGAAAATCAAAATCATTTTTGAAAATCAAAGTCATTTTTGAAAATCAAAGTCATTTTTTAAAAATCAAAGTCGGTTTTTTAATCAAATTCAAATCAAAATTAAATTCATTTTCTCATTAAAATTATTATTTTTCATCAAATTATGTTTTCATCATATTCATTTTTTCATCAAATTTATTTTTCCATCAAATTTTTCTTTTCATCAAAAGCCTTTTTTTTATTATTCAAAGTCATTTTCTTCATCAAAGTCACATTTTCCATCAAAGTCATTTTTTTTACATCAAAATATTTTCAGTTTCTTCCATCAAAGTCGGTTTTTAATCAAAATCAGTTTTTTTTCATTAAATTAATTGTTCTCATTAAAGTCTGATTTTCAATCAAATAATTTTTCCATCAAATTCATTTTTTCTCATTCAAAGTCATTTTCTTCATCAAAGTCAGTTTTTTCACCAAAGTCAGTTTTTAATCAAATACTTTTTTTCATCAATATTTTTTTGTCATCAAAAGTCGTTGTTCCTTATTCAAAGTCATGTTTTCATCAAAGATATTTTTTTTTCATCAAAGTCATATTTTTTCCGTCTCACAAAAGTAAGTTTTCCATTAAAATCATTTTTTTCATTAAAGTAAATTTTCTCATCAAGTCATTTTTTAAATCAAATTCATGTTTTTTATTCAAAGTCAAGTTTTCATGTATATCCAATTTTTTCATCAAAGATATTCTTTATTCATCAAAGTCTCTTCCATCAAAGTCGGTGTTTAATCAAAATCATTTTTTTCATTAAATTACTTTTTCTCATTCAAGTCTGATTTTTATTCAAAATAATTTTTCTATCAAATTTATTTTTCCCATTAAAGACTTCTTTTTAAAAAAAAATATATAAGTCATGTTTTCATCAAAGTAAATTTTTTCATCAAACATATTTTTCCTTCATCAAAGTCATTTTTTCATTAAAGTTATTTTTTTCATTCAAGTAATTTTTCTCATCAGAGTTATTATTTTTCATCAAATTCTCTTTTTTTAATCAAAGTTAGCTGTTTTCATCAAAAGTCATATTTTTTTTATTCAAAGTCAAAGATGATATTTACAAAACTTTTCAACGATATTAAAGATGATATTTACAAAGCTTTACAAAGCTTTACAAAGCTTTACAAATGTTTACAAAATAATAAATATCTTGTAAATACCATCTTTAATAGATATTTATTACCTTTATTATTTTTGTAAAGAAGTATTTTAATATTTGTAAATAGCTTGTAAATACCATCTTTAATAGATATTTAATCCTTTGTAAATATCATTATTTCATGTAGTGATAGCCACATGGCGTTACGGGCTTTCTCCCTGCCATAATACTAGCAGCCGCGATATAAGTGAAATACTCTTGAAAGTGGCGTTAAACCCCAACCCACCTATGGATTAAATACATGGTCACAGATGTTATCTATCAATTACTGTTGATAAGTTTTATCTTCAATGTATAATAAATAAAGGTATTTCACGAGGGAATTTGAGCATTATTTTACTATTATATTATATTAGCAATACCAACGATTCCGTCCGTCCGTCCGTCTGAAGACATTTTTGTCCGATCGATTTTTTTTGGCGAATTTTGTATTTTGGACTAAAATACCTCATGTACCTTTCATTAAAACTACTTCTGTGTTGTAATATTTTGACTTCATCATTTGCTTTTTCATGTAACTTTCATCAAAAGCTACTACTGTGTTCTTTTTTCATTTTACTCTTTTATAATTCCACTGGTTATATTTGGGAACAAGTTACATTTTCTTTCCTTTCAGCCATACACTGCTGTATATCCCTCACTGTGCTTACAGGGATGTGATCTAATCATCGTATGTTAAAAGTTGCAATATCAACTCCACAGCTATGTAGCCAACAATAATCATTTTACTTGTCATAAATACGTCCTTTCAAGACATTCAAGAGATACTAACTGTTGGAGGCTATTGACATTTTGAACAAACACATTGTAATCTCAAGTATATCGTTGCCTACAGGTCAATAGTTTCAATGCCATATTTGAGTTGTAAATGTGTTTGCCAGTGTCGAGGTTTTCATGATAACATAAAGCTTTACATAGCCCATAACAACCATTCATAAAAGTGTCCTGTTCATTATCGATATCAGGACAGTTTCGTCCAAACAGTCCACACGGGCTTTCTCCCTGCCATAATACTAGCAGCCGCGATATAAGTGAAATACTCTTGAAAGCGGCGTTAAACTCCAACTCACTCACTCACTCACTTTAAACAAGATTAATTAAGTTTATTAACGCCAATGACATAAAGATTAAGCTAAATGTTTGATTCACTAAGATCAATGGTTACAAAACGAATTTATGTGATGTAATACTCAATACAGTTGGTAGTAAAAGACTTGAATCAATTGATTAACTTCCGCCAAAAAATGAACTAGAAAGAATAGACCCACAAAAATTTAAAAATGACTTTGATATATTTTCTACCACAAATTCACAACAACAATAATGTTATGTTAAAGTTACGGAAATTGGATAGTCACCCCGACCTCAAAAATATAGAGTAAGTTATGTTTATTGTATAATAATATATAGAATACCAAGTTTTATAAAATGTACAACTATTTTCACACAAAATGTCATAGAAAGAATAATATACCCATTCATGTTATAAATTCACGAAGAGTCACGATGAGATGTTCAAGAACCAAGCCGGTAACACTGATGTGCCCATGTCTACTTCAGAGAGACGTTTTATTTATTACCAGTATCTAGCGTGCTGTGTAGCATTATGAGATGTACTTGGTCGATCAGAATCCAGTTTCCATTCTGTTTTGGGTTGAGGACAGAAATGTTTGTAAGCATTAGCTACGTCTACTATTGTTGTGCTGTCAAAGATAACATCAGATCGAAATTAAAACTGTTACAGTATCCACACAATAGTAGGGAACAGAAGAGTAACAGATGAACACATATATCTTATATTTCTAGACCATGACACTGGAGAAGCCTGCTGAGAAACACTGCCTGAAAACAGTTACTTTAGGTTCCCTCTCTATTCATGAAAACAATAGTACAATATTGATACATACATGCATATCACTCATAACTCGTTGATAATTAACAAAGGTGTTTCAAGGTAACAGCTAAGTTTACACTGTCCTTGTTCATCCTTGTTGTCTGAGATACTGGATAATGCCAGGAAATCAATTACAAGGTTGCATACACACATCACAGCGTCTATCTCAGTTTTAACTGTCTGGGGATTGCTCATGCTACATTCTCTGTTTCGTGTGTCAACATTGAATCTGATATCCAAGTTTGGTAGTTATGATGTCATGGTCAGATGAAATAAAACATGTTTTAACTGAATTGTGATAATCGTTGACTTGTGATCAATTAATATGATTGATGAGTTATTTTAAACATATTTTATTGACAGAAAGGTCAAATGGATCAGGCACAAGTGGAGCCACTAACAAGACCTTTTCCTATAAACAATTGATTATAATTGTGAATATGTACATATTTAACACTATTATAATACAGATATATCATTAAGAATAGGTGAAGGTAATTTACAGTGCAGAAATGTAACAATAAAATATAAATATATATGATTACTACATACTATCAATAGAATTTAGCAGTGTATTTAATCAATGTTATCTTTTTAATACATGCCACAATTAATATTTTATTTGATAATTGTTTGCTTTACCTAGAGTTGATATAAAGCAAATGTTATACGATGATGCAAAGATATGAGGATCGAATTATTAAAATGTATCCCTGTATTATCCAATGGGCGGCTAAATTACCTTTGATGTTTTTGTAACGATAAATCGTGTATCAAGAAAAGTGTGTATGTATCTATGACATCAGTTATTTATCAGCCACAGTTATCTTAAACTCCCGCAAATGGCTGCAATACTGCCGAAGGGGCGTTAAACAATAACTCACTCACTCACTATCTAACTCTCTGATAGGACGACCGTGAAGCAGCTGGGCGGTCCAAGGGCGGAGCTACAGTTACCTGGCTGATGACGTTGGGTAATTACAACATTGTTGCAAAACCAGCCTCTCAGTATTGGATAAAACTGATACTTGATGACACAAGTGGCGTATACAAAATATCATATTGCTATCACTCACTCGGGGGCTCGATGATATTTTGTATTTTGAAAAAACTGCCCATGTTATTGTGACTGTGGAGAAGGCGAAGCAGGGAAAGACGAGACCCTCGGTTTCGGGGCTGCTCTGCTTTTGCGGTATCCAGCAAACGCTAATCTAGGTATAGTAATAAAGTGAGATTTTTTTATGATGTCACTATTATCTCAAAATGGTAGTCTCCTATAAATGTACATAAATGAGTTATCAAGTGAAAACCGTTTGTACACAATACGTTTTTGTGCTTCCACAATATTCCCAACACCACTGTATTAGATACAATATACATATTTAGCAAAATACTATAATCATTAGCTGCTTGATCTCCACAGATTATACAATTCTTGAAGAGCAGTTTAGAATTTGTATAGATGACATTAAGCCATGCAATTTGCATTGGTTGTGGATATTAATAATACAATATAGATTACTGTAGATCTACTAAATACTATATTACATTATGAACTTGTAATCACATCTGTATTCACAGTTATCCCCATCTAATCAAATGAGGAAATTGAGGTACACTCATGTGAAGTCAGTTCAAGTCTAGTACGAAGGTTTCAGATCCATATGTTCATTACAAGATATATACAATGTTATACACATCAGATTGCAAGATTGTTAAAGAATCTTTACAGGAGGTGATTTCGGCTTAACAAGGCTTTCAAGAGTTCTTCACTCTTAAGCCCACAATGATATTGTCAATTGCAAATAGACTTTAACGATGGATAGAGCTACATTGGATCAAAGCTTGTATGTTACTGCAAAGAGATGCTTAGTTCTGCAGACAGAAATACTAACGACTATCGCATTTGAATGCACTTATAACTTGCTACAAAGCCCAATACATAAGTCCATCCAGTAACACAAGAAAAGTCAAACCCTGTTTCGAGTTATCTGTAACATTTCCTGCCTGCAACATCACTTTCAAAAGAAATAATTTCTTGTTGATATATGTCAGGAACCCACAAGTTTCATCTTGAGAAAAGGCTTCCAGATTATGTCATTATTTTCTGCCTATGTTCATTCCTTTGATGTTTTGCTTTGTGTTTTCTTAAAACATCTACAAAATCATAAGAAACATAATCGTAAATTGACAGTGTACCGAATGCACTATTTCCCATGCGGAATTCTGTAATGTGTCCTCAAAGATATCAATCGATAGATACAATCTAATGGGGAAATGTCTTGCCAAACCGTCTCAGGAGCTTTCACGAAAGCGTTTGTTCTTTCACAGAAGGTTTTCATATAATGCAATTTGTTATGTATAATGGTAAAATAGCATCAGTGACATAGTTAAATGATTGACAAGATGAATAGGTTTGATCCCTCTGATTTATTAGCTCTCAAAAGAAGTAAGTCAACATATTTCAAACGTTAGGTATCTTACATTGGAGCCACATGGATATGTCAATGACATGTTTCTTCCATAAACAAATAACTTATTATAAATAGTGCAGTCTTCTAGTAGGTGTGTCTGGCTCCTCGAATCAAAACTAGTTGTTTAGTTGTTAGCATTGTGTGATCCCCTGGCAATCTGCTTTACGAATCTTATCAATATTTCAACACAGTGACCAGGCTTTTCATAAAATTTTGAAGCCAATGGAATACACTCATTAATCTCATCCAGGAACTAGGCCAAAATCAAACGCTAACACTTCATGATTTAAACAGTTCACAGATATATCTCTATCATGGAATCTATATGCCATTAAGCCAAAGCAATAGTTAGAGTTTGACAGAAACGATATATGCGAGGCGAAACATTATCATCCACAGGAACAGCTGAATTGATTTATGAAAAAACGAGAGTCAGTCTGGCTCAAGTTTGGAACGTGATCAGAATCACACGATGGCACCAGAGAGGTTTTGTAAGACTTAAAGCTTTTACCTTCCAGTTTGTAATCAAGATAATGTCAGATTTAACGTCATCAACAAAATAACAGTATGTCTGATCTCTTAGAAATGAATTGTAATTTATCCGTTTGGGGGTCTTTCATCTCAGAGGATGAGACAATTGATCCGCCTGGTGTTCTTCTAGGAATTACATTCAAATGGAAATGGACTACAAGAACATCACTGACACCATTACAGGCAGTCTGTTTGATGCTATCATCGTTGTACTCTTGGCGTCTATTGGACTGAGGTTACAGATACCTTTTTCATTTTCTCAACCATGGCTTTCATCTTTCATCAGCATCCAACAAAGTCAGGACAGTAAACAACATCATGTTTTGTCAAAGTATCATTCAAACTTATGGGCTCAAAGTCCACGTCTTGTTTGTGTTATCATTGACTGTAGGATGATAGCTGACAGTTAGCAAAAAGCAAGTTAGAGTTTGTTTGCATGCAATTATATTGGCATATACATTGATTTCATACACAAAAAAATGCTATGAAATGTTAAAACGATTTGACGAATCGGGAGACGACAATTTGGTTTAAGGAAACTGCTTTGCAATTACGGCTTTAATTATGTATGGACGAATCAGACCATTGTAATTAAAAGCTATTTCCTGGAAAATTTTAAGCAACGATGTAAAGATGTATACTTCCAAGAATGGAACCATGAAATGTCCATATCAAGCTCTCTTTAATTGAATTCTTTGATAAAACATGACTACTTTCCTGATAAATATTTATCCATCAATAATGCAGGATTAAGGAGATGCCTGAAACAATTACGCTGTTTTATACATGGTTTCAGTATGAATACTTATAGATATTATACAAAATCAGACACTTCTTGTTCATACTGTAAAGCACAGCTTGAAGATGAACTACATGTCATCCTGGTATATCCAGCATAAACAAACTTGCGATCTTCCATCATATTGCCATAACCATCCATGTATTTATAATCTGATTTACCTTTTAACTATGACTGATTATGATAACCTATTCAAACTTTGTATTTTCTTAGATAAGGTCTTTAAACTAAGAATCAAAATGAATGCATTGTGTTTAACTTAAACGTATATTGTCAGTGGCGCAGCAGTTTTCTCGTCATATATTTTGCACATGTTGTACTGTTGGCCTCATGGCCATCTATACGGAATAAATGATTGATTGGTATTGATTTGAATCAAGGTTTCAAGCACATACTCCAAAATGATAACACTTTGTTCAAATGAAGAGGTTATCAATACAACTTTTTTGTGTGACAAGAATGAAGATAAATAATGTATGTTGCTGATTATTACCTGAATAACCTTAGCACTATGTTCTCAGTTCGTGTATGTTGTTGTGGGTATTTCTTCGTGTTTCAATTTGATGTTATACATGCTTGTTTTGGCTTTTTTCATTCAGGTAAAGAGACCAACTGCCCAATAATGGCCCATTAACATGTACAGAGCATGATGACGTTCTTTGCAGCAAGCAGTGTATAGTTTGCCATGTTAACGCAGATATTTCGAGCGTGGAGCACAGCACCAATGACAATTTCAATTGGAAATGGTTAGTCTAGCTACAGGAACATTTTGACTTCATTTTGATTTATGAGAATCACTGAATGGATCCTGAATCTATGTAATAATCATTCATACATGTGTATACCGCCACTGTCTATGGTGTAGATACTAGGTAAGGATAGTTACTACTTTTATGTTCATCCTTGCTGTCTGGGATATTGTATAATAGCATGAAATCAATTATTATGTTGCATAAACACATATCAGCGTCTATCGCAGTTTTTAGTGTCTGGGGATCGCTTTCTCTACATTCTATGTCAACATTGAATGGAAAGTCTGATTTCCCCAGATACTGGCTCGAGCTCAACAAGCTATTGTCAGCCCGAAGATAAATGTATTTTCAACTGATTTATCCAAATCATAACATCACATGTATTTATGATTGAAACTGCAAGATGGTTATTGAATTCAATTTAAGTATTTTACTATTTTACCAATTCTTTTTTAATGAAAACAGCATTGTCCTTGAGAGTTGTTTGGTTTATATGAACATTTCTATATCAGGGTTTTTTCTTTTCTGTTCTTGCAATCGTTATTGTCATGCCTATTAAATCAGTACATCATGCAGATGATCGTTTGTCAGATTAACCAAGTTAATCAATAGTGCGTTTTATATTACTTAACATCTCCTAACAAACCAACAAATCTAGTTTTTATCTAAACCTAATACTATTTTGACCCTGATCAAACTCTCACACGATGAACAGTATTCAATTTAATACAGCTTATATGTCCTATGTATTGTACAAAATTAAAGCACCACACACAGTGACTGTTACTTTTTATGTTAATGTCCAATTACATGTTCAACGTTTTTGGCATTCGTAATCTGTATAAATTATACAAAAGGTTGTAAATAATAAAAAAAATAAATACTAATTTTTTATTTTTATTATTTCAATGTTATTTCACTCGGATTAAATTGATGAAAAATAAATGGATGATGACAATTATAGCTGTACATACATGTAAATAATTACTTGCGTTAGCATTGTAAAAGTTCCAGCATATTCTATCATTAGAGATAAACTCATAATTGAATTATTTACATATAATGTGTGGTTTTATCAGTCAATAAGGTTACCAAAAAGCAACAAGCAAACGGTATTCTCCGTTGAAGGCATCACACTTTAGAAATATATTCATTGCTTCAATGCATTTCAATATAAAACATATGAGTCTACACAATGGCATGAAACAGGGATTATAGAAATTAACGGAAGTGGATATTTTACATCTTCAAAGCAACAGATCAAAACACAATAGTTATTTATTCCAGTCACACTCTTCAGATGTGATCAGCCAATCAAAAGATGCCCAACAAATGCTTTCGGTGCGAGAAACTAAGGGCAGAAAACTCCAAACAGCTATCCTTTTGTCTGTTCCGAATGCTTTCAAAACAGCGACCGTTTAAATACTATGATGTGATTGGTTAGCTTTTTGACTAGGCTTTGGCTGCGCTAAACTGGTACGGAACACACGCCTATACGGGATGTTCTCAGACCTTGTCGCGAGGAATCTACAGAACCTGTTCGTATCCCGGTAGATATATTATTTTGCAAATTTTATTCCTTGGAACAAGGTCGATTTTAATCAGACTGAACTGAATTGTGATAATCGTTGACATGTGATCAATAAAGTATGATTGATTACTACATAATATTAATAGAATTCAGCAGTGTATTTAATCAATGTTATCATTTTAATAAATACCACAATTAATATTTTATCTATAATTGTTTGCTTTACCTAGAGTTGATATAAAGCAAATGTTATACGAAGATGTAAAGATATGAGGATTGAATTATTAAAATGTATCCCTGTATTATCCAATGGGCGGCTAAATTCCCTTTGATGTTTTTGTAACGATAAATCGTGTATCAAAAAAAGTGTGGTTGTATCTATGACATCAGTTATTTATCAGCCACAGTTATCTTAAACTCCCGCAAATGGCTGCAATACTGCCGAAGGGGCGTTAAACAATAACTCACTCACTCACTATCTTAAACTCTCTGATAGGACGACCGTGAAGCAGCTGGGCGGTCCAAGGGCGGAGCTACAGACACCTGGCTGATGACGCTGGGTAATTACAACATTGTTGCAAAACCAGCCTCTCAGTATTGGATAAAACTGATACATGATGACACAAGTGGCGTATACAAAATATCATATTGCTATCACTCACTCGGGGGCTCGATGATATTTTGTATTTTGAAAAAACTGCCCATGTTATTGTGACTGTGGAGAAGGCGAAGCAGGGAAAGAAGAGACCCTCGGTTTCGGGGCTGCTCTGCTTTTGCGGTATCCAGCAAACGCTAATCTAGGTATAGCAATAAAGTGAGATTTTTGTATGATGTCACTATTATCTCAAAATGGTAGTCTCCTATAAAGGTACATAAATGAGTTATCAAGTGAAAATCTTTTGTACAAAATACGTTTTTGTGCTTCCACAATATTCCCAACACCACTGTATTAGATACAATATACATATTTAGCAAAATACTATAATCATTAGCTGCTTGATCTCCACAGATTATACGATTCTTGAAGAGCAGTTTAGAATTTGTATAGATGACATTTAGCCATGCAATTTGTATTGGTTGTGGATATTAATAATACAATATAGATTACTGTAGATCTACTAAATACTATATTACATTATGAACTTGTAATCACATCTGTATTCACAGTTATCCCCATCTAATCAAATGAGGAAATTGAGGTACACTCATGTGAAGTCAGTTCAAGTCTAGTACGAAGGTTTCAGATCCATATGTTCATTACAAAATATATACAATGTTATACACATCAAATTGCAAGATTGTTAAAGAATCTTTACAGGAGGTGATTTCGGCTTAACAAGGCTTTCAAGAGTTCTTCACTCTTAAGCCCACAATGATATTGTCAATTGCAAATAGACTTTAACGATGGATAGAGCTACATTGGATCAAAGCTTGTATGTTACTGCAAAGAGATGCTTAGTTCTGCAGACAGAAATACTAACGGCTATCGCATTTGAATGCACTTATAACTTGCTACAAAGCCAAATACATAAGTCCATCCAGTAACACAAGAAAAGTCAAACCCTGTTTCGAGTTATCTGTAACATTTCCTGCCTGCAACATCACTATCAAAAGAAATAGTTTCTTGTTGATATATGTCAGGAACCCACAAGTTTCATCTTGAGAAAAGGCTTCCAGATTCTGTTATTATTTGCTGCCTATGTTCTTTCCTTTGATGTTTTGCTGTGTGTTTTCTTAAAACATCTACAAAATCATAAGAAACATAATCGTAAATTGACAGTGTACCGAATGCACTATTTCCCATGTGAAATTCTGTAATGTGTCCTCAAAGATATCAATCGATAGATACAATCTAATGGGGAAATGTCTTGCCAAAGCGTCTCAAGAGCTTTCACGAAAACGTTTGTTCTTACACAGAAGGTTTTCATATAATGCAATTTGTAAAAGAGCATCAGTGACATAGTGATTGATTGACAAGATGAATAGGTTTGTTCCCTCTGATTTATTAGCTCTCAAAAGAAGTAAGTCAACATTTCAAACGTTAGGTACCTTGCATTGGAGCCACATGGAGATGTCAATGACATATTTCTTCCATAAACAAATAACTAATTATAAATATTGCAGTCTTTAGATAAGCAGATTTGTCTGGCTCAAAACTAAATGTTTAGTTGTTAGCATTGTACGAATCTTATCAATATTTCAACACAGTGACTAGGCTTTTTATTAAATCATTTTAGCCAGTGGAATACACTCACTAACCTCATCCAGGAACTAGGCCAAAATAAAACGCTGACACTTAATGATTTAAACAGTTAACATATCAATATTCTGATACCTCTCTATCATGGATTCAATATGACGTTAAGCCAAAGCAATAGTTAGAGTTTGACAGAAACGACATATGCGAGGCGAAACATTATCATCCACAGGAACAGCCGAATTGATTTATGAAAAAACGAGAGTCAGTCTGGCTCAAGTTTAGAACGTGATCAGAATCACACGATGGCACCAGAGAGGTTTTGTAAGACTTAAAGCTTTTACCTTCCAGTTTGTAATCAAGATAATGTCAGATTTAACGTCATCAACAAAATAACAGTATGTCTGATCTCTTAGAAATGAATTGTAATTTATCCGTTTGGGGGTCTTTCATCTTAGAGGATGAGACAATTGATCCGCCTGGTGTTCTTCTAGGAATTACATTCAAATGGAAATGGACTACAAGAACATCACTGACACCATTACAGGCAGTCTGTTTGATGCTATCATCGTTGTACTCTTGGCGTTTATTGGACTGAGGTTACAGATACCTTTTTCATTTTCTCAACCATGGCTTTCATCTTTCATCAGCATCCAACAAAGTCAGGACAGTAAACAACATCATGTTTTGTCAAAGTATCATTCAAACTTATGGGCTCAAAGTCCACGTCTTGTATGTGTTAGCATTGACTGTAGGATGATAGATGACAGTTAGCAAAAAGCAAGAGTTTGTTTGCATGCAATGATATTGGCATATACATTGATTTCATACACAAAAAAATGCTATTAAATATTAAAACGATTTGACGAATCGGGAGATGACAATTAGGTTTAAGGAAACTGCTTTGCAATTACGGCTTTAATTATGTATGGACGAATCAGACCATTGTAATTAAAAGCTTTTTCCTGGAAAATTTTTAGCAACGATGTAAAGATGTATACTTCCAAGAATGGAACCATGATTTGTCCATATCAAGCTCTCTTTAATTGAATTCTTTGATAAAACATAACTACTTTCCTGATAAATATTTATCCATCAATAATGCAGGATTAAGGAGATGTCAGTGGCGCAGCAGCTTTCTCGTCATATATTTTGCACATGTTGTACTGTTGGCCTCATGGCCATCTATACGGAATAAATGATTGATTGGTATTGATTTGAATCAAGGTTTCAAGCACATACTCCAAAATGATAACTCTTTGTTCCAATGAAGAGGTTATCCATACAACTTTTTGTGTGACAAGAATGAAGATAAATAATGTATTTATTTGAACCGTTGCTGATTATTTCCTGAATAACCTTAGCACTATGTTCTCAGTTCGTGTATGTTGTTGTGGGTATTTGTTCGTGTTTTAATTTGATGTTATACATGCTTGTTTTGGCTTTTTCATTCAGGTATAGAGACCAACGGCCCAATAATGGCCCATTAACATGTACAGAACATGATGCCGTTTCTTTGCAGCAAGCAATGTATAGTTTTACCATGTTAACACAGATATTTCGAGACATGGAGCACAGTACCAATGACAATTTCAATTTGATGTGGTTAATCTAGCTACAGGAACATTTTGACTTCATATTGATTTATGAGAATCACTGAATGGATCTTGAATCTATGTAATAATCATTCATACATGTGTATACCGTCACTGTCTATGGTGTAGATAATAGGTAAGGATAGTTACTACTTTTATGTTCATCCTTGCTGTCTGGGATATTGTATAATAGCATGAAATCAATTATAATGTTGCATAAACACATATCAGCGTCAATCACAGTTTTTACTGTCTGGGGATCGCTTTCTCTACATTCTTTGTCAACATTGAAAGGAAAGTCTGATTTCCCCAGATACTGGCTCGAGCTCAACAAGCTATTGTCAGCCAGAAGATAAATGTATTTTCAACTGATTTATCCAAATCATAACATTACATGTATTTATGATTGAAACTGCAAGATGGTTATTGAATTCAATTTAAGTATTTTACTATTTTACCAATTCTTTTTTAATGAAAACAGCATTGTCCTTGAGAGTTGTTTGGTTTATATGAACATTTCTATATTAGGGTTTTTCTTTTCTGTTCTTGCAATCGTTATTGTCATGCCTATTAAATCAGTACATCATGCAGATGATCGTTTGTCAGATTAACCAAGTTAATCAATAGTGCGTTTTATATTACTTAACATCTCCTAACAAACCAACAAATCTAGTTTTTATCTAAACCTAATACTATTTTGACCCTGATCAAACTCTCACACGATGAACAGTATTCAATTTAATACAGCTAATATGTCCTATGTATTGAACAAAATTAAAGCACCACACACAGTGACTGTTACTTTTTATGTTAATGTCCAATTGTTCAACGTTTTTGGCATTCGTAATCTGTATATATTATACAAAAGGTTGTAAATAATACAATAATAAATAATAACTTTATATATATTTTTATTTTAATGTTATTTCACTCGGATTAAATTGATAAATGGATGATGACAATTATAGCTGTACATACATGTAAATAATTACTTGCATTAGCATTGTTCCATCATATCCTATCATTAGAGATAAACTCATAATTGAATTATTTACATATATAATGTGTGGTTTTATCAGTCAATAAGGTTACCAAAAACCATCAAGCAAACGGTATTCTCCGTTGAAGGCATCACACTTTAGAAATATATTCATTGCTTCAATTCATTTCAATACAAACATATGAGTCTACACAATGACATGAAACAGGGATTATAGAAATTAACGGAAGTGGATATTTTGCATCTTCAAAGCAACAGATCAAAACACAATAGTTATTTATTCCAGTCACACTCTTCAGATGTGACCAACTTGTCCAATAGGACACATTTTGGACCCTTTCTGTACACTAAATAATGCCGGAATTGATCATTTGCAGAGGTTGATTGTTGGATTGACAGACATTTGTATCGTTTAATAGCTATCTGAAAATTATCCACAAGACAATTTTGATTGTTTCCTAATATACCAGTGCCTTCAATAATTCCATTTCTCATCACTCTGCGTATGACATTTCTTTCTGATATTTGTGTGTGCTCATTCTAAAGTGATTGATGTACGCGCTTTGTTCAATGTCTAGACCAAACACGGGATGCGTTCTATCATGTCAATGATTAAATTTTAAAAGAAACAAATGAGCCTAAACAATGCCATGAAAGAAAAATAGTTGAAACTAAACGGGAGTGGATATGCTGCATCTCTTACGAAAGAGGTATTCACACATGATTCATTTCTATTCGGTTACAACATACACAATGAGATGTCCTAATTTTAATAGTACAAGCATCCAATTATATTATTATTATTAATATGAATTTGATACGGTTTCACGGAAAATATTCAATATATTGTAAAATAAGACAACTTATTGTTGATGGTTTATATTCTGATTCAATATGCAGGAAATTGACCATTGACAACCAGTGACAGTGCATTCTCGTAGACGTGTCGTAAAGTTAGTGGAGGATGCTTTCAATGTAAATTGTTCAAACCACTCCATACAGCTGTTTATATGTAGTCGTCAATTATTCTTCCTAGTTACAGCTTTACTCGAATAACTCAAAGAGGAATGAATTTAATGGCAAACGATTTTGTCCAAATCTTATAAATGTTGTTAAATAGTTTGTCATGTCGTAATTAATTGTACAATTGCAAAGAGAAGATCTTGCTCTTAAAATGCATTTATCATTTATCAGGTGATACTTTTTATATCTGATCAATTAAAGGCTTTTCATTTCAATATGTTTCTGTTTACCATGCATCTATTAACATGCCATTGCGTGACAATACAAGGATGTTCACAATGTCAAAGGTTTGGTATAGATTTTTATATAGTTTTCAAGCATTGATTTTTTTATTATGATATTCATTAGAGAATGTACTGTGTGGAACCTTTCATATTTACAGAACAGTGAGGGGAAGAGCTTTAAAGTGGAAATTCGAATGTCATGCTGGAAGGCGTAATTGACTGTCAGGAACTTCAGATCAATAGTGTTTTTAACTTGGAGGTTAGTTTGATACATGTGTGACGCCTCTTGTGCGAACAAATAACAAAGCGAATATTTATCAAATCAAGACTACAAATGTTATTACATCTGTCGATCCAATCATAAATTTTGAGTGAAGACAATAACTATATAGACTTACAATTTGGACAAGTCATCTGCAAATACGTCATCACTATCATTGTCATCATCATCATACACGTACGTTTTTAGCAGTTCCATCGCCTAATAACGCGATGTTGCAACCCATCTGCAGCTCTTGTGGATATCATAATTGTTCATAGAAACTGACAATTGCTTCTCTACACATTTGATTACATTTATCATAATAATTTTATTCGATTGTCCAAAATAATTGACGATTAATTTAACACTTAACGTAATCTATCTTATATATGATGTGTTTGTGTAGATTTTACGGATGATTCTTTCATATACTGGAATATTTCCTCAATAAGTAGTGTAACACACAAGTTTGCTATATAGCTATATAGTTTCCGGCCTCATTACACATCCCAATATTTAAAGAATGAAGAAGTCACGTGGAGAAGTGTTTGATTTGTGAAAACCGAAAGCAATTTCAAATTAATTCCTTTTCCTTTTCCTTTTCCTTTCAATTGATCAAATATGCTAACAAAAGTATATGAAATTATTTCCTTGAAATAACTAATCATTTAAATAATAAATTGAATATTTGTCTTCATCTTATAATGGCAATCTAGTTTAAAATGGCTGTAATAAATATAAGATCCCAAGTCATATAGATAGTCCCTAGAACCTATATCCATTAATGTATAATTACTAGTTAATACTGTTCTACGATTATCACTTCTACTGGCTACTCATGTCGAAAACTTGAAACAACAGTAAGCGTCCCATAAAGATGTTTAGTGCTCTATTATCTATTTATGTCCACGAGAAGACAAACGGCAGTTGCAAAATATGGGAAGATACCACTTATTAGAGAGTGTTACAGATCATATTGCCATCAACTTCCTTATAGCCTGTCAACTCTTGTAGTGTGCTTATATTATATATATTTATATCCTTCACTGTAATTGTGGGAAACACTAGTCCGGATGTATGTTGACATTTGGGTCGTTTCAACTTCATCATTGTTCCGGAGATCCGAGTTGGGTGCAGTCATGATGCGGATGTAGTTCAACTTCCACTCTTTAAAACAGGGATCTGTTTGGAAATATCCACTTTTGTTACTGTTTCCTCGTTGAACATTCACAGGTAAATATCGTTTACTGTTCCAGCATTAAACATGTGTACTACCAGGGTATTTCTCGTGTCCACGTTTTAACATACATCCAAACAGTATTTGATGTAGATGCACAGCGAATGTAATTTAGGAGTCGGTCTCTTTCTAGGAGGTATGTAATACAAAGAGCATGTTTGATATTTCTAGTTTAATATCTCATAGAGTGAAGTAGAAATGTATATATACGAGTGAATCAGTCACGAGTGTAAATATATTATTTCTGATTCATGAGATGAAATATATAGTCTATGTTCAAAGTAAAATGCTCTATTTATTAGATTTAAAAAATAGTGCATATTTCGTAAAAAAAAATGTTAACTTTATGAATGCAGTATCCATGATCGCCTTGGTGTGTAACATACATGTACCTTATGACGTCATCCTATTTCACTCAGTAGAATTACATGTATTTTCACACAAAATCAATGTAATACACATGCTGATATAATTCCCAAATTTTGGTGTATTTTGCATTGTGCTTTGAAATTTAGTATGTTCTTAATAACATGCCATAGTAAACAAACATGCGGATTTTGAGGAATTGTATGACTTTTCTTATTAAAAAATTCTGCAAACTTATCAAAGTTTGCATATTTGATTTATCAAACAATATTTTCCACTGTTCTTTTTACTGATTAGCGTACACATCTTGATCAATTCAAGTTTGAAAATTCTCATAATGCAGATAATCTGTTTCACTGTAAATTTAAAACGAGAATGAAGTATAAACTAATCGTGTAGAGACATGACGTTCAAGTCCACCGAGGAGCAAAAGAAACGATATCACCCGAGGAGCAAAAGAAACGATATCACCCGAGGAGCAAAAGAAACGATATCACATTTCCAACAGAATCAAACACGAACTATTTCGGGCTAACAGAGTCGATTTTGAAGGCCTGTAATTAGGATATATATCGTTAAGAGACATAATGTTTGGTATTAAAATTTAGGGTCAATTTTATGGAATATCGAAATTATGTTAGTATAACAGGTTATCGGTACACTGAACCTTCTTGGCTGCGCGACGCATTATTACTGTACGACGTCATAAAATAAGCCAAACTCCCTTTTGACTCTCCTATTTCGTTTAGGTAAGGAAATTCGAAAGCGACGATTTCTTAAAACTTGATTTCTCAGAAATATAAGACAAACAATATTTTGAACTTTCAAATTTAGTTTATTTAGCTTCTGAAGACATGATGTTATTGCACTTAGTGTAATAACACGGTAGACTTATTAAACCGTGATATTTTCAACGGGTGAGTAATAATACATTGTATGTATGGGTACAATTTTTGAGTAACAGCTCTATGCTACTAATTAATATATCCGACTTTCTGTCCCTTGTTTCAAACAAGACAGATTATAGGTAAAAGTAAAACCAAATCAACAAAACATGTTATCCATATATAGAGACTATTTCATTGTTTTTGCCGAATATCATTTCTATCTCATCGAGTGGAGTGAGAAAGTGATATGTTCACGAGTGGCGCAGCCACGAGTGAAAATATCCCTTTCTCACTCCACGAATGTAATGGAAATGAATATCATATTAACACCTCAAAATGAATATTGAATATGATATTAACACCTCAAAAGGTCAACAGTAATTGACTGAAACATCACAACTGCGTCGTTCACCGTCAGACGTGTGAGCAAGGGAGGTTATCACTTTACAAAGGGAGATAATTTCATTCCAAAGGGAGACAATCATAAAAAGTAATTCCGGCCACACGTTAGTCACTGCAGTGAAAATATGAGTTATATTTTCACTTTATTGTCACTTTAAACTTTCTATTAGTAATATGCTTTTCATTTCTGTATTTCTACTCTTAAAGAGTTGATGAAATGCATTTTTCTCAAGAATGAAAGATGATTACCTCTACGTATATTGTATATCAGAATCAATTGAGCATAACATCACTTATAATATATATAATATACACTTGCAATTGATTATAAAGACAATTTTAATTTATCCATTTTAACAATACCGCGATTACCGCCGCGAAACGTTTTGAGAAGAATAATTGAGGCGTGACTGATTAACTACAGAGGACAGACGACGGGTCGTCTGTGAACAGCGGACCGTCCCGCTCCGTGGCGCCTCATTAGTTAATTAATGATGATTATCACTGCCGCTAGATGAATTTATGAGGTGTGTTAAATCGCCAAAAACAAATGTTTGTGCAATAATTATTTAATTGTCATCTGCGGAATTACCTAGTTGGATATCTTCACATTCGATATATTGAAAATTTAAGTTGTTTGATTGAAGACTTGTTAGTGAAATTAACAATCAAAATGTTGCGAAATTACGTTGAATTATGACTATCGCCGATAATGAGATTACTCCAGTGACGTCACAGAAGTCATCCCTTCAGGGGCCACACCCCCGCAGACTTTCATTCTGGTCGCTGGGGCTAAATTAGTCGTTTTTTAAAAAAAAAACCGTATATAAGTAATTTATGGACCGATTTCAGAAATTTAAAATTGAGCAATTGTCAAATTGACATCCCATTTTAATGATTCCGATTTGACCATATGTCATTGCACCAAATGTAAGTGGGGGCACGCTTTCATTTCACACTGTCATGATAAAACAATAAACATATTTCATAATAATGCCCTTATTTATAATAAAACGGTTATGGTTACACGTTTATGCAAGACGAAAATGCAATTTTATTGTTATTTTGAAGCTTTTACCTTACATATAATTTTTACTAATAGCTATTGTTTTATGTTAAACATTAATATTTATGTCAATTAATCTCAAAATTGCTGGAGAAAACACTTTTTGATAGAAATTCTATTCAACAACAAAATTGAACCAAAAAAATTAATATGTATCCAGGCTAACTTAAAAAATTATTCGAAAATACCTTTGAGAAATTGAGAAGTTAAAGTTGCAAGGGGGATAACTCTTACTCAATATGCACGACTTCCCTTTAAACATATTATAGAGCAAAATAACAAAATATATCGTTTTGTCATAAAACAAATACTTCATTGGGCATTATAAAGAAATATTTTTAGTATCATATTTCTAGACAGTTATTAAAGTTTCTAATGTGCATGACGTCACTATTACTGAAAACGTAGGCTAGGGCTACAAGGCTATGTGGCCGTTCTGAATCTGACAACTGAGGCTGCTCAGGAACAATTGTAGGAACTTTCTTAAATAAAGTACACTAATAGTTTTATTTAATGTCGTCTTGCAAGAGTTATCTTCCTTTGAGATTCATTTAAAACTCCCGTGTTTTGTCGACAGGAATTCCATTTTTTAAATTAAAAGCATAGTTTATAAGCGATTTTGTTCAACATGTTATTTTATGTAGAAGGGAAAGATAGTGTAATGCAAAATTGGACTATATGTTTACGCAGTATTACTATCAAATTACGTCACAATGTCGCATATATGGTTAGATGTTTGATTTTCATATGTGGAACAATGTAAATAAATCACAGCTTTCGAACCATTTATTTTATTTTTTGCAGACATCTCCATGTTGGACACCAATAATATGTCTACAGCACTAAAGGAACAGTTTCCTTATTTTTCATCCAACGACTCCTTCTTGACGGAGAGGAACGAAGAAATGGCAACAACCTTAATTCCTTCTATGCTTTTTGTCGGTGTCTTGATGATAACTGGTTTAGTTGGAAACATTTTGGTGTCTTTAATATTTATAAGATATTTCGAACGCTCTGTTATGACATTTCTTTTTGTGGTGTTGGCATTTCTAGACCTCATGAGTTGCTCTCTTGCCATGCCCTTTGAGATCGTTGATATGAGGTTCATCTACACATTCCCATCTGAACCTGTGTGCAAAGTTTTCCGCTTTCTTGTGGCTTTTCCAAGCATAAACTCAATTTTCGTTCTCCTCATCATCACAGTAGATAGATACAAGAGGGTGTGTCTACCTATGAAGCCACAGATGAACTTGAAGGAAGCCAAACTGAACGTGGTGTGTTCCTCTCTTTGTGCTCTGTTGATGTCCCTCCCTTCCGCATATCTGTACGGCGTCACTGGAATGTCCATAGATAACTCTGGTATGCAAGGATTCAATTGTACAATAAGAAACAACAAACGTGTTTCATTCTTTGCACTTGTATACCATGTTTTTGGGATAAGCGTAATATTTATCATTTATATTGCTCTGTGTTTTCTCTATATACGCATCTGGAGGGAGGTTCGTTCGCATACTCACTTTATGATGAATAATACTCAACTGAATCTCACCAAGCCACAACGAGCAGCAAGCACATGTGTAAACGAGGCTGACAGGGATGATACACGACACAACATTGCTACCGGGAGACGAGTGACTCTTATATCGTTTCTAGTAACATTACTATTCATTGTGAGCAACGTCCCTGTTGCAGTATCCATATTAATTCAAAATGTTTGGGGGCCGCCTGACCATCAGAACAACCCTGCATGGTTTGTTATAAATAATGTTTTACAGCGATCATATTTTATCAGCTCTGTCGGAAACCCGATAATCTATGGGTTTATGAGTGCGAGGTTTAGAAAAGCATGTCACAAGCTCTGGAGTAAAAGTTACTGAACCTGTCACGTGTTTCATTGAAACGTTGTTACATTTTACTAATGTATTATTTTAGATTTATATTGTTAAGTCATGCTCGAACATGTCACATGAATTTCAAAATGATTTAAACTAACTAATCAAACACACGAAATAAACAAATTGTCATTTATAAAACTATATAGCCTATTTTACTGTCCATTGTCTAGAGTTCCTTCTTGTTTGTGTTCGGATAGTATTATGCCCCACAGACAGAAATAGTTCTAATGTATTTTGCCAGCCTCCATGTGAAATAGCGTAAGGATACACGTTAAATACGTGTTATACTGTTATTTTGTCGTGACACTAACAACACACACTCACTCTAAATGCAGTGGTAACTGCACATGTCAACTATACTCCTGTAAAAGGTTATCCCAAATGAAGCTGCATATAACGTGTACTGCACACTAAACTATGTGACATTATGTTAAAGCACCTCCTTATTGCTCATTCTAAAACAACAACATACCATTGTAAACTTTGTTAAACATGTTTGTTAAGATGTCATAAAACGTAAACATTTCACAAGTAGTGTTCAGCACCTTCAAACATTAAGCATGTATATTTCAACGATAAACCATGATACACATCTTAGATATATATTTATATATCGTATACTACTTCCCACCCTGATCACAGCACTCCAAATAATTTGATATCTACATTGTATTATTATAAATGGATAGAAAGAATTGAAATATACTGGCATAATGTTAGCTAATGATTCAACTCTTACCAGTTCTCCACCAAGGGCTTACACTGCCTGCTAGGTGTAAGTGAAGAATTAAATATAATGCAAACATGACTAATCGGTCCTAATACACTTATCATCGAGTGAGTGTCTAGATTTTACGAATGCTTCTTTCATATTCTTGAATCTTAACTCAAATTGTATTAAACGCAACTGCAATGTAAGGTGAGGTGAGGTGAGTATGGGTTTAACGCCGCTTTCAAGAGTATTTCACTTATATCGCGGCTGCTAGTATTATGGCAGGGAGAAAGCCCGCAATGCCATGTGGCTATTCATTGCGATGAAACCTGCGAGCATCGGCTGGAACTAGCGAACCATAGGTGGTACTACGCTGAAATTCGGTGTAGCATTACACCCAAACCTTACTGCGTGTAGAACAGTTCCCTACTGCAAAGTTACCGTGCCCCTGGCAGGAATCAAATCCCAGATCCCTTGGTCCAAAGTCGAACGCGCTTACCACTGCGCTATCCTTTCCCCTGTCCTACATTGCGAGACCTACAATTTCAGCTAGTAATAACTAGTTTTATTGTTTTATTACCATATTTTTATACAGACATGACAAAAATGACATAATATCAAGATGTTATATCTAGTACATGTACACTCCCAAGTATAAACCCGGCATGTACAGTGTATTGATACATAAGTTATGAACATGCGAATTATGTTTTAATATATAGATACATAAAAACAAAAATGCATAAATTAACACATACCAATACAATTCAATGTATGAAAAGTTCATACAGTCATAAGCCACTTGTTCATATTCGTATCTAAAGAGCCATCGAGTACCTGCGAGCATCGGCTTGAACCATTAAATATGATAAATAAGATTCATATTACGACAATCCAATGAAAATTGGTCTCAAAGACAAGTAACGATTAACGCGTGTCAGAAGAATTTGACATGAAACGTACTACACGACAACAAGTGTTTCCAAGGCACGCGGTCTTGTCAATTTCAAAAGTCACCATAGCAACCTACTGGATTTTCACTTTTTTTCTCCTGCAAGTTACCCGTGTCACACATTACTGGATGTGACGATTGTACATGTTTCTAAATGTCTTGTGAATATACAATTTATTGCTATTTTACCTGTTAAATGATATATATACAATTATATCATGTTTATATTATCATTGATTATAAAAGGCAAGTATAATACGTCGTTGAGTAAAGCTTTATTTCAATATATGTAGGAAATACCAAATTGAATGAAACGGCAAATAAATAAACGCCAAATATATATATATATATATCAATTTACTTCAGTATTCCTAAGCTTTGTTTTTCTTTCGTGTATTTGCTTATAGTATGTGATGTAGTCGACAGTGCTTTGACTTGATCTATATTTAGACTGGAAACCATCTTTTTTTTGCAATTTTCCGTCATGTTTATCAACATATTTGATGGCTCTTTAATATAGGACAATACTTCTAGATTACGAATTTCGACATAGTATTGACTAAAAGAGAGCTGTACAGTATAAAACACAAAGTTGAAGAAATTGTCGAATTCTGAAATTTCAATCATATCCAACACTTTACCTTAACCAAAAACTTTTTATTTTGAAAACTGGCAATTCTAATGTTCTAAAACCGTGAATGAAAATAGTTTGGGCATAACAATTTCGCCGAAGATGATATTGACAGTCAACGCAAACGTGAATAGAAATTTACTTCTGGTTTCGGGACATTCGTTCTCGCGATTTACAATAGTCGACAAACAAGGTATTTTGCTGCTACAGACAACTGGTGGCTGTCGATCAAGACATTTTACTTCATAATAGCAACATACGGAGCTTTCGACGAAGACGGCAATTTTGCAGTGCAACCAATGACGCAGTTTCGTACCAGGGCTCCGTTGCATGACAGCGAGCGCTTATAATCGCTTATAATCGCTCATTGATCGCTCAGTTTAGCGCATTCTCTCCTAAACGATACGGTGCGATTCCTCGAGCTTTGCTCGTTTTGCTACGGTAGCGCTACATTGAGCAATCGCGTTCAAAAGAGCTTCAAAAGTAATCGCTCATTGAGTGATAACTTGTAAACCTCTCTTGAACATGGCCCTGGATTTTCGTGCACTTGTCGTCAAATAATAGTGTATATATTTAGATATTACGGGTGCTTCTTTCATTTTCTGAATTCTTGATTCCATATACGTACATCTAAGTGTTTAACTTGGTCATGGAGATGTCATGTTCGGTTGTCTTTCCGAGAAAGGTTTCCAAGGTCTGTGAAAATCCAAAACAGTTACAAGGCAAATACCTAAATAGTGTTCAAATCATCAAATTGAAGTCGAATACACTTTTTTCAAATGATATTATTATTCAGAATGTTTCTTCAGAAGTGCTGTTGACTGCTCAAATATCATTGACTTTGTATACTACATAAGCGTGTGACAGAACTATCACGAATGAATATATGATTACAGATGTGTTCGCATTAAACACAAACTCTCAAAATGGTATGGGTATCGGGTTGCTGCTTTTATGACTTTATGATTAACGGAGGACTGTACTAAATTATGTTTAAAAATAGTTTATGTTTAGCAACGACAATCTACATGTAGTTTTACTAAAGTGTAGTAAGTCCTTCATTATGGGACCAATAACATCACGTCTCATTTTAACTGCTGCTGCTGCTACTTCTACTACTACTACTACTACTACTACTACTACTACTACTACTACTACCACAACCACCGATACTACTACTACTACTACTACTACTACAGCTACTACTGCTACTGCTATTATTATTGTTGCTGCTACTACTACTACTGCTACTACTTGTTCTACTACTACTGCTACTACTAATACTACTATTACTAGTGTTGCTGCTGCTGTTACTACTACTACTACAGCTACTACTGCTATTGCTATTACTTGTTCTACTACTACTACTACTGTTGCTGCTGCTACTACTACTACTACTACTACTACTACTACTGTTGCTGCTGCTACTACTACTACTGCTGTTGCTGCTGCTACTACTACTACTAATACTAATACTACAGCTACTACTGCTACTACTTGTTCTACTACTACTACTATTATTGTTGCTGCTGCTGCTACTACTACTACTAATACTACTACAGCTACTACTACTACTACTACCACCATTACTACAACTACAACTAACACCACGACTACTTCAATTACTACTACTACTACTGCTACTGTTACTACAACAACCAGTTTGTGTTTGTGTTCTTGTGTTTTAACGGCAGATGGATGGTCGGGCCCGTGCTATTTCCAGCTATAGTATAAGTATACACATCTTTTAATCAGAGTAAAGATATGTGGAGGTTAAAGGCATTGTAACACGTTTTATGGATATAAGATTTTCTCAAAATTGATATTTATACGATATATTGTTAAACATCTCCTTACACCAATCGATAAGCCGTATCAATGGAAAACGTTTATCCTTATTGGAAAAATTATTTTTGTGTGTAACTCTTTAGTGTGAGAGGTAGATTTGTAGGTCTCATGCGATTTGGAGAGTTCAGACAGTGAGATCGTTGACAATTCCATCATTGTACCATATTTAAAACTCTACATCGAATGTTAAGGTATCCTACATCATTCAGATAACTTGGACTACCTTCGAGCGGCTATTTCATGTGAAGATGGGAAATTGACTCGCATGACTTAAACAAGCGTTGTATACATTCGTGTTAGAAATCTTTTCATTGATTCAAGAGTATTATCTAGCCATTGGTAACACTTATTTACTTTTTTGTGAGAGCACTTTACTTCAGTAAGAAATGCGTGCTACAGTTCCTTTAATGACCTCATAACTTTTCATTCCTTAAAGATAATGGAGCCAAGGCCCGAGGGCCGAGGCCCATTATATTAAAGAATGGATATTTACGACGTCATTAATCACTTAAATTACACTCACATAATTGCTCTTTTATCAAAATTAGATTTAAAAAGAAAACAGAAATTAAATGGTACTTAAAAGTATGTGATGTGATGTGTTCATTACTGAAAAACAATGGAGTGAAAGAACAATAGGATGAGGTTACAAGGGTAAGTTAACCAACAAACTATGAATGCTCACCACTTTCCTGATTGGCGTACTAACAAATTGGGTTTTTTATTAAGTACTCTATTGTATTTTTATGTTCACAAGTAGACAAAACTTGAGTATTCATACTGGGAATTGTCATGAGACGCTGTTACGTACTGTGCATAATCTTCACAACCGGAAGCAAATAGTGCCGATGATTACCGACTAGGCAACGTTGATATTATCTTCCTTCCTCCATTGTTTTATTGAAATTAATGATATCATAACGAAATCCTTTACAGTTACTATCTGAAAGAATAATGCAAATGAATCATTTTGAAACCACAATCGGCAACAGGGTTTAAAGTGTCTTCCTATATTTTACATTTATTTATAAAGGAGTAATCTCAAAGAGAAGAAAACTTTTAATTGAATTTAATGATTAATGGTGTATTTAATTACATTCAGAATAACCATAATTCAAAACATAAAATAAGACTGTGCCAAATAATTAATAGAGAGACAACTTTAAACTGAACGTCTTTTTACATTGAACTTTGTATGGAGTACATTAGCGGGTGTCAATAATTTATATCAGCAGAACATTGCGACTATAGATTACTGAAATGCTAGAAAAAGTTAATCCTCATAACGTCACTGCCATAACGAGAATATTTCCAACTTTTCTTGCTACGCCCTTGACATCATATTTCCTGTGATAAGATTTGAGCTTAATGCAAACTCGTCGATTAGACCAATCAGAAGACATCTTGCAAAATTTACTTCCGATGTCAACAACTGAGATGGTGGCAGTGACCTGTTGCGTTTGCAGTGATCATACGTTGCCACCTAGACTACTAAAGGAATAGAGTTTGTTCTTAAATTATATAATAGTTCAATTATAGAGTCAACTGTCTCAAGTCCTGTGCTACAATTCCATCATAATGACACTGTGCGAGTAGATCACGCTGCTTTACGCTTGAAAATAATAGACTTGATCTATGTTGAGACTGGGAAGCACATTTTCTAATTAGTACGATTTCTCTACTTATTTTGGGTCAATCAATTCGAGAAAAACAGTTTTGTTTATACTTCTATGAATTTATTTGAAAACAATTAAAATTGTTTTAGATATTTAATTTATTTCCTTTAACTGAAAATATTATGTATAGCCTTTTATCACACATTTCCCTACCGTAAAACCAACTTTAGAAATATTTGACATCCATAAATGGACGTATGCAGATGGTCGTGTTACAGTTAGTATTTGATGAAGTCTTGTGAACTTTGGTATTTAATTATAATTACAAAAATTACATTCTCAGCAAAGCATGATTTCCCACAAGATAATATCCGACTTAAAGTCGATTCAGACAAATCTCAAAACGCATTTTCCCAAGAATTTCTTACAGTATTTTAGCAATATTTGTACAGCTCATTTTGTCTATCAACTTGATACATGTTCATACAGTCTTTGTTGTTTTGGCGACAATACGGATATGTGAGGTCAACATAGTAATGTTGATAGCCTTGATTATATTAAACTTCCTCATTATTCCGAATCCGGGCTTGGAACTTCAATTAGTGAAAGTTTTTCAATCTTTGAAGCAGGGATGTTATGTACATTGCAATGTGAGAGGACAATGAACACTTAAAGGTAAATAACTCGTTCTGTATCTTTTCCATTATTGAACATTCAGAGACAAATGTCCACGTCTGTCAGTTACTTTTCATTACCGAACATTCAGAGATAATCCACTTCTGTCATTGTATTGACAAATTGATAAATTGATAAATTGATAAACATGATGTTCTGTTGAAAAGACAGAGAAACAAATTTCGACCAATCACGACTATAGATATTAGATACGACAGCTAATAATTTATCTATACATGAAATTACCTAGATTATATCATCATTATTTCTTTATAACGAATTTTTTTTTTATCAAATGATTCGAATATCCTATCATTGGTTAAAAACATATAACAAATGATATGAGATATCTTGGTAGGTTCTTAGAATTATAAAACACGATTTACAAATGAATACAACAATTTACAATTATGTGTCTCTGATCAGGACCAAAAAACAAAATCTATAACTAATCAGAAGTTGTTTTCAGATATATATTCAGATGTATATTTTAATTCATTGATATAGCAGAAATCGTTCCTATATGATTAGCATCTTGGAATAATGGAATATGACGCAGTCACACTGTAACTTTCAAAACAAAGGTTAATTAAGAAATATTGCTTTATATAAAATTATATAACGAAATGGAAAATAGATGGGTGCTATCGATGCTTTTGTTTTATATTGAATGTTGCTCAATTCATGTTATCAATATCGTTTGCAGATATCTCCATGCACGCTCAATATGTTTATCATAGAAGAGGAGCTGTTTCTGAATTCTTCATTGAACGAAACCATTCTGTGGAAGATAAACGAAGAAACTGCGACAACCTTGATTCCTTCTATGCTTTTTATCGGTGTTTTGATGATAACTGGTCTTGTCGGAAATACGTTGGTCTTCTACATATTTATAAGATATTTCGAACGCTCTGTTATGACATTTCTTTTCATAGCATTAGCATTTTCGGATCTCTTGATTTGTTCTCTTGCCATGCCCTTTGAGATCGTTGACATGCGATACAAGTACACATTCCCATCTGATTCTCTGTGCAAAGGATTTCGTGTTATTGTCGCCTTTTCAATTGTCAATTCAAATTTCGTTCTTCTCATCATTACAGTGGATAGATACAAGAGGGCGTGTTTGCCTCTGAAGCCGCAGATGAAGTTGAAAGAAGCCAAACTGAACGTAGTATATTCAACTCTTTGTGCTCTTGGAATGTCCCTACCGGCGGTTTATCTGTACGGCGTGACAAAAATACCCACATATATCCCTGATGTGCAGGGATTCGATTGTACAATCAGAAATAACACATATGTTTCCTTCTATGCATTCGTATACCAACTTTTTGGAATAAGTGTAATGTTTATCATTTGCATTGCTCTATGTGTTATGTATACGCGCATCTGGAGGGAGGTGCGTTCTCATACACACTCCACGATGAACAACACTCAACTCTCCTTCACCACACTTCGAAGAGGGACAGACACTTCTGACGAGGTCGGGAGGGACAATGGTGCAAGAAACAAAATTGCTACAAGCGGACGTATGTCTCTTATATCTTTTCTAGTAACATTGCTGTACATTGTGGGTAACGTTCCATTTGCGGCATTGATATCAATTAAAAGTGTTTTGGGGCCGCCTGATTATCAAGATAACCCAGTATGGTTTGCTGTTAGTAATGTTTTAATTCGATCATACTTTATCAGCTCTGTTGGAAACCCGATAATCTATGGCTTTATGAGTGCGAGGTTTAGAAACGTATGTTACAAACTCTGGGTTAAAAGTTCCTGAAGCCATCACCTTTTATACTTTGTTACATTGAATTGATATATCATTTGAAACTTTTCGTTCTCACACGAACAATTTACTATGACCATGTAAACTGGTGTACATCTACATGTATATTCTAAGGCATGTCAAACAGGAAATAAACAAGGTGTCATTCATGAGAGTAGCATAGTGTACTGTCTGACGTCAAGTGCCTTCATAATGTCTTGTTCATAAAATTAATACTTAATTTGTATAGTGCTATTTCCAGTCAAAAAAAGCATGTTCAAAGCCCACACTTTTTATTATTACTGTGCAGGGTACTTGTACTTCCGATGAAGGGTACATGCAGTACATTTGTAGCGCTCGCGACCTTATATGGGTCCGTAGTTCCCTAGTTCAGGTACCCATTTAAACAGATGGGAGAACTGAATGCAATGCGGATTATAAGTGCCTATCTGATGCAAGGTCACAACATAGTATGAGGCCAACGTCACATGTTATTTTATCGGGTTTCGAACTCGACCATTTCGCCTAGGCCAGCAGAATAACCCTACACAGCTGTGCACCGTTGTGCTGCACTGTGTTCATACTAGGAAAAGTATTATGTTCCAGTCATGATGAACGCATCTGAAGTGAGACCAACTCTACCCGAACAGTAATATCCGTATAACCTAAAGATGCATTCATTGTGTTTCACAATATTTGATTTGGTTTTAAAATGTGCCACAATACATTACATGCTGATTTCAGTTCACATAATTTCACTCCCAATCGCCAAATGTGTCATAATAATATTACTTGTTTCCAATTATAATCGAGAAACATCATCATACATGTGCACAAACCGAACTTTTCATTTACATGCATAATATTTATACGACATAACATCATGAACCCAAAATTGACTTTTTGTCAGTTATAACTAATTTTTCATAATTAAGGTTGCATAACTAACGCGCGCCAATCGCCAACCGGTTTTCGATAAGAAAAAATAATACCATTTATAACGTTTTGCATATGTGACCCCAAACATCACAATGGACGGACCTTTAAAATTTAACTCCAGACCGAATACCAATGTGAAAGGACACCGTTTATTACAGAATCAACAATCACTTACCACTGATGGTGACCAGCACTGTGAATACACAGCACCTCATTGTTCATTTTAACTTGTATGAAGACAGTTCTAGCGTACATACAAACTAAGGAAACGCTACCACATTTTCGAAAAGAGTACAAATCTAAATACTGCTGACGTAGAAAGTAGATTGTGAATGCCTTAAGGCATAAGTACTCACAATTTCATTGATCAGGGAATGCTACCTTTATACTATGTCTATTCACACACACACACATAGGTGGCTGTAATCGTTTTTTCAAAACGGCTTTTGGACATAAAGTAACATATTTCTAGAATGTGGAAATTATGTTGATAAAAGATGTTATTGACATAATGTATGTTATTGGACTTTAATTCGATGACTCATCGTTGCTGTAAGATGTCATAAACAAGCAAAAAAGCCAAATTTCACTCTCCGATTTCGCCTTGTTTAGGAGATACAAAAAACGATTTAATAAAAACACGTTATTTCAATAACACGAATACGAATAGATAACGTTTTAAAATTTGTAATTGAAATTACATCACCTGGAATTTATATCACGCGTGGATAAAAAAAAATGTGTTGGTGGTTGTGTTGCTGTTGCCACATACATATGAAACAGGGAAAACAACTTGTTAAAATACTTCACTTGGAAATTATGTGACCCTGTTTGGTCGTTTATATCTTCCATTAATATAAATGTCATGATCTGTTTTGGTGGTTGTGTTTCTTTTGAAACATTATCATTAAATATATATTTATCTCTATGTGATGTATAAATTTTATGTATTTTTGTTTTGCCTGAAAACAGTGTACAACAAATTTCCAATGGACATTAAAGAATTATCTTATCTTATCTTATGTTATCTTAAAAGAAAAACAGTTTGTTAACAACGAACATGAATAATGAACAAAATCAAACGATCTGGGACCTGGTTATATTGATGTACTAAATGGGCATTAAACCATACTCATGACAAGATATAAGACGAGAAAGTAAGGAATTATTTATCCGTTTCCACACATGAACATCGGCATATCTTGCAAACAATGACGTACTATATAATCAATGGAAAAGCAGAATTTTCAAATGACACTGTACAAATAATGATGACATTGAAAAATAAATTATTTATTTAGAGTCGGGAAGGTAAGGCAAGGTGACACTAGTGTAAACACTGGTACATCGTATAGGAATGACCATCGCTCGTCTGTCCTTCCGTTGGTCCTGCATGGTTTCGTTTCCGGGCCAGCATTTAAACACCGGAAGGTATTGTGAAATGAAACTTAGCATGTGGAACAATTATCATGTGTAGATCTGCTTTTTGTGGTTTTCAAGTTCTTTGTAAGTTTATTTCAGCCCTTTCCATGGAAACTTAACTTAACTTCACGCAAAACCCAAAATGCCCGAGTTTAGTCGATTCTGTCCGTTTGTTATCTATATCAAAGCAGGGTAATCTGTGAGTGTTTGCAAGGGAACAGGTATAAGTTAAATAAGTATCTATGTTTTGTTTCATATCAGTAAGGAGGATACCGAGGCATACAGTGTATAACTACACGTTTGCACTATACCCCAGTAAAATATATTCTCACTGTAGCATTCTGATTTACCACTTTTTTAAACATTACCAATAAAGTTAAAATTAACTTAATTTAAAATTGTACAGATGTGTAACTTGTTATGGCCAATTAAACAATGAATATTTGAAAACGTTTCGAACATGAACATTTGTGATATTCGAACAAATCTTAACAGAACAACATTGAACATAAAGCATATAATAAATTATATATGTTACTTCTATTTCTACCTTAAGACACTGATGTGCCGAACATGTAAATGCAGAAAATATATCTTTATTTCTTGAGCTATTGATATTATTTTCATAAAAAACTGATAAAACAAAACATAAACCTAATTGATTTTGAGCATTCAATCTAGATCAACTTTTAAATGATAATTATTAAAAACTAGTACATGAACATATCTTTCAATGTTCCCTTAGCACTAAGCCAGACGTAAGTGCGATAACATTCTCATGACTTACGATTATCTTAGCGCTAAGGGAGCTTAAAAAATATAGTTTCAGGTCTACAATCAAAGACTTCAATTTATCATAGTTCGCATACAACGTCCTCCCAAGCAGAACAGTTTTCACGTGCGCTATAACTGCACGATATTGTCCGAATGTGTCAAAATGCTGTCAAAATGTCCGCATTATCCAAACGACAAGCACTGTTACTGTAACAAATGCATACGTGTCAGAACGCAAGTGTGCGCCACATTCAACCTGACAAAGGATATTTATGTACGAAAGCCTACAAGGGCCAAATTCAATGACAATTTTGTGAATACAAGTTTTGAAAGTTGTACCTTCAAGTTTCAAAGTTATAATTACAACAATTTTAAGGTGTAATTACAAGTTTTGAAAGTTGTAATTTTTCGTTTTGAAGTATTATATTACAGTTGTTATTACACGTTTTAGATTTACAGCATAAAAAGTGCAAATACAAGTTTTGAAAGTTGTAAAATTGTGATAACCGATTTGGAGAGAGGCAAATCATGAAAGTGAAACTTGAAATTACACTTTATAAGTTAACCTTTACAGGTTGAAATGACAACTTTGAAACGTGAATATACAACATTCAAATAGAGCACAGTCATTAATGCTAAAAACGATATTACGACCTCAAATCAGATTTATTATACATAAGATCAATAGATTATTTACATGTGCGCCTTTTTGCCGAACATCAACCTTTTTAGCCTGTCATGAAGTCCACTGTTATGTTGATGGATTCTTGGAGGAACAAACTTTAGGTACATAAATAGGTACGTATTGTCAACAAAGGAAAGCACCTCAACCCGCAAATAGTTACAGTTTAATTAAATATTCAGGAAGCCGAATGAGCCAAGCAATGCAGAATTTTAAACCTTGAAACTTGAGTTATTTCCCTTGTGCTAGCTATATGACAAAGTAAGTTACGGGTTTCATTCAATAAGTAGATCATTATGAAATGATTAAAATACCTTAATTGTGAACAGGAAATCAGAGATCCATTGTCGACATCGTTTTAAAGCATCATGTAAAATGCTCAATTAAGGATTGTTTCAAGGCAGTTATCAACGATTTATAACCGACATAATGATTCACCTTGGTGTATTGTAAATGAAATTATTTTCATCAAAAACTGGGTCAATTTTCTTATCAGATTTACTCAAAAGCCCTTATCTTATTAATGCCATTATACGATAAAGGCACTAACCTCTTTTGTTTCCGAATCACTAATATCATATATTTGGAATAAAAACAAAACTATGTATTTTGCCCGCCAAAGGCTTTCATGATAACATTTTTATTCGAAATATATGATATCAATGACGGAAACACACGAGGTAAATAAACTCTATTGTTGACCTGACTTTATCTTGCCTGACAAAAAGGTGTAAATGGGTCATTTCAAAATGTTATTCTTTGAACAACCTCTCATAACATATTACGTTTAAAAATAAATAGTTTAAATATTGAGATTGATACAGTAGCTGGACAACAAGTCACTAGTTTTAGAATATTCGATTAGAACAAGATTGATTATTCGTATATTTGAAATGTGCCTCCAACTTAGATTTTGAGATGACCTCTCTTTTTGTTTCAGATTGTTGACAGATGTCAATGGGTGCTTGTTTCTTTGTTATTCAATTCCTTCATAATTTTGGCATTTCTGTATATATGATGCACGATTTATATTAGAAATCGTTCATGCCTCTTTTGTATATACTTAAAGTTGATTTGTATTCTTTTACTGGAAATAACCGTTTCCTCACAACTTATCCTCCCGTAAAACTTGTTTAAAATTATTTGGCACTCAAAACTAGAAGTTTCCATATATGTAGATCTAAGATTGCCACATTTTAAGATGAAATCTTATTAACTTAGTTATTCGATACTCTATAAAGAGAAATATGTTCGACTGACAAGTATTGTCATGTTTCAAGTAGATATGTTCACAAGATGTCCGCATTGCAGCCAAATTAAAATAAACTCCAAAAAGCATACTTCTGGAATTTCAGGCAGTACACGTCATAATCTACATTCAATTCATATACGTCATATATATATATATATATATATATATATATATATATATATATATATATATACATACACACACACAGTCCATGTTGTCGTTTTGGCAACAATTGTGATGTCGATAACCTGGATTAAACTTCCTCATTTCGAATCCGGGTTTGGTTCAGACTTCAATCTTTAAACAGGGATGTATGTATGGTGAGAGGACATTGGTCATTTTAAAGGTAAATAATCGTTTGTGTTACTGTTCCATCATTCAGCATTCAGAGATAAATATCCACTTATGTCAGTTACATTTCATCATTGAACCTTCAGATATAAAAACTCCACTTCATTTGCTGTTCACTATTGAACATTCAGATATAGATATCCATTTCTGTTACTGTTACATCAATTTACGTTCATGTGTATAAAATCATTTATGTTATTGTTCATCATTGAACATCCACGGGTAAATATTGACTTTTATCACCATTATTCATAAACATTGATGAGTAAATATCAATGTTTGTTACCGTTACAACATTAAACATTCATCAGTAAATGTCAACTTCTGTCTGTTACTGTTCATCAAAGTACATTCAGAGATAAATATCCATTTCTAGTATTGTTACATCATTGAACTTTCGTGGGTAATATCCACTTCTGTTACACTATGCTACGAAGTACGAATTGATATACAGTCAGACGTCGTTTGCCCGAACCCTGTATATCCCTAACCCCGGAAAGAGAATGCATGAAATGTATAATTATACCTTTTTTATTTTTTGCAGATATCATCATGCACGCTCAGCAAAATATGTATATCATAGGTGAGGAGATGTTTCCAAATGCCTCATCGAACGATTCTTTCTTGTGGAAGATAAATGATGAAATGGCGACGACTCTGATCCCTCCCATAGTTTATGTCGGCGTATTGATGATAACTGGTCTATTTGGAAACACGTTGGTCATCTTCATATTTATAAGATATTTCGAACGCTCTGTTATGACATGTCTTCTTATAGTGTTAGCATTTTTGGATCTCTTGAATTGTTCTCTTGCCATGCCCTTTGAGATCGTTGACATGCGATATAAGTACACATTCCCATCTGATTCTCTGTGCAAAGGGTTTCGTTTTCTTATCGCTTTTCCAAATGTCAACTTGACTTTCGTTCTTCTCATCATTACAGTGGATAGATACAAGAGGGCGTGTTTGCCTCTGAAACCGCAGATGAACTTGAAGGAAGCCAGATTGAACGTAGTGTGTTCAACAAGTTGTGCTCTTTTGATGGCCTTCCCAGCCTTGTATCTGTACGGAGTCACTGGGAAACCCATATATAACTCTGGCGTGCAGGGATTCGATTGCACAATCAGAAACAACAAACGCGTTTCCTTCGTTTCGTCGCTGTACCACATTTTTGGAATAAGTGTAATGGTTATCATTTGCATTGCTCTATGTGTTATGTATATGTGCATCTGGAGGGAGGTGCGTTCACACACACACTTCATGAGGAACAATACTCAACTCTCTCTCACCACTCCTCAACAAGCAACAAACACATGTGAGGAAGGTGCTGAAAGGGACAAAGATGTAAGGACCAAAATTGCTTCAGGCGGACGTATGACTCTTATATCGTTTCTAGTAACATTACTGTTCGTTGTGAGTAATGTTCCATTTGCAGTAACGATATTAATTGAAATTGTTTTGGGGCCACCTGACCATCTGGACAATCCGGTATGGTTTGCTGTGAGTAATGTGTTAATAAGATCATACTTTATCAGCTCTGTTGGAAACCCGATAATCTATGGCTTTATGAGCCCGAGGTTTAGAAACGTATGTTACAAGCTCTGGGTTAAAAGTTAATGAAGCAATCACTTTTTTATACTTTATTAAATTGAATTGATATATTATATGAGACTTTTAGTTCACACGCGAACATGTTAATGAAATGGAAAATGATGTACATATTTTTTACCAGCATATCAAACAGCAAATAAACATGTTTTCATTGATCAAATAAGCATTTTTTACTGTCCAACGTGCATCCATACTATTTTGTTCATAATAACGATAGTTCATTTGTATAATGCTATTTCAATGTTAAATAGCTTGCTCAAAACCCACGATTTGTATTATTACCTAGCAGGGTACTTATACTACACTTTTACCGCTGCGCGCTCCGTGTATTTCATGTAGGTCAGTTCAGACGTCCATTTCAACAGCTGGGAGAACTGACCCGAGCCTTTGTCTGAGAGGCTAGCACAATAAACCACTATACACCACTGTGCACCACTGTGTTCATGCTTGGGAAAATAGTATGGTGTTTGCGAACTCATCTGAAGTGACGCCAAATCTACCCCTACAATATTATCAAAATAACTAAACTTAAATTCAGACTGAATGCCAAGACGAGTGAATAAGGTGAAAGAACACCGTTTATTACACAGTCTCATTAAAATCAACCTTCTTCCGGGGATTAAAATGTGCAAAATAATGTACAGTAGTAGGGTAGTAGGGTAGTGTCCCGTACCATATTAATGAAGACAAAACCCAGTTACATTGCTGACCAATAACATTATCTGTTTTTAACGGTCGTCGTTTTGAAAGCTTTTGGAATTAGTCGTAACATGTTCCTCATGTTACGGAAACCGGCGAAAGTATGGCTGTTGGGAGTTACTTGCCCTTAGCTTCTCGTAACAAAAGCCTTTTTTTACGTTCTGTGATTGGCTACCTGAAGAGCGTTAAGACATGCGAGCCTACGGGCTGTTATCAGACAATCTGGTAAGAAACCGTTCGCAACATTTTGCAACTTTTTCTCACGGTAAACGGTCTAATTCCACCTGACTGGTTTATTACACAATCAACAATCAAATAGCGATACCACGGATGTTAACCGGAACCCATGAAAACACATGTACAATTCGTTCTGAATACAATCACTCTCGCACATACAATTAGACTAGCAAATAAAAGCTATAAGCCAAATGTCTCTTTACTAGGAGATCACCTATCATACAATGAACAATGAAGCAAAGCCTTAATTACAGGTGGACTCACTACCTGGGTGAAATATACACTAGGGATGAACCAATTAAAGTACATGGCTAATAGGAACATAATCATATTATGAAATATATACATCCGAAAAAGTTACATGCACTTAGATCCATAACTGGTAGGTAAAAGTATGTATATAAGATCAGCCAACAGCATACAGTGAATCTCGAATTGCAGACTTCCCGGAAGTAAAGGCAGTACATATACTAACGAGGACGTAGCATATGTTATTTCACTTTTGCCTTCAAAGGAGGACATCAGATGTACACTTTTTACCAAGTGTTTACATATTTATGAAGACTCTACCAGTAAACCAATGAATGACAGGTTTACACATAGTTTATCATACCTAGCTTGTACATACATGTTTAACAGTTGTGTGTGTCATCAAGTTTTAAAGTTTAAATTAAACAAATAAAAGGTGTAATTACGATGTTTGATTGTTGTATGTTCACGTTTTAAAGTGTTAATACAGTTGTTATCACACGTTTTAAAATTACAACTTAAATGGTGCAAATACAAGTTTTGATGTTATAAATTTAAATGGTAAAATGGTAATAACCGATCCTGAGAGGGGCATTACAAATCACGAAAGTGAAACTTGTAATTACACCATAACAAGTTGTAAATACACCTTTACAGGTTTTTATGACAACTTGAAACGTGAAAATACAGCATTCAACATTTGTATATAGAACTTTTAAACAATATGTTGTCATTGTATTTGGCCCGTATAGGCTTTCATATTTGTGGTACGCAGATGCAGATGCAGATGCAATCAAAAGACGCGGAAAACGTGCTGACGGGAATACTTCATCTACAAGGAAGCAAACAACAGAAATGCTGATAAAGATTGTCGGTCCATATACTGACTATACTGACAATTGTTGACAAGACGGAACGATTTCTGTGGGTTTGTGTTGTTTACAGATGTGTTCTTTGAGCACGGGTTTGGGTTGTGTCAGACAACTGTATTCACAATGAACGCCGATTTATTTTTTTGTTGGATAGCAATATTGTATTTTCTTGCTAGAGTACAGTTGGATATTTTGAATTTAGAAAATGTCGGTGACGAATCATCTCTCGATTCTAATTTGCCTTATGGAAACCGGAAGTTTAATTAGTAAGTAAATTAACATATTGTTAAGTTAAAGGGCGTTATAGGCGTTAAAAGATACATGTAAGACTAGATAGTCTTCAAGGTGTACATATACACCGAGGAGCAAAGGAAACAATGCTAAAGTTCTACAATGTAAAACAAAACATATTTTGGCCGGATAAAGTCAATGTTGAATGCCTGTGATTGGGATATATAACGTTAAGAAATGTAATTAATGAGAGTATGATACTTAATACTTTATATCTGTTGAGACACATATGGGGTACTTACATAAGTATTTCAAAGGGTTTTCTGGAAATTATTCGATAGCTAAGGTAAAATTTCATTAAATATGGAAATTATGTTAGTATAAGATGATGTCGGCATAATGTATCTTCAGGGACTTTATTTTGTTGATTCCTCATTACTGTAGGACGTCATAAAACAAGCCAAAATGGCCTTTATGGCTTCCTATCTCATTTATAGTTTAGTATATTCGAAAACGTCGATTTCTTAAGACGTTCATTTCTTAGAAATATGAACAGATATTGTTTGGAAATTTCAAATTAAGTTTAGTTGGCGTCTGAAAAGTACCTTTGTTTCAGTCGTATCGTTCGTGAGTTGAAATATTTTGTCTTTTGCATCGTATCGGTTATTTTGCACTTGAGTCTATCAGATAAAAGACAAAGAAATGAGAAATGTACTTTATTGAAGAGAGAGTTATATCTATTAAAGTCTATCCGTGATAAAAGAACTGTTATTTATATTCCATGGACCTCTGATTGTTGAAACATTGAGGTCCCATCGAAATGAATTATTTACAATTGTTGTATTAAAATAATTATTTGTGTCAAAAAGTTAAAATTAAGTTATAGGCAAGGCAATATCGTCTTCACGATTCATTTAGAAACATTTAAAAAACAACAGAATACATCTCGAAGAAACAATAATAACTTTTGCGGAAAAGATAAGAAGTGATTTTAGGTGAAGATTTTCTGTCAGATTCAGCTAGAAAGAAACGATTTAATGAAGATGCAAACATATATTAGTTCTTAAAAAAGTATGAATAAGGTGGTCAGCCTACAGAGTATTTCTGTCAACTGGACGAAAGGAAATATATTAGACAATTTAACGAAAGTTTGGAAATATGTAATGAGGATTTCATAAAAAATGTTATTTGTATTTTAAATGACTGAAAAATGTTAAGACGTACATTGAGACACAACTATATAATGCAAATGAGATATAAAAAAAAAATTCAAACACTAATTAATAAGAAAAGAAGGAATTTGAAAAAGGAAACACGCTCAAAAGAAACTAAAAGTAAGGCATTTCTACCCATATAGAATTATAAAAGCAAAAAAGAATCATTGACTATCCAATTGAGTTGTTCATGTTCTAAATTGGACACATGGGTTTATAGATTTACAACAAACCTTTGCAAAAAATGAATTAATCATGACAATGAACAGTGAAAGTATAAATATACCTCAATAGAGAACAAAAACCAATACATTCTGAAAAATAGTAGGTACATGCAGAGCAAACACGATTTAGTCTGAAGATAAATATCGTGCAATAGGAATAAACACGTTGTTTGTTTTAGTATTGTATTCCTATAGGTATATTTAATATTCCAATGTCCATGCTTGACAATGTTACTGAACTAGCTACAAGGCTATGCTCATCGGAATCTGACACTTGAGGGTGCGCAGGGAACCTTCTTAAAAAACAAAACGTACCATATACGTTTTCATGCATTGAAACATTACTGTTAAATGATAGCTTCACCTACAGTTTACACACAGGTTGTAACATATGCTTCTGAACCGTGGACTCGTAAAACCATAGATTATCGGGTTTCCAACAGAACTGATGAAATAGGATCGAAGTGAAATGGAATATAGAGCAATCCACGCTGGATTCTCATGATGGTCGGGCGGCCCCCAAACACTCCTTATCATCATCGTTACAGCAACAGGGACGTTACTCACAACGAACATCAATGTTACTTGAAACGATATAAGAGTCATACGTCCGGCGGAAGCAATTTTGGTCCTTACATCTTTTTCCCTTTCAGCACCATCCTCACATTTGTCTGTCCCTCTTTGAGGTTTGTTGAGAGAGACTTGTGTATTGTTCCTCATGAAGTGTGTGTGGGAACGCACCTCCCTCCAGATGCGCATATACATAAAGCATAGGGCAACGCAAATGATAATCATAAGGCTTATTCCAAAAACGTGGTATACCAATGCAATAAAGGCAACGTGTTTGTTGTTTCTGATTGTACAATCGAATCCCTGCACACCAGAGTTATCGATGGGTTTTCTAGTAACGCCGTATAGATAAACAGCCGGGAGGGACAACCCAAGAGCACAAAGAGTTGAACACACCACGTTCAATTTGGCTTCCTTCAAGTTCATCTGTAGCTTCATGGGTAGACACGCCCTCTTGTATCTATCTACTGTGATGATAAGGAGAACGAAAATTGAGTTTATGTTTGGAAAAGCTACTAGAAAGCGGAAGCCTTTACATAGAGGTTCCGATGGGAATGTGTAGTCGTATCTCATGTCAACGATCTCAAAGGGCATGGCAAGAGAGCAGCTCATGAGGTCCAAAACTGTCAACACCACAAAAAGAAATCTCATAACAGAGCGTTCGAAATGCCTTATAAATATGAAAGACACCAAACTGTTTCCAACGAGGCCAGTTACCATCAATACACCAACAAAAACCATTGATGGAATGAGAGTTCTCGCCTTTTCGTTGTTTTTCTCCCACAACAAAGAATAGTTCGATGAAGAGTTATGAAACAGCTCATCCTCAACTGTGGCAGACATTGTGCGTCAGCTTTTCATGCAATGGGATATCTACAAAAAACGGAAAATGTTGTTCAGTGGAATCATAGAATAATTTTGAAAGGACGACGTAGTTTATCATTTCTATATCTCTCTTTCTTTCTCTCTTTCTTTATCTCTATTACTCATGTACATAATATGCATATAATCAGATGGTGAATTTAGTATATATATATATATATATATATATATATATATATATATATATATATAATGTAGCTTTATTTCATTGAATACCAGTGGGAAATCATTAACTGCTTTGATAAGAAGCATTACAATCATCAACGGAGCTTTATCAGTATAAGACATACGCAAGGAAATATCACGGAGGAAATAATTGGTATGTACCTGATAGTGTTCAGTGGTGATATCATAATCCTGGCTTGGTCATCTTCCAAGATTCATAAGTTTGTTCAGTGAAAGATTCAATATTTACGCAGCTAGAGATGGATGTACACAAAACTGAAGAGTTATCAAAATCAATGCATCAACAGTCATCCGGAGTGTTTGTCAAACGAGAAATAGGATATATAAATATATACAAAAGTAGGAAGTCCTTAAGGTTATATAATGATGTTGCTGTGTTGATAACACATGAGCTGCATGGTACTCTATATAGAACATGCGCAGTGGAAAACTGACGTTTCACTCACTCGTAGCCACAAATTATTGGGTTTTTTATTTTCATCTTATGTGATTATGAAACATTAATTCTTTGTTACGTATGCACTTTAACTACATCATAATATGATAGCCATATATTTCATTAGAATATGATTGTGTTTAATCATATTTAATACACTTGTACACGTGTATATGTGACTTTTCTCATTGATTATAGCATTTTAAGGGGTCCTATTGTGTTGTACATAGCAGGTTTGTCAATGTCACTGATAGAGCTGTTGCAATCGCCAATCTGTCCTCTTTTGTGGTTCTCTTGCTCCATTGTTTCTTCTCGTACATGACTTTCATGTAGTTTGTGGGCGGGGGATCTTGGCTTCGGATCAGGGGGTCCAGGGTTCGAATCAACGTTGTCTGCAGTAGAGTACTGTTCTACACGCAGTTAGTTTTGGGTGCAATGCTACACTGAATTTCAGCGTAGTAGTACCCATGGTTCGCTAGTTCCAGCCGATGCTCGGAGGTTTCACCGCAATGCATACGGTCTTTCTCCCTGCCGTTATACTAGCATCCCTGATATAAGTGAAATACTCTTGAAAGCGGCGTTAAACCCAATTCCCCCCACCTCACTTTCATTAATATATTGTAACCAAGACTCATCTTAAGCAAGACATACACAATCCTGATAAGATTAGTTTCGTATACCAAATAGTTTACAGTCTAGTAGTTTTAAAAGTCTTTATTAATTTAAAGATTATATGAATTAAAGCAAGGTTGTATTAAATCGACCACTGGCCCCCTCTGTTGCCCAAGCATGAGTCCAATAACAATCTAGTGAGTTATCTTTCGTATAGCACTCTCCTACTCAACAGGGACAAATATGGTAAGGTTTCATTTTCAGTTTCAACAGATATTGATTACTTTGTTGAAGTACACTCAACCGCAAAAGAAACTTCACCATACAAAATGCAAGCTTATTCAATCCAGGAGTGATGAACACGACTGAAACAGAGGTGCATAATGTCTTCAGAAGCTAACTAAATTAATCTTGAATTTTCATAACTTTATCTGTTCATAATTCTGAGAAACACGCGTTTTAAGAATTGTCATTTTTCGAATTTCCTTAACTAGATGAGAGGACAAACAGGGCTTTTTGGCTTGTTTTATGGCGTCCAACAGTAAAAACGCGTCAACAAAATTAAGTTCAAGAAAGTTATTTATGTCGACAGCATGTTTCATTAATTACAGTTCTACATTTTACACATGTTTTACCAAACAATGCAAAACACTCTGGCCAAAAGCCATTTTGAAAAAGTGTTTTTTTTAAAACGAGCAATGCCATGAACTGTTCTGTAAGAACAGCATGAAAAGTGTTGTATTCAGTGTTGTTATGACTTATTCATGCGCGGAGCTATTCAGTCTAAGTTTTGAATGTTTCAGACTTGCACATTTAAAACAACGTTTCCGGATAAACCTTATTCTATATAAAATTCTAAATATATGTTTACATCAATAGTGTAAAATCAAGTTTAATTATAGTGGTTTGTGTTATGACGTTATAGGGGAAATGACTGTTTTGACGATTGACAATTGAGATGACGATTGTTTAATGTTCAAGTTTGGCGTGATACTGTCATGAGTGGATGGTTATCAATAAAGACGGAAAAACTTGAATACCAGGTTTTGCTTTTATTCATTTCGTTTCATAAAAGCATAAAATCTCATGGTGAAATATAGTAAATGTATATCATATAAGCTGTCTTAGTAATTGTATCTACATATTTCTGTAAGATATTAAATTTGGAGGCTTGAACGTCATATACCTTGAATAAATAAGTGACACTACATTAAGAACAAGTGTTAACAGTCTCTTCAGTCTAGGAACGCTACCCTGACACATAGCATTGTCATTGTGAAGCAGTTGAAACAATACTGTTTGAAATTAGGTAATATGTGTACAAAGAAGTAAAACATGCTATACACAAAGACGTCTGATACATTTTGTAATGATTTTGTACCTTTAGATAGTTTGAGGTTTTAATGGTGTATACAGTTTAAATTGAGTTTCCGTTAATTAATTGTGTATTTTGGATAAGAAAAACAACAGGAAATGCAGCCACGGATTCCCGACAAAGCACTTCAATCGGATGTGACGATAGGTTTAAATGATGAGCATTCTTGATTATTTTCACAAGATTAATTTGATTCCACATACTAATCTCCATAAAAGACCCACTTGGACTGGGGTTTGGCCGAAGTTAGTGGAATGTGACGTCATGGTGGAAGGAAGGTGCATTGGTCGGATGAGGGCTGCTTCCGTGTCTGCAACTTCCAAACGCAAGGCATGACATTTGCCAGTCTGCATTACTGGCTGAGTTACGTTTTGCAGTATTTCCCTCGCTTTGTTGTGCCACGATAGTGGATCGCTGCACCTGAAATGCATAGTAGGCCCGGATTTCCAAGCACGTAGCTCTTAAGGAAATACTGCAAGGCCTAAGTCAGCCAGTAATGGAGACTGGCAAGAGTTATGCCTTGCTTTGGGAACTACCGTGTCTGTAGAACAAAAACTGCATTTGTGCCAATATATATCCAGGCTGGTATTTTGTCCCAGTATCGGGAAATATTAATGGCGAGTGATGCATCTAGGACACCCTTGTCCCCATCCCATTTTGACAACCATGCTTTACAACCTTTTTATTCATGGATGACAGCGCTCGGTCATGCCGTTCCTGTGCTTTGAAAACGAATGTTCGTTCTACAATGACAAGTTCTCAGCGTATTTTTATCTTGTTTCCTTGACTCAGCGGAAGTAAACTGAGCGATGCTGTAACCGGTTGATACATTTATCATCAGATACTAACGTCACACTCCGGTGTTTTCGATTCATTAGACGTTAATTAGTTAGTGAAATTAACAATTCCTGCATATGAAAATGATGAAAATTAAATGATAAGATTGTTTTAATCAAATAACACCTGTAGGTTGGGAGATAGAAACTAAGAGATGTTATGTTTTATGGCCTTTAAATTCTTCCCCTCACCACTTTGGAATTGACGTGACCATTCCTGTGACGTCATAACTGCTTGAGCACAAGACGACTTTTTTGTTCTCGGCTTATCACGGCAGTCAGTGTGTCGCTTGGAATCCCTATACTTTCTTTGGAAATTAAATTAGGGTAATATGGATGCGGTCAGGTCACTTGATTTAGAAGAATAGTGTAATAAAAGCATGACGAAGCAAGTAGGTCATTGTAGTTTCGATTATCTAGCCGTGTGTAATTCTTTGAAGCGACTTCCAAACAGGGCTACTGAAGTTAAGACATCTGTCCAATATGTTCAGCAAAGACTCAGTCGTTTGAAGTCAAACTTATGAACAGATGAAACATGTTTGTCGTTTGATTAATTTTCATGTGTATATGTTAGTAATAAGATATAACTTTGGAACATTACTTATAAAGGATAGCGTAATCTACATTTCACAAACATGTTGTAACATATGCTTCTAAACCGTGCACTCATAAAGCCATAGATTATCGGGTTTCCAGCAGAACTGATAAAATAGGATCGAACTAAAATGTTACTTACAGCAAACCACGTCGGGTTGTCCTTACAGTCCGATGATCCACAAAAATGCCTTTATCATCATCGTCATAATAAATGGAAAGTAAGTAATTATGAACAAAAAAGAAATTAAAAAGGATATTACAGTCACAACATTGCACCTTGAGGTGGTCACTCTCTCAGTCTTATCATTATCAGAAGTAGCTCGTGTGGAACTTGTGTGGGTAATCTGAATGGTACGTGAATGACGACGTACTTTCCTCCAGATACCTATATAAAGACAACACAGGGCGATACATAATATAACCATTAGGCTTGTTCCAAAAACAATATATATAGAAACATAAAATGAGACAAGGTTGTTGTCTCTGATGGTGCAATCTAATCCCTGTAAACCAGAATTGTTGATTGGCACACTCTTCAAACCGTATATATCACAAGAGCACACAGTGTTGAACACATGACACTCCACTTTGCTTCATTTAATTTCATATGTCGACAAATACGTTCCTTCCTGTATCTATAAACCGCGATGATGAGAAGAACAAACATTGAGTTTATGTTTAGAAAAGCTACAAGAAAACGGAACCCTTTGCGCACAGCTTCAGATGGGAATGTGTACCCGTATCTCATGTCAACGATCTCAAAGGGCATGGCAAGAGAACAACTCATGAGGTCCAGAAATGCCAACACCACAAACAGAAATGTCATAACAGAGCGTTGGAAATATCTAATAAAGATGAGAGACACCAAACTGTTTCTAATGAGACCAGTTATTATCAATACACCGATAAAAAAACATAGCATGAATGAGAGTTGTCGCCCTTTCTCCGTTTCTTTCCCACAACAAGGAATCTTTCGATGAAGAATTCGGAAACATCAACTCAACTGTGATAGGCATGTTGTCATTAAAGGAATGTTTCATGGATGTCTGTGAAAAAAGAAAACAAATAGAATGGTATGGATAATCAATAAGTGACTGGTCTAAATTATTTTATACTATTACATATGCTGTTGTCTAACAATGTTATAAAATGGCTATCATCCTAAATTTAAATTCTAGTATACCACAAATTATTAGCATGTCGAGTTCCTTTAGTGGGTTACATACTATTTCCGTCAAAAAAAGAAACAATTTGCTTAGTTAAACGAATGAAGCTTCTGCCCATTCCCTTATCATATTCCGAACTTGATATCCGTATTCCATCAAAACACAATGTCATAGGAAACGGGTGTACACATGTATATAACACGTCTACAACTTGAATTTATTTTATGCTTTATGCTTTTATGCTTTTAGATTATCGCTTAAACTATGATAACCAATGTACTTTCGATGTATGATGTGTATCTTGTTACAAATATGTACTGCAGCCTTGAAACAACCATCTTAGTGTTATAAATGTATTACAAAAAAATCCTTATTGTTGGAAATGTAATTGTGAGATGACTTAAAAGGACATGGAAGTATGAATCCATCATGGACATTTCCAACGTCCATGTAATGTATACATACTATTTAACATGCGCTCATTATGTAACTTTCATTAATAAACCTATCAATACCTAATATCATAAAAAATTTCAAAAGTAAAGGACGAATATATTTACCTTTGAGTATCCCAACAAAATTTGTTTGATTCACGTTGAAATGTCAATCTATAAATTGTCTGCACGGAACTATTAATTGGATTTACTAGGAAGTTAATTCAGTTTATAAGTGTTATCAAAGTATTAAAGAAGGAAATGTCTTAAGGAAACACGTCAAATGAATAGATATATTAACAAATGAACAATTTTCAAAATATTAACAAAAAGATACATCTAAACATTAATGGAAAAATGTAATGTAGTTGGCAATACCTCAACCAATTCAATGATGATATAATGGTAAATCTGAAAAATATTTCTTCAGTGTTTAGGTTATTATATTCTCTCTGGCACGTTTATATTGTATTCGACCACATCTATACATAATTCATATCTGCAAATAATAATCGTTATATATGAATGCTATTAAAACGGCAGAGAAACATTTAGTTCTTTATGCTATGAATACTTCGTTCTGACACACAGCTCCTTGTTGTTGTGAAGCATTAAAACAGAACTGTTTGAAATGAGGTAACATTGTACAATGAAGCCAAACGTACTATACACACGGACATTAATTAAACGGCACCTGATACGTTTTGTAATAATTGTTCATATTTAATGTTTTAATGGTGTACAGACTTTAAATTTGAGTTTCAGTTTACGCATTTTCAATTTTTGGGTTAAACAGATCGCAAAACCACAAAGAATCCTTGATGAATGTATCAAAATTTAATTTCATTTATTAATCTCCATAAAAGACCGCATTGGATTGGAGAGACACTTCCTTTTACACGTACCATAGTGCAGTAAACATGTTTGAAGGACCAAAATACTGCATATTTGTCAAGAAACACCCAGGCTTCAGTTCCGTTTGATGGGGGTCTAGGAATGCATTTCGTATGACTTTAAGCTGGATTTCGTCACGATACGGTACAGATAAATCTTAATGGCCAGTGATATACATCTAGGACGTCCTTTCCCCCCGATCCTAATACCTCATTTTGTCTCGTCATTTATTCATGGATGACAACACTCGGCTTCACAGTTCAGGTGCTGCGAAGGTGTATATTCAGAACAACATCATCACCCAACTCCTAGCCTAGGAGTCCAGATTTGAGTCCATTTGATCATACAGGGGACATCATTGGACGTCGAATCCAGAGAATGGAACCTCATCCACAGAATCCTGTTGATTTTAATGGGGCAGTAGCACGTTTTTTTGGCTGAAATAAGTCGATGAAATGTATTTGAAAAATAATGTTACCAATAGTAAAGCCATGGGAATCGTTTTTGACATTCGAAATAATAACATGTGTTCACAATAAAATAGCTGCCATGCAATTTTTTCTTTATGCCCATCAGTGTTATTACCACTACGGGTAATTGGTTTGTGTAATAAGATGATTTACCCTCTAAATTAGATATAAATGGCATACACTATCATTATAAATGGGAAATTTGGAAAAATAAAAATTGAAAGAAAATGCAAAAAAAACATGCTACTGCCCCTTTAAGACTACATTACATTGTCTAGAGTGGCAGCAGCTGCCTTTGAAATGAATTCGTAGACACACATTAGGCATGAGGAGAACATCTGGGCTCGTGGTGGGTGTACTCTTGACACTTTGTCATCTTGAGACCTCTATTAACAAGTTCAAACACACAGGAACTTATCTGGACCTTAGTCGATCTCCAAAACAGAAAAGTTGTATGGTGAATCAATTTTGATAACTTTCCCATTATGACACACATGTTTCATAAAGAATAAAACATGTTATCACCCATTACCATTATGGGGTTGTCTCATTTTGTTCAGCTTTCATGACAGAGTAGTATCGGACTCATTCCTGACTTGCTTTGATGGCAAGTTGAAGTCAAACATATGAAGAGTTGAACAATATGTGTCTTTGTACACAGCTTCTGATGGGAATGTGTACCCATATCTCATGTCAACGATCTCAAAGGGCATGGCAAGAGAACAACTCATGAGGTCCAGAGATGCCAACATTACAATAAGAGAAAACACCACAACTCCATTGCATAGTTAGCGAAAATTCGTAGTCAGTGAGGCGACAACCATTATTGACAATAATGTATATTCCTTGGAACAGGGTCGAATTTAACTAGATAAACATGTACACAAAGTTGACAGTAACAGGATTTAGGGCATGGCCTCTGAGGCACAAGATACCTGCTTTTTAGAGCGTTTGGTTTTGGTTAAGAAGGCGGAAATAAGGACAGCATGATAACTATTGCACGCAGTGTCACTGTGACCGATGGCAGTTCATGTAAGGAGATATTCAGTCTAAGTTAAGTCTTGTTTTATAGAGTTCAGACTTGCACATTTAAAACATCGTTTCCGAATAAATTTTACTTTATACAATCTGAATATATATATTTTCATCAATAGTGTAAAATCTGATCTAAATAGAATCGACGTCTTATTATGTTTTAGCGAAATATTATGTTTTAGCGAAAATGACTGCTGCAGCTTTGTCCGTGTGGTGTGATGAAGTGATCTATAAGAGGAGATTTCTCAACAAAGACGAAAATAAACTCGATAAACTTGAATACAAATGCGTTTATTTTTTTCGTTTGATAAATGCAACTAATTAAATAAGGTAATCTACATATTAACAATGTCTAGAAATAAAAAATATTCTCGTTAACCTACACACTTATGTTATGTATGTATGTTAGATATTAGAATCAGAAGCTTGAATAAGGAACACGCCATACAACAACTAAACTGCCAGGCAAAAGAAGGAACACACCTAATTTGCTTTCAATTTATTCAATATTTTTAAGGAAATTAGATTTGATTAAGGCACGATACAACACTACTTATCTGCAGTTGTTTGAATGACTTAATTGGTGATTGGTTATTGTTTAGTTCAAATATCTCTGTTTAAAGGAGCAGTAGCACGTTTTTTCACTCAAATAAGTCGATGAAATGTATTTGAAACATAATTTCACCAATCGTAAAACACCCTTCTCTCTTCGGAAAATCAAGTTAAAAATGAGTGTACATGGCTCAGTAAGGTCATGGGAATCGTTTTTGTCATTCGAAATAATAAAATGTGTTCACAATAAAATGGACGCCATGCATATTTTGCTTTATACGCAACACCATTATCACTACTACGAATAATTGGTTTGTGTAATAAGATGTTTTACCCTCTAAAGTAATTTTGAATGGCACAAATTATCATTAAAAATAGAAAATTTGAAAAAATAAATTTTGCAAAAAACGTGCTACTGCCCCTTTAATGTAGGCAGGGGTAAGAAATGAAATTTGCACCAACATGAACCCTATCATGTTTAAAATGTGGAAATGTGTACAGAATGAGACAGACACAATTATCACATAGAATATGTCCTTTTTTCGCTGAACAGTTGTCATCTATTAACATTAATTTTTGAATAATTCTTAAATTTAAATGTCTTTTTTTTTTAAATTAAAAACGACATATAAGTATTCTTTGGCTGATGACCAAAGGCCTATACTTTTCAAATTTAGAGTTGAGATCGAAAATTCAAGATATTTGTAATTGAAAATCATACATATAATAAAAGGTGTATATTTTCTTTTGTCTGGCAGTTTTCACATGATAATGATCACTTTGGAGAAATAAGCGACAGTACAGTTAAGAAGTGTTATGGATATTAACATCAACAAGCATTTGCTTGATACGGAGTTGCATTCAACAAGCATTTGCTTGATACGGAGTTGCAACGAAACGCCTCGCTTTAAGAACATAGACCTTGACACCCACAAGACTTGTTCTTACTCAATTTCCAACTTGTAAATGCTAGTAAACATGATAGTACAGTCAACCAGGTTGTTAGCACTGCTTTTCTCATATGTGGCTCCAAGTATAGTCAAGTGGTAATGTTTGTCCAATGAAAAAAAAGGACTATGTGTGTTATCAAGCATATACAGAAATGGTAAATGATAGCTTCATGTGCATTTCACACATAGGTTGTAACCTATGCTTCTAAACCGTGCACTCATAAAGCCATAGATTATCGGGTTTCCAGCAGAACTGATAAAATAGGATCGAACTAAAATGTTTCTTACAGCAAACCACGTCGGGTTGTCCTGATAGGCAGGCGGTCCCAAAAATGACTTAAGTATCATCGCCAAAGCAACTGGAAAGTTACTAATTATGAACAAAAAAGAAATTAAAAAGGATACAATGGTCACAAGTCTACTCGTATCAACCTTGCGCCGTGTGGTGTTCACTGTGCCAATGTCATCATTGGTAGGTTCAGTCTCGGTTGTCGAATTTGTGAGGGTTCGTTGAGTGTTATGTGAATGACGACGTACTTTCCTCCATATACCTATATAAAGACAACACAGGGCGATACATGTGAGAAGCATTAGGCTTGTTCCAAAAACATGATATACAGATGCATAAAATGAAACACGTTTGTTGTCTCTGATTGTGCAGTCTGATCCCCGCAAACCGGAGTTGTGAACCGGCACACTCTTCAAACCGTACACATATAGGGTCGGGAGGGATAGCAGGAGGGCGAATAGTGTTGAACAGCTCACACTCCACTTTACTTCCTTTAAATCCATTTGTCGCATCCTTGATAAACATACCTTCCTGTATCTATATACCGCGATGATGAGAAGAACAAAAATTGAGTTGATGTTTGGAAAAGCGGCAAGAAAGCGGAAGCCTTTGCACACAGCTTCAGATGAGAATGTGTACCTGTATCTCATGTCAACGATCTTAAAGGGCATGGCAAGAGAGCAGCTCATGAGGTCCAAAACTGCCAACATTACAATAAGGAATGTCATAACAGAGCCTTCGAAGTATCTTATAAATATTAAAGACACCAAACTATTTCCAATGAGACCAGTTATCATCAATACACCGATAAAAACCATACAAGGAATAAGAGTTGTCGCCCTTTCTTCGTTTTTCTCCCACAACAAGGAATCATTCGCTGAAGAATTCGGAAACATCTCCTCAAATGTGATGACTCTTTTGTTACACAAGTTACTGCTCACCCCTCATCATATTCAGAACTTGAGTCCGTATTCGAACAAAACTTAAAATCATCGATAACTAGTGTTTAGAACACGTCTACAAGTTGAATTTAATTTTTAAAGAAACATCGCTTTTAGATCATCTGTGTAACTATAAGAACTAATCATACATATACCTTAAAGGAAGGCCGAAATAAATTATTTTCTATTGAAATCTTAACTGCAATTGGTTCATTAGACTATTTTGTGAAAAACGAATCCCAAAAAAAATCCATATGTTGTTCCTATATTAAACTAGAGCGACTTAAAAACACCAAAAAACATCGTCTGCTTTTCACCCGTGACCAACAAACCAAAAATGGGGCAAGGCTTAGAGAGTTGGAAGATACCGGAAGTGACGTACGTGAAGGGACGGGGTGTAAACATTCGCTTACTATTTACAATGGCAAACACTGGGGAATCGGTCACTTAATCTGTTATATCTACGCTTTGCAATAATGCCACATTGCTGTTCTGCTGTAAACTGTTCGAGTAATGTTAGATATCAAGTTTCACTTTACAAATTTTCACAAATGTCCCAAAATATCGTTATATATATCAAATATAATTGAAATAACTAGTGAGAGACGGTGGATTCATAGACGTTCGTAGACATAGGATAAATCAATGCTAATGATATATAAGATGACAAAATGAAACCAAGATATGATAATATGAACGAGGTATAGTTGAGAAAACGAAATCAGATAGTCGGTGTTGTTGTTATTTTTTGTTAGAGAATGTTTGTGTTTAAAGTAAAACAACAAACGTGAGATAAGCACGCCGGCGAAGTAGGCCCTATTGTAAGCCATCGACAATAAAAGCATTTCACAACATCCTGTTTTTAAACGTCGTTAATCAACCGACAACCTAATTTACTAACTGTTCATTACAACAATCAAAGTAACTCACCACATATTTTAAAACATCAAAAGAATTTCATTAGCAACGATAATAATACGTCTACGAATCCACCTACGAAAACATCGTTTCCCAATGTTACATTTTACGATTTAGTTATCACTTATTACTCCACTTGGGAGAATCTCGGTGTTAAAATCTCTTATTATCCCAAAACTTAACCACTTATTTTCATCACTACCAGATCCGAAAGACAGTGCAATCGAACTATTTGAACGCAAATGTTTCAAATTCATATGGGGCAATAAACCAGACAAAATTAAAAGAAGTCAAATCACCTGCCAAGTGAAAGATGGCGGTTTAAACGCACCGAAATTAAAACAGATTATACAATCTCAAAAGTTGTCTGTAATCAGTCGTTTCTACAAACAAAGTTCTAAATGGTGCGAACTATTTTCAGCAAACTTACCAAAACTTGGCTCTGGATGCATATTTGAATATAATTGTCCAAACTTGAGAGATATTTTGATCCCAACGATCCGTAACAAATTTTATAGCGACCTACTATGTGCTTGGTGGGACCTCACAACCGCCCACAATGAATCCAATTGTGAATTAAGTAACATAGCATCTGATAGTATTTGGTACAATGATAATGTCACTATTGGTAAAAAGGCAGTCTATTATCACCAGTGGAGTAAACGGGGGGTTCATTACGTTAACGACCTATTGAACGACGACGCAAATTTTTTGTCCTTTGAAATGTTTGAAAACAAATTTAAGGTGAATACAAATTTTCTAACATATGGAGGAATTGTAAGCGCCATCAAAACATACTGCACCTCAATGTCTATAAAAATCGAGAAGAAGCAGAATCCAATATTACCTTCTACCCTGAACAAGATACTTAAAGGCAACAGCCAAACCTACTACAGAACATTAATTACTAAATATAACATTACTAACCAGCATGCTTGTAAATGGAATCAGATAGTTGAAAGCAACCTAGAACCAGAGATGTGGAGATTCTACAACCATCTACCTTTCAGATGTACTCACGATACACAATTACAATGGTTCCAAATACATTGCTACACCACATATTACCGACTAACAGGAGATTACTTAAAATGCAACTTATAGACTCGGATATGTGTAGTTTTTGTTCTAATCACATAGAATCCATTGCCCATGTGTTTTATGATTGTAGCAAAGTAAAAACGCTTTGGCAAAAACTGGAACTATGGTTATCAGAAAAGATCCATGTAAGACTTTCATTAACAAAACAACATGTTCTGCTTGGTTTTCACCAACGAAATAATGACCCAATCAACATTATTATAATTCTCTGCAAAAACATTATTTTCAAACACAGATTTTCCAAAAAAGTACCAAACTTCCAGTTCTTGCAAGAAGAGATCTATAAATATTATCTTTTGACCAAAGCTGCAGCTCTAATTGGTCCAGGAATAGATAGATTCTACAAGTTCTGGTCATCTTGTCATTTACTGTTTGTTATTTGAATTGTTTACTGTATACAATATCATTGATGTAACCGTCTCATGTCTGAAATGCAACAAAATAAAAATTATAAAAAAAAAATCACTTATTACACATTAAAACATTCAGAATCTAATAGATAACAAGATATTGTTTTCAATAACATGCGTGGTTTATCAAATATAATCAAATAAACATCGTATTAAATTGACAATTCATCAACAGTGTCAATTAATGTAAGAAACTTACCTTAAAAACGTATCCAAAAGGACAATATGAATATCCAAATGCACATTAGACACAAAATGTAAACCTATAATTCCATCAATGACAGTACTTGGAAACAGAAGATGGTCAAATAATAACCCTCTTTCAGCAAAAGTCTTTTTGCAAATGGCAAGATTTTACACTAAAAATAATTTCATTGGCTGACAACATCTAGACTGAATGTCTCGTTAATGTTTATTTCGTATTTCCTTTGTGTCACCAAGACAGGACGTTTGACAATATACATGTATGACATGCTAGTCACCGACTTGCCATTTGTTATATAATTGAATCGGTCCAGTAAACTTGTTATCTGTACAACGTAATTACACTCCTTCCTTCTCACATACTCAACTAACAACACTACTCCACTTTGATCTGGAAGAAACATCTATATGGTCCGCTAAACTGAGAATTGTGTGTTGATGTGCAGAGGTGACACATAAAAGCTATCAGACTATTAACTAAACCATTTCGTTTTCATTAACGAGATGTTCATTAAAATGCTTCTGGTAACATAATTCTTTTATTAGATAATGTTCGTTGTCTATATCAATCTGTGTAATCATAATTTATATGTTTAGCGTGTACAATAGAGCAATCTTCATGTAAATTTCATTGAGCTTGTTGACCAATCCAGTTCATTTATTTATTCATGAAAGTGAAGTGAAAATTGTTTGAATTGCATTACATCATATATAGAATATTTTAATTGACAAACTTAAAATACAGTTATCTTTTATATTAAATACACAATGTTATTTATAAATCTGCAATGTTGTCTCGCTTGTTTGAACAGTTAATCGTTCAGTGTATATGAAAATATACCTACCGTATATATTTATTTATTAATACATACAAAACAAAATTAACATGCCGATTATACAACATAATTTGATCAATTGATGCTACTTAATTTCTCTTCGCCCGATTCCCGCGATAATCTTCTTCCCTTGTTTCAGTGTCATTTGAACTGTCATACCTTCCCTTCTAGTTCCGCGATTAATTGCTACAAACATACTATACAAAAGCGCAGAATGCACTCTAATTAAGCACGCCCCAGTTGTTGTAACCAAATGACATCTCTAGTTGAATAGTTAAATAATCCGTTTATCGAAAATTGGGGTTGTTTTGATGAAGTTTTCTGTCTTATATTAGCAGTTTAAAAGTGGGGAAAACGCGTTAAATTACGATTACCGATACGTTTCAGCGACCACCCACTCCCACTTTCATTCTGGTCGCCGGGGCTATATTAGGCACTTTTTTAAAAAGCCGTATATAAGTAATTTATGGGTCGATTTCAGAAATTTAAAATCGCGCAATTGTCAAATTGAAACCCCTTTTCAACGAATACGAATGTGACCATATGTCATTTCATCTAACCTTTAAATGTATGATCTTGTGTACCAGATATGACATTGTAATGTACGCTTTGAAACTACCTTAGTGTCACAAATATATAACCAAAATCGTTATTGTTGGAACTTGAAATTCTTTGAAAAGGAGCGATTTAGATTATAACTGTAAATATAATAACCAATATACATATATAATATACAATTAAATAATAATGTTAATCTTCTTTTGTTGCAATTATGTACTGTTCGCCTTTAAACTACGATCTTAAAGTATAACAAATAACTAATAACAAATACATATTACCAAAAATAAATATAGCTGAAACTGTATTTATGAGATGATATAAAATATGGATCAATCATATTAATATAGTTATGCGCCTGTACTGTGCTCATTATGTAACTTTCACTTCATTAAATCTTTCTATATAGAATCGAAACATATTTACCTTTGAGTATTCCCTTATATCCCTCGACTAACCAATTTGTTTGATTTACGTTAACATTGCCGTCTACAAATAGTCTACTTTTTGGAATAACAAGGAAGTTAATTGGGTTTGTAAGTGTTATCAACATATCAAGGAACTTTATAACGGCAACACGGCTAGCGATTAGATATCCTTAAACTTGCCAACAATTACATCATTGATTGAATATGAAATTATGGTATCGAGCCAAAATTCATATAAATCTGTTAGCCTACTGAAAATCAAACTATCTAAATACATATCTGAAATTTGAACTGCGCAAAATGTGACATTTTAGATAAGAGGATAAATCTAAACAAAACTGGAAAATTGTAATGTGTTCCACACTCATTGGCAATACCTCGAAACATTATACGACAATATTATGGTAAAATGGAAAATATTTGCTTGAGTTTTTACCCTCTGGGCAAAACCGAAGGGGGTTTATGTCGTCGATGCTTTGGATACACAACGGTGATACGCATGTGCTCTTTGGAACCAATCGAATGAATATTTTATGAATATATTAAGGTATGGTCCTTGATTTAGAGGGCTCGGCTTTCGAAAACCTGACAGTACCAATGTTCTGAATGAACTCCTCCCACAGTTTTGGATACATTTTTCTGAAACTTTACACATGCTATGGATATAAATCAGTGATGCAATTAGCTGAGGTATTGCCCTTGTCTTCGAGCGCTCGACTGTGGGTTAAACTTTGACCAAACTTGGCTCACACTTTTGATTGATCAAGTATATGTCTTTGAGACATGATACATGATATATGTGTTTCCCTTGACATATTATTGACATAGACATATTATTTTACCTCCTAACCTCAACCTTGATGACAGGTGCAATAATTGGAACTTAAACCTTGACCATAACTGTAAACCTTTCCGAATGTTGTGTTTCCCATAACTTACACTGAGGTCATAACTGTTGACCTTGTGACTTTGAATTTGGTGGAGGATGCATTTTCTGAAAAAGAGATTAAACGTAATCATAATGTTTTATGAATCGGTGATAGGCCTTTGATATTTGACATGCTTGTTTATTTTCACTAGATCATGCAAACGATGTCATAATTTTCAATCTGATCAAAGACCGTCTCATGTTAAATGCAGACAAGATAAGATCTAATCTTTCATGAATTACCTTTACATTTAAACTGGTTTTTTTTTGTGGTGGATAGTTTGTGCATCAACAGGACAAACCCCGTGGGTACTTGTGCCCTCATATCACTGTTGTTTGAGTTCTACATTCGGTTATAAGTAACTCATTATCGAATAACCACTGATGTATATATTTATTATAAAAAAAAACAGTGTTCCACGGGAGATATCGCTTGTGTCAGATCAGGGGATATCTCCTATACCCTTCTGTCGTCAACTACATGACATCACAATGCTTTCACGTCATCGCGTAATGACACAATTCTTTGGTGTCGTAAACACGATGACATCACAATGCTATGACATCACCGCATTGAAAGTCAAATGGTAGTGCTGTGCTGTGTGTAGTTTAGATGTATAGTTTTCATCAAATATCATGTAAATTGGCCTTAATTTTAATAATAATTGGAGGTTACATATAGATATATATTGAAAAGTCCGTCTACAAATTCTCTGCATCAATCTGGTCTTTGAATTTACTAGGAAGTTAATTCAGTTTGTAAGTGTTATCAAAATATTAAAGAAGTACGTGTCTTAAAGCAACAGGCCTAATAAAGAGATCTTCTTAAAATTGATAAATGTGAACTCTTTAAGAAGATAAATTTAACCTAGCCTGGAAAACTTTACGAGTTTCTCACTCATTGACAGTACCTTGACAACTAATACTAGTATGATAAAACTGGAAAACAATTGCCTCAGTTTTCAGATTTTATATTCTTTATTTTCTTATAATAAATTAAGAGAAAGATATTTGGATACAAATGTATATGATAACCCAAACATGTTTAAATGTATTCACCTTCTAAATAGAAATGACACTGTATTTAATTTATCCGAATGTATTATTAATATTTTTAAAGAAAGAACTTTCCTAGATTTTGCATAATGTTTGTGTGAGTGTTTAATTCAAACATCAATCTTGCAATAGCCCGTCTCGAACGTGAAACCTCCATATTCCTGTACACCAAGCGCAGCGATGATACCACTGTGCTACAGGGACTAGTAGGCTAATGATGTTGTTTCCTAAGTTCCCTTTATACCCTACTGCCTTTCACCAAAGAGGGATATTTTACAGACGACTCCTTACTTTTTCGCACTATCAATTAGAATACATTAAACATAAAATTAAACCACGGGGTCGGTGTTGTAAGATAAAACATGCCAAACGCCCCTCGTGTTTATCCCTCGGGTTGCGGGTTTTAAATCTCATACACACCGTTTGGCATGTTTTATCCTATACAATAAACGGTCATATAATTGCTAATGCCTTATGGTGTATGTATGACATAATGTCTAATTTATTTTGTTACTTGTCTTTTTTACCTATTCATGAATCAACATCAACCACATGTCCAGGTAGTCAATAGGCGACAACCATTGTTGACAATAATGTATATTCTCTGGAACAGGGTGGATTTTAATTATACAAGATCTGTCACAAAGAAAACGGTTAACATAAGATTTAGGTCATGGCCTCTGAGGCACAAGATACCTGCCTTTTAGAGCTTTTGGTTCTGTTGAAGATGGCGAAAATAAGTTTTGAAGTTTTAAGTCTCACAAACCAACTGACGTAAGATCAAATCTACCTGGACCATATTATAGAAAATGAATATACTTGAGAGATAGAATGCCAAGACGAGTGAGAAAGATGAACGAATACGATTCGAATAATGATACCATGGGGAAAGGACACGCACTGGTAAATATACAGCACACAGGACGATGTTATTTCACTCAGGTACAATAACTTTAACGTAGCATGCAGGAAGAAAATCAAGCAAATGATACAATATAAGTTATAACATTCAGTGGAGGTTTACATCGTGAATTATATGACCCGCATTATTTTTTATTCTACGAGCCAGAGGCGAGTAGAATAAAAAAAATACTGCGGGTCTTATAATTCACGATGTAAACCTCCACTGAATGTTATAATGTATTTATCCTACCGAATGTCTCAAAATATCATTAAAAACAAACAGAAATGCTCGAACATCGTTTATTCAAAGAAGCAACAAATCTGGGTCAGAGTCAAAACAAACTGGTTCAGGGGTGACAGTTCATGTGTCAATTCCAAGGGTCATGGGAAATGAGTAATCATTTTTTGAAAACAATGTTTATGTTCTGAATGCTGCAATTTTGAAAAACTGATGGAAACATCGATGCTGAACTAGTGTTGTCTGGCAGGGGAAAGTCATCGAAAAGCGCATCCAAATGTATTCCCTCTAACTCGGTAGACACAGCATTATTATCCAATGCATCATTATTTGCCAATGATACCTCCCTCGTGCGCGTGTTGTTGACATGGGTCAAGGTCGAGCGTGCGGGACCGGCATGCGACTGAGCACTGGGCACGTTTGACACAAATCCTTTGGATTTATCTGCGCTCATGGATATCTTCTCCTGGTTTGATACACGCTGGTAAACAGTAAGAGAATTTACGCTTTTGTGGCCTTTAACGCTCATTATTTGCACACTTTCAAAATAGTTTCTTGTCAAGATCGTGGACGCACGCTTTATTTCGGTAGTGGGGTATAAGGCATTTATCACCCTCGGTGACATTTATCCACCTGGGTGAGGATGAATATGGTTATTTGTTCAGGGTCACGTGGACCAATCATAGATCGACATTCTTACATGAGGTAGCATTAATGCTTTTATTGTTTTATATACAAATACACCCGATCAGATAATTAAATAAGGTAATCAAAGTATTAACAATGTTTAGAGACAAACATTATTCTCGTTAACCTACAAAATTCTGATATTAGATTCGAAAGCTTGAATAAGCGTAATGACATACAACAAAAACACTTTATAATGATACACTTTGAAGAAATAAGCGACAGTGCGGTTCCTACAACAAGGAGTTGCTTGAAACTGAGTGGTATCGAAACGCTGCGCTATAAGAACAAAGACCTTGTCATCCATCAGATTTTTTCTTACTCAATTTCCGCAAGACAGTACAGTTGTCAACCAGTATATGTTAGTACCAATTTCCTCATATGGAGTATAGTAAAGTCGTAATGTTTGCCCAATGAAGTAAAACATATATATGTTATCAGGACTACATATATTATAAATGATAGCATTATGTACATTTCACACATAGGTTGTAACATAGGCTTCTAAACCGTGCACTCATAAAACCATATATTATCGGGTTTCCGGCAGAACTGATAAAATAGGATCGAAGTAAAACCGACTGTACAGCAAACCCTGCTGGGTTGGCTTGATAGTCAGGCGGTCCCCAGAATGTCTTAATTATCATCGTCAAAGCAACTGGAAAGTTACTTATTATGAACAATAAAGAAACTAAAAAGGATATAATGGTCACAAGTCTACTCGTATCAACCTTGCGCCGTCTGGTGTTCACTGTGCCAATGTCATCATTGGTAGGTTCAGTCTCGGTTGTCGAATTTGTGAGGGTTCGTTGAGTGTTATGTGAATGACGACGTACTTTCCTCCATATACCTATATAAAGACAACACAGGGCGATACATATGAGAAGCATTAGGCTTGTTCCAAAAACATGATATACAGATGCATAAAATGAAACACGTTTGTTGTCTCTGATTGTGCAGTCTGATCCCCGCAAACCGGAGTTGTGAACCGGCACACTCTTCAAACCATACACATATAGGGTCGGGAGGGATAGCAGGAGGGCGAATAGTGTTGAACAGCTCACACTCCACTTTACTTCCTTTAAGTCTATTTGCCGCATCCTTGATAAACATACCTTCCTGAATCTATATAGCGCGATGATGAGAAGAACAAAAATTGAGTTGATGTTTGGAAAAGCGACAAGAAAACGGAAGCCTTTGCACACAGCTTCAGATGGGAATGTGTACCCGTATCTCATGTCAACGATCTCAAAGGGCATGGCAAGAGAGCAGCTCATGAGGTCCAACACTGCCAACGTTACAATAAGGAATGTCATAACAGAGCGTTCGAAGTATCTTATAAATATGAAAGACACCAAACTATTTCCAATGAGACCAGTTATCATCAATACACCGATAAAAACCATAGCAGGAATGAGAGTTGTCGCCCTTTCTTCGTTTTTCTCCCACAACAAGGAATCATTCGATGAAGAATTCGGAAACATCTCCTTAAATGTGATGAATCTTTTGTTGTTGAAATTATGTTTCTTGAATACCTGCAAAAACAACAACGGAAAAACAGAATGGTATGCTGTCGGTACAGTCAGTGTTGGCCTGACACCGATGCAGTGGGTTTGTATCCACAAGGAACTCGTCTCACATCTTGCGAAAGAAGCTACTGCCCACCCCTCATCATATTCAGAACTTGAGTCCGTATTCGATCAAAACTCAAAATCATCGATAACAGGTGTATATAACACGTCTACAAGTTGAATTTATTTTTTAAAGAAACATCGCTTTTAGATTATCTCTGTAACTATAAGAACTAATTATACATATACCTTCAATGTATGATGTTAATCATCTTGTGTACCAGATATGACATTGTAATGTACGCTTTGAAACTACCATCTTAGTGTCACAAGTATATAACCAAAATCGTTATTGTTTGAACTTGAAATTCTTTGGAAAGGAACGTTTTAGATTATCATTGTAGATATAACAACCGATATACCTTTAATGATAATGTTAATCTTCTTGTGTTGCAATTATGTACTGTTCGCCTTTAAACAACGATCTTAAAGTATAACTAATAACAAATACATAGCTGGAACTGTATTTATGAGATGACTTCAAAGATATAAAATATGGATCAATCATATTTATATAGATATACGCCTGTACTGTGCTCATTATGTAACTTTCACTTCATTAAATCTATCTATATAGAATCGAAACATATTTACCTTTGAGTATTCCCTTATATCCCAAGACTAACCAATTTGTTTGATTTACGTTAAAATGGCCGTCTACTTTTTCGAATTACAAGGAAGTTAATTCGGTTTGTAAGTGTTATCAACATATCAAGGAACTTTATTTCGTCAACACGGCTAGCGAATAGATATCCTTAAACTTGCCAACAATTACATCATTGATTGAATATGAAATTCTGATATGGAGCCAAAATTCATACTATTCAAACTATCTAAATACACATCTGAAATTTGAACTGCGCAAAATGTGACATTTTAGATAAGAAGATAAATCTAAACAAACTGAAAAATTGTAATGTGTTCCACACTCATTGACAATACCTAGACACATTATACGACAATAGTATGGTAAAGTGGACAATATTTGCTTCAGTTTTTACCCTCTGGGCAAAACCGAAGGGGGTTTATGTCGTCGCGCAGCCAGTCAGTCAGTCATTCCGTCCCGAAAAGGGTACCTCCCAGAGCTTTTTTTCACCAAGAATTCTGAAACTATACACATGCTTTTGATACACATCGGTGATACGCATGTGCCCTTTGGAACCAATCGGATGAATATTTTAAGAGGTATGGTCCTTGATCTAGAGGGTCGGCTTTCGAAAATGTTCAATGTTCTGAATGAACTCCTCCCACAGTTTTGGATAAATCTTTCTGAAATTTTACACATGCTTTGGATATAAATCAGTGATGCATGTGCTTTTGAGGAGCGAAATTGCTGAGTTATTGCCCTTGACTTCGAGCGCTCGACTGTGGGTTAAACTTTGACCAAACTTGGCTCAAACTTTTGATTGATCAAGCATATGTCTTTGAGACATGATACATGATATTATATGTGTTTCCCTTGACATGAGACGATTGGCATAGACATATTATTTTACTTCCTAACCTCAACCTTGATGTCAGGTGCAATATTTGGAACTTAAATCTTGACCATAAATTTAAACCTTTCCGAATGTTGTGTTTCCCATAACTTACACTGACTGACATAACTGTTGACCTTTTAACTTTGAATTTGGTGGAGGATGCATTTTCTGAAAAAGAGATGAAACGTGATCATAATGTTTTATGAATCGGTGATAGGTCTTTGATATTTGGCATGCTTATTTATTTTCACTAGATCATGCAGACGATGTCATAATTTTCAATCTGATCAAAGACCGTCTCATGTTAAATGCAGACAAGATAAGATCTAATCTTTCATGAATTACCATTACATTTAAACTGTTTTTGTGGTGGATAGTTTGTGCATCAACAGGACAAACCCCGTGGGTTCTTGTGCCCTCAGATCACTGTCGTTTGGGTTATACATTCGGTTATAAGTAACTCATTATCGAATATCCACTGATGTATATATTTATCATCCCAAACAATGTTCCACGGGAGATATCGCTTGTGTCAGATCAGGGGATATCTCCTATACCCTTCTGTCGTCAGCTACATGACATCACAATGCTTTCACGTCATCGCGTAATGACACAATTCTTTGGCGTCGTAAACACGATGACATCACAATGCTATGACATCACCGCATTGAAAGTCAAATGGCAGTGCTGGGCTGTGTGTAGTTTAGATGTATAGTTTTCATCAAATATCATGTAAATTGGCCCTCATTTTAATAATAATAATGAGGATACTTATATCGCGCTGAACTCCACAACACAAAGGGCCATGCTCAAAGCGCTACACACATTATTACCCTGGTGTAAGGACCAACATCGTTTATTTTACATTCTCAACTCCCTTTGGAGTATACATCATTTTGGCGTCAATAACATTACATAAATTACACCGACGACGAATCATCTTATATGATATATGTGTACGAACTAACCATGCGATGATCAGGTCAGTGGTGCAATGTTTTTGAATTTTGAAACTCTGAATGTAAAAATTTCCTTATTTTTTAATAAAAGTGTCCATGGCGCTTTAATGAGTACAGCGTTATTCCAAGTACAAGGCTTGCAACAGTTTCTTATTATTTTAATAAAGATGTCCATGGCGATAAAATGAGAAAAGAAATCGTCGCAAGTAAATTGAATGAGAGAGGAAATATATGATTAATGTTTGAATCCCATATTCTATTATATTTGATGAGAACCACACGTAGGTTAACAAACTTTCGGGATGTAGCTGTAATGTTTGTCTGGATGTTATGTTCGAATGCTGCTTATATGTGTACTTTGATTTAATATTACATTTTAAAGGGGCAGTAGCACGTTTTTTCGCTCAAATAAGTTCATGAAAGTCGGTGGAAAATCAAGTTAATAAATGAGTGTACATGGTTTGGTTAACCCATGGGAATCATTTTTGTTATTCGAAATAATAAAATGTGTTCACATTAAAATGGCCGCCATGCAATTTTTCCTTTATACGCAATACCGTTATTACCACTACGGATAATTGGTTTGTGTAATAAGATGTTTTACGCTCTAAAGTAAAAGAAAATGGTATAAATTATCATTACATATGGCAAATTTGAAATAATTATTAAAAAAATGCAAATAACATGATAATGCCTCTTTAATTCCACTGCAAAGTGAATGACAAGAGAGAGATCCTGGTAGTATATGACTAGACAACGAGGTGACGATAACCTATCAGACAAAAAGACAATTTGCTTTTCTTTTTTTCTTTTTGATTTATTTCCTCCCTTGAGAACAATTGCATATATTTTTCATTGACTTGACACAAGCTCGTCTAAAGTGAAAGTTCATTGCACCGTATATGATAGGATTTGCCACCGAGTTCACGAAATATGATCGAATGCCGATATTGTACAGAGTCAGTTTGTAACCATTTAAATTGTGGTCAATGTCTTTCTTGGCCATGCGTGCGAAAACCAGACAGAGATGAGGCACAAAGCTGAGAATAAACACAAATGTCACTAGAAATGCAATAACGGTTGTCCTTTGAGCACGGTAGGTTAGTGGCGGTTGTGATGTCACTGCTGATGATGTATCATGGGAATGAGATCGAGAACGAGGCGTGGCGGGAGAAGATGGCGGATCACTGTCTCCTGACCTATCATGCGACATTAATAAAATCATTGCATAATTTGTATTCTTCTTCATATATTTCTTATGGCGTTGAATCTCCCTCCAGATGAGAATGTAAAGGACGATAAGCGTTGCTGTGAATATCAGGAAGGATGTACCGAGTGTTACTTCATACACGAAAGGATATATCTTGCCCGCCATGTTGTCCCCGATAGAACAATCACTACCGACCACACCCGGAACTCGAGTCTGTGCACTCCGTCTGCCGTAAATGAAGAAGGCTGGCACTGAGCACGCAAGAGACACGACGGCGGCTATTGCTGCAGCTATGCGTGCAATGCGCTTGGTGATCTGGTCGTACAGGGGTTTGCACACTTTCCTGAAACGATCCACGGCTATCACCAACAACACGATGTTGGATGCAAGTGTCGGGAAAGATACAAGCACTCTCAAGCACTTGCAGGCAATCTCAGAATTGAACGTGAAGTAATATCTCATGTCCGCTATTTCGGTTGGCATAGCAACGAGACAGCTCATGAGATCAAAGACGGCGAGAACGATGAAGAGATAGTTCTGAGTGCTTTGTCTGAGTTTTGTGGAGAAGATGTAACAGACCAGTGCATTTCCTATGAAACCAGTTATCATGAGAACGCCAACAAACGTCATTGCTGGAACCAGGCTCAAGGCCATCTCGTCGTTGAGGATCTGTAACAACTCGCTGTGATTGGTCGTCTCTTGGAAGTTTGTGCTGGTCTCCATTGTAACATATCCGGTCACAGACGCATTCACTGTGGTTACATCTTCGTTTGCCATATTGACGTTTAAGTGGATTTATTTGTTTCACCCTCGTTGCAGAATTTCTTGTTGGTACCTTGTGTCGTCGATAGTTCTGGAACAAAAAATGAATAATTACCGTCGGCAATCAAACAAATTAAATACAATATTGTTCCCTTCTGAGATTCCATATAAATCTTCCTGGGAATAGGACAACAGACACTACTGTTAGTTATAAGGGCAAGGTTGCTATTAGATTTCATTATTTACCCATATTTAGGAGGTTCTTTATCACTGTTGCTGCGCACCCTCGGTAGTCAGATTCAGATGGTGCACAGCCTCGTAGCCTTGTGGGTCCACTTTCAGTTACAGTGTCATGTACGTACATTATAAACTCAAATTACTGTTTTGTTACCTTTAGGAATACGATATTAATGTCGTAGTATTATAATTGTGCAACATTTGTTTTATGATAACACAAGTTATTGTTCTATTTAAGTGAAAAGGGTATTTAATGTTATACTCAGGTCAAGGGTGATGACGAACTGTAACAGTAAGAATGTTGTATGTTCTGGTTGTTATGAAAAATACATTGGGAAAACCGAACTTAAGTTGAAATTACGAATGAAAAATACACAGATCTCACATAAATAAGCCCCCAAACCCTACTATTTCATTAAGTAAACATTTAGCTGAATGTGGAAACGGGCATTTCTCTGTCTTCCCAATGTATAAATTAAATTTTGATAATAACAAGCTTTTAGAAACAAAGAAAGCAGATTTATCAAAATGTTTTCATCAAAGTTAAACTCTAAAACTTGATGTGTCCATGTCTTTACCTTAGATTGTGACGTAATAATGTAATGACGTCATAATGTACACGACGACGTTGCCGTATTATCCGTTATGTATGGCCTGAAGAGGCTGTGTAGCTGAAAGCGCTCGCCATTTATATGGATGATTTCTACTTCTATATATTTAACGAATTTGGTAAGATATAAGTTTTCTTCTTGCATATGATTATATCTATGAACATGTTATTCAGATAAAGCCATAGTTATGAAATATGATTTTATTTTTTATGATGATGATGGGTAGAAATGATTTCTACAAACCTACAAAATGAGTCACGTCATGGCAGAACAGAACAGAGATTTATTACATCCAGTCCGAGATCCTCAACATATGAAGTACAAAATGACAGTGTAACACATAATGATAGCAGATAAGTGATTAACCGGATCAATTTGCATTTTACTTTTACAAACTTATTATATTTTATTTAATACAGATGTTACATAAACAGTTATTGAAATTTAAGCATGGTTGTACTTTTTGACACTTTAGCAAATGATGAATTTGGAAAACATGCATGGCCCTAGCCCTAATTTATAATCAATTCGATTCAGTATGTATGTATCATAAAGAGCCATTTACATCTGATTTCAATTTTCTAGCGGGAAGACGTCTCAGATAAGTGTTAAGTGACCTGACATAAAAACTACTTCTTGCCTTTCTAAATATTCCAATTTATTTCTGTCTGTGTGCTTTGTGTTTTTGTGCGAATACAATTTGAAAGAGACACTATGGATCTCAGAACAACTTCGTTGGTTCCCGTCGTTAGCTATCGATACGTTATTAAATATAATAATCTCTCAGTAACTAACACAGTTATAAAACGCTTAGATGTATGGACAATGTCATAGTATTGACACGATGTTTAAATAAACAAGTGAGTGAGTTATTGCTTAACGCCACTTCGGCGGTACCGTAGCCGGCGACTTAAATAAATGCAGCGCCCGTAAAATAATACCGCAGTGTACCATTCTTAAAGTTACTTAAACACAAGCTCTCATTTCAGTGCATCATATTGTTTAAAACCATTATCCTAATCTTGTAATCGAGACACCACGTCATACAAACACTTGCTATAATGAGGAACCGTTTGCTTGCATTGCAGTCGCATCCATTGCTTGATGTTTTACAGATGAAGTGACAAACATCTCACGTAATCAAGTTTGCAAACCATTCACAAGAGCCTGCATCTCCTGATGGCATATTAAACATATGATATAGTATAGTACATAGACATATCTTAAGACGTTGATCACATAACATTTGTTTTAAAAGTAATTTTCTCATTTTTGTCAATTCCACATGGTAATCTTGAACATAAGCTGTGTCTTGCTTAGATATACAATGTGACAGCTCGTCCACTTCGCACATTACAGGATCTTATTCATAAATGGATTTGTTCAAATGTCATAATAAACTCATAACATCAGGATGTTTTAATCAAGGCGTAAGTATGAATTGCGCCCGAGCGCTTATCTGAACAGTTAATTACGAGCAGGATGTGCAATTGTACTGTACTGTCGGATTAGCTTACAAGTTCTCCAAAATGACAAATGTAATACATTTAAAACAGTTCTAACTGGTAATACAATAAACTTTAAAGGGACTGTAGCACGTTTTATAGCGGAAATAAGGAGATTTCACTAAACGGAGAAGACATGCTACCAACTCCTCCCCGGTTGATAAAAAGGTGTTCACACTAAATGGTATCCAGCAGCAGTTGTCATTATACACCTGACATCGTTCACTACGACTTTACCGATAATCGGGGCGTGTAATACGATCCGAGTTTCGACTTTGTGTCGTTTCCGCAGCATAACTAAAAAGGAATATGACTCGGAAACTTTGATATAGAAGTAACCCATATTGTCATGTTGTGTCTTTATTGGTTTTCAACCCCGCGTTTTAATTACCTTTGTACGTTTTACCAAAAACAGGCAGATTTAGGACTTTGTTTCGTTTCTTAAGCCCAAGTAAAAATCTTCAAATGTGAAGTTACCAATGTGTTATGCTACACGGGTTATATTTCAGAATGTTCATGTTATTCCTTAATATGATCAAAAACATTATGTTTTCCAATTAATTAATACTAAATGAGCTGTGCTGACTTTGGCTTTGTTTTCAAAAGATTTAATTGAAATGATGTACGATAACTGAATATACAATGAAGGCCGACCTTTATAACACTTAAATGTAATTATCTCAAGTCTTTATGTTTTTCATTTTACAGTTATCGGGAAACAATGTCTAGTCAGCTTCATTTAAGATAAAAGAAGTGTCTATTGTTGGTGGAGACATATCGAATGAATAATTAAAGCACAGTGTTAACTGATCATCTATTTAATACAATAGACACCTGACCCGCAAACTAGTGACTGATGACCAAGATTACTACAGGCGTATGCAAGAACTGTATCCCATGACTAATTGTCAATTCTGTTGTCCTAATTCTAACACATGTTTTTGTTGTCTCATATCAATGATGAATTTCTGGATTAATATTAATTTGTTAAAAACCTTTCAAACATTGAGTCTGGCCCATTGATGTTTATAAACTGCAAGTGACTGGTGTATACCATGTGGTTACCTGCTTACATATGTTTAGATCCGTCTACATAACATAAACATGCAGTTCTTTGCATACACTATCTTCAACATGTACCTACCAACTTCAACACAGCATACCTTCCAGATCGCGTAATCGACGAGAGGCACGCTCTATTTAAATCTTAGTTTAGCATATATTTTTTCTCGTAAAGGTTTCCTATCCTTACATATTTCATGTCAATGATCCAACGGACTGCTCAACGTCTGATTAACATATCTTTGTTTGCAAAATCTTCATGGGAAATGAAACATTACATTACTGAAGTTTTGTAGAGTAAATGTTTATTCAACAAGAATACATAGTCATCAACATCCCCCACCAGACCAAAGAAATTGTTAATGGGGAATAATTCGAGAAGAAATAATTTTGCACTTCTCATTTTCATTCCATAAAGGTATCGATACCCTTAAGCCACACACCAAATATGGTTATCCTATCTTAAATAGTTTCTGAAAAAAGCTGTCCTCTTTGGAGACACCATGAACAAAGTCCAAAATAACAGAAGAAGGGCAATAACTCGGGTAAAAATCATTGCACGCTTCTCATTTTCGAACTCCATCAAGGTATTTATGCCCTTAAGCAACACACCATATTTGGTAATCCTATCTTAGACGGTTTCATGAGCTCATTATACAATCAATGATAAAAACGTTCCTGTAAAACCTGAAACAGTGAAAGACTAACGAGGCAATGTCTTTAAGTCGTCATTTATACGATAGAAACCTATTCCGCAATCAAAGTGCGGGATGTATGTATTTTCCAACATTAGTCATTATTACAATATCGTCAGATATTTCTATTGAAGATAGTACAGATATTAAGCTTAACATCGGCAGAATAAACGTGTTTTGTAAAACTGAATGTGACATCAATTAATGTAACCAATTAATTAACATGCCTGGCGTATTTACCTCTGCATAACAATACAATGACAGAGAGCCGCATATATTTTGCTTAAGTGAGCCATAATAATAAGTATGTATATAGAGAATACTAAACGACGTTCCGTTTAATAACATATTTATGAAACGAGTGAGTGGTTTGTATTTAACGAGCGAAAGCGAGTTAAATACAAATACCATCTCACGAGTTTCATAAATATGTTACTAAACGGAAACGAGTTTAGTATTTTATTTATTACTCACTGATTTAAATGCAACTTAATTCCACAAACTCGTCGATAAATGGGACACATTCCATTGCGACCGCGGCGCTGACATTGTGACGTCATATTTTTGTCATTGTGACGTCACGTCAATCGGCAGCACGCGATGTTATTACACCAAGTGTAATAACACGGTAGATTTATTAAACCGCGATATCTTCAACGGGTGAGTAATAAATTGCTATCTTTACATCAAAGTACCCATTTTAAAATGTTCTTGATCATTAATTTAATTCTAAAATATTAGACTTTGTATATGTCTGTTTTCAGTGGAGTACTGTTCATTCATTAAAACAAGATGCCAAGAGGCGAATAATATCACAAGATCAATCTCAAACGACATTAAAGATTTTGCTTTCCAAATCAAAGGTGCACCCAGTCAGTATTGAAGGTCACATATGTCAAACGTTATGAATAGTTTTATTTTATCAAGAAGCTTGTGACTTAGAAATACATGCCATTTAGATAGTGAACAAAATATATAACAAAGTTACATTTGGGATAACACTATACCTTCAATAGCACAAATTATTGTACTTTTTCGGGCCGAGTCCCTTGCAGCTTACTACACGACCTTGTAATGTCTATGGTCCCCAACATTTTCCAGTTGAATTACATAACTTCTACACAATTTCTGCATGGATCTTGAAGAGAAGGTAACCCTTACTATTCAAATGATTCAAATGACTCAAATGACCCCCCAATACCCCCAATACCTCAATACCCCAGTGGCCAACATTTGGAGTCACAGCATCACCAAATCCTACAATTTAGAATCCCCATTGGCCAAAATGTCTCAATAGTTCAGCTTTCTAGAGCTTTTTGTCCTGGAGAAGAACACAGAAATAATGAAATTTTTGGGGTTGTGACCCCTGTAAAACCGTATTTCGGATTACACGGTCACGAAATCTACAAGTTAGAAATCCCTTTAACCAAGGAGTCTATAAACAACATTACATCTTTCTAGAGCGTTTTGTACTGGAGAAGAAGATGGAAATAGCTTTTTAGGTCATGACACATGTGACCGACATTTGGGGTCACAGGGTAACGATATCTACAATTAAGGATCCCCATTGGTCAAGGAGTCTGTACACATACCGGAGAAAAAACATTTGGGGGTCATGGGGTCACAAAATCAATTTTGAATCTCCATTGGTCAAGGAATATTTACATAAAATATCAGCTCTCTAGAGTCATTGATTGACGGGTGCCATGCCATGCTATCGGGCCTTTCAGGCCTGATGAGTTTAACATTTTGTTGACAAGATGTTGATATAATGCTCATCCCTCATAAACAACTTTATAAATTTACAAAACAATTAGGAGACAAACAAGTGATGTTTTTCTATTGACTGTGAATTGTGTATAACAGCCAAAATCAGTCTGAAAGAACACAACTACCCTCTGATTATGAATACAGAACTACCTGACACTATGAGAAGAGGGTTGGTGTAAATGAGAGAGGTCAACCTCATGGCTGGGACTGTTGGATGCAAATAGACATCCACCTGGCAGTGTACATGATTGACTTCTATGCACGGAATCAAAAGTAGCAAGATTTGCCTTCAATGACTTCAGTGTGGAACAAGCATCCGCAAAGAGATCAATAAATTTTAAGTCCAAAGATTCATGTATAAATAACTACACCTCTCCAGAAATAAGAACAGACAGACGTATGGATATTTTGACTGGCAATAATGACGCTTTGCCATGCTATAAGCCGATTTGGCTTTTACTCCATATAATCGTCATCTGCCCTATGCAACCACTACAAATTCCTCCGGACTGATGTTACTATATATCTCTATTACCCATAGGGTTGAAAATAACTAAGTTAATATGATTGATATGAGCACATGTGCACATATCACGTTTCATACCAGAACAGAACATACCATCGTTTCACCGGGACTTCCCGTCTGTGACGTCATAAAACTATTGTTCGTGACGTCACTGTAGTTTGTCCTCGCAAAGGAAGTTGGCCGTTTCATGGCTAATTTTACGTGAATCAAATGGAGTAGAATTGGTAATAAAGAAATTATTACCCGAGGAAGTGTGTCATATGACTTTAACGAAACGAGTGTGAATTTTTGTATTGCGTCATCTGCCCTATATGCAATCTTCGGAGGTGGGTTATGTCGCTGGTCGCATATGTTAAAAATTGAATGGTCAGTTTTAGCTGTGTGAATAATAGTTAAAAATGTTAACAAAGATAAGACTATGATAATAAAGGAACGTTTCATTTTAACTCCTATAGCGATAAATAAAACGTGGTCTAATTTGGATGAAATTTGCAGATATCAAGTTCAACACAACATAATGTGATGATTGGTAAACAAACAAAGCTCTAGATCAAACGGTTTTCCAGTTCTCCTCTGGAATCGAATTCCTAAGTTGCGTTTTCGTGGAAATCGCCAAAATTAACAATTCTAGAAAGTGGAACATCACAAAAGGCACAACTACATCTGATGATTAGTGTACATACAAAGTTTCGTTAAGTTAGGGCAAACGGGTCTTGAGTTCTCCGGAGGAAACGATGTGATCACAGACAGACACACGGACCCAAAGACTATATCATCCCGCAATATATGCCAAGGCGGTACTAATTTTGAGACGCCCTTCAAAGAACACCATCTTATATAAAGATGATATATTTACAATGCAAGCAATGACGGGTGAGCCTACAAACATCTGAATCAGTAAAATATATTAATATGACAATAGTGGCCGACTCAGTCTTATTAACAGAAGTTTATGATTCTCAAGCAATGGTTGTTGCATAGATCCCTAAAAGATTAGTTTTAATGTGAATCTCGCTACAGTGTCTACTGAGTTGACTAGAGTAAGATATGACCTAGGCTTTGCGAGATTTGTTTTACTTTTATCTATATATTGATATATTTCATATCAGGAGTCAACACAGGGATAAGATGATATTTATCATCCAAATTGAAACCGTTCAACCGTTACGAGTGCATCATGTTAAATATCCACTTACATTGAAACTGCTGCCCCCTGTCTGTCCTCACTTCTGACTCAACCACCTCGTCAGCAACACAAACTGCTGCACATAATGTATCTGATGGGAAGTAGGAACTTAATCTATATGGTCTTTTCCGGGTATCGGAAGATCATTCCCACCAATATGATGCTATATATACAGGCAGAAGACCCTTTGTGTTGAACTGATCCTATACCTGCTGAACAGCGCTTTTGTAAATACTGTACAGATCAAGTTGAAGATGAGACCCACTTTCTTTTATACTGCCCCCTTTATGACGATATTCGTACATCTTATTCTCTTTTGTTTTATCATGCACCTTTAGATATTACCATTTTAAACAATACCTTTAATTTGCCGCTTTTAGGAAGCATGTGCTTCAAAATTTTTATGCGTAGAAAAATGTTTTATATGTAATTTTCCTATACAATGTATACCTCATCTTTTTATACTGTATAGCGTTTATTTTCTGTATTATTCTAAAACTATACATTCTAACTGTATATTTTAAATATGATTTACATTACCTTTTATTTTTCTATACATTTACCCATATACCGATATATCATAATGCTCTTAACATTTTAATTTGTAGTCTCTCATAACCCTTATGGGTGGCATTTGTACTTTTACACCCCTGCAATTACGCTTAACCTGTATTTTAACCCATGTTGTACAAATGGTGAGACTTTAATAAACTATATTGTATTGTTGTGTATTGTATATTGTACTGATTCGTCCAATCAACAACGTTCAGTTGCCATGAACTCAACTAATCTAACGACGTAAAACAGAAAATACATAAACGTACATTCATTTTGCATTACGGGTCTAAACCAACATGTTCCACAGAGTACGTCCGAGACTACTAGCTGATTATGCTGCACGAAAACAAATGCAGCATCGAATAGCGCAATCACAAATGTGTGCAGATAACGAGATTACAAAGGTTTTTCACGCGTTAAGTAATGTATTGGGTGGTCAACTACATAATAAGTAAATATTATATCACGCACTCTCTAAACATGTATGATGTTACGTTCCAAAATGTGTTAGTTCAGAGTATAGGGGATTGAGAATACAAATCTAAATGCTCATTTGAACATGATGCATAATGGAAGAGTTATAAGGTTTCAAGGAAATGATGTTTAGAGCAACAGGACGTTCATTAACGTAGACGTGCTAAAGTGCCCATTGTCACGTGTGTGTCATTGCGAAACGAGGAAACATTTACCAAGATAAACACCGCATAGTCAGTCCCTTTGTTTAGCGTGTAATATCGTTACATCTTTAACAATGGACGAGGAAGCTTGTTATATCATTACGTACATCCCATGTCCAAGGGGATATCAACCGTTATGTTACTTGATCTTTCAACAGTTTCCCATCAACTGATAAATCTGTTGTTCACACGTTGTATTCACCATCGCTGAATTATATCGATAAGGATTTATAAATCCTTCCTTGTATAAATCATGAATGATTTACAAATGTGACATTCAATAAGGGAAAGTGTGATTGAGAGCGTAATGGTACATATGACATACAGGTCGATTTCTGTCGAAGTATAATTTGCAAAAACGTGGGAAGAGATAAAGTGTTACGAAGTGCAACTCACTGTATGATTAGGCTACCGTCACACAAGGACTTTGTTGCAAATGCAAATGGAACGGCACAAAAGCGTCTAATACAATCACCATCGACCAAAGTCTCTTTTTCATTTTGGACAGGGGGCACCGAAATTCAATTTTCTATCTAATAAGTGTTTAATTGTTTAAACGTTATAAATGGTCATATTTCATCGAGAAGTTCTGACTGTTATCAAAATTAGCATTTTGATTATAGTTGTCTCTGTGTTGTGATTTATATAGATTTATATAGACAGATTTCTGATCGAAAAACGGATAATGCACCACGATTGGCGCGGGTCAATTATTCAAACGAAATTTGGAAACGTATTTTAAAAGACAAATTCTTGTTGATAACGTTTAATTGGTCAAAACTACTTTGTATGTAAATAGGGCGTGTAGTTACGGATTCTGAATTCTTTATAATGATTTGCTCAATTTAATTGGAAACTAGTAATTATGATATATTTGGCGATTTGGGATGAATAATAATGCAAGTTAAGTGAAATTATGTGTGCTGAAATCAGCACATTTGGTATGTTGGAACGCATTGAAGCTAAATTAAAATCAAATGAAACACAATGGACGCATCTTAAATCTAACTTAGGATTCAAGTAGCTGCCAAATGAATATCGAATTATTATACAAGTTCCAGAACTCTGAAATTGTTGTTTGATATTGTCATTAATATTTGAGACACCAAATCAATCAATGTTAGACGTTTGCCAGGTTTGTATCATCAAATACAACACACTGTAATGGGCATCCATGGTGATTCAGATTTATTAAGCAACTGTCTTCATATTTCCTTGTTTATTTAAGAGTTTGGAAGTTACCATAGTAACATGACATGACAGACTATATCACGGGATAGTGCCCATCTGGTGTTGTACCGCTGACGATCATTGCCACCAGTCAGGAATGTAAGACCGTGATGTATCTATGGTGTGTATCGCTGATAGCACTACGGGGCTCGAAGCCTATTGGAGATATCAATTACTCTCTGGAGCGGCGTTCAAATAAGCCGTATGGCTTGTTCGCAAATCCAGACTTCATTTCATGAACTAAAAATATGTGTAAACCGCCCAATTACTCTCATCTTGTCTGCTGTGGACGAAGTAGGTAGATGTAGATGTTGGTAACATCGTGTAGAGATTACCATTTTAATTCTTCAAATAAACGGTTATGCATATAATACATGTGAGCAAAGTTTTGCTAAATCAAATACGTATATCACATTCCATCTAATTCCTTGGCTAGATTAGCATAATACCTCAATATGTTCCACTCCATCTATAGCCTCCGCGAAACCAACTTCCCAATGCAAGGCATAACTCTTGCCAGTCTCCATTACTGGCTGATTTAGGCCTTGCAATATTTCCTTAAGAAATCTGTGTTTGGAAATCCAGGCCCGCTATGCATTTCTGGCGCAGCGGTTCACTGTCTTGACACAAGAAAGCGAGGGAAATACCGCAAGGGATAAATCAGCCAGTAATGCAGACTGGCAAGAGTTATGCCTTGCGTTTGGAAGTTGCCGCGAAACCAACTGAAGAAACGATTGATGAGTTGTAATCAATCCAGATTTGACTCTCGAAGCTTGCACAATACGCAATCATTAAAGTTGGAACATATTGTTTTGTAATACTTATACCACCTTGTATGAAGCCTGTTCTCTTCTATACATATGAAGTACACATGTACTGAGTATGCATCACAATAGTAGTTTGCATTTCACTTTGAATATATAGACAATCATTTGTATATGTAGATCCGTGATCCGTGATAAGTGATCCTACATGCTATACGTGAATGAACTGTATATGCAGCTATGAGGAAAAGACCCACATTGTTCAGTTTCTGTACGTTGCACTTGTACATGTTAGTACAATAATTCAGTACAATACAATCGGTACAAATCAGGCAGTGGATGCACGCGATATTACTACAGAGGTGCAAGTGGCTAACGTCCATTGTACCGGCCGTTATAGCTAGTCAACCCGGATTCAGAAACTTGTGTGTAGAAGCGTCTTTGCTCCGCGACTAGACTGAGCAGACTGGGATGTACACCGAATACTCAACAACCAACCCATTCCCCCCCCCCCCCCCCCCCCCCCCCCCCCCCCCCCCCCCCACCCCCAACCAACTCCAACTCCAACAACACTTACACATACACCACACGCACCACCCCATGCCATCCTGATAGACACTATAATCCCAAAGGCTAATGTTCTGATAAGGTTACTTTCCAACCCTGTGTTGGTGAATGTACACATACATGCAGCTGCATCCCTAAAGTCTGTTCACCTACTTGTGTATCTCAGTGAAAATACCATGTATTTTGGCTATCATTGTAACGTCAATATAATTACACCAAATTCAGACATTTAATGTTTATATATTTTCCTGTGTAAAGTAATCATTCTCAAACGTATTCTGTGAGCAATGGTGCATATTTTCGATCTTAAGCATTATGAAATAAACTGATGGACAGATTCAAATTATATTTATTTTCAAATAAAAGTACCCATATCGACTTAATGGGAACAAAATTAACAAGAGAATTAGTGAGCACAGCTCACTCATATACCCCCGCTTTTAACATTGGTCAAAGAAGAAAAGTTTCAAAATAGCAGATAGACATCAATGTCTTTTATATGAACAAATCACAGAAGTACTATGAAAGTAGAGTATGTGTGTTTTCATAGTAACTATGTCTTCATAGCTACACTTGTATTAAAGAGTGCTTTAAAAGTAAAACAATTTAAAATGGAGAAAATTAGCTTTATCTATGCAAATGAGGGTATGAAACATACAAAAGACAGATGTACACATAGTGATTATATGTATCAAGTTTCGAAACAATTGAACACCTAGTGTCAGAGTTATGAGCGGAACAAAAAGTGTGAATGGCTAAGTCGAAAAAACGGAGAAAATTTGCATAAATTATGCAAATGAGGGTATGAAAGATGCAAAAGGCAAATGTACACATCATGGTGATTGTACATATCAAGTTTCGTAAAATTTGAACCACTAGTGTCAGAGTTATGAGCGGAACAAAAACATTCCGGACGCACGGACACACGGACGGGGGTATAATCACAAGTAAGTTGAATGTGTATAAGAGGTAGTAAATGTTTGACCAAGTTGATCGAAAACAAAAACTATAGTTTAGAAAATATTTATCCCTGGTCACTTCAAAGAGCTTCCACAACTGTACCTCTTAACATGAGGTGCAAAATAATATGAAGTTATGGAGCATTCAACTGTTTTCTTATTAAGCGAAAATGCAAGAGGACCGTTCTAGTTTTCGCGTTGATACGATGCTTCAAAGACATCTCAATTAATATGATATTTGCACTAAAATACATAAGTAGGTAAACAATGTTGTTATTATTGATATTATTAGTAAGGTATCTCGTATATAATTACATATAGGTAGTTACTAAAACGTTACTACACATGGAGCCACTTACCGACAACGGTTATGTAAACATTCCATTCCAAACTGCTTTGGTGTGTCCTGTATGATCCTCAGTATCTTACACAAAGTTACACAGCACACGTAAGTGTAAAGCAGTAGTAAGACAGGCCATGTACCTACACATGTGCAGCATGCACCCCTTTGAGGTAAACACTTCATAAACAGATAGGAACCTTCACCTTAGAAGAGTTCCAGATACATATGACTCACTGGCACCATACTTCCGCTCTTACAGAGATCCATACCGTTCTTCTCGTTTACAGTGAAGTTAATTATCGAATTCTTGACTAACAGCAAAAATATGCTGAGCGTTTTACTTTCAGCGATAGTTCGAGTTTAATGACTAATTACGGAGACACGGTTTGTAGAGATTGCATCAACAGTGAAGTTTATATCTCGCCATCAAACTATTAATTACAGTGTGAACTTTTAGACGCGTCGTTTGAAGGTCAACAGTCTACACATGGAACCCCTATAAACATGCAGGCGACGTGTATGTAGATCTAAACAACCTACATGGTTCCTCTATTACAGTCAAATATGAATCCATTGATATGTCAAAGTAAGTTGACTGTATACATTCTTTACAGAATTATTAATTTAGAATTGCGCAGGTTATGTACAACTCATCTGTGGTAACCAAAGCCTATCGTTCCAATAGACAGATAGATATCTTCAAAATAGAATATACTTATATCTACGTAACTCAGGATGCGTACAGACGTGTTAGACTAACATATGGTCCCTCAAACAGATTTCTTACTGAAATTTTATTTTTTAAATATTTGATATGAAGTAAAGTGAAAGTGAATTCTAAAAATACTTCAGTTTCAGAGAGTTTTAGAGCTGAGGCAACTAGACTGGCCAACATTTAGAACTCCGTTTATATTTTGCTCAAGGGTCTGGATGACAGACTTATAAACATGCCACCATGCTACCATCGTGAGGCAACAGATTTCCCTCAATATACTCAACCAGAGACCATCAAGTGTACATTCCCTGTCAACATTTGACCAGGAAGCTTCCTCCTCGTCATCACCTACATTTACTGTAGGAATGTCCGAGTATAAGTAGAGCTCTTGACCCATGAGGTGGTTAAGGCAACTGATTAACTTAGTCACACTTACAGTCCCTTATTGCCCTTCGTACCCCAAAGCTGTAACCAGATATCCCATTAGTAAAGTAAGTCTAGATCGCGTGTAGAATTCCATATTATCTGAAGCTCCTATTTACTTTTTGATTCTTTATTAATTATTCATATTCAATATTTGATACTTTAATTATTAATTATTTATCCTTCTGTGATGTGAACACAAATTCGTTGGTATTCCGGAGACTACGTTGCATTCTTCCTCTATGTCATTCATCGCTAATTCCTCCACGTAAATAGTAGATTTGACTCTATAATAAAAAACTACTAGATTGATATTGACAATCTATTGATATATATGACGGTTCTTGATGAATTGTACATGATCGATATGATATACCTATATGCCTGAATTAATGCGCAAACCTACATTAAGTTTATTCAATAGATTTATATTAAATTAGCACAAAATCATAGGTTTATAGAGACTAAATTTCCGGCTTTGGTGTATAGTGAAATGGGTTACATGTATAGAAAGCTCATCAATATCTCAAGTTTTTATATAGGGCTATGCGTGACAGTCATCGATGTCCCATACAAATACATTAACCATACAGTGTGCTCCCATTTCCTTGGGAATAAGCATTTAGCAGAGACTATGGTGATACATAATAGTGATCTGCTTCTTATTAATATTGCACAAAACAAGCCTCTTAAAGGTGCTGTAGCACGTTTTTTGCAAATTTTATTTTTTCAAATTTCCCATTTATAATGATAGTTTATGTCATTTATATTTACTTTAGAGGGTAAAACATCTTATTACACAAACCAATTATCCGTAGTGGTAATAATGGTGTTGCGTATAAAGCAAAAATTGCATGGCGGCCATTTTATTGTGAACACATTTTATTATTTCGAATGACAAAAACGATAGCCGTGGCTTTACGGAACCATGTACACTCATTTGTAACTTGACTTTCCGAAGAGAGAAGGGTGTTTTACTATTGGTGACATTATTTTTCAAATACATTTCATCGACTTATTTGAGCGAAAAAAACGTGCTACAGCGCCTTTAACGAGCATGTCACGTAGGAATCGTTAATATAAAGTATCGTGTATAAGCGACAATGGTTGTTTGCACTACGCGTGGTCATCTACTGCAGGGTCAAGTTCAAGGAGAAACCCTTGACCCATAAGGTCAGGATCGAGCACATTCAGTAGCACAGAGACCAGTGCAGAATATCCTTGTCAGACTTGCCAATTAGCTACTGTTTTTATTTACAATAAGATGGAATTCAAACTTGGTATATGCTATTTTGAAAAGAACTTTATCACATTGCGTTTCGCTCTTCTCATAAAGTTATGCTTAAGATTTCGATCTTTGTTATATCATATTCAAGATTTTTAAAATACAAATGGGAAAAACATGCTTATTGATTTATCGTCACGATATTTTCGTGAGCCTTGCCTACTCAATAATCCAATCGTATGCAGATACTGAAGAGTGAGGGTTCAAAGAGTTGACACAAAAACCATTTGAAAAGATATGCATGTAAAATTTACATGAAATTATGATACAATTGAAGTAAAATCCACGTCATTGACACCATGTAGGCACGTTAAGAGTAGGGATTACCATATACAGCATTTAGACTTAATGTACTCGAATCTTATTTATTATTATTTATTATTTATTAATCTTGAATGTGCAAACAACACTGAAACTCCCTGATAATATATTACATACTGATGGTCGAGATATTAGCAAATATTAGAGGAACTACGGTATTAAAAAAACCGTCTTTCATATGAATTACCTGGCCACAAACAACTATTTTGTTCTGAGGAAACCTCGGAGGGAGGAGTTCGGTAAAACATCAATATGCTGAGCACATTTATTATTCGATAGTTCACGTATAGAAAGAAAGATGTTCTTATGTTCATGTGCTTGTATAAGTGAAACGCGTGTCCATCAGGGTGATACGTCAAGGTGATTATCTCAGTTCTGTCGATATTATTCGTCATTTCTGAAAGTCTAATTTAGATTTATCACAATTTGTGTTAAATTATGTTATCATTACTGAACCATAAACATGATATACTATGAAAAGCACGTCTAGATTCACAAGAGATAATTCCTTTTTAAGAAGCCAAATAATTAATAAGCAGTCTTCTTTTTCGAAAATATACATAAACTCACGTTTTTCAATGTCTGTGAAGATATAACGGTCGACTACCATTGTAAATCAGTGCATATGAGAATGTGTCGTCTTCATACTGTCTAGCTTCTGATTTGACTTCTTTCTTATTGCAAATATGTCTATTTCATTATTGTTTTGCAAGTATTAGTAATATTCTAGGAGTATAAAGCAGCTCTCTTTTATCATTTTAGCCATCACACTTTGTAGATCATATTTATAATAGTTCTTTAGGTGAACAAACAGGAATATGATAATACATGTAGATATGAACTGTCACTAGATAAGGTATTATTATAGTTAATCATCACCAGGTAGACAGTACAAATACCGGATGTGTGCTACATCTGATATTACGCAGGCGCGTGGGTGATAAGCTGCATATATAGGACCCGTTGTCCATAGCAACATGACTATGATGTAACAACCGCACCCCTTTAACCATACCCGGTCACCATGACCTATTAGTTCAAACATAACCGAAGCCACGTCCTTCATTTTCCTCTAAATACAACAAAATACCTCTACCCTAAGTCACGTCCTTCATTTTCCTCTAAATACAACAAAATACCTCTACCCTAAGCCATGTCCATCATTTTCATCTAAATACAACAAAATACCTCTACCCTAAGCCATGTCCATCATTTTCATCTAAATACAACATACCCTTCCCAGTAACATGTCCTTCGTGTTCATTTAAACGAAACATACCTCTACCAAATAACATGGCCTTCTTTGTCATCTAAATACAAACAAACCCCACATCTCTCAAGTTAACACCCTTATCGTGACCTTCCCTTCAGGACCTCAGGTAGCTCTTATCTTTGATTCAGAACGTATCGAGTGGGTTTACTGATTCATGGGTATACCGTACGCCGCTTATCTGACCTCTAACCCCAAACGCCGCTGAATAATCCAAGTTAAATGATTTCATCCTTACCTTGAGAGGTACGATTTTCTCCGGTGTGACTGAACTGCTAAATGCTGTATCCAACACTAGTTAACAGAGAGTCACGTTCAGTCAACCCATTCTCATAGGATTGGTGTTTCCCGGACATAGAGTCGGAGTTTTAATTATCGACTACGTCGTCAGTGGGTAAAACCAGCAGGTTGATTCTCACGAAGTGTCCTTTTATTGCTCTTCTATCATATTATATGATATTGAACTGGTTGGCCTCGGCACGTTATTGCAGACAGCGGGAAAATCTGATATATTTACTGGAGTTATCTCCCTTGAGGTAGAATACTCACAATCACTTTATCTGTCACGGCAGTGGAACAGTGCAGCTGAACAAAGCGGGGTATATTATGATAATGAGCGTATGCGTGTTGACATTCTACAGTGAAGGAGACAAAACAAACACCGTAAACTACTGTAATGAACACGACCTTTTTCGGTTTTGATGAAATACTGAGGAGGAAATGTGGATCTGATTAAATAGATAATTCAACCCAGCGAGGACATATTTTCAATGTATAGTATTAGATGTTATATGCCATATTTTATATATTTTCACCTTCTCATCATCATTAGTGGTGTTCTTATATCTTTACCTAGTGTTGCTTAAACCTACTAAACTCGCGTGCAGGTCACTATGCTAAATAAGGGTTATTAATTACAATCAACGCATGATACATATGACTGAAACTGAGTTCATACATCATGTCTTCAAAAGTCAAAGTCCAATACAGTAATTTATTTCGACAACATCTTTATTAATCAAATTCCTACATTTTATAAATTTTAACTTAAATGCCAAACAAATTTACCAAAAACAATTTTGAAAAAATGCGATTGATTTCAGCACTCAGAGGTTATTTGAAAAGACATCACTATAAAGTTATCATACTCTGATGTATAAGAGTACTTCCTTAGATTACATGAACCTATCCAATACATTCACAATCTACGGTCTCCGGAAGTAGTAATTCGTGTTTTACTCTTTTGAATTTGATTTAAACTGAGATACAAAAGAAACTGTACACCCTATTGTTTAACTTATCATGTATACAGTAAAAATAACAAAACAAATTGATATGATAGAACCGGGATATTATTAAATCTTCAATTTTGCAAACAATCACACTCGTTTTTATTCAAACATGCAGAGTTATAGTCACTGAAAGGACCAAGAAGTATAAAATCATTTTACACCAACATGACCCCTACCATGTTTATAATGTTGTAAATGTGTGCAGATGTCGTATATGTCGATGAACAGTTTTGTTTTATCCAAATTAATTTTGGAAAAATTTATGAATTTAAAATTTCATTTTCCCCCCTCCAAAATTAAAACCACATATAAGTATTTCTTGGCTGATGACTAAACGCCCCTCCTTTTCAGTTTTAGAGTACGAATACATAAGATATTTGTAAAAATCCAAAAATCAAACATATGATAAAACCAACTGAGGTGTAAACTTTCTTGTGTACCTCAGTTTAATTTATTGGTCAACATGACTTAGAGTAATATTTTCCAGTTGTCTCTACCACCCCAACTTCCCACGCAAGGCATTACTTGCGCCAGTCTCCATCATTAAGCCTTGCCGCATTTCCTTCAAGCTTATCAGAGCCCACTGTGAATTTCAGGTGCAGCGCTCCGCTATGTTAGCAGGGAAAGGTGAAGGAAATGCTGCAAGACTTCAGTTAATCAGTGTTGGAGACTGACAAGAGTTATGTTGCGTAGGAAAGTTGCCAGGATGACACAGAGACGTTTTCATTCGTCATTAACCAATGAAATTAAATTATTTCATATAAATGTAAGACAATATTACACAAATGTTAATTTGTAATGTTTTATATGACATTAAAGAGCAAACATCCCTGAAAATGTTTAAGGCTTAAGGCAAGCTAGACTTGCCAAATATTTAAGCTTGAAGAATATTTTTTAATCTGGTTTCCATGTGTGTATCCGTTTTCATCGAATAAACTCTCATATATACGTCCTATTACATCATTACGAAGGTGTTTAAGTTCATTTTAATAAATTAATGTTATATTTTGACGTAAACCAATACAATGAAAGAAGTGGGTACTTGAACTCATTTCCTGTCGTGATGACGTTCAGCGAAAAACAAAATTTCAAAACAATAACAATGTAGAAAACAAACAATTCCTCAACAAAACAGTTTCAGTAATAATGAACAATAGGCGAAACTCATAAGCTTCAGTTATGCTTGTGATTTATGACAGAATTCAATAAATGATAAGTATCTTATTTATATAGTATCAACAACAAACGTCTTTTTCAGTTTCAAAATGAACCGAGTTCTTTTTAGAACGACATAAAGACGACAAGATTTAGTCTTAAAAGCCATAGCAGTTAGGCGTGTGCTTGGTTTCAAACGGACCTTACAGCAAATAACAAAGGCACCTCTTGAAAAACACTTAATTGGTCGCCAAAGATTATTCTAGCTATCAGTTACAAGTACCCTCCCTGCATTGGGCTCAATTATAGTTTCCTCCTTGACGGGACAACTGCACGTGGGATACTTCTGATGTGCGCGCGCACACCAGACTTCCGTTTTACAGAGAAGTGATATATTAATGTAAATTGCCCCAGTAGTAATATAAGGACTTTACACTTCAGTAGTATGGAGTGCAAATGCAATTAGAACTGTAAGTATACTTTGTATATAAATGTGTGGTTCGTTGTTACATTAATTGTTTTTATAAAAATCTTATTTTAAACACACTGATTATATAATAATCTATAAACACTAAACATATTTTCATATTGTATATTCGTATTGTTTATTCATATGACCTAGTTTAGTAACGATATTATATGACATGATAATTTGAAATTGATACATAAAACAGGGGTATCAATTTGGCGTATGCAACACTTTTACGATGTGCAGTAAATATTTAACAATAAGCCTTTGATAAATAAACCGATAATGTACTTGGTTTTTCCTTTATGTACACCAATAAAATGTATTGCTCTTTGACTATCAAAATTTAGGTGAATCCATATATGGGTACATTTAATTTTTTCTAGATATATTGATAACGCATATTAACGAGTTCGTTCATAATAACAGGAATGTTTTCTGGATAACAACTTCTTTATTGTGAAAAAAAACGACATTTCGGAGTACATATATACTTACTCCTGCATTTCGGTCAAACACTTATCAGATAGCTGGCATATTAAAATAGACTTACATAAAGTTGATCAAGGCACATAATAAACAAACAATGATTGAAATAATAAGGGCGTTAAGAAGTGGAATACATGAAAAAAAACAGGATTTTCAGAATAACCTGGTTTTCATTGTGAAAATACAACGTACACAACGTTTCAGGGGATATGCTTACTCTTTAATCAATTCACCAGACGTTTCGCATTAACTCTGAAATATCATCTGTGTTCAATAAAGAAGTTGTTATCGTGAAAAGCTTGCTTTTTATGAGTTGTTTATAAGTACTATATTCAAGATAACTGAACATTTTAGCAACAAGTTTGGAATTTAATATAGATGAGGTCATTGATCTTTGGATTTTTCTTATAAATATATATCTATCCGGCACTTGAATAATACAACATAACCGTGATATTGTAAAACACAAACAATATGTCAATGTAAATTGTCATAAATCCACGCACCACCGAAATTATTCTAAATTGCTCATGTACAATGGTTTATTCAAGGACTATCTGTGTGTTCCGTTGCTGGCTAACTAAAGATTTGATATTTATGTGAATCGCCTTGTTTCGTCGACGCTGCAGCTCGCTGGTTACCGTGAGTACTGGCTATAACAGAGTGTCAGCAATAACTTTGAACAACGAGAATAATTGATTTAATACTGTTGGTCATCACTAAAGTACTTTCTGATTCCCTCCCTATATGGCCAAATGATGTTTTGGTGAAAACATTTTCATTTGTATCGAGCACATAAATTGAATACCACCATCATGCATTAACCTAATCCATGGGATATATACTAATATGTCATGAGTAAATTGATACTGTTTTCCTATGTACTACTACTTGTAGGTTTTACTTTTAGTTTACTTTTAGTTTACAAAACATCACTGAAAACCCTGGTTTTATTTGGATTACCCGTCACATCATAAAGTAAGAATAACACCTCTTAACTTCATTCTGTGGTATTAAATTACACTTTTATTCTTTCACTCTATTATTTTCCAATAATGGAGAGTTGCACATCACATCATATTTTTTAAGTAGAAATTTAATTTCTTTAACTTTTTAAAGTAAGTTGATAAGAGCAATACTTTGAGTGTAATTTAAGTAGGGTAATATCCTCGTAACTCTCCATTCCTTAAAAACAATGGGCCTCGGCTCGATTATTTTAAGGAATGGAGAGTTACTCGGACATTACCCTCTACAGAAAGGACAATATTCCAAGCCTCGTTTACCCGGACCGCGCACGGAAGTATTTCCAATTTCCTCTATGCATTTCTAAGCAAATGATGATTCGCTTAACCGCACGACTCGCTTTCCGGATGATTCAACTGTAACCACATCGTGCGGCTAAGCGGGGACTTTAATTCCCTGTTCAACCATGAACTCTGAAGTGTCGAGGTCTCCACAACAAAGGTCTTGACATCCATAAACTTTCAAGCATTTCATTTCCAATTGTCGCTCAATATTTTGATGTAACTGTAAGTGTCTCTGTGTACGTGAGCCTGTATATCGAAAATATTGTTTGTGAATATAAAGATGTTTTTCTTTCTCTAAGTATTGTCAAAGTTTGTTTGAAAATTGAAGCTTAAGGTTATTTGTATGTCAAAAGAAAAGACACAGGAGAGTATGTTGGTGTTATTGTATCGAGAAGTACCGACAGTTGCTGAAAATGATAAATATCATGCTAATTCGTTCAGTAAAGTGACAATGTAAAGTTAAAAAACGCGATTTATGATCGAAAACCGGACAATAGCGCACGTCAAGTGGTCAAACGTAATCATATGGAAAGTTCAAAAGACAAGAAGACAGACGTTGAGTGGTCACGTTTTATAGGTCATTACTACTGTGCATATATATGGGATGTGCAATTTCTGCTGTTCCTCGATTCTCATTGGAAACAAGTTATCATGAATTTGGCGATAGGGTAAGAATATGCAAGTCGATCTTTTCATTGATTCAAGGTATTATTTAGCCATTGGTAACACTTATTAACCTTTTTGTGAGAACACTTTATTTCAATTCATTAGGAATAGCGTGATCCAACGCCTTTAAAGGGTTAGTTTCGGAGACAACTGACAACATAAAACTGTGTTAGGCATTGAAAGGGGTCCTGGCATAGGATTGAACATATGACAAAAGTTATATTTTTTGCTTAAATGAGGCACATTCTTATATATTTGATATGTTTATTTGTCTTGTGTACTTGGTATCAGAGTGTTTTACAAAAAGTTTGCTTTGAAATCGAATAAGCATATATTTCAGACCTGAAAAAGGAGTAAGCACATACTACGAGTCGAGTCGCCCTTCCTGCTCACATTTTCGAAGTTGTTATTTAGAAGTTTTACTTCTTTTCACTTCATTAAAGATTTGATTGGAATTATATGTAATTAAATGGAAGTCAAATAAGAACACTCATTTATGGATAAACAACCTCATTTATTCAAAATTAATTGTTCTTATTTCACTTCAAACCTACAAAATACCACACAAATAAGTTATATGTAATTAGATGTATACACCTCATATCAGCAGCAGTTCTACTGTCGTTCTAATGACGACATGCTATAATTGACAATAAGAACACTTAACAACTGAGGTAGATGTTAAAATTCGTCACTTCAGATGGTTAATTTACCCATATGGTAAATATACTTGTCAAAATAGGTATATTGGAAGTTTATTATTGATATTTAATCAGTGTGTAAATGTGCAAATAAATCAATATTAAAAAATTCAAAATTTACATTTATCGCTAACTATTCTTCTCCAGTACATTCATAACATCAGGAGTACAGAAATTCATTAACGGTAATTAATTATGGAAGCTGAGTAGGCTTTGAGTGACGTCGTGTAACAAATGTCCAACACCACGTTCAAAGTGTAATTAGGTCGCTAGTAGTGACAATGACCGTGGATTTTCGTTTCACGGAAATATTGACTGTACTTAAATTATTGAAGGAGTTTAAAACTGATATTCCAAAACATAAATAGGGAAACCGCAATCATATCGTGTTTTGCAACAATGTAGAGATCAACCGTGAACTATTGAATTAATATCGGTTTATTAAATATAATCATTCAGTGCAAAACTATACTGCAGTCTGATTAAAATCGACGGTTTTCCGTGGAATAAAAATTGCAAAATAGTGCATCTACCAGGAAACGAACTCATATCAGTCGTAGGTTCCACGCCAAACCGTCTGATAACAGCCCGTAGACTCGTGTGCTCGAGCGCAATTCAGTTAGCCAATCAAAAGACGCCCAACAAATGCTTTCGGTGCGAAAAGCTAGGGGCAGATAACTCCAAACAGCTATCCTTTGGTCTGTTCCGAATGCTTTCAAAACAGTGACCGTTTAAAAACTACGTTGTGATTGGTCAGCTATTCGACTGGGCTTTGGCTTTGCTAAACTGGTTCGGAACATTCGCCTATACGGGGTGTTCTCAGACCTTGTGGAGAAGAATCTACAGAACCTGTTCGTATCCCGGTAGATGCATAATTTTGCGAATTTTATTCCTCGGAACAAGGTCGATTTTAATCAGACTGAACTATACTGGATTGCATAACACATGATGGCTCAATCAACTCTTCTTCTATAGATACCAATAATATATAAAGTACTAGCACGTTTTTCTTAATGAAAAAAATTATCTCACGAAAAGGTAAGTAAGTCTTACCAATGGCTAAATAATACTCCCGAATCAATAAAAAGAGTTCTACAACGAATGTACATTTTTCGGTTAATCCATGCGAGTCCATTTCCCTTCGAGTGGCCATCGGCCGTAGCGATACCTTAACACTCAAAGTAGAGTTTTGAATACGGGACCATGATAGAATGGTCAATTATCTTGTTGTCTGAACTCTCATGTGACCTACAAATCTACCTCTCACACTGAAGAGTACCACACCACTGTCGCTTTATACGTCGCGCCATTTTATTTCAATAGGGATAACCTTTTTCTATGGATGCAGGCTTATCGGATCGTGTAACGCGATGTCTTACCCTCTAACATAACAATATATTGTTTAAACTGTAAAGTGTATGGCAAATTTGAGAAAACAAAATACAGCTACAGCGTCTTTAAAGCTTTTAACGGTCATATATACTATCATATACTTATACATCATATCATATACACAATATTTTTTATGGGCATTCTAGAAAGTGGGGTGATGAAGAATGAAGAACAATTTGATGGATACACAACTTCTTTATTCTATGTCGACACGTCGCCTATATAGAATAAATAAGTTGGGTATCCATCGAATTGTTCTTCATTCTTCATATACACGAGAGTTTACATACACTTTACGCGTATACATGTGTTTAGTACAATTGTGAAAAAACGCTAGAAGTGGTCCAGGCTTTATAGAAGTTATCTCCTACGTAGGATGAAAAAAACAATTGTGATATTATCTCCTACGTAGGCGATAGTATCTCCTACGTAGGACCTAGTATCTCCTACGTAGGAGATACTAAGTCCTAAGTAGGAGATAGTATCACATTTTTTTTTCATCGTGACACTAATACGCTTCCGTAGGTCTTTCTACACGTATGGATGCCAAATAAAAAAAATATGAAAAGTACTCAATAGGAGATACTAAGTCCTAAGTAGGAGATAGTATCACATTTTTTTTTCATCGTGACACTAATACGCTTCCGTAGGTCTTTCTACACGTATGGATGCCAAATAAAAAAAATATGAAAAGTACTCAATGGATTTTTAAGTAATTACATTCGTAAAAAATATAAATTCAACAATACGGTGTTTCTAAAAGTTTTTCTCAAACTAACCTAGTGTTAATGATAAAGACACGTCAAAACACTTATTTTGATTCAACAGTTAATATGGTTTAATGATATTTATGTCATTCAAAAGCAACTGATATCGTCAATACAATGCAATACTCTGTCGATGATAACTCATAAGAGTGCAGCATCATAAGCAAGGCGCAATGACGTCCAGTTCAGAGGTCACTTCCGGGTCATAGATCACAGTTATGAGGAAGATGATATTTCCTTCCATAACGATACGTATCAGTTAATTTCAAACGGCTCTCTGGATGTTAACCTTTGGCCGGTCAGATCAATAGAAATGAATATATTGATATGAGACCTATTTAATCTCGAAATAGAGTGGCAACAGAAAACGCGGTCTTTGTAGTGCATTACTATAAATACGAAAGTGCTTCCTTTTGGATAAGTACATATACTTAACTCTACACACGCAGTTGGCCTGAGAACTACACACAACCATTGTATTGAGATGTGAGAGAGGCTCTCCATGGTGTAAACTTGAACCATACCAAGACCAGAACTCCTGATAATTGCGCTTGTTAATTAACCTGAGTCGTGATGTGGGTTAGTGATGTATAGCAAGGTAAAAACTGCTGTGAGAATTTACGATGGTTGTGAGTTACATAGCTGCAATATCCGTTTCGTATTAGATTTCTATTTCTTTCCATCTGATGAAGCTTTAATTTGTTCTGAAATTAGCATGTAAACATGTAAAGTTCATTAAAAACGTTCTCAATCGCTCCTGAATGTTGTGGAGTGTTCGCTGGCGCCACATCGTTTATGTCAGGTCGAATACATAGAATAACATTTGTTTGTATGCAAAGGGATATGCTGATTGAGACAATGAATAAATAGCTCGTACATTTCTTTAATTCCTTATTATTTTGCTCCATCGGTGTATTTGTATCCGCTACCGTACTACAATACCCTGATGTCCTGAGCCCTTAAACTGTCGACAAATAACCAGCCATTGAAAAAACTTTTATTACAGTAATTTAGCAGAGGAGAGGGAGAGGGAGAGGGAGAGGTTGAGAATTACGACATTTTATTGCCTGAAAAAAGTGCATGCTGTATATTCATGGCGACTGGTAATCAATCTACAGCAAAACGACAGTTTGGGGCTCAGGGAATCAGGGTAGTGTAGTAGTTGAGCGGATACACATACACTGATGGAGCAGGTTGATTCCATATCAAAATGTCGTCATTTTGTAGATAATGCCTTCACTGAACATGCATTGATTACTTCACCACCAACCATACCATCATTAATGCTTTCCTGATTTCTTCTTGATTTAATTTTGACTTGAGCGGATGATCAATATTTTTCATTTTCTGTTTCAGACATTCCTGCCTGACCCGACTCAACAATACAGAACACGACCATAATGGATGCGTATGAAGCAAATAGCAGGAAGTCAAGCATTCTGGTTCCGGTCACGATAGTCTCGGCCATATTGATGGCAGTTGGAGTGGTCGGTAATGTGACGGTTGTGTTCGTAATGGCGACTCGCATGTCCAAGAAAGCTATCAACTGTTTCGTGATGGCTCTGGCGTCTATTGACTTATTCAGCTGTATCGTCTGCGTGCCTATCGATGTGGTGGAGCTACGATTTCCATACCTCTTTACATTTCCGGCGCTGTGCAAACTCCTGCGCTTCACACGCTCTCTGAGCACTTCCTCATCCGGGTTCTTGCTAATCGCCATTGCTGTGGAACGTTACCGGCTAATATGTAAATATCACAAGGCTCATTTCACAGGTCGGCAAGCGTTGACTATCTGTGGTGTCGTCTTCCTCTTGGCCTTGTTAACGTCCTGGCCGTCGGGTATACTGTTCGGGCTGAAGACAGTGACACTGCTACACCACGTCAATGGGACGGAATGCTCCATAAGCGATTCCTACCAACACTCGGCCCTACCGGTACTATACTATTCTCTGTTGATTGTGCTCTTCTTTGGGACCTTCATTTCCTTATGTGTTTTGTACGCTTTTGTTGGATTAAAGATTTGGAAAGGACGAAAACTGAGACCAGTGCGGTATTCCGGCGTTCGGTCGTATTCCATTACAACTTTAACGCGCGATAAAGTGAATAATAATTCTCAATTCGCTGCTGAGATTTTGGACTTTTCCGAAAACATGTTCGAAAGTTTAAGAAGAGGGACTTCAATGTTTGGAGAAAAAATTCCAAAGAAGAAAGAGTATAGCCGGAGACGGACGACTTTCATTATGGTGATCATGACGTCAGTGTTTCTAGTGAGTTGTCTCCCCTACGTCATTATCTCTATCTGTAGATTCCTCATTAGTGACATTGACCTTCATATATCTGAGGCCGCCGAGGTCTTCTTCCATTTTAGTCTCAAGTCCTTTATGGTGAGCGCGGCAATCAACCCCTATATATACGGCTTCTGTAACGAACGCTTCAAGAGGGAGTTACTGACCTTGTCTTTAGTCAACAGGGTCAAGTGCCAACCCTCGCCGACAGGTGACGTTTCAGATTCAAGTCAGACTCCACCATGTTCAGCAGCGGTGGGGGATGAACCCATATAATCAACGTGCAGGTTACAGGGCCCCTGTATTCAGAAACGTTACCTGTTCATCTGCACAGCATCAATGTTAACGAAGACGTCCCACTGCAAAGCGTGTCTTTATGCTAAGAATGCGTGGCTGCTAAAATTTGTTCCTTGTTACAAAACTGAATGATGTTCTCCTTAGTCTAAGAACGGTTTATGCAAGAGGACTCTGGGTCTTCAATTCATCTGATGACGGAACCAGCAAATTGAGTGCCCAGGAATTATCAACGACGAGACTTATCTACAGTTCTTGATTTCTAAGTTGACTAAACAGTGCATGAAGAGGCAAAATTGACTTATAATTACCAAAACTACTTGCAAACTGGATATGCATCAGATATAATTTTGTCTGGTTTTGTTCATATTGAAAGAGTGTGCATTTGTGAAAAAGCAAGCATTCTGCATTGGATATGGAAACACAGAATGCATTTACCCTATTATAAATAATTGTGGGAAAAGGTTCAAAGATAGGTCCATCCTTGAAAATTATCCACTATCCTGTACGTTTATAGATATCTTTGTGTATATATTTAAGAACCATCCCCTATGTTTACCAAAATTACTTTGGCTAATGCTGCATATATTCTACATCTGAATGACCACATTTTGTACATGTTGACCAGTTAAGAACAATGGGGTCCGTATGACCTGATTGTACAACTGTAAATAAAGTTACAATGACCTTCCAACCACGTGTTCTCATTTCAATTTGTTGTTGACAAACATGTTTGGTGTCACGTCCGATCATTCAGATAAACATGTTTCGACGACAGACTAGTAAGTATTAACTTCCTTTGTGACATCTACATACATACGTAGTTTCAAAACTGACAGTATTGATGTACCGACTGCACTCCATAGGACGTGTCTATGGGACCGAAACTGTGATACGGACACAGAGAGAGAGAGAGAGAGAGAGGGGGGGGGGGGGGGGGGGGGGGGGGGGGGGGGGGAGAGAGAGAGGGGGGGGAGAGGGAGAGAATGTGTTAGATGTTTAGATTGCCACTGGCTTGAAAAATGTCTATATACACATAATAACACGATTCCAGGACTAAATATGATTAAGTCTGTACAAATAGAACAATCATCATTTGTATGTAGATATCACCTGTTCCGTGCCAAGTGATAAGTACTACTAAGGCTGCTAAGAGCCATTTAGAAATATCGGAAAATTGCCATAGATCTATAAAAAGTATAAATATACATGTAGATATTCTTAGACTACTGTTTTCAAGCGCAATGCACACTGTGAACGCATAAACTTTTGTTATAATCAAGAAGAAAGGTAGACTATATGCATGTATTTGTATCATAGGATGGTGGTATGGTCACAACAGAAATACCATTTAACAGGTAAAATCCCAATTATATAATATGTATATTTCCAAGACACTTGTTGATGTAACTATCGTCACAATCCGCGATGAGAGTCACGAGTAACATGCAGCACGAAAATAATTGCGAAGATCCGCCTTTGTCACTTTGCCTCGGATCGTAGTCATATGAACACTATTTCCCATATATCATGTTGTTTATTAAAAAGGATAGATGAAATGATATATGGTCAAAATCGGATTCATTAAAATGGGATGTCAATTTGACAATTGCTCGATTTTAAATTTCTGAAATCGGTCCATAAATAACTTATATACGGCTTTTAAAAAACCGCCTTATTTAGCCCAGGCGACCAGAATGAAAGTCTGCGGGGATGTGGCCCCTGAAGGGATGACTTCTGTGACGTATCAGGAGGAATCTGATTTTTGCCGATAGTCATAATTCAACGTAATTTCGCAACATTTTGATTGTTAATTTCACAAAGAAATCTCCAATAAACCAACTTAAATTTCCCATATATCGAATGTTTAGATATCCAACGGTAGCGTCCCATACTGCCTACAGTCCCAATCTGCCTACATCTTATAACAACATGTTACGGTCCAGTGATCAGGAAGTCAGGGTTATATGCTGACCTGTTCTACCTCTAAATAAATGAACTCAACCAAATTATCGGTTCCAGATATCTTTATTTCCTCTGCACTAGCTCATGGGGTAACATTTAATTCATATTAATTTCATTCTTAATATAGGCAACTCTGAATTATTGGACCTGAATTATAAATGGCTGGGAGAATGGAATGAAACTCTTAATGCTAAAATGAATTCCAGCTTGAAGTAGATTAAGTTAATATTGGGAATTGTTTTGAAATCAATTCAGATCATATCATATCTAACATCAGTTAATCCTTCTCTGACATGACTATTTGTTATGCTCAATAAACATGTTAGCTGTTTCTGTATAATTGTATAACTACATGAAGCTATTAGTAAAACGGTTAGTAAATGCAAGAATTTAGGTACTCTGACTTGAATATTTGTAATACTAAACAAACAGGTTAACTGTTTCTATATGAGTGTGACTCTGTCGTGATGTTAATAACTGGAAAATGGGTTGTTCCATTATGCTATGGGTAAAAAATCATTTCCCAAACTGCCTACACTATTTTTTGTAGGCAGAGTGGGGTGTAGGCAGATTGGGACTGTAGGCAGTATGAGACCTAACTTATCCAACTAGGTAATTCCGCAGATGACAATTACACAATTTTTACATAAACATGTCTTTTTGGCGATGTAATACACCTCATAAATTCATTTGGCGGCAGTGATAATCATCATTAATTAATTAACGAGACACCGGCGGAGTAGCTTTCTAGACGGCCTCGCCTGTCGCTTAGCACAGTCACGCCTCAGTGAGCACTTACAAAATTGTTGGCCCAGCTGATTGCGCTAGTGTTAAAATTGGTGAATTAAAATCGTTTTAATAATCAATTGCAAGTGTATATTGTCTCGATTTTCTGCTCAATTGATTCCGATGTACAATATACGTCGAGGTAATCATCTGTCAATCTTTATTTCAGTACTTAGAAGGCCTCAGGCCTATAGTACAAGATATACAGTGCACTGACATTTCATGAAATAATGTGATTTCTATGTACAAACGCATAAAAGATAAACATGGACAGGTTTTCAATTTCTTCTTTGTTTACACTGTTTAAAAGAAGAGACAATTTATGCTTATTTGGATTTACATAGTATTTTTCTTTGATATATTTCTTTCGGATGATGCTGTACAAAGGACAAATCAGTAAAAATCATCTGTCATTATTTAGAAAAATGCATTTCATCAGACCTTTAAGATGACATATTTCTCTCGCGATTGATATCATTTGTATTATTTGAGGAAAAATAAGTGTATATCATTAGAACATACTTAGTGATTCTTTAATATTATTATTCTTATATTTGGTTTCTGTGAAAAGTGATTGTCTGAATCATTAATAGATAAAAACACAGTTCAGTGCATCATAATTGACGAACTAGATTAACTAGTGGACACTAAATTTATTTTCCAACGTACATCATAAAGACATATTCGTAAACTAAATTATTGTGTTATGCGTTTGACATACAAAATGTTATTTTTTTCTGAGAAGTACAGTTGAAACAAAAACATTTGAAACATAATAGTTCATGAACTTCTTAAATGTTATAACGCCTAAGAAAGAAATGAGTATATACTCCGAAACATCGTATATTTTCGCATTAAAGAAGTTGTTATTGAGAACATCTTTCTGATTCTAGTATGCCGCTTAATAATATCCTGTTATAGACCTGTTATAGATCAAGCATATCACTACTGCCATAATCAACGTTATTGTAGGTTCTAGGTTACGGGTTTACAAAGTAAAAGTTATTCTTTCTACACGAGGGTCAGTGACCTAAATTACATCAAAGTGTAAAGCGTCCTCTTATTGCACTTTTGCAGGAAACGACGGGAGATGGCCTAGCATATTGTTCTCTTAAAAACTCATGATACACGACTCTTGTTAGTTGGCCAACACGGACGGAACAAGGAAGTCGTTAGCGGCTCCTCACAAACGACGTCTATTACAGCATTTTTATCAAAATTTAATTTGCACTTGAAACTAGATTTCTGGAAATGATAGATACAAAGATGTGTAGAAAGTTCCGGGTTAGGTCCGAAGTGATAGTACAGTATCTATTCTATTATACAGGCCCAATTGAAAAACAAAGGGAGCTTTTTTAGTCTAGAAACGCTTGACAGGCCCATTACCTCATCATTTGTTATATTAGATAAAGTAAACTTTACTATAGTTGTCAGACACTATTGGTTTGTGCATTTAAGTTTATATACGCACTCAACACTGAGTTGAAAATGGAAAGATGATGTTCGATGCAATAAATAAGGTATGGTAAATCTGTGTAGAGCGATTCTTTATATTTAAGTTGTTCAAGAGGCTTTGTAAATAAGCCATGTATCAACTTAAATTGCTTTGGTATTATAATGCATTGTTGACTGTGGAAAACTAACAATTGATACGTTTCGCATTGTTATATCATTCACAATTTAATAAATTCAATAAAACGAATATTATACTGTATTGCCAATGTATAAGGTAGAAAAAATACTGCCATGGCAAACAACCGCACGGACATATACAGACGATGAGGGTGACGTTCAAATCGAAAACTTGCTCACTACAAATCAAATGATAATGAATTTTGCGATTATTGTTTTTATTCTGGGTGTTGTTACAAATTCTAAACATCAAATAAGAAGAGAGAAGAAGCACAAAACTGTACTTATTTCAAATAAACACAATATAAATACAAAACATAATAAAAGTTAACTGAAAGAATGCATTGTTTAAACTATTTAAGTAGAGCAATATGTTATCACAATTCAAAACACTTTCCCTTTTTCGCTCAAATTACTAAACCACAATCATATTTGAGAAGGTAGAGTGTTTATCTCATTGTCCATTTCACAATATCAAGGTCCCCATTGCGAAATGTGACTAGCCGACTATGCAATAAACCTTTCAGTGTAGGTTCCACCCTACAGACCCCATTCAGAAGTCACGTGACGAGGGTAGATCCCCGATATGTCCTCCTAGATTCGCGGGTTGTCAGACAGGTGGACGGACATACGGACATACGCACATCTGACCGGTTGAAGCGAAGGGAATACTATATATATCGAATGAGGATACTGGTCGCACTTGATTCGTGTACTAGTTAGTTGGATTATCATTCTGCTTATAAACTCTTATATAAGGTAGGTTGACACTGACCTCGTTTTGGGACTGTTTTCTATTGTTGTTCAAATTGCTTGACATGTTTAGGATACTTCGGATAGTTAGAAACTAGTTTTACAATTGTCTAACGTTATATGTAATAAATGTAAATCATTTCGATATTGTAAACCATGGAAAGAAGGCAATCTCGTTTCTCTGGTTCTTAACGTCAAAACGACAACGAAAATGAAATGTCATGAAATATATTTGAAGAATGACTTGATAAGAGTGATGATTCATTGAAGACAATGACTTGCGGAAATTCAATCCGAAAACAGATTTATATAAGCTACCCGCATATTAGCCTCTGTGTACTGTGAGGGTGTGATATAGACTCGACCACAAGGGGCTGGTATACACGCCGGGTAGATTGCAACTCGTAGGGTGGGTAGATAAGCACTGGAGCAGAACTAGCGCAGGTATACTTACCTACGTACATAGGTACATGCACAGGGACATGAAGCATGTTTTTACTCACCTGTGACTAAAAGTGTCTATGTCATTGTCAATGTCGAATTGTCTCTGCATGCGGTGACTGAATAAACATTACGATTGTAAAATCTGATTTGTTCAAAACATTATAAATTGAAGATTATATGCATAATGAAAGATAATGTCGTGTTGACAACTTCTAGATAAACTTATTGAAACCAAATAGATTTAAGTACATCGATATTGCGATAAAGTATACTAATAATAATACAAAATGTTATCCTTGGTATGTGTTACTTGATGGAAATGACTAAAAGGAGAATGTAAGGGTTGTGGTTGTGAGTTCGTGTGGCAAACTTTACACCAGTTACCTTTTAAAATCAGATGAATGACGGAAATGATGTTTCAATCTTAGACTTCAAGAATAAAAACGTTACATCAATAAAAATAAAAAAACAACATAGTCTGAATTTATTAAAACCATTGAACATATAGGTTGTTGTAAGGGGATATATATGTATATTAGTATGTAAAGTAAATAACATGTCATGTTGACCAGTTATACGCAACACCTTGAGAAAATCCACCTTAATATGCTGAAAGACTTCAACTGAGTCATCATCATCATTCCCAAGGCCAAGAGTGTAATATTGGTTAAATAATACTGAATAGCATAACGTTTCTTTATTTAAATATTATATAATTAACCTATATCAACTAATACCGGTGTTATGCACAGAAACATTGGTCGTGATCCTGTTACAACGTAACTATGTAGATATGTATGTACGTAAAGAAGACGACGACAGTGGTATGCCCTTGAATATAGATGCGTATTCAGTTACATGAAGAAATTTGAGACACCCTCCATAAACGGTACCTTAAAGGGGCAGTAGCACTTTTTTTCGCTCAAATAAGTCGATGAAATGTATTTAAAAAATAATGTCACTAATAGTAAAACACCTTTCTCTCTTCGGAAAATCAAGTTAAAAAATGAATGTATATGGTTCTTTAAAGCCATGGGAATCGTTTTTGTAATTCGAAATAATAAAATGTGTTCACAATAAAATGGCGCACCATGCAATTTTTGCTTTACACGCCACATCGATAATTGGTTTGTGTAATAAGATGTTTACCCTCTAAAGTAAATTTAAACTACAAAAACTATCATTATAAATAGGAAATTGAAAAAATTGAAAAAAATATGTTTGCAAAAAAACGTGCTACAGCCCCTTTAATGCGATACAAGTGTGCGTTTTACTGGTTGTCTGAGATTGACATGTGATGTAGGATGTACACTGATGCTTCTGGTATATGGTACTGCACGTTTCAATGGGAGGATCGGTCGAAATATTTACATAATATATCTCAAACACAATGTCACCAATAATTGTGTGTGAAATTGATAAATATTGGCAATCGGTAGATACGGACAAGAAAGAACCTACAAGTGACGACGAGAACTACCGATGTTATAAAATCGGTGATTTAAAAAGTGTTTTCAAAATATTCAGTGTACAACTATCGATGTGTTATAACATCGGTGATTTAAAAAGTGTTTTCAAAATATCCAGTGTACGTTTACAATCTTTGTGTGAAACAAATGATAACATCTACGAATTAAACTACTTGTGTCAAAACTGAACATTGACTGAGTGACTGTAACACAAATCAAAATCATGTAAACGGAGTTCTATACAAAATAATAAGACATGTTTCTCGAGCATCGGCGCATCACTTTTATATGCGCGTGACAGCTTTTTACTGCAATTTAACGTGATAACTTGCGGCACAAATTTTATGAATCCAAAATTCATTGTTCCACGAATATATTGGTCTGCAGGAACGGATGTGTTTCTGTTTTGTACCACTTCAAGTCTATATGTTATGGTAAAAATGGTCGTTAATTCTTCCATCGAAAAACAAAAATAAAATCCTGTCGCTCTCGTCCCTCTTAAATAATGTGCCCGAGAAACATTTAACTTTTTTTATGCACCCAAAGTGGTCTGTTTTCAAGAATGTACTAGGACTTTCATTATCACTGTCGATAACTGTATCCATTTCAGGTGTTATATAATGATAAATCATGACCTCTATTTCAGACCATGTCCTACTACAGTACATACGGAGGCGTGTCTTTGGGAGTGGCAGTTCCCCTGTTTATCCTGGGCTGTCTGTGCTGGGGCTTCATGAGACGCTGCGGTAAAGAACGCTGGAAGCAAAACAACAGAAACAGTCGCCTTGCCTTACCACCCGCATCATCCAGTATGACGGGTCATGAAAATGCTGCATATCTGGCTAGCGTTTCCAACATGATGTACCCTCCAAACAGTAACTCTCGTAGCACCTCACAGTCACGTGGCACGAGCCAATCAGACGTGTATGTTATTCCACCCCCTGCTGTTCTTCAACCACCCCCCTCATATTCAGAATGTGTTACTCCTTCTGAACCTCCACCTCCCTACGTTCCATAAGGTCAAGGTCGAGGTCATCAGGTTGGATAAGTCTCGGATATGATGGTTCCAGGGATTACTGTTTATGAGATAATCAAGACACTCGTGTGCAATAAATTGTGAAGTAATGGCAAACTACCCATCCTAGCTTACCCAGGGTTTTATATATGCTCCGTTACTCTCCACTATATCACCCATGGGAAACTCTGTCAGTGAAATCTGTACTAAAATTACCCGTGGCGTGATTAAGTCAGTAACCAAAGAAAATACTCAATACGATAAGACGGAAATGGTCAAGGGAGATAAGCAGTGACGGATGGCTAACAAAATGACCTTGCATGCTTTGCAATAAAGTGATATGAATTGTGATTGGCTCGCAGGTCCTAGTTGCGTAGCGGTTTGATTGGCTCACGCCGGCCAAGGGTGGATAATTTGAGTACAGTTTTCTCTAATGAAATTTCCCATGGGTGATATAGTGGAGAGTTACGGAGCATATATAAAACCCTGAGTAACCGAGGATGCAAACTACCATGTTACTAATGCTGATGTGTGAACTGATTCTTACTGACCCTTCAAAGATGAAGGGATTCTATATTGTATCTTCACTGTACAGTATTCAGTGACCCATTCATGGTTGATGGTTTTAAGCCATTTTCATAATCAGAACTTGTATATACTGTCTCTGTGCTTTCAATTTTTTCAAGTTCATACAAAATTTCTTTATATCTCCATAAACAGATGTTAATATGGTGTAGGCTGTTTGTATCAGCATTTAACCACATTTTATATAGATATGTAAATATGTAAAAGAATGTGCTATTATGATATTACATATAACCAGTGTCTTTCTTCCCACAAGTGGGATGTTAAACAGTTCATAACAGCTCCAATCTAAATGGATTTACATCAAAAGTCCTTTATTGTGTTGAACAATATATCCTAATTATTCAAATTCATTAAGGTTGAAGCAGCTCAATATAACACTGCAAAAGATGCATTTTGCTAATTGACGGTGGTTCTGATTGTATTGCATATTTATAGTATATTTATATTTTATTGTTGATTGTAATATATTCAATTTCATGTTTCTATCCAATGTGAGCTCAATGTCAAGATGGTTAAGGTGATTGTATCATTTTGGAACTCAAAATTTAAAAAAATTTAAATGTAGTGATGAATGGTTAATTTTACAACACTATCTTTTGAGGTTTTCAAGTCAATCTATAACTAAAATAGACCAGGCAGTTTATTTCAAATCGCTTTATGGACAAACATGAACATGTACAGCAAATACCGTTAGTTGCTATCATTAAGTCTACCATATTATTATCTGTTTTTTCTTTCTTATGAAGTCACAGCAGGTTGACATCCTCCATTTTAATTGCATATTACCAGGAGTAATTCCATGTGCTTTAAGTCACAAATTTTGCAAAATGATGCGGAGGCAGGTGGTACAAAAGAGGAAAGGAGTCCTGTTGTTTGAAAACTCAATAGAGAACCTTAAGAATTATGAACAATATTGCAAATGTTGCCTTGCCAACATGACACAATCACTTTAGCCAATTCTGCATGTATATACAGATCTTCATTTTTCAAAATAAAATGTTAATAATTTAATAATGGACAAAGACCTCTTCTATCACACTGGTTAGGTGAGATTTAGATATAATTTACTGCTGCTCATTAAGTACTGTTACTCATTATTCTAGTGCTGAAACCTTTGTGTTATAGTAACATATTGATGACGTCAGAATCATCAATATATTTATGATCCAAGATGATCTTGATGTCAAAGATGAATTGCTCAGATTACACAATCAGCAATACATCTATTTGAATGGATTGTTTGATATAAGCACAATGACAAATGTTCTGATCCTATTTAATCAAGAATTGACGGTCAGTTTCAAAAATGAAGATTTCAAAGCAATATTCAAACTCTTGTGATGAAAGCAAGAATGCAACAAAGCGAAAAATTATAAGATCATATTCCACCAGACTCACATAAAGGGAACAACATACAATGTCAGATTTTATTTCAGTCCATAGCAAAAAAGGAAAATGATACAAAACAAACATAAATATATAAATGAATGCTGGAAAATGTGCATTATACAGAGAAATAAATTATCAGATATTTCAAAAGAGAGAAAATATAGTTCATAGTGACAAATAGAATATATTCACTGAAAAAATATAATCTTCAAGAAACATCAGAAAACCCATTAATATCCTTTGATATCAGTTTTAAGTTGAGGCAATTATTTTTTTCCCATAATAAAGGTCAGTGACAGTGAATGTTATTGGACCAAATTTTGAAAACAGCTACTCTCTATAAATGGCAAATGTAAATATAACTAATGTGCAAAATGATTTTATGATTTGACATTTATGTACAGTATACACAGTAAAACAAATGTAATTTCCATTTCTGATATTTCAAATTAGACTTGAGTTGGTGTTCTCTAAACTACTACAACAAGGATTTTTTAGTATCAATTTAAGAGTTAATTCATCCTTTCAAGACAGGTCAATACATACTGAGCACAACAATGTGCCACAAATGATCAGATATTGTATTCTTTTATCTGCATTTAAGATGAAATGATATTAAATCAACTTGAAATTATGATCTCATCAGAATGGTCAGTTGACAAGCGCCACACATGTCAAGTATATAATAGGTTAACCATTTCTTCATAATATTTAACATTTACAACTGTTACATAAAGATAAGAAACAATCGTACTGGCCTCAGTAACTAATATGTTTTTGAAAAATAAACAACTCCTCAATAACTAATGATTTGGTACAAATAACCTATAATTGAAAATCATTCAAGACAAATATGTTTAGATAAAGTGAAAAATAAATACACAAAGCATTTTAGAAAGAATGCTACCAAAACATATTGCAATACAATTCCACTGAAATACTGGCTATGTGTCAAATCATACAAAAATTTACAAAAGTGGAATGAAGTGTAAGCAATGCTTAAAAAACACAAAATGAAAGTCCCATTGTCTTCAATGAAAACATTTTGCTATTAAGCTATATACAAAGAGTATTTCAGAGTGTGTAAAAAAAACAAATCTTCCGGAAACATTTTGCTGTGCTGGTGGATGTGGTGAACAAACACTATAATAGTTTTGTCTTGTATTTCATGATTTAAGTTGTGATAGTTAAGCTCCAGTGGAGAATAGAAGTTCACTTTGAGTCTGCACTTCAACATACCTCATCAAGTCAAGCCATCCACCATCAGTATCACACCTCCCTCCAACCTCTTGAAATTAGTCAATACCACCTTGTCAGTGCCAGATCCAGAAGGATTTTTTCATTTGACGTATAATTTCGCATGTACATTTTGATGAAATGCTCACATTCCCACCCACCCCCCACTCAAAATATACACTCTCCTTTCAAAGTCCAGTTCTAAACATACCGTTTCTAGTATTCTTCACACTCAGTCTAAACGTCAGTCAGAGGTACTCCTTTCTGTCACATGCATTCCAGGGTAAAGTATACAAAGGGTGGACTTTCAGGTAAGTTTAATGATTAAGTCCCTTTTAACATCCACATTTATCCAAATTATACACAACATTTACAGACACATCCTTGCAGTCTTTATATGACCTTCTCAGACTACCCATTCATGTAAAACCATTCACAACAAATTCATAACACTTTACAACAATACCAACGATGATTCCGCTTTCTACAAAGTCGTTCTGCTGATTAGTAGACTGTAGGTTTAACATTATATACAGCATTTATAGTTGTGTAGCTCTTGCACAAATGCACCTTAAACTAAAGGTGACTGATCATCGGCCCATAAGGATAAGATTGAGTTCCATATAGACTGTGTGCAAGTGTACCTAGGAGATCTCTGGAACCACAGTTATACACTGTTGAAGAACATTATCCACTGTCCTCTGTCCTATATAGCTAGAGCATCTGGCTGGCTTCCCCTTATGGATATCCTGGTGCTTGTTCTAGATCGATTTCCCTGAGGATATAAACAACATGTTTTTCTGCTTTAGCATATGATGCCATACCAATCTGTATCAAAATCTACTTATACAATTCTCTCTGCAAGAACATAAATAATTTATAAACATAAATCATAAACTCTTTGGCTAGAATTACCTTTGAAATAAGTTCTACAGAGTAACTTCCCTTGAAAAGAATAATAACCTGTTTATTTCCAAGCTTGAGTATCACAGTGGCGGCTCAAATGGGGAGATTCAGAGGGTTGAAACCGCCACTGAGTATTGAGTTTGTAAATCACACACAGCCATCTTTCAACACTTGAGCATTTGAAATGAAACATTAAAGGGCATAAGGCCATTGGTTAACCCTGGCATTGTTAAATCAAACTCAATCCTTCTTGCAAGCTCAAGGGAAGTAACTCTTTTTCACTTAAAAATATCAATCTTAACACATTTTTACATCTTTAGGTTTCAAGGGTGTGACACTTATTTGAGGCACCAGAGACACAAAACCTACAATCTATATCCAAATTGTCAAGAAGTCTGTACACAGGAGTTAAGCTATCTAATGCTTATACAGCCTTACTCTGGTCACTATTTTTTTGTGTATCCATCGGGATTCAAAAGCTAATCCTGTGAGAGGGGGGATAAGCTAACCACTACACCACTGTGCTCCGAAGTAGCCAGACTCCAAAACAAGTTTAAGTTCATATTCTGAACTACATATTAATTAGATTAATTCAATCTCAAACACAGCAATGGACGTACAATCAAGAGACGACCGATACTGAAAGACCCACCTTCCTAAAGAAGCAGCAGCACAGACAGTGGACCCACTTGAGGCCGAGTTGCATCTCTCCGCAGAAGACGATCTCATAGTACTTGACGAAGGCGGAGGTGACGAACATGAGCCCCAGCACCATACTGACCGTCAGGAATATGTGCACCTCATGGATGTGGGAACCAGGCTGCAATAGTAGCAGTTGTCATAATGTTATATTTAACAATCTTCTCTAGATAAACCAATCTGGAGTTTCACATATAAAACAGTTGAAAACTCCATTTGTCAAAAGATACTTCTCAAGCTTAGATCAAAAAGAAAATCAAAAGCCAAGCAAATCCACAACATTATAAATCTACAAGCAAATATTTCAAGTATCCTTCCAATCTCATTTAAATCAGATTGAATATAACACTCAAACCTCACTGTATATCAGATCTGAGTACTGCACCATAGAGATCATGTCAGGTGACCATACACTCCAGTCAATCAGCAACGAGGACTAGAAAGCCATTGGACCGATTTTAATTAACATACGAAACATGACATTCAATGCCATATCTAAGAAGGCCTCAGTGAAGTGAAAGGTCATAGTGAGGTCACCTGACATGACCTCTGCAGTGTAATACTCAGACAACAAACACAGTCTGATTAAAATCGAAGGTTTTCCGTGGAATAAAAATTGCAAAATAGTGCATCTACCGGGATACGAACTCATATCGGTAGTAGGTTCCACGCCAAACCGTCTGAAAACAGCCCGTAGACTTGCGTGTTCGAGCGCAATGTCAGGTAGCCAATCAAAAAACGCCCAACAAATGCTTTCGGTGCGAGAAGCTAGGGGCAGATAATTCCAAACAGCCATCCTTTGATCTGTACCAAATGCTTTCAACACAGTGACCGTTTAAAAACTACGTTGTGATTGGTCAGCTATTTGACTTGGCTTTGGCTGTGCTAAACTGGTTCGGAACATGCGCCAATACGGGGTGTTCTCAGACCTTGTGGCGAGGAATCTATAGAACCTGTTCGTATCCCGGTAGATGCATAACTTTGCAAATTTTATTCCTCGGAACAAGGTCGATTTTAATCAGACTGACAACAAACATTGTACGAGTGAAGCATTCTATCCGATACAAAGTGACATCGCGTCAAGGATATTTATGAGAACACATTTATGTTCCTATAATGAATAGCGTGTCTGCTAAGTAGTTATCCTTCACTTCACTGTTTACATGGTGTTGTTTTTATTACTAAATACTTCAAGGTGTATGAAGTTTGGGGTCTGTGAGTTCTAGACTGGGCTGGTCATCAATTGAATATTTGCTCTAGGACTGGAGGACAGACTAGTATTGAGGGGGGAGACTGACCGGGTACTTGGTCTTGTCTGTCCAGCCGAGACTGTAGCCACAGATGAGGAAGATGGTGAGGACGGTGTACACACTCAGGGTCAGCATTGTCATGTTGTAGAACCGGTACACCTGCAAAGTTCAAGAGGGCAATATCCTTGACATTAATATGTGGCACCAGATTGAAGAATAAATACACCTCCAAAATTTAGGAGGACAATTTCCCTCGGATTTATATGTGGCACAAGATAAAAGAACCGGTAATCTTGCACAATTTAAGAGGTCAATATTCTTAAGATTTACACGTGGAAGCACCAGATTGAAGATCTGTACACCTACAAAATTTAAGACAGTAACACCTGGCCACACAGGTAAGTTAACATCAGCAATATCTTCAAGTTTTAAATGTATAAAATGTTGGACACATTGTCAGGTAGGTAGATCAGTCAAAAACAGAACAATTATAGACAGAACTTAGATTTTCAAGAAAATAAAAACATTGAAAAGAAAGTAGACAAAATATGTTTCATAATTGTTTATCTATGACAATATGTACCGAAAGAATTTCACCACCAAGTTCGTGATAAAACAAATTGTGGAAGATGTTTTACTCACCGTTGAAGAACGTTTGCTGATGGAGGCTCTGATAGCTGTACTGCCTGTTAACACCATCTGTAGCAGAGATACCTTCTTTTAGGAACATCATCGTATGTACTATAGAGTGAATTGTTTATCACCGCTTCAGAATATCACAGCCATTAGTGGCGATACTGTACTATAAATGCACTCCTTGTACATGATTGGTACACAAAGTGAACATTTTCTCAAAATTAGAGCCATTGGCTCTGAAGATCAGGATTTGTTATTCATTATCTCTAGGGAAAAGATTAAGATATCAAATAATAAGGTTAGGCCTCAAAATAGCAACCAATTTCGGAGCATTTGCTCCCTATTTTCTCAGTTTGCTTCCTGTAATTTTCAGTTACATTTTATCTAATTTTTAAATTAAATACAGAATATGTATTCATTGACTCACTTATAGCATATAGATAAACATGGTATTTATCAAAATTACATCAACAAGGACATAGAACACAAGAGAATAATTTAGACTGTAAGTGTTTTAGCTTTAAATATTTTGAAATTTTAATTATGTGAATTCAATTGAATTGACAAACAGTTATTAGATTTTCTTGAACTTACAATTATTCCAGCAAATATCCCTGTCCCGTAACAGTTAGTACTGTCTAAAAAGATGACATTCCCATCTTTGATATCGTCTGTCATTGGCACTATAAACACCTCCAAAGTGCCTGTGAGACAAGATAAAATCATCTAGATGTGTTAATAGTAATCATAGCAATTGATCAAATGAAAGAAATACCTATGACTGTATGACTTTGTGACAATGTACTTTAATTTTGATCATAAACATTCACACATAAACATCACAGGAGTTTCTGCAGGACAAAAGAAGCACACATAAAATCATCAAGATAAGCTAAGATTGAACGGTAAAGGAAGATGTTATTTGACTCTGGTCTTGTTTGATACCTACATTATAATATTGAATTATCAATTTCTATCTAATCAAGCTATCAATGAGACACATCTTGGCCGACCTTGATAACTCAAGCTCTAGTGCGAGTGCACTCTAAACTTGTAATCTATTGTCTGTATGATAATATAGCCATTCAACATGTCTTACAAACATGATTATTCAATATCACTTAGATAGTCAAACACTTCAAATATGTAGAGGAAGAACTTGAAACTGAAGTTGGGGAAAATAATTTCATCATACAATTTAGGACAATAAGATAGGATATATTTATCACTGCAGAGTTAATGTTGAAAGCAACAACAGAATTTGAATCTAACATGTCCTACAAACATGATTATTCAATATCACTTAGATAGTCAAACACTTCAAATATGTAGAGGAAGAACTTGAAACTGAAGTTGGGGAAAATAATTTCATCATACAATTTAGGACAATAAGATAGGATATATTTATCACTGCAGAGTTAATGTTGAAAGCAACAACAGAATTTGAATCTAACATGTCCTACAAACATGATTATTCAATATCACTTAGATAGTCAAACACTTCAAATATGTAGAGGAAGAACTTGAAGCTGAAGTTGAGGGAAATAATTTCATCATACAATTTAGGACAATAAGATAGGATATATTTATCACTGCAGAGTTAATGTTGAAAGCAACAACAGAATTTGAATCTAACTTTTTCAAAGTGATGATAATGAAAAATTGAGGAAATGATTTGGTTCAGTAAAATAAATATAATATTTATATAACAGTATGATTGTCTTTGTCCAACTTCCTATGCAAGTCATAAATCGCGCTACTTTTCATCACTGGCTAATTTAAGATTTGTTGCATTTGCTTAACTTTTATGTGTAGCAGCACATTGCATCTGAACTTCAGTGTGCTCAGACAACCAGGCACATAAAAGTTAAGGAATGCAGCAAGGCTTAAATTAGCCAGTGATGGAAACTGGCACGAGTTATGACTTGCGAAAAAATGAAAATGAAATGAGACAAAATTGATAGAACACTAAATATTGTGTAGTTTTTTGTTAATGAAGTCAAGAGGACTTGTAAGACTACATATCTATGAAGTTGCATTCATAGTAATAGAGACAATACACCATTAAACAAGTGACCCAATTACTTTAATACGACAATTGATTTTATAGTCATGATGAATTTCATTTCAAACTTCAGTGAGAAAAATTCCCTCTTAGTAAAAGAGTAGGAAAAAGCATCAGTTTCTCATTGCATAAACAATGTATGAAACATGCTTCAATACTTGCCAAAACAAAAGTATCATTTCCAGACATTTTGTCAATTAAATGGCAAAATTTAAGAAAAACCTCCTAACCTGAACCAAAAGTTGACGGTCTGGCCTTATTTCCAACACTGCATATGACATTGTAACTAGAGGATACGTCCATTCATATTCAGGGGTAAAGTCTCTATTTCAGAGATGAATCATGTGGAGATGAATCACCAATGACACACTCTGCAAGTTTAAACAGAATGAGCCAGTGGGAAACAGTTTACTACAATTCACAGAGAAACCACTAGTACTAAGGAGGAGGATTTACTCTACAGACACCAACCTAATAATGTTGTGATAAATCCGCTGATGATTTCAACTATTCCAATAACCTTAGGCCACCTCTTCTCTGGTCCGATGGGGCTCCTTTCACTCTGATAGTACAAGTCTGGACGTAGCTCGTCAGATGAAATCTCGTCAATTTGACGATCATACTGGATATTCATCCTGTATAAAGACTTCTTGCAAGCTGAAAATAGAATATAGTTCCTCTCAGTTTTAATAATAATAATATGTCATCTTGTATAGCGCTCTTATCAAACTACTCAGCAGTTTCTCAAGGCGCTGACATTATTACCCTGACGGAATTGTATTTTCGGAGCAGCCATAAGCACTTCACAAAACCACCCGTTAATTCAGGTACCCAATTGTACAGCTGGGTCGACCTGGTGCAATGTGGATAAAGTGACTTGCCCAAGGACACAACACAGAGAGAGACCCAGGTTACAAATTGTAGGTGCCTCCACCGGGATTCGAACCCGGGTCGTTGGCGTGAGAGGCCAGCATGCTAACCACTACATCACTGTGCTTCACACACAGCATTTGTAACATAATGCTTCTGAATCAAATGAAAGTATGTTCAATGAAAAGTTCATTTCATTATTGTATATGTTATAACTGTTCAAGATATACGATTACGTATTTTTACAAAAAGATTTTTTTTTCTTACAGATCTAACTTTATACAACATCATCACATCAATTATCATTCTTGTAAAAACATCTTGGCTATATATTGACAAGTACAAAATAAGCAGATAATAGATGAAAATACAATAACATATGATTAGACATGCTTTTGATTAAGTTAATTGAAATCAAATAGACTGAGAACACTGTCACACAAATTTATGGATGATCAACTTCTTTATTTTATCAATGAAATACTGGGATTTATCAGTGACATAAACTGTCCATCAAGCTACAGTGAAAATGTAATATACAGACATTGTATTGGTCAAGATAAGGAAGATATCCTCTATGTATCATGTAACCATGGCAACATAGAAAGTTATACCATCATAAACATGATAAATGGTCTCTATAGAATCTATACCAAAATGTCGCCATTGTTAATTAGAAGTTGATCATCTGTAAAATCCCTCTGAAATCACTGTTTACATTCAGAACCAATTCAAAATAGCGAGGATCGACACAGTCAGAGAGGCAATACAACTGTCTTCTGATTGGCTTATCTGATTAGCCTGCAGTACGTTAAAATTTTAGCACTGAAAATGCGAGGGTTGACGTCAAGGGCGGAAGGAGAAGATATGGAAATCTTTTCGTTACGCCTGTGACGTTGTGAAGATGACGGATTAGAGCCTACCACTCATTTTGTATAATCAGTCCCTTCCTGTCATGAATTTCATTTATGATAAAAAAATGTTATGTATTTCATGAAAATGATACCGGTATAAAGATGACTGAAATTTAGAGTATATCAGATTTGTAAGCAAAACAATATTAAAAAAATGGCCTGTCTTAACAGTTGTACCAAATCAGGGTTGACAAGTATAAAATGTAAATATTCATGGCCAAAAACTATGTCAAACCTCTGCAATGATGGTGGCAGCATTTTATTCTCATTTTATTCCTTGCTTGGCTTGCACAGCACACTAATTTTTTCATTGCCAGCAAAATATACCAATTTATTATATGACGAGCAGTGAAATACTTGGATTTATCAGTGAAATAAACTGTCTATCAAGCTACAGTGAAAATAACTTATATTTTCACTGCGAACGGTGACTGATATAAGTTGACGTCATAAATCAATGGTCTCGAGCGGCGATGGTTTATGACGTCATAGTGTTACTGTGGTGACGGGCTGTTCCTTGCGCCCGCTTGGCGTGAAAACGACCCTTTTCGGACGTAATTACATCGATAATATCATATAATAAATAGAATATCCATCAATTCTTGACAAATACCATGTTTATCTCATCTCGTGAGGCAGAAAAGTTATAAATTTTCACTCGTGGCTGCGCCACTCGTGAAAATATAACCTTTCTACCTCGCTCGATGAGATAAACATGGTATTAGTCAAGAAAAGACAGATATCCTCTAATTATCTACTAGTAGCCTACAACTTGTCCCTTGAGCATGCTTTTGAGAGTTGATATGTGCACTTTATAAATATGCACTATTATTATTATCATTTTTAACTTCATACCTTCATAGAACTTAGAAGGAAAGATGATAAAAACCAGATGCTGTGTAAATTTTGAGATTTGGGGGAAAAAGGGTGTACTTCAGTTTACCAGACGCTATTAATTATCAACTACATGTCACCACCAACCCTTAAGCTAGACAAACTAGCCCTAAAAGATCGTCGAAAGGTAGTCTAACTGGAATCCAAGGACTAAAAGGATACTATGATCGATGTGCACCCGGTAAAATGCAATCTATCCAAAACTAGTTGTTGTCCTGTTATTTTGCGTTGAATATAACATAGAGATGGGCCCTATTACTTTGAAAATGTAACATGTCAATGTTTATTCCTTTAAAGTCAATAATTTGAGGGTTTCAAGTCAAAATTTCACACATTTGGATGCCGGAAATAGGTTAGTTTAATCATCCCACCCAGTTCTTCAGAATAGGTCGATCAAGGTAGGTTTTTCTGTGTTGATTGGACTGTTTTACACGGATTTATATTTATAAACAATGATTGGAGATATCAGGCCTCAAAATAGCAACCAATTTAAGAGCATATGCTCCCTGTTTTTTTCAGTTTGCTCCCTGTAATGTTGAGTTAGGAGCACACATGCTCCTTGGCATTTGGAGTCCACTTAACAAATTCTGTTTCTTCACCAAAATTAACCATTATCCATAAAAAAAATTCAAAATGGTATTGAATATTACAGCGGGTGCCCATATTATTACGTACATGTGACGTAATCCCATAGACTAACATGTTAAATAGCTCTTGCAGGAATAATTTTCATAAATTAAGTAAAAGTCTCTTTTCTGTCACATTTTGCAGACAGATTGCTAATCATCTCGGCTATATGTACATAATTACCAGTTATCTATCAGTTCATTAGTTTTCGAATGACACTTGGTTAAACATTGTATATTCAACTTTTGATTCTAATGTCCCATTGACGACCATGTTATACCTAATCGGTATGTTGTATATGTGTTGTTTGATAAGAGGTTGTTTTCTTAATAATTATCAGAAAAAAAAGATGGAAATTATGTATCTGTAGCTAAGATGATTTCCTATATTTTGGTAAAGAAATCCGAATTTATTGACAAACAATAACTCCATGAAAATTATTCCCACAAGAGTTAATTAACATGTAAGTGAGATTACGTCTGACGGTCACATGTACTTAATAATATATGGCCACCAGCTGTAGATAGCTTACAGTTTTCTGCTTATAATCATTAATTTAAAACTACTCTTAGCAATCATTTTTTTAGGCCTATATGTGTTCCTTGAAATTGTCTTTTGCTCCTAAGAATAAAACGTTAGGAGCATGTCCGCTCCTTGAAAAATGTTTTACTTTGCGACCTGGATAATCCCAAACTGAAGTGTGTGAAAGAAAACAAAGACCACTCCTTAGGAATCCAAGGCTTAGTTTATTTAATGTTAAATTATCTAAAGTTTTCAAAAGTAAGATTAGTATTAGTAACTCGCCGTGATGAAAGACAAACGCTGATTCAGACTCATTTGGTACAAACGCCTGAAACGAACGAGGTCCGCCTGACAGTCACAGTGACAGCGGATTCGGAGACCAGACAAACTACCATTGACAATTCACTAATCTTGTCATCAATTCAATACATTCACTTACCTTTGTTTTCAGATCACAATCGTCAGATAATTATGATGACAATTTTCTATGTATATAAAAGCAAAAGAACGTTACTATGCAGCAACTTTATCATAAGATTGCTTATCGCTCATTCGGCATGGGGGCTGCCATTTTGTTCTCATGTGACATCTCGCTCATAGTAGAAAGACAACTTATCATTTTTGTAATAACATATATTGAACAAACTAAAACATATCAGTAACATTTATAGACTAATTAATGTAAAATCGATTATTAACTAATAAGTTATCAAGTCATATTATAAAACGTTTATATTTGAACTCAATGACTTATTCCTTTCGCGTAGAAGGAGTATTACAATAAACAGTCCATAAGAAAATAGTATAAAACATTTCCTGTTAAACATACACATGGTGGTGATATCATAACACGCAAACGATCAACATGCTAACATTCTGTCCTACTTGTGCTAATGTGTTGATTGTGGAAGAGGGACCAAAGTGTTTACGTTTTGCCTGTAACACGTGCCCGTACATTCAGAACATTACGAGAAAGGTTTGTGTGATCACTCATTAGAATTTAGAAATCGACCCACTCTCTACAGTACTGTCTCAACTCAAGTGTTGTTTGTTGACAGTAGATCTAACATTCTTTTGTATAGGGCTAAATGAAATGCAATCTTGGTAGTAGCTTTGATGAAAGTGTAAGATACACATAATAATTAAATGGTAAATATGATTGAAATTCATCAATATCTATATCAATAATATATAATAAAGTATAGGCTATAAAAAAATTGTGATCAACTCTGTCAACTGCAGATGATGCAACAAACTCCCAATCAAAACATAAATTTCAAGTAATACGTTGAATGTTGAGGTAGAAATATAAAATTAATGTTATTTTAAAATATAAAAAAAATAATTATCTATTAAATTCAATATGCAACTGCTAAATTAACAACTATTGATTGAGCATGAATTTTTTAGATAATTTGAATTGTTCTGTTATCTGTTCTGTTAAGAAAAAAATACCAGTCTAATTACATGGGAGTGAAAAAAGTTTTTCTCAATAATTAAACACCAATAAAGAGAGCTATGGTTCCATCAGAGTATTTTTTGGGGTTCCAAAATAAATATATGGGGACAATTCTGATTACATGTAACCTCGAGTGATTGGACACAAATCAATGTGGACAATAAAAATGTTTGAAAATTAATAAAACGTATGATCTATTTTCCCATATGAGCTTTATCTAAAATAAATTGGAGACAATTCGTCGGGGAAAATGTTTTGATGACTATCTTGTCTCATTTAGTGAGTACATCAGGAATTTTGACAGTCAGCGAGTGTATGCCGTTTTCGGACATCTGATTGGTCGATACCAAAAAGGGATATCCCAAGCTATTTATGTAACTTCCGTTGACCCACAATATTACAAAAACGCAAGGACAACGTATACATTTTGTTGGTAGCCGGTATGACTTTTTCAAATTATCAAATTGTCAACTTTTTCATAACATGCAAAAAGAAGTTCAGGATAGAGATAGATTTTAAGCTTAAGAGTGAAGTTTGTATGATATACAAATCTTAGGAAGTTTCACACGAAACATGTTATTCTGACCGCTAGCGGAGACCTTCCCTTTGTATTGATGATGTCACATGGCTACAAATATCATGAAAAACTACCAGAATTTGAGCCGTTCGAAAACCAAGTGCGTCCGAAAACCAAGTACTTGACGATAGATAATATAGTGTTGAAGGGTGATACAGAAGAAATACAGGAACATTTATTTCAGTAAAATATTACATTTGTAAAACTTGTGTCATTGTGAAAAAATGTTGTTTTAATGATAAGATTAATATTTTTTAAAATCACATAGAGTAAAGTCCTCAAATTTCGTCCATTTTAACGGTTGACCTCGCTTGCCGTAATTCTTACCCTCACTGGCCTCACTCAGCACTTCTTGGTCAACAATCAGCCCGAGGCGAAGAGTCTTTGTTATAAGAAAAATGATTTGCTGATATTCTAAGGGGGGTAACTCTTATGAATAAAATAGCGTAAAAGCAAGGGTATGTGCGTGTTATTTCGTCCACCAATCTTGTAATTTCGTCCGCACAGTTTTAAGTATCAGAGACACTGTATTATAATTTCGTCCACCTGTTTATTTTGTTTTCATGTCTCCCGGGCGGGAAGGTCGTGACATAACAGCTTCGCCATGTTGTATCAACCATTCAACATTGCTGTATGTATCATGTGACTAATATCATGTGACTGCTATTCTTAGTAAGAAAAATAACAAACGAGACAACGATTGAGTAGGACAGGCTGTAAATTCACCTTTATTTGAAAAGTGGACGAAATATCAGGACTGGACGAAATTGAAGGACTTTAAATACTCTATAGTTCTAAATATTTGTGTCTGTGAGTATCGACACTGAAAAGTTCTCAGGTGACTATCCAAGTATTGTCAGAGGTCAGCAAGTACAGGCCAAATAAATGCAGAAAAAAATACACCTAAAATTCAAAATTTTATTATTTACATTATGTACATTTATTATGTACATTTTAAAATTATTTTTGGGAGTTCAGGAGGACAAATAGATAGTGGTATTATTTTGGTGCAAACCGTTCGATGATGTCTTGTTTGTTAGGAGTTTTGAAAATATTTATTGATATCTCACTATTTTGTGCTCCAAATGAGAATTCTGAAAAGGTTCCCTTTTAAAACATTCATTTTATGTTATCTAATATTTATAATTTCCAATATATGCGGCTTGCCAAAAAAACAACATTTACATGATTTTACGGTTCATGTTTTTACAGTTAGTTTCGCTACAGTATAACAGACCATTGTTACTTACCGGGTAGTCTAATGATAAATCTTTATTACTGTGTGGATATTCTATCAATACTGCCTGTCAAACTTAAGAAATATCTAAAATGATAACTATGCTCATTTAGGGCCTCCTCATAAATATAACAGCACTATAACAAGGATAGTTATCATTTTAGGTTTTCCTCAGTTTGTCGGGCAGTAGGTATGTTTTATTATTAAAATAATTTTTTAAAATTTATTTCTATCTACACAAATGTATTCTGTATATCAGTATGTTTGTATTTTATCTACATGACATCCTGATATATTTCTCTTGTCGTGTCCAGATCTCACACAAGAAGTACCCCAAGTTGAAGGAGGTGGACGACGTACTGGGCGGAGCTGAGGCCTGGGAGAATGTCGACTCTACACAGGGTGGGTCACGTTGTGCTAGTTTTGCTCAATGGATAATCAGATTTCGTGACTTAAGGAGGTTCCTTGCTTTTGTTTTTGCACACCCATATTGATCTCTATTATCTAGATTGATGTTTCAGACCACTTTGAGGATTGTATTTACTTTAAATTCACATGATGGCATTAGAATTGATCATGGAAACATTTTTTTGAAAGGTTCAATGAATAATATCATGTCATAGCATTTGACATTAGGCTTTTTGCTTTTTCAACTTAATCTCAAGAACCAATGGCTTTAGAGAGCTGAATTTTTTTTTCAGACTCCTTTGCAAATGTAGTTAATGGTAGTTAATTGTAGATTCAATGAGACTATGTCCCACAAAACAAGGCAATAATTGGCCATGTCCTAAAATCATGTTTTGTCATCTACTCTAGAATTAAAAGCCTTTGAATGTTGAAATCCTTAATGAAGACTTCTTGACCAATGCGGATTATAAAATTTAGATTTGTTAACCTATAAATACTAAACCAAAAAAGTCAAGGATCATTTGATTTTTTTTTTAGATTTAAATTTTGAATACTATACTGATGGACCTCATTGTAACCAAAAATATTGAACCAAAATAATTGCAAAATCAAAATTCATAACATGATGTCATAATTGACAAAAATCAAATAGTGCATGTAAATTTTTTTGCTTAGTATATTTAGAAACTTTAAATTTACAACCTAATAATAGAATTATTATGTCCCCCCAATTTTTTTTCGGGAGACATAATTTTTTCGCCTCCGTCCATCATTCTGTTATTCCGTCATTCCGAAATGCTTTCTTTTCCGGTCCATATCTAAAAAAAGATTCTATATTTTTTCACGAAACTTGGTATATGGTTAGACCAAGTGGTGGAGTGGTGCCTTTTGCTATTTTGGTTATTCGGAATTGTTTTTTCTGGTTTCCATGGAAAAAATTTGAACTTAGGGCAAATTGGGGGTAGGGACCTTTTCCGGCCTCTATTTCAAAATCTATCTAGTATTTCTTTACGAAACTTGGTATGTGGTTAGACCTAGTGGTGGAATGGTGCCTTTTGCTATTTTGGTTATTCTGAATTTTTTTTTTTGGTTTCCATGGAAACAATTTGAACTTAGTGCATATTGGGGGTAGGGACCTTTTCCGGCCTCTATCTCCAAAACCGTTAAATATTTTTTCACCAAACTTTGTATTTGCTTAGACCTAGTGATAGAGTGGTGCCTTTTGCTACTTTGGCTATTCTGAATTTTTTAGCTCATCTGGCCTGAAAGGCCCGATGGGCTTATGGCATGGGATGGCGTCTGTCCGTCCGTCCGTCCGTCCGTCCGTAAACTTTTCGCTTTTTCGACTTCTTCTCCAGAACCAATGACTCCAGAGAGCTGAAATTTAATGTACAGACTCCTTGGCTGAAGGGGATACTAAATTGTAAATTTGGTGACCCTTTGACCCCAAATGTGGGTCACAGGGGTCATAACCTTAAAAGCTATTTTCATCTTCTTCTCCAGAACCAATGACTCCAGAGAGCTGAAATTTTATGTACAGACTCCTTGGCTGAAAGGGATTCTAAATTGTAGATTTGGTGACCCTGTGACCCCAAGTGTGGCTCACAGGGGTCATTACCTAAAAAAAACTATTTTCATCTTCTTCTCCAGTCCCAATGAACGTAGAGAGCTGAAATTTTATGTACATACTCCTTGACTGAAGGGGATTCTAAATTGTAAATTTGGTGACAGTGAGACCCCAAATATTGGGTCACAGAGGCAATGACCTAAAATGCTATTTTCATCTTCATCTCCAGTCCCAATGGCTCTAGCGAGCTGAAATTTTATGTACAGACTCCTTGGCTGTAAGGGATTCTAAATTGTAAATTTGGTGAGTCTGTGACCCCAAATATGGGTCACAGGGATCATAACCTAAAAGCCTATTTCAGTTTACAGCATCTTTCTGAGATTATATGTGCACTTCAATCAGTAAAGTAGGTAAGGGAGGTAATTTTAAAGAAAACAGCTGAGTTAAAGGCATTTCATCTTTCTGATGTGAGAGTTCTAACATGTGCTTTGAGAATATAATATGTCTGATGAAAAAGAGATATTGAGAATTAAAAACTTAGAATTGGAGGTCTAACAAAAATTATAAGTCATATTTTATCTTTGTCTCACATTTCACATATGAGTAATTATTTGTATTTTGCAAGTGAATTTGCTGATAAAGGTACACAAGTCTAAAAGTATTCTAAAGACTTAATACAGAATCTTTTATTAAATCTAATATAATGTTCTTTGTAATTTAAGAGTAAATAATGGAGTTTTTTAATATCTCATGATATTGTGTAATTATTTGGAGAATTAATTAATTAATTAATGAGAATTTCCAGTACGAGTCAATTTGGTATACCTTATTTATATCATATTTTATACTTTATAACTGATTTAGTTTTCTATTAACTTTGCAGTTAATTTTATTCAATAGGAACAAGAAATGAGATAGATGTCTACATCATGGACATGTTTAATGTGAATCTATTTGAAATGAGAACTATTGAATAATGAATACCCTTTGAAGGAATAACTTGAAGAGGAATTACATTTTTTCATTTTACATGAGATATGTGAACTGAATATGACTAGTGATGACTGGTGATAACATAGGACTATAAAAGAAGTAGCTATATGAGATTGTGACATCACACCTATTTTCATCATCTTCTCCAGTACAGAAAAATCATTAATTGTAGGAAAAACTGCATCTAACATATAAATTTTACTGGCTGTGAGTCCAGTGTCTGCATGTTATGTAATTGCATTGTGTTGACCTCTTCCTGGCAGAAGGATGAAAACTGATAGTTACACAGAGGTTTCAGGTTACTTCAAACTACTGTGCAGCACTGTGTTATCATAGACTGTGCGTGAGACTGCTTTAGTCTTCCACTGACTCTAAAAAAGAATTTATTCATAGAATATCACCATTTTATCAAATATTGAAAGGGAGCCTATAAGAAATGGTGAAAAAGAATTTACTAAAAAAAATTCACCAATTTATTAAGTATTGAAATGGAGCCTATGAGAAATGGGATTTTCAAAAACTGAGGCTCCTATTCATTATGTAATAAATGTTGGTATTGCCATAATGCAATTAAGAATTAAAACAATATAATGCAAAGGTGTATGATATTCATAACGAATGTTGATTTATGTGTAACCAATTTTGATAATAATTAGCAGGGGTCATGACCTAAAAAGGTTTTTTTCATTTTCTTCTACAGCCCCAGGCCATTATTGCAATAGCTGACAGTGGTGAATTGTATGCAAAGAATTGTACCCGGGGTATTCATTATTATATAATGTGTGTACGATCTTAGAAAATAGTATGATCTCTCCACCACATTATTATATGTTTGATACCAGCAATTTATTTCCAAGCTTTGCGTTGCTCTTTCAACACATATATATAGCAGATTGGCAAAGTTATGGTAACAAAATATTTTTAAACTGCTTTAATCGTTTCACTACCTAGATTCTTATTACTACATTCCATTATCTGACCATTGCTATAAAGTCCACTCCATAACATACCCCACTTATTATCTCCTGATGAGCTACAGAGGCCATGGCTCTATTTTATAATCGTTATTAATGCAGTATTGACCTTAGTGTTTAGCATAAGTGAAAAATAAGGGTAATATGACTAGGTTGGATTGAAAGTTATATTATACACATATACATATGCACATATTTCTAGTTGTTTAACCCTTTCAACCCTACACACCTAAAATTAGGCACGTAAACGTATTAGCTTTCAGGGTCTATATTTTCGAAACTCTCTTAGTGCTAAGATAGTTGTAAGTCAATGTTAATGTATGGTACTTACATCTATCTTAGCACTAATAGAGTTTCGAAAATATGGGTCCATGTTTCTAAGTGGTGAAATGACCAATGAGCTACAGAGTCAATGGCTCTCTATACAAGTAGAATGGTGGTAAATAAGTCACAATGTTGACATTGTGTGTGTCTGTGAGTTGGTTGAAATAGGCTTACAGTAAGCACACAGCAAGGTTCCAAGTGTCAGTCAAACTGTCTGGCAGTACTGTGTCAGGGAGCAGTGAATGAAAGAGGAACTTGTATTGGGGGCTACTTAACAATAGATGTTATGGTGGAGCTATTTGCTCTGATATACATTCCAGGGCCTGCTGGTATTGTGTTGATCTGGCAATGACAAAAGAGCTTTAGGTTGTCATTGAGAGGATTACTTACTTTGAATGCCAAGCCAATAAGACACAATGAGACCAGAGATGGAAGCCTACGGCCTGTATAATTTAATATTCATACTGACAGATATACGAGGCAATATATGAATATTTCATAGAAAAGTGTTCTGAAAGTTTTCCCCTGAGATTAGTTGTATGTAGCTAGTACTGAATGAGACTGCCATCCATCTTAAACTGTATTCAGTGTTTGACATACGCACACTGCTTGCCTTACAAAAATCTGTAATAGTCTCACATGTAGACAATACGCATCCCATAAGGATTCAAATTGGAATGGGTTAGCATGGAGAAGTCTCATTTGTCATCAGACCTACCCTACATACAGACAGGAAATGCCTTGAATCGCAAGCTGTCTTATTGGTAAACCTTCCTAGTCCAGACTGATATTGTCCGACTAGAATTATGAGCTGGACACTTGAGAACTGTTAAGTGTTTCCATCATTGGAACTGGAAATTGTGTAAAGTACTTTTTTGACAAAAGTGAAGAAACTGTAAACTTCGATTTAAGATCTTTGATCTTATGAAGTGTGGAACTAAACATAGTGTGGAGTAATTCTCTGGAGGAAAGTGACAATGTCGGAATTGATGGACAAGTTTCTGGCCTCCATTGAGGAACAGTATGGCAGACAGTCGTCACAGCAGTCTCCTCACGCCTCGCTCGGTCACATCATGTTTCCCATGCACCTCAAACTGAGAGCCAAACAGAGTATGGAATGATTATGTCTTCCTTATATGGATACAAGTGTCATAGTTTTCTCTTGGAGGGTTAAGACATTGACTCTATCAACTTAGAGTCAAGAGTATAAGAGTGATTGTGTCTTCTTTTAGGATACCAATCTAATCGTTTTTATACATTTCTTAATAATGTTATTGTTGCTAGGATTATTTATAGGAGATGGCAAGCGAGGATGTTCTTATGATCCAATAAACATTTTAAATTTTTTTTTCTAAAATTTAATATGAAACATTTCAAGAAACATGTGAAGCTTATTGAAATATTTCTTTATGTTTCAGAAACTTGTCCAAAATGTGATCACCCAAGAGCGTTCTTCATGCAGATGCAGACAAGGTCTGCTGACGAACCGATGACAACGTTTTACAAGTGTTGTAATATGCAGTGTGGCCATCAGTGGAGAGATTGATCCTTTTGGACATGGGGGAGTTTGAGACTGGAGAGTGTTTATGAGTCTCTGTGTTGTTCCTAGGTGATAAACTAAGGGTCTCTTTGCCGAATTCTGAATAGGTGGGTCCCTTTGCTATGGTGAAAATGGTGGACCCCTGTAGGAACAACACTGCAAGTGCTTTATTTGTGAAAGCAAACGTTGACAGGATGTAAATATGCAAGGAGACACTGCTTGGCTGCTGGTACTTTGTTATCATGGTAAAAATTGTCCTTGGATCCCCTATAGGAACAGATATGCAAGTGCTTTTATTTGTGAGAGCAGACTTGCTGAGTGTAAATATGCAAGGAGACGCTGCTTGGCTGCTGGTGCTGTGTTATCATGCTCAGCTTTAAAACAAATCCAACAAAGACAAAGTAGATGAAAGTACATAATGTTGACAACAAAGAGCAATGGTTACCAAATTCTTGGTGTACAGTTTGCGTTGTATGTATTTACAAACTGTATTACCAATATGGATGCCGATTATGAGAGTGAATGACACGTGATAGTTCTGTGGATGTGAATAGGCTGGATTGAGTCTGCACCAGCATATAATGGACTATTCTCTACCCACAGAGGGGGCGGGATAGCGCAGTGGTTAGCGCGTTCGGCTTCAGATCAAGAGGTCTGGGGTTCAAATCCCGCCAGGGGAACAGCAACTTTGTGTGCAGTTGAGAGCTGTTCTACACGTAGTAAGGTTTGGGTGCAATGCTACACTGAATTTCAGCGTAGCACCACCAATGGTTCGCTAGTTCCAGCCGATTTTCGCAGGTTTCACCGCAATGCATAGCCACATGGCGTTGCAGGCTTTCTCCCTGCCATAATTCTAGCAGCCGCGATATAAGTGAAATACTCTTGAAAGCGGGTTTGAACGCCAACTCACCTCACCTCAACCCACAGAGTTCAGTCAAGTCATATCTGCCTACATTGCAAGTGTTACAATGCAATATGATACAATCTTGTATTGACTGACAGAGAATTAAATTATTGAAAGACAGTGTATTCGATTTCAAATCGAGCATTTTGTCGCCGTATATACATCACATGTTTCCATGCTTATATCTTTTATATGAGAAAAGTCAGTCATTGTAATAACAGATGTAAATCATATTGATTATAGAAATATGAGCAGTTATCAGTGTTGCACATTTTCCTTTCTAGAAGAGATATCTTTTTATCAGCGATATATCAGTGTGTTATGTAGGAAAATATGGCTTGATTAATCTCTATGGGAAGAACATGGTACATGCAGGAACAAATATTCTGAATAGTCCAAACAAATAGATGAGGTCGGATATATTTGGTATATACTTGTATCAATTGTGACATGGTTTTAAGTTATACTGTATGAAATGTATTGTTAAGAATAAGTGAAAAGACTACTTTTGTCATCATCTTCATACTGCAAGAAAAAAGTTACTTACACTCATCTAATTTATGAATATGATCTATGTTAATTTTCTTTTTGCCATTTACTAAATAGAAAAATAATTTATTTGATATAAAATGATGAGTTAGAGATTACAAAACTGAATTTGATTGAATGAAGTTTGAATAAACATTAAGTTTCTAAATGCTGTTATGTATATCTCTGTTATCTATCCTCTATATTCCATTACCTTAAATCCTTTGTTGATTTTAGCTCATCAGATCTGAAAGACCAGATGGGTTTATGGCATGGGCTGTCTGGTGCCATCCTTAAACTTTTCATATTTTTTGCGTCTTCTCCGGAACCCTGAAAGCTGAAATTTTGTGGGGATGTGCCTTATTCCCAGGTGATCAAAGTTTGTTCATTTAGTCCTCATCCCCATTCAAATATGTGGATGGTGGGCATTATTAGTGAAACCTTTAGACAACTTCTTCTCCAAAACAAATAGGACATTGGAAGCTGAAATTTTCAGAATAATATCTTTGTTATATAAAACATATTTGGGGGCCCTTTGGCCCCAAATAAGGGTAACAGATGTCACAACTGTAAAACCTATTTATTTAATTATCTCCAGTTTGAAAAATACACAATATTTTGACAAGTAGTTCAAGACCTAGAAGGCTGTAATATTGTGTGCATACTCTTTAGCCAATGGGGATTCTAAATTGTAGATGTGGTGACCCTATGGCCCCAAATAAGGACCTCATAGGCCATGACCTAAAGAAAAACTATTTTCATCTTCTTCTCCAGAAAGAACAGACCTAAAAGGCTGTGATATCATGTGTCGACTCTTTAGCCAATGGAGATTTTGAATTGTAGATTTGGTTACCTCTGGTGCCCCAAATAAGGGCCTCAAGGGGCATGACCTAAAACTCTATTTCAGTCTTCATCATTAAACAATATAGATCCTGATGAGCTACCGAGCCCATGGCTCTATTTTTATGCCCCCGAATCGGAGTTATTGTTTTTCACTTGTCCGTCTGTCTGTCCGTGTGTTTGTCGTCAACAACTTTAACCTTGGCCATAACTTTGGATTGCTCAGAGCTTGGGTTTTCATACTTGGCATGTGCATACCTTGTGATGAAACCTTTCATATGAGGTCATCATGTTTTACCTCGTGACCTTGACCTTGTCGCAGTGAACATCTTCAGAAAACTTTAACCTTGGCCATAACTTGGTACATCCGGGGGCATCCGTGTTTAACAAACACATCTTGTTTGTATCAAGTTGTATGATAAGAATATTTAGCTTTGCTTTTGAGGAAATTAGTGTATTTAACTGTCTTATGTGGAGAATGAATTACGTAGAGGGTAATGTCCGAGTAACTCTCCATTCCTTAAAAATAATGGAGCCGAGGCCCATTATTTTAAGGAATGGAGAGTTACGAGGATATTACCCTACTTAAATTACACTCAAAGTATTGCTCTTTTATCAAAATTGCTTTAAAAAGTTAAAGAAATAAAATTTCTACTAAAAAATAATATGTGATGTGTAACTCTCCATTACTGAAAAATAATGGAGTGAAAGAACAATAGGATGAGGTCACAAGTGTAATTTAATAAAACATCATGCGGTTCTTTATCTTGTAGACCTATATGATGTCAGCATAGTGTTCTTTTTAATATATTATATACGTCTGAAATGTATTGATAAAATAGTTCACAAATATTCTTATATTCAGATGGGCTAGAAGAATAATGTAAAACTTTTGAAGGTAAAATTTATGGAATGTGTACTTTTAGAAGGAGAGGTAAGAAGTTTATATTTGAAGCATTCATAAAATATCTTCCCATGCATGAACGAGCCCTCGGTATCTGATTGAAGTTTGTATCACAGGGCTTGTATTGCTGAAAACAAACAGTTCCTAGGTTCAATACTACGATACGATATACCTATACTTATACTACGATACGATATACCTATACTTATACTACGATACGATATACCTATATTTATAAATAAATAAGTATAGGTATATCGTATCGTAGTATTGAACCTAGGAACTGTTTGTTTTCAGCAATACAAGCCCTGTGATACAAACTTCAATCATCTCCACATTGAACCGGGATCTCTTGTTACCATATACGTTACCATGTCTGTTATCGCGTTCTAACGCTATTTCTAAGCGACATACGCTCCTGTGGCTCCGCTTAAACTCAAAACGCACTTGCAGAAGATATGGTTTCTGTATTTAATTCAAGATTCTGATAATCACTATCTTAACCAAAATATACTGAACAGCAAAAGAAATGCGAGTTTTAATGATTATAGTTTCTGTTTGCAATATCAGCCCAGGTTTGTCATATCATTAGTCAATGTCAGAACATGTGGAGCTATTGGTACTGTAGATGTTACAGATGGTTACCATTGCAAAGACAAATGGTATCTTTTCGCGAAAATGCACGTCACATGTTGTAATGGTAACATGATCTGCATGAGCCTGGTAAAATTCAAATTTCTCGTGCCGTAATTCGAGACCTGCTCTGTGAAAAGGACCCCAAATTGTATCTCTGGCCTCAATGTTTAAGAATTTAATGCTTGGCAAAAGAAACGTGACATTTTCGGAAACTGGGATAATGGCCGATGGCATGCTGAACAGTTTGCAAGGACTGTACATGTGCTTGTGGAACACCTTGGTACCGAAAAAGATGAAATACCTTCAAGTTTTACCACAATGAGACCCATAGAACTGTTCTGAATGAAATCAAAATGACGTCATAACGTCAAATCAACATCAGCATCAAAACAACTTCATGGGAGTGTTTGCACAAGTTCCAATTGCTTTTAAAAGCACATTGGGTCATTCATCATCTAAACAGGAATGTAAATGTTTTCCCAGAGAATGACTATGGCACAAGATAATGTTTTGCAGAAGTTCTACACCAGTATTAACTTTTCGTCATGTCTGCATGCTGTTCAACACGTTATTAACATCATGTCAACAAATGTGAATGCTCTGATATTATAAATTTACAGCGTATTCAGTAATTACGAAATTGTTACAGTGGACTTGCGTTTATTTTGCTGTTCAGTATAGGAATGGTATGTTTCATTGAACTTCTTAAACTTATAAAAGGCGTTTGAAAGCGTCGTCATGACTGCGTAATGATGCAGAAGGTCCGACAGTTATCAAAGTATTGAAGTTTTCCCTTTTAACCGTCAGTTTTATGTTTATGAGAATATATACTATTCATATGTTGCTGTTTAGCCCAATCAGAAAGACGCATATTGCTCAAATTAATAAGTCTGAATTTATTATCAATATTACTCTCAAATCATCGTTCATCAATGTTCTTTAAGTTGTTGAATATCATTATCTTCGTTAACCACTTTTCAGTCATATACTTTATCTTTATTTTACTAATGTGAATTGAAAACACCAACAAATTTGTGGTTTGATGGTTTATATTTTTAATAAACAACAACAAGTCTTCTCGACTCGAAGTAATAAATAACATAGGAAATACTCTAAGATTCTGTGTAATACTGTCATATAGGCAACACAAATTACTTACTCGGGATCTCTATGAGACAGGACCGTGTCTCCTCAACGTTTGACCTCTCGACCTATACCCGTCCCTTCTGAGATCAACTCCTGAATATCCGTCTATGGAACAGGCATTTGTAACAAGGTACCTACGTGTATAAATGGTAAAATTTACCATGACATTGACATCATAGCCGACTTCATGTATTTGACAATCGTGACAGACGGTCTATCATCATAATTGATAAGGATTTTTGGAGATTGTTGATAATGTATAGGAGCAATATCTAAACACGATACACCAAATACAGTGACAGCTGTCCTCTTGCTGAATACGATGACGTCGTTTGTGACGTGATAAGTCCATAGTTGAAAAGGTAATATATTGAGCACCTTATATATTCTGCCACATTTATATCTGTTTCCATGCGCTTCCCTTCAGATTTATCTCGTTAACTCTGTTACATATAGAAATAGAGAGACGTTTCCAGTGTTGCACAGTTTCACCGCCAAGGAATTATGCGAAAACAGCGTAATATCGCCAATATGTAACAGAGGTTACTATAGAAAATGCGAAGGGAGTATAACCTCTGTGAGACGAGAATGACCTGTTCTATGTATATTGTATGTCCTACCACGAAGTGTTATCACGGTCTATTCTGCAAGTGTAAAATGTCATGATTATATCTGTAAATAATGAACTCTCTTTGCTCTTTTCACCTTCAACACCGGACGTTTTCATCAATTGCATATGCTTCCTAATCCAACCCAACATGAATAACATCAATGTCTGCAGATTCTTCCAACATGATTATAATAAATATACATATCTAAAAATAGTATCTTATTTCAAGGTGAATATATGTTGAAGACTAAATATCACATTGAATGGTACTTCACTGTGAACTAAGATTAGTCGAGGCTATTTCTATAAGAAAAAAATTTGCATTCATCTGATCCAGTGCATGTTTGATAAGTTGATAAATGGCGCTGGAAATACGGTTATAATCATTGCCGTTAATTAACCCAAACTATAAAAATACATTTGATCTAAGGCAACCTGTTTTATACCATTTACATATCAGTTTGTTTGGGAACGTGTGACTGACGTTCATCAACTTGTGGAAATAGATACTTACGTACACGTGGCCATTAATAAAGCACCACCAAATTATAATTCTATATATTCCTATAACATCATAAATATGTATTCATACTCATAACTATCTTTACCATTTAACCAGAAAACAATCTAGCGACATGTTGTTTATACCTTTTGGGATATCTTAGAAAAGTAGTGTCGTAATCGTTATCATGAAGGTTTAACAACTCTGCTTTATCACTAGGTTCCATAAATATTGACGCAATTTAATTAGCTGTAAGTATTTGACAGCAATTTACATTGCCTTATGTGGTACCAACATCAACTATAATGGTGTTTCATTAATGGACTACATACGTTATAAACGTTAACAAATCTGGCAGTAATTCCTATTGGCAATCCCTTTGCTTTCAAGGCCTGCCGTGACTAACGAATGATTATATAAAGGCCAATCAATCCCCTTGTAGTGAATTGTAACTATAAACAATTTATACGTCAGCAGATACTCGAAACTATATCAAAACCTTCTATTTTCACGCCTGATCCATTTAGACATTTGAGAAAATATGTTTGCCCTCAGGAAGAAATGAGAATTAGAAAGTATTTTGAGTTAATGCATTGCGTGCTATAACCTTAATTACTGCCCGCTATGCACTAGAGATATCGACATTGCTTATTATAGTATTAAAGAGTGCTTAGTCGACTTCCTGTCAGACCGAGTCGGACTCGCTCAAAGAAACAGACGTGCAGAGAGCCCGCTCAACCTCACAGATCCACGCCTTTATCCAGCTCTCCTTCTCAGAGTTCATCAGCTCGTTGTCTTCTATATACTTCTTCACGTCACTGTAGGCGTCAGACTCGTTCACGTCACGCCATGTTTTCCACGTGTATGCAGACTTCTGTCTGTTTGCACGTTTCTTGAAATTAATTTCTTGGAGTTCCACCGTCGCTATGGTAACATTGTCATTGTTGTTCTCTTCTTCTTCTGTTGACACTTTGCTGTGGGGATCAGCAAGCGGCGTCTTCTCGCCAAGTAGCTTCACCAGGTCTATCTCCGAATTGTTCTCCTTGCTGCGTTCCTTACTCTTGGTACACTCGTTCCCTTTACTATCACTCTCCGTGTCCTGCTTGAGTTTCTTCAGTTTCTGAAGGTACTGTTCCTCATGCCAGCGTCTGTACTGTTCGATCTTCCTCCTCACAGAGAAGGGTTCGTCATTTGCCTTGGACTTGCTAACCTTCTGTTTCACGCGTCCTTTGTGGTGGTGCTCCGTCTTCTCGTTTTTCTGAGACTCCACGAGATTTGACTTTGAATGTATTTTAGGTATACTTCCGCGGGGAGTGAGTGCACCGTTTTTCTCATGTTTCGTTTCAGATTTACTTTTCTTCTCGGTGGTCACTATAGGAGAAAGTCGGACCAATTCCTGGGACTTGTCCACAGACAAACTGTTCGTGTTCCTGGACCGCTGATTGTCCCGTTTGGGAACAGGGGAAGGTGAATCGTCCTTTGATGGCGAGCTTCCAATGATATCACCTTGAACTGCTTGTATATTGTAATCAATGGGCGAGGATTGGTCGTTTTCGCCTTGAGGAGTGCTGATTGGCGGAAATAGCGTCGGTTCACTTCCGGCGCGTGTCACTTTTCGTCTCTGTCTCTTAGTCGGCTCCGCGGCCACGGGACGTGAATCCCGCCGCTTGTTTAACCGCGCCAGTTCTGATTTGAACGTTGTCGTATAGCGAAGTCTTCGCCTGAGTTGAGGCGTGTCCGTAAAATCGTCACTGTGGAAATGGCGAACAAACTCTGAAAATCGCCTGCTATATATTTCCGGTGACGTCATCTGTAGGTAGGTTCCGTGTGGCCTGATGACGTCATCAGCAGGTGCCATCTTCATCCGGTACGAGCGGCCCGCCCCTGAAATACAAGACATTCGGTCAATAGGGTATCTTTTAGGATATTTGTGTTTGTAATATGAAACATAAACAAGGATTATGGTTACAACGTCTTTATTGCTATAATGCCTGGTAAGAATTTCCAATAAAGAGGATATCAACCCATGGAAAGTCAATCCACGGCTGAATGCAGTGCTGATAGATCAAACTAGACATCTGTCACTTATTAGGAATCAACCAGTTATAGGCCTTCCTGTGTTATTGGGGTGTCAGCATAAGTACCCTTGTAAGTGATCATTAAATGTCAGGATCTGCCATCCGTCTTACTAGACATCCTTGTAGATGTTTGTAGATCGATATCTACTTAATGTGGCAAGATCAATACGCATTCCATATCAATGTTCTTGCATTACAAGAAGAAGTGATCAATAGATTGAAGCTATGTCTTTCTTCAAAGTAGAATCCAAGCTAAATTACCCCTTGGACTATAATGCATATCAATCCAGACATAGTGTTCCCCTTTGTGGTAAGTTATTGATGACACCATTGACTTTTCTCATTAATGTCTTAGCAGAACCAGGTCCTGTGGGTTGGCACCTTCTTTAGTGCAAGACATCAGAACCATGTCAACTAGGTGTTCTTGCAATATATACGTTTTAGATTGAAGATGTCAATACCAGGAAGCTGAAGTTATCGATCACCTAGTTAATCTTCTCACCGTCCGATTCATCATTTGGCCTTCCTTCCAACCACACCGAAATACAATGTTTACATGACTACATCTCTAAAAATCTGGGTTTTTTTCTATAACAAAATGAAATCTCGAAGGGCATTTACAAATGTATTGCATTAAAAAAAAGGAAAACGAAGATACATGTATATAAGTTGTCCATCCATCCAGTTTCCCCTCATTTCTTCATCTTCAAAAATGTCTCTCAGAGAAGAGAAATGTACTAGAAAAGTAAATTTTCTGGAGAACAACTTCTTTACTGTGACAAGACGTATAGGCGTATATTTACTCTTTTATTGGTGGTTTCAGAACTGACGTGACTATGCGTATGACGAAGTATATTGACGTAAAGCTCAAGGAGGTCATTATATACTATCAGATCACGTGTGTTCAATGTGATTCAGTCACAATATTCCAATTATTAAAAGAACAATCCCAGAATAAGCTTTTCGCATGTCTTTCATATCAGCTTATACTCTTTAATTATGTAAAAACGTCATAGTATAATTATTACTATAAAAATGATAAGGCTTACCTTCCCGATAATGTGGTGTTTATATATATATATATATATATATATATATATATATATATATATATATATATATATATATATATATATATATATATATATATATATATATATACACACGATACGATACCATCGTTGACATAAAATCTGATGGCATAATATGATAAACGATTTTCTTAAATTTATATTCTGAGAAAATGTAAGTGCTTACAGAAAACATAAATTATGTTATTACTATTATACATGTTGGAGTACTCCATGCGCCATGCATATAACGTAACGATCGTTTAACAACAATATACATTGAATATATGAGGAATAATAATGACGAGTACAACAAACAAAATCTATACATTACCTTATGTAACTATCATACTATAGTATTGGTGACACCCCCACTAATACAACAAATATTCAAAGGATTCATGTACCAATAGAAATAACCCACCGAATGTACTTCTCTCATAGAATTATTTTTATCTAGTTACATAAAAATAACGATACCATATAACACTATCAACAGCAACGAAGTTACTGTCCCAATTATATCAATATGCAAAAAAATAATAAACAGAGGTGGTACGATTGGTAAAACTAAGTAGATATAAGTGCCTATTTGAATAAACAAGCAGATGAACACATGGCAGTTAAAGCGCATGGCATTGTAATAGAAGGTACACATTGACCTAGTAAGTAGGTAATGTAAGTATATGGTCTACCTTGTGTAGGTATAGGAAGCACCTGATGTCTAGATGCAGTCTCCCCCATGTCTATATGGTAGATATACTCCTCCTCTCCTAACTCCTCGTCCTGACTCGATAACAAACTACACTCGTATGAAAATATAACCAGTAAATATGCATGGTCTGATAAGCAACCTTGGTCTGTGGAGATTGTGTTTATAATAATTGCTCCGGCTTTGTGGCGGCGAGAATTATGTATTATTCAAGCGGTAAGAGACTTAAGATAATATCTCACTTCTGCATTGTGTTCTAAATTGTGAAACGGATCTTATATACGGAGTCATAAACAGTTACACATTCCGGGCTGAATCAGACGTCATTATGGCGGCAGATGTTGTTACGTCTGTATATCCAGTTATATTGATCATTTCATAACAATCGTGTTGAGTAACAAAATCAAAGTAGTAACTAGTTAAATAGGTTGTGATTTCCTACTTCCGTGTTAAACAATGAAAACAGTCAAAACGTTTATTTACCTCTTTGATCGGCATTCTCGAAGTTGAGGTGAAGAAGAATATAGACAATTTTGTGGATATTCAACTTCTTTATTCTTTGAAGGCGGCGTTTCGACATAGGTTCTAATGTCGTTGTCAAGCAAGTGGCATTTACCTGTAATTTATTTAACTGACAACGTTCATCCTGGGGACGTTGTATAAAACAGCCTTAACGCTTTTTTTGTTCAAATGTTTGTATTCCTTAACCTTAGTCCTATCTTTAGCATTGCACTAAGGCTACCTTAGGGTTTTAAGTTTACCGTAGTGTTGTGTGCAACATCACCCTGGTTCATTATAGTAGTTGTATCCGCAAGGCCTCCTTAAACCCATGATTGTCTAGTAAGCTTTTACCTCGTATTGTTGCCGACTGGTTACTCGTCGCAGTTTGTATTTGGTCAGTCAATACACTTTTGAGATTTGATGGTCTTTCATCGACCTTCTAAGCCGGCCAATTGCTGATTTTGAGTCATTTCATTGGCTAGACATGTTTGGCAATACGAGGCAGAAGCTGACTAGAAAATCATGGGATTGAAGCCTTGTGGATCCAAATTCTCAGATTAAACATGATGAAACAAACTATTAAAACACGTTTCGATTATTCAAATCAGTCCCTGGATACTCAGATGAAAAGAACTAATAGTTTTCTTCTATTTCTTAATACATTGGATTGATTATAATATGAAACGTATGTTTTCAACAAAGGTTATATTGAAACACTGCATTGTTATTCAATTCAGCAATAGCCAGTAAAAACTTAAGCAACTTCATCAACGTCATATTTCTTGTAGAATTTCAGGAACCAAAATAGTTGTGGCAGTGTCGGAGATTGTATGGCTTTATTGAACAAGCAGTAATAGTTATTGATTTGTGAGCAATCAGCGGTCACGTGACCCTCATTCATCTCACTTAGCAGGTATAAGGCAGTCTTGTGTAATAGTTGTTTCTCTACCTGTCTCTAGTTCTAAATGTATATGACATTGGTCCAATATTTCAAAGCAAAGACACATTTAATTTGGACAAATATATCGTATCGTAGACATATTTTTGAACCTGTCAATCATTATGAAAACTTAATAATGTCCTGAAACATTGCCTTAAAAATCATCTCTATCTCCCAAAATCCAACCATCAGAAATCTTCATTCCATGAATAAATCAGAGCCCCCTTTCTCAAAATCACAAATGTAACCTTAGTGCATTGTTAACGTTAACGTAACGGTTGCTTTGTGAAAGAAGCCCAAAATCCCTTGTAACTGCATTTGATTAAAGCTAATTAAAGAGATTTTGTGATCCAACGTAATAATATTCGAAAAGCTATGTTTTAAACGTGTAACCCCTATAAAAAGCTTATAGCAAAGTTACTGATGAATTAGTAGGTGAACCTCTATTGTCGCGGTAGGATATTCCAATAGTTTGTTGTTACAGCTGACTATAACAGCTACATGAAGTAAGATATGCTATTCTCATTTGTATATATCAATTTAATCTATATTGTAAATTATATGTATCTACATAAACATGTTATTCATGATTAAATTTCATATTGTTTTCATATCGATTGAATATAAAGTTAGTGATAAAATATAAGTTTTAAAATACATCAGTTAATGATATTATTAAGTGAGATAAATGGCAAAGTCAACAATTTAGAAAGTAAATCCAAAGGAAGTCAAATTTAAATAAACTGAATACAGAACAGTGTTATAGTGTTAAATAAGTCCCCATATTAATGTACAAGTACTGATCGAAAGTAAATTGCTTAAATGGTATAAGCGATCGTTGTTATTTGGTCTTATAAACGTATCTACCTGACCATACTCCTTTATACGTTATCAAAGTGTCCAGGTGTTTCACATCTACTTACCTGCTTAGTTTGTGGACACAGGTGTGAGACAGGTAAGAGAAAAACACTTAAACGAGTTAAAGAGAACCAGTCATTGCATATTTCTTTCCAGCTCTGTTTCTAACAAATTAAACTTTAATAGATCTAGGTCATTCAGGACACAGCCATAATTCTCCGTAATCGTAATAGATTCAAATAATAGGTTATACAACTGAGGCTTGTGTACTTTATGTCTTGCAGATAAGAGCGTGTTCTCTACTCGAGATACATTGATCAACTCATAACATTCCGAATGACTGGTTGAGTCACAAAGACGTGGGACTACCAGTCATGCCTTGGCCTTTTGATGTAATTTTAGATAAAACATTGTACATGTATATTAAAAGCCATTTTAAGTATTTATGGGATGTTTTTTTGGCATTTTCAAAGCTTTTATTGTTGTATTTTATGTTATATGTTATATCGTTTAAGCCCTCGCAGCAGTTGCATGGGTTCTTTCTTAAAAGAAACCGGGCGCTATAAATCAAACATGTATCTGGACTATAAAGTGAAGTAGTGACTAATTCAAGATTGAATCTTGTTGACAGTGTGACGCTTGGGCCATTGTCTTGGTAAATCACATATAGGATGTACACGAAATCTAACACAATAAAATGTTTATGAAGCATTGTGAAAATGTTAACAGCCCCCTGAGTAGTTGCTAGACACAAGTTGAATATCTTTGAAACAAGTGCTTCAGAAACCGCGAGTACTTCTGTAGTTATTTGGCAGGTGCTATAGGTATTGCAGGACATGCTAATCACCATACTAACATCTTGTGTTATTCCTTCAGTTAGCTTCACATTGGTTTCATCTCCTCATGTTCCCTGCAATCCGTTTAAATTTGCTCGAATAATGGTAAAGGGGTAGACATTTTTTATTTACACTTTTTAAAAGTTGTCCAAAGGGGTTAATTAATAAGTTTTTGCATTGCATACATTAATTTGCTTGTAGTGAGAAGTAAACGATCATTCATTTCATCTCCCATGAGTTGCTGTTATTGACAAAATGCTTCACTATCGGATGAAATTCTACAAACGACCATGTAACGTATATATTTATATAGACATAGTGTTGACTCAAATCGTATATGCCTCAATATATAATTACATAAATAGAACGTTTTACTTCAACGCATTATCATACAGAAGACACTGTTGGCAAAGCACGCTTCTGTATAGTGACATGTTTTTGAAGTGTAGATGTGATCCTCTGTGATTGTCCAACACGAACAATCAACGCCTCAACACAGCACCCTGTTACATGCAGCTCTAGACACAAAGCTCTCGTGCCCCGAGTGTAGTCACCCGTAATATCTACCCCTTACATACAGCCGTACATATACCCTACATCCACCCGACACACGAGACGACTATTTGAGATAAGTCGTGCAGATAATTTCTCTGAGATAACCAGACAAGTCGTTATGATATAGTAGCTATGAACTGATTACATGCGAGTGTGATCTCTTCTAGAATAACATCAAACATCACTGTGACAGTGCCATTGTTGGCACCATTACCAGAGTATTACGAGAGCTTATTTAAATTTCTATCTTACGTCAGCCGTATATTTAAAAATTAACCATACCGTTTGTGTTTTGGAGGCGTTGTCTCATTAAGCTAAATGCGAGAGTTTTGCATTGTGCTTACTCTAGGATAGATAAAATACATTTACATTAGAAAATATCTAAAGAGTATTTTGGATATGCAACTTCTTTATTACACAGGAGCGACATTTCGGAACAGATTCATTTAAGCAGTACTTTGCGATCTGTATGAATGTTTAATCATACTTAACATGTTTGACGGGAAATATTTGTTTAAACGCCGTTCTTACAAGTATAACGTACCCTCACAAAAAGTGTTACCAATGGCTAACAAATATTCCAGGTCAGGTATACCATTGTCACCAACAAACTATGATGAAGCCCACAGAGGGCTCAGGATTACTTTATGACAAGCTGCTTTCTAAAAATAACAAACTTGAGATTTCTAATAAATGGGAAATTTTAATTATTATGAATTTGACTGGCATATCATTTAACCTTTACAGACAATACTTGAAAGATGTTAAACTTCTTGATTTTCAATACACATTCTTGCAAAGAATTGTTTATACTAAAAATGATTTATGTAGTTTATGTTATGAGTTTTGTGAGAATATCTGTCATGTTTACTGGGAAGGATATTGGTGAACCTGAATTTTGGATTTTCTTACTGAAACAAAGTGCTCTCACAAAAATATAAATAAGTGTTACCAATGGCTAGATAACCCTCCTTAAACAATAATAAAAACTTTTAAAACGAATGTACATGGTTTGGTTATACCATGCGAGTTAATTTCCCATCGAGCGGCGTTAAAATGACTGCTCGAAGGTAGTTCAAGTGATCTGACTGATGTAGAGATACCTAAGCACTCGGAGTAAAGTTTTAAATATTGCACCATGATGGAATGGTCAACCATCTTGCTGTTTGTAAATATTGCACCATGATGGAATGGTCAACCATCTTGCTGTTTGAAATCTCAAAATCGCATAAACCAATTAACAAATCTGCCTCTCACACTGAAGAGTTCCACAAATTTATTTGCCAATTTTATTTTTTCAAATTTCCCATTTATAATGATGGTTTATGTCATTTATATTTACTTAAAGGTGCATCAATTTTGTTCCATAACATTTTATTTGGCTTTAATACCTTCCAACACACCATACGTGCTGTTTACAATACATACAATAACTCGGCTTGCATATTCATTCCCAATCGTCTATATATTATAATTACTAGTTTCCAATTATAATCGAGTTAACATACTTATTATTGTGTATAAACCGAAACTGCACGTCCCATTTACATGCACAATAGTTATATGACCTATTAAACATTATAAACCCAAATTTGTCATTTGTCTGTTATAAATAATATTCCAAAATTACGTTTGACTCATTGGCGCGCGTCAATAGCTATGCATTGTCCGGTTTTCGATCAGAAATCACTACTTTTACCTTCATATCGTCTATATACTGAGTACTCGATAATCTAAATGGTATTTTTCGGTAACAGTCTCGATAGAGTAGCACCATTTATAACGTTTGGAATATGTGACCCCAACAACAATTTTCTATGGATACGGCTTATCGGGTCTTGCAGTTGTTTTACCCTCTGACGTAACATTTATTGTATTTACTGAAATAATACATGAAAAATTTGAAGCAAAGATATTTGTCCAAAATGTGCTGGGGCACTTTTAAGGAGTATTTTTTTTTATTGTTTTAAATACGCTCCTTCAAACGAACGAACATGCAGCTGTATGCAAGAGCCCTATTATTATATCATAGATGTTTATTAATATTAATTACAAATACTTGGTCCAGGACTGCATATAATATATAGTTTACTATAATTAAAAAACATTATGTCCTTTCTATTTGATTTTCTGTTTTAGACAAATTACCATTATATAGAATGATATAGATATAGATGTTTTATAACCAAAATCACACTCATACATATTAATTCAAATAATGGTCTGTATCAATGAGATCTAAGATATCGAAAACAGTATTTTTCTTAAATCTTGGAAAGAAAATGAAGTTCAAAACATCAACACTTCTTCCAGATGTAAACTGACGAACCAAAGAAACTATACCGAATTTTCTACAGAGTCACACGAGGCGCTTACTGCCGCCTGATTCAATTAATTTTGAATGTCTTTGATTAGCATGTTGAGCATGGCAACAATGAAAATATTATTCATGGTGAAGGGATGTCAATTTTCGCCTGTGTTAATACCGGTTCACTTATAACTACCAGCAAAAGCTGTGAGTCAACATTTATTGTTGTGAAACATATTTTCATTTTCTAAATAGCTTTCAAAATACATTTTCAGCGATTCGAAATCCTTTTTCTCGTGAATAATATATTTTTTTATAAAGTCACATTCTGCAAAACTAGATCTTTGCTTCCAGGCCCGTATTTCTGTTGGGATGATAGAATCTTTCTACCTTGTTTTTATTAGTCTGATTATTAATCTAACAATGAGGGACTTAAATAATTTGTTCTTATTTTATTTTAAATCACATATATATATATTCAACAACACAGTTAAATCCAACCTGATATTTAATATTGAAGTATTAAAGGGAATACACTATGCATGATGAAATACTTTAATGACGAATAAATTCATTGGAATTTGAATTTGGTTTTATATCGTTGGTTTGATTATATGTGTTTGAAACCAAATTGTATATTTAATGTCATAATATCATATTATTGTCTGTCATGGTTATAGACATTGACAAGTAGCTATTCTTCTTATATCAAACTAATGAAAATGAGACAGTGGAATGGGTTAGTGTTGGTTTAATATAAACGTAAACGATTATCAATGTTGTGTGGTACTATCGATAGACGAAGACGAGTCTCAAAGTAATGTGTTCAATTTCGAATATTTCCACAGCAAAACGCCGGAGTGAACTTAAAACAAAGCACCAACCTGCATGCCGTAGATGATCCTTTAAGACTGGTAGAGCTACAAAGTTGGTGGGATGATCTCACTCATAACACAAAATAAGTACTTGTCATAATCACTTTCTTTTTATAATCCACTAGATTGCCAACAGGAAGACACACGCCGTTAACACACTGTTTGTATCAAAATGGGTACAGAAAGAACGACTTTCAATACGTTTAATAAATTTACCCTGACGGGTAAAACTTTTCATTCAAAACAGCTCGAGCATATCGTTGAATATTCATCCCTATTGGCACGACACAATAAATTCTACTAAATTCAAAAGTATATAATTCAAGCAGGTTTAAATCTAAAAATGTTAATGTATAATCATACAAAGCATGTAAAGCGCTATTGTACCGACACGCGGCTTTCAGAGACGTAGTGATACGATCTTAACCAGAATGCACTAGGCATAAGTCTGTTACGAGATGGAGCGATAGGAAATCCACGCTTATAACACCTGATGCAGGTGTGAATACCTTACCTGGTACATGGTGCCGCCATGTTGAATGTCTCCCCTCGCCCCCACGAGCTGGTCACTAGTCGTATTTTGACAGTTTGAAGTCCCCTCTTACTGCCTGTACTCTTGTGATTGAACGCTATACACTGCTCCTTCGCGGAGCTGTTAACTCTTGGAACATTCACACCATAATTCTCAACTCGCAAAACCTTTTTTGTCCGAAAGTTTGAATCAATTTCGAATGTTGCTTTTGAAAGATTGCAGCTTTCTTGAAAACGGAAATGCCTCCTGTTAATGTTTTATACCTCCGAGGAAACCAATCGATCGATCGATACGATTGGTTCGATCTGCGTGTGACTGGCATAGAGTTAACATGCTAGCTCATTCTTCATTATTCGAGGCGGCTTTATTAGCAGCGCGCCGTGCCCTGTGTTATATTGCCAATAGGCGAGCGTCTTGTGGCACTGATGAATTATATTTGATATCTTTATTTCTTTTCTGGACGTTTTCAAAGCTTATGCTATACCGTTTGTGATAAGGGGCTGTTGAAGACAGCTAAATGTATATTCATGAGGGATCCCACAACAAACCGCCCATAATACCGCAGTACTCTTCCATATACTGAATGTATAACGTATGTGTCATATGAGACATAAATAAACAAATTCTCTCTGTCTCTCTCTGTCTGTCTGTCTGTCTGTCTGTCTCTCTCTCTCTCTCCCCCTCTCTCTCTCACTCCCTCTCTCCCTCTCTCTCTCTTTCTCCCTCTCTCTCTCTCACGCTGGTGAGAACTCTCGCTATGTCCTCATACGTTCTCTGATTGATATATCAAGAATCTTATGCTCTCACTCAGAACCCAGTCTAACTGTATAACGTCTTCGTCATACAAGTCGTAAATCATATTATATACAGTAGTTGTAACTATATTCCATATGTTGAGATAAGACTTGTCATTAACAGGTCGATGTCAACTTATATAGTGGTAATAAAGAGATGTAAGTTCACTTGCACTAAACGTTACTCTCCTGAAATCATTTAACCATTTTTGCATTAGGTTTAATATTATCTTTAAAACACTATTCATTCTCTATGTAGATATTTCTCTGGTATTGGAACAAAAGGTTCTGATTTCATCCAAAAATCGTCTGAAATTTTGTATTTTCAATTGACAATAAATCATTCACAGAATCCCACTTTCCTTTTATATTGAATATATCACCATAGTTCTTACTGTAACGTTTAAGTTTATAATATTATTCTAAGTTATATACCATATATATTGATCATTGTAGATACTAGTATATGGGGATACAAATTTAAAGCACCGTGCATTGGAAACAGTTGACAACAACTGCACAACATGTAATGAATAGGAACAGAATATAAGCTTTGTATGTGACACCGATTTCCATGAAAGTTTGTAGGGATGAATGTACCGCTTCGTTAATTGTTCTTATTTATTGAAATGGGGAATAAGTCCATCGTTTGTAAAACCTACATTTATGAATGGGTCTGGAGTAATTAAATGGGTATGTGTGTCACTGGGACAGCAGGTAAGACCAGTGTTAGATTATAGGTGTTAGAAGTTCTGCTCTAATTTCTCGTACATACCGTTATTCCATAGTTGTCATTCACCGCGGGTATTCATCCCGCAATCTGTCTGTATTCACAATGTAACAATATTCAATCCCGGCCGTAAAAGTAATTAATCCCGCAGCTATGAATATCAAGAGTTTCCATTGTACAACTGTCAAGAAATGCGCGTGTATTTAATACATTTATTGATGAAAGGTCCACATGACGTTTGACAAATGGAGGGTATTTCTCTTGCCTCATAACACCCTGGTGTCCCCTTGTAATTCCCAGCTCCGCTATACCCTGCGGTATGGTGTATATCGTAAAGCAATTTACATAGTCGTGTATCCTGGCCCCAACTATGCGCCTATACAACAAACGGTCTCAGTTTTACAGATAAACACACAGTCGTTGACAACATGAACTGAACGTTTGTAGGAATTGTGAGAAAGCTTTACGTTACATGATAAGAGAATCGGCGCTGGGGTGAAGGGGGCTCAACTAACATTCTACATCGAGCCTCCTTGATATACACTAAATATTTTAATGATCTTTTTAAAAATAAAACATACATCTTTTATACTTATGCTGAAGCATAATGATCACTTGAGGCACTGGGGGTTATACCCGTGTATACTCTCCTATTGAAGTAACTTGCTGTGTGTACTGGTGCTAGATAAGTTACATTGTGACTGGTTACGTCAGATACAAATAATGGGAGTGTTAACATGAGAGTTGGTTGTTTTAAAGCCTTAGATAAACAAATAAATCCCAATGTATTGGCTTACATAGCCTTTCACTAATCATGTACATTAACTATGAAGTGGTTTGACCGTAGACGAGATCCGTCATATATTGAGTTCAAAGAACTGGAGATTTCAGAACATTTGATTTATCTTGCAAATAAATATGTTCCTGGTTGAAATTACTTTTATTAGCACTATTAATTTATCAGTACAAGGCTGTATTGGTATTGTAAACCATCTACGCACCCCGCATTCTACTTCTACTGACACTTGGAAATTAACTAGAAAATGCTTCTACAAAATGTACCCCAATAAGCAAATCGATGTGGTTACCTGGCTGATGAAATACTACTCATATTAAAATTTTGATTTAATAAAAGTTAATTTCTAAAACTATAAAATACATTTCCTCATGTCTATTTACCTGAACAGTCGTTCTATACATGCATTTCTGATAATGTTTAAAGTTGGCCTTTGAGTATATGTATCTATCATTTACAGTACTTCATCAGGAATGCATCGAACATAGGGTGCAGTTCACTTCACTTAATGAAGATACAAGCAACATTTTGTATGATTGCACAAAAACATATTTCACACTTATAACCATACGAATCTGATTACATTCCATTGCATTGCACTTTTCACAAAATGACACAAACTTTGACTAATTTTCACTAACTTGTGAACGAAACGAAACAATTCTATATTTATTCAAGTAGATTAATTCGCACCTCAACTCGGGTCTCAAAATGGTTGCATCATACATTTCGTTAACGCCTTCCAAAACGTATAACTTGGTTTTTGTTATTTTAATTTTTATTTAAAAAAAAACAAAAAAAACCTAAATAATGAACATTTATATCCATGTCGTACAAACCTTTATCGATGTATCTTTCAAAAACAAGTTGTTGATGTTTTGCTAATAAAAAGTGTAAACATAGCTAGCCTCGCATACAAATTACACTTTTTATTTCATTTTCACTTCATTTAAACTATTCCTGATTTGTTTCGCTTGGTTACGTTCTCTTCACGAATGAAGTTAAGTATTTATCTTTCTCAAGACGATTTCAGTTCAGAATTTAGAAACAACAAACCTACCTCTATCTTAAAAGGTTGTTCATGTAGGTTAGCCATAGTTGCTGATACACAAGATAGTGCCCTAGAGTATCGTGCATAAAGTGAGAAATTTTGTCCGCGAAATCCAAAAGCGGTTGCAAGTCCCGGTTGGTTTGCGGGTATAGCAACCGGTGTTGTGTCGAGTCAGTTAAGTCCGGCCCCCTACTCGACACGAGGCAGACACTGCCTAAAATCTAAAATATGGGGTGGGGGTTGCGTCGAGTTTACCTTAAGGCACTAGTATTATTATGTTTAATGCGACGTTCTAATTATATACTTACTTAATAATATTTCGTTATGATCGTTGTCATTATCCAATATAACTTACTGCTTTGAAATGAATTGAAATCGTATAGGTAAATAGAGTGATTTCAGAATGACATAGACCCTTAATTATTCCAGTCTTATGTCAATATTGCTTAATTGCTATTTTTGGTGGTAAATATCGAACGATGTCATTCTATACCGAATATAGAATTACCGTTGAATTAAAATTAAAGAATAAATCATTAATGAAACAAGTAATGGTTTTATTGAAATCTTTATGAGAGGTTGAAATTGGATAACGTTATTAATAAAAGTTCTTATGTTCTGATTTGGCGGTGTGTATAAAATAGGACTGCTTACTTGTTACGATCATGCATGTATTTGAATTTATTAGTATTACATGGAGGACACAAACTTGCAAGCATAAATTATAGTGACAATATTTGCCATGGATCACAACGGGGAGGAAGTATGATATGATTAAAATGGTATAAGTAAAATGATGTCTGCCGTGACCAAGTGCTTCTTCGTATACCGTCCAGCAAGGTTATTCTCGCCACGCCTCGCCACGTCCACACCACACCACACCACATCACACCACACCACACCACATCACACCACACCACACCACACCACGCCACGCCACGCCACACCACACCACACCACACCACACCACACCACACCACACCACACCACCCGACCCGACCCCATCTCACCTCACCTCCTCACCTCACCTCACCTCAAATTGTTCCATGGTACCAAACATTAAATTTCAAACAGGAATTATAATCCCAACCCACCGCATAAAATAGATCAATAGCAGTAATTCAAGAACTACAACGAAGAATTGGAATTATTTTACCTTGAAACTGTCTTTATTTTGTAAGATTGTGTCGAATGATTTAGCCATAACACGTTATAGGCATTCGTGATTCAATGAACTAACTGATATTATGTGTGAAAATACGTTTGACTGCGAAGTATACTTTCGAATCCAAGTCACTGATCATGTTTTTTAAAGCACCACTTAATGTTTTATGATGACATATAAAATATACGATGGAATGCATCTCATACTCACAATGCAGCTGCATACCGAACGTTTATTCACATGTCTTTAAGTTATGGAGAAAACATGACTCCGAGGTCTTCTGCTCTGAGAATAATCTGAAGGGAGGGATAAAGCCCCGAGGGCGTAAGCCCGAGGGGCTATCCCGACCTTGAGGTTATTCTCAGAGCAGAAGACCGAGGAGGAGTGTTTTCTCCAGCTTATAAACCGTCAACTATCAAAATTTACGAGTTATAGTTTCGGACGCTCAAAGGGCCTAATTCCTCCGCTTAGACCATTTTAAAAGCAGACGACGAAGGAGGAATGTTTTCTTCCTATTTATAAACGTCAAATGTAAAAATTCACATTTTATAATTTTTGATTCTCAAATCGTGTTTTTATAAAGGGTATGTCGCCCTCGGTTGCGTTATATCGAGGCAAAGAAGGTATGACTATAAATGGAGTAATTTACCTCCGCTCTTCATCTCGGTCTGCATAGCCGAGCGGTTTAAGGCGCCAGTTTAGAGAGCGCAGGATGCCAGGTTCGAATCCAGCTATTTCAACTTGAAAATTTTTAACTGTGTATAATTTTTGATAATAATTGCTGCTTGTTGGCTATTGCGTTGTAAGTCTGAACAATTATTCTAAGTGCATTTCCAAGTCTTACTTTCAAAAGTAAAACCTCATACCGGGTTATTCTCGGAAGTAAGACCTCATTAGAGGTTATTCCAAGAAAAGAAGATACCTACAAAACAACAGACAGAATCCGACCTAGGTTTATACAGCTGCGTACCGAAAGTTTGTTCACCTACTTGTTTATTTTAGTGCAAATATCATATAATTTGGCATGACTTTGTCATCGTATCAACGCGAAAAGGAGACCGATCACTTGGCATGTATACGTTATAAGAAGACAGTTAAGTGTTTCAAAACATAATCTGATTTGATTCTTTATAAAACAGTTGCAGTTTTGGCAGCTCTTTGAAGTGACCAGGGTCAATCTTTCCAAAACTACAGTTTATATTTTCTTCTGTGAAATATTTAATAAAAGATCAACTGGGTCAAGCATACATAGGATATTTTCAATTATATCCATTCGATGTATTTGTAATGAAATTGTTCTCATTTGTATTCGAAAATTAATGAATTTGGAATTTTCTAAATTTGACCCCTTCTCTCTATTTCATTATACCAAATTTCATAAACACGCACCACTGAAGTGACGATCACAGGGTACGTTTGCGAATGATTGTTTTACTCATGGTTAATCCATGGTGATGACGTCACTCTATTGTGTTAACAGTGGATTATTTTAAAGAATCTACTGGTCATTGACTAATCCAGGCAGGAGGGGTGTCAGGTTTTGACATATTCGTAATGGCTCACAAAGTAATTTGTTCAAGAATGATGTATTTTGTCTTAGTTTATCTGATTAGAATCTTAAAATATCTGATTATTTTTGTAATGTCTGACCCGGGAATCGAACATGTAACCCTTCGTCTGTTACGCAGCGCCCTAACCTATTCGACTACCAGGCTTGCTGGTAATCATTTGATTGTTTGTCAGTAAGATCCCTGCATTCTAAACAAGACTGGTAAAGTGTGAAACGCATGGGGATCGTGCTGAAACACATGAAATGCAGGAGTTCGGCTGTCAGTCAAATCGCTTTGCGTGGAATATTTGCGCCATGCACGTGCGTGTAAGAATCCATTTCATAAGGGTCGACGCTACGTGTACCATATCCGATGAATGGGCACCGAAATTTGCAAAATGATATTTTTTTAGGTTACATAATTGAAATGCATTGTCTATAATGCTAGATAATCACATATGTATGTTTCGTGACGTCATACATGGATTAAGATGGAGAATGCATGAGGAGCCGTGGATTCGTTAAAAATAATTAATTATTTTTAACGAATCCACGGCTCCTCATGCATTCTCCATTACATAAATGATGATTCATTGTCATGTATGTGATGCAATTTTATCGACGTTACAATGAACGTCAATTTACATGATATTTGCACTAAGATACACACGTTGGTGAACAAACTTTAGGTATGCAGCTGTACACAATATGCTAACGATCTGGTTAACTTGGCATATCAGAAATGAGACCAATAACAGGGTTGCTATGTGACAAAATAGTCTATCATCCTATCACAGACTGTTTAAAAACTATCAACATTTCAAGTCCAAATGTATTCACAGATGTACTATTTGCCATTTGTAAGTACATGTATGCACAATAAACATTAGTAACGGATGGAACATATATATACGTGATGGAGGAACACGAATGACAAGACATGAATTAAATGTGTCTGTTAAATCGATAAAATTACATATCGCAATGGATAACCACACTGCAAAATCTATAATATATTTCACAGGACAAACAAGGAAGACCAACATGAAAGTAAAACAAATATGAATGAATCACTGAAATACACATTTGCAAGCATGGCATCGCGTACTGCAAGATCTCTGCATTAATAAAATTCATCATCAGATGCCAATACTTATTTGGTACCCTATTTCATTGATGAAATGCAACATATGAAAATGGAAACAAGTTACCTAGAATAAGTTTCGACGTTGCTGTTCCAAACTTTTCTTTACTGAGACAGGGCTGATCACATCAGGTTCATTGGTTAAAATGACCATTCCTTGTTGGTAACATCATGCAGAGAGAAGCGAAGACTACAAGTTGGTCAGGATGTTTTGGCACGTTTCCCTTTTATTGCTGACCGCTTTGAATTGTCTTGCTTGAACTGAACACGCAATTGTCTATGTTACATTGATCAGCTGTTTCTGTTAACTTTGGTGCCATCAGCATATGTATATTTTCAGCAGATTTGTCCTTGTCTTTTCTTCGCTAAATTCTCCAATTTCGCTTCAGAATATACTTAACAGTTTTGTTTCTTCACGTCTGCAAATGATGTGAAGGCGTGTTCATTCAGCAAGATTGCATGTTGAATGGACATTCTAATGGTTACACACTCGATCTGTTCTCATAGTTGTTACTTTATCTGTGTAACTTATCTGGACAGAAACGTGCCCTGTTGTTATTCGTTAACGCCAAGATTGGCAATTTATAAATTGGCGAAAGTGACTCGAGGGAGTTTGCTTTTAGATAATGTCGACCATGTATTGACCAAAAGATAAGGTTTTTCAAAAGGGGGTGTGGATTTATAAGCCGGGGTCAACAGAAAGTATTAAGAGCGCTATCAAGAAGCAACAACCCCCGCGCACTCCCCGCAACAGACACTGCTCTCGCCACGTGACTAGAGAAATTGACATGAACGTCAATTGGTTGTCAATTGTAACTAGATTAGAATCTCAACTTATGACTGAGTGTTGCGTGTGTAGATTAATGCTTGGTGGTACCAGGCGCTTCATATCCCTCTATTGCTGGGTCGTCAACCGTAATGGGAATAGCGGTGAACGCCTTACGTGTTCTTTTAAGCGCTTCTTCTGTCACCTTGACTGATTGATATTGGGAGTTTATGCTTCAGTTGGCCGTATTCTCGGTCAGATGTGTACATACTAAGCAAGATTTCAATAGGTAACAGCATTTTATAAATGGACATATTCAGCATGCATAATCTTTCGTGACGAAGACGGTAAACGTGTTGCAATCGCATTCTGTATCCCCCCAGTAAATCAACTGTGGTACTGTTTGTCACAGGTAATCTGCTAAGGTGAGATCATCAGGCAGGTATGTTGATGTTTCACCTGTATGATTAATGGTTTGAAAAGAGCATAATGATTGTCTACACCGTCTCCCATTGTCGTGGAAGAATATGCGTGCAGTTGGAGCCGATATACTCGTAACGTTATTGTATAGAGGTTCGGGAGCTATTAAACCATTCATACGCCTGGTGTACTTGTAACTCGTCCTGGCTGGGTGTACTATATGTATCAAAAATTGCACTATCACACCCTTGTGTACTCTTGCCAATATGTTCGAAAAGTACCTCGTCGAGTTCGGTCTCCATGTTGGCTGATATGAGCACAATATTGCAGACACTAAGACTCAAACACACACTTCAAAGTCTTCTAGTTATCGTGAACACACACACTGGAGAGTTATGACCCCTTGAGTTACGACTGGTCCTCCGTATGAGAACTACTGACAACAATTTAACACTAGTAATAAGTTGTACGATGACAGTGCACGATACTGTTCCTGTTCCCGCTGATTGTCTGGATGCCTGGTTACCATTGAGTTACAAGTGCTCGTACGTACTAGTGTCCAGACAACTGTTAATTGTAGAGTCCGTGCTGCTGGTCATGTTACGAGTTGTATGGTGCAGTTCAAGTTTATGTATATCCTTAAACTACGATGTTAAGGCTCTCTAGGCTATTGGTATTGATTCAACGTTGCAAGTGTATTATTTGTTTCCGAAATCTGTGTGACACACCGACATCTCTTCTTGAAAAAGAGGGTATCCTTCAAACGTAGGACTTTAAATTCGTTGCAAACAAATAAGTATTGCAAGTTTGTTTACATTGTACAAAATCGGAATGTAACGTTCTAAAAAAGACAAGAAAATGAACTGATACAAATTTTGTATTTGTGTTCAATGTATCCTTCATTGGAAATTACTTCTCTCATTATGTGACATCGTGTAATCACAATATCAAATAGGTCTTTACATAAAGTTTTCTCTCTGAATTAGGTTTCTGGAAAACGTTGACGTCTTTTGAATATAACTGTTACTGCTATTAACTATCGAAGAACCTACGAGCTATTGGCATTTCAGACATTGGTAGGAAACTAGAGACCGCTTTCGCTCCAGGTAAACTAAAGCTGACACACGTAACAATGTATACCTGTAAACGATATAACAGTAATACATAAACTTAAGATATTTACAATTCATTGTTTACAAATAAGATGATATGTAATACCAACAATTGCAGCCTTCTGTATATCAGCGTGAAGTCAGTGAAGACCGACCTCTCTACACCTGTACAGGTGCAATGTTGAGTGTCAGGTCCCTTTTGTTGGTCGTCACGCCAGATTAACACTTCAATGTAACTCCCTCTTATCGGAGCTACACGCTGCTCACAAGCCTACAGTCATACACCGTCAACACTAGGTCTGTAAACAGTGTCATTACAGCAACGACTTGTTTAGGGAGCAACTATCTTGCACTCTTAAACTCAATGATAAAAGTTAACTTATGATCATGAGATTTTGTCGAGGTTTAATGGATTACCGGTCATGAGTTAGCCTGTTTTACGTAAAGAACTATTGCATTGAGAAAAGAAACGTATAATAATCTTTTTGTAAGAAGTGTTTTGACAAAACCATGCTATCTTAAATGTTTTGATTTAAAGTTTAATTTACCCGATTTCCTTATATTATTACATTTCCAAACGAAACTAAAAATAAAAACTTATTATGGTAGTCAAAAATGCATTATATTGTGTTTTAAACATTATATCTTAGAGTTGCACTTTCGGAACAATTTATTTTAAAACGTATCTAAATACAGTATATAATTCTATATACCACGTAGTTACATCGAAGTGTTATGAGAAGTGGACACGGGGTTTGATACGCATCTATGATGTATCTAGAAGTTTATGCGTGTCTTTGTAATCTTAATACCAATTGTCATGTTATAGGTGGTTTTGGATGAACAAAGTTTGATTTCTTATTTACATTAAGGACTTATATCGTATACTATACTCAATGACCGGAAGAGTGAATGACATTTAGGAGGTGAAACATCCTCTGTCACCCAAAGCTGATTCCCTTCACTGTGTCATTATTGCGAGTTTGCATATAAAATACATACTCGTACATTTCCCAACATGGATGTATGTCAGCTAAAACATGAGAATTTGAGGATTATAACAATGTATGGAATAAGATTTGGAACTAGCCAGTCCAAAAGTGTATTTTTACAAATTAAGATTGCAAAATTAAAGAAACACCACAAAAAGTTACCAGCCCAGACGAAACGTTACTTGGTTGTGGGCTGGATGACAGGTCATCGGTTATTGTCTCTGTATATGTATTTCACTGCGACGGGATTACTACTATGCAGTCATAGGAAAGCCTTAATATAAAACCATGATCATCTAAGTATATATATATATATATATATATATATATATATATATATATATATATATATATATATATATATATATATATATATATTGTTGCAAAAGTAGTTTTGCTACAATATCAATGATCATTGATATTGTAGCAAAACTACTTTTGCAACAAAATATATCCAGCTCCATTTTTATAAATGTCGAGCATTCTTCATCCTTATAAGGTCAAACTGCAAAAAACCTTTCTGGTTTTTGTATTTTGCTTTTATATATATATATATATATATATATATATATATATATATATATATATATATATATATATATATATATATATATATATATATATATATATATATATATATATACGAATTAAAGAGGGGTTGAAGTGTCGAGTACCCGATACTTGGTCTGTATAACCTAACCCTAACCCTAACTAACCTTAACATAGCCCTAACCCTAACCCTAAACCCTTAGCTAACATTTACTTACCCTAACCCTAAACTCTTACTTGAACCCGACCTAACCCTAACCCTAACTAACCTTAACATAACCCTAACCCTAAAACATTGCTGTACTCCAGCCTAACCCTAACCCTAACTAACCTTAACTTACCCTAACCCTAACCTTAACTTACCCTAACCCTAACCTTAACCTAAACCCTTAGCTTACTGTAACCCGGCCTAACCCTAACCCTAACTAACCTTAACTTACCCTTACCCTAACTTTAGCCCTAAACCCTTACTTGAACCCGGCCCAACCCTAACCCTAACTAAACTTAACTTACCCTAACCTTAACTTACCCTAACCCTAACCTTAACTAACCTTAACCCAAAACCATTACTGTAACCCTAACGGAGTAAAGCAATATGCAGTGATGTCACAGCATTCTGACATAAACAACGTTGTTACATCAAGTCAAAGCATTATTGAGTCATGGACATCTCACGTCATAGCATTATTGAGTCATCGACATCTCACGTCATAGCATTGTGGGTCAAAAAGAGGATGTCATAACAGAGATTCCCCACAAGTGATGTTTCCCATGGAACACTGTTCCAGATGACCTAAAATTACATCCGCGGACCTATTCAGTACCCGGGCGTTTGCTCCAGTTACCTCTAGGTTACTAGAGCGGCTATAGTCTATTAACTTACCTGTCGGTCACAGGTGATCGATGTCTTGTTATGCGTGCGATACTTTACTCTCAATTATCGGCATCGTTTGAAAGCTTACTTGATCATACAGCTACTTACGACTCTTGGAAACGCAGACATTTCTGTAAAGAGGCATGCCATTGAAGGACTACGGTGGTGACGAAATATTGAACAGAGGAAATATGTTCATACGAATTGCTGCATAACTCTCTCCGAAATAATAACACATACCTTAAGAGTTTGAGAATATCTGATGAAAGAGTGTGATTTGTTTTCATTAAGAGATTCTTGTATAACATTTGTAATCGACCAGAAGAAATAATGTTGCAGTTTTAAATGTTGAGGGAGATTTTAAAAAACCTTTGATAAAATTCATTTGACTTTTACAAGCATATAATTAAAGATATTGTGTATTTTGCTTCCCTTTGTGTGTATACTTGTCGATGTGTCAATTGTTTGACTTGTATCTTTATAAAATTAAGCCATGTGTTTGCTTACGCGAAGTCTAAGGAATACACGTCAAACTATTACACGACTGGATACTTTGGAGCGAACGTTTGAACACCGATATTGCACCCAAAACTTTATTTCATCTTTTTTCATACATGTAGATGTATAAGTCGTATTCACATGATAACAATATGATATGATGTTGAACAATTCTCAAGAGGAATGAGATTAAAATATGACATAATTACATCACAATGTTATAGAAATGTGTCATTACATTCACAGGTGAAAAGGTGAAACAATACTGACAAATGCTTGAATGAACTTGCTACGAAAATCAGAAATACTTGTTCATTGGAGCGTTTAATCGTTTTGTCATTAAAACCTCAGCATGTATCGATGGTAGTAACGTGTATATTTCTGATAAATATTTCACCTTTTGTATACATTCTCTTTTTACCATCTAAGATGGTTCTATTTATTTCGTAAAATAATATAAAAACGAAACTTATTTAACTGACATATTTCACATATGGGGTACTGAGTGACACATTAGGAAACACGTATAGACCGTCAGTTAATGAGAAATAATTGTTTTGTTTGAGATGAATATGTTTTCATTTTCATATAAAATAAAAACTACCTTGTTATATTGATTACTAGCTTTGTTTGTATTACAAACATGACAAATGATCAGTTTGTGGTTGAACTAAAACATAATTTGGATAATCTGATTTAAAAACAGCATGTTTCATTTGGACGGACTGAGATATCCATTTAAATATAAATCTATAATCAATAAAATATCTCAATGTAATGTTAACAACAGAAAAAATAATCTGAATACATGACAAGACCAACACTCAGTAAGCCAACATATGACTTTGAGTAACACATGCTTGGTGCCAACATTTGTTGTCCAACTATTGAACTTAGAAGTACATATAAAGTACAATGTTCCTTTTCTGAATAATATAACAAATCCAAAGCCAAATTAAATCTTCACCTTTTGCTTGAAAATGAGAAATTACTACAGAAGTATATTAGTCTCTCTAGTGTTAGGTACATTTATATAAAAATATTAATGTGATGTAAAACAAACGTGGAAAACAATAGAAAAACTGGTTATCAAATATTCAAAAGAAAGTTCTTATATAAAAAAATCCTTGAAATAAATTAATTTAACAGTGGCTCCATTCTCTTCCCACAGAAAGATCGGAATTAGGATCGGAAATCTGAAGGGAGCAACCTCTGTGGAAAGAGAATGCAGTGGATCGTGTTTTATTTGTCTCCATTGTTTGCCTCCTGGAGTTCCACAGAGAACACGTCCTGGAACGAAGGATTCGTCTCCAGAATCTTGGTGATCTGGTCTCGGTACCCGGCTGGAATATAACGGGAAACAGAAACATGAGAAGACAAGATGTTCTGGATAAAAATTTCTTTATTGTGAACATGTATGACATAATACCACATTGTGATGGAGTTCTTGTTTTCTTTATGTTTTTAATTTCTAAATGCCCTTCAAAAACTATGCAGAAATACACCTATGCTATTATATTTATATGGCACTACCAATCAGTATAAATCATAATTCCGATTTACCTAATTTGCCATTGATTCTGTTATATTAGATAGATTATTTTAAACGGTTTTCTGTTTAATAACTTTAAATGGTTGAAATCACACCGCGATATTACCATTACTTTTGCATAATGTGAAACCAACCACGCAGAAAATGGCGAAAGAGTTAGTTATGAGTTTATGTTTTAGGGTAAGAAGTGTGCGACTGAGCCTTTAACCAACATCGTCATGAACAACTTGGCTGTCTGATTGTTGTTAACTAGGTATATGTAACCGACTGGAACATAAATTGCATATAACTTGAACTCAGTAATTACTTGGTGTGTGTTTAAGTATACGAATATACACCGGCAAGCCCCAACTTTTGCAGTATAGTATATCTTAATCTACAAAGACTCACGACAACTGAAGTGCGTTCATTGAAATGAAGCATTCATAAAATCTCCAAAGCATGTATTGGATTTATATATGTAAAAGGAGACCTACCTTTCCAGAATGACATCAGCGCCTTGGCGAAGGGTCTATGTACCGGGTCCTTGTTTCCATGACGACGTGAAATGGATTTTAGAACTTCCAGCAACGGGCCAGATGACTCCCCGTCTGAAAGCAGAAATACAGTTCGTAAATCTCTATCAACAAACTTACTCAATAACTGCCTTTTAACGATTTTAGTACAAAAATGTAAATTTGAAATAAAGAACGCAATATTTATAGGTTTAAATGGTTTTAAAATGTTCTTTTCACGTTAGCGTAAGGCGAATCCGTACCTATATGTCGACATTTTGCAATAGCGTTGCAGCCGTATATCTGAATGTCCTGGTTCTCGGAAAACCTCGTCATGGCCGTGAAAATGAGATCGTAGATGGCATTGGATGACGTTTTCGTTTCCGTTTCTGAAAAAAAATGCTTTATGTTATTGATTTATATCATCACACAGTGAAACAACTCGCAATGTTCAAGTGAATTATTGTCAGCTGGGAAGATGCGTGTGGTCGTACAATGTTTTTTTAGAATCATCCTTGATTTTCAGATACAATTATCTATAAAACAAGGATGTTTCTCCAAAACCCATTAAACAACCACATGGTCACAAAGGACAATGCACAAACACTTTATCCACTGTTGCAATAACATATCTTTTCATGACTTTAACACTACAAACACTTTGTTTTAAAGGGGCAGTAGCACGTTTTTTTTTCGCTCAAATAAATCGATGAAATGTATTTGAAAAATAGTGTTAAAAAAATAAAAGACCCTTCTCTCTTCGGAAAATCAAGTTGAAAATTAGTGTACATGGTTCGGTAAAGCCATGGGAATGGTTTTGTAATTCGAAATAATAAAATGTGTTCACAATATAATCGCCGCCATGCATTTTTTGTTTTATACGCAACATCGTTATAACCACTACGGACAATTTGTTTGTTTAATAAAATGTTTAATCCCCTAAAGTAAATTTATATGACATAATCTATCATTATAAATGGGAAATTTGATACAATAAATTTTGCAAAAATTGTGCTACAGCCCCTTTAACACTGTTACATTAATGCTTTAAGATAAAACCGATGAATCGACACAGAACAGCACCGTGACTCAGAACCAATTCTAAATATGTATGAAGAATACACTTCTAAAGGTGTACGGGGACTGACCAGAGGAGATGAGGCTGGTGATGGCCATCAGAGCTACAGCAAACAGGCGGTGATCCTCCGTGTGATGACCCAGGGCTGTAGAGATGATGTTGACAGCATCACCCGTTACTTCAGTGGTCAGCAGCGATACTAGATTAATAAAGAATATGTACATATATTTAAATAAGTAAAATTGAGGATACATCCTCGAAAATTAAGATAATCTATTAGATAAAGAACATGAGTGATAATGAGATATAATTCGAACGGAGAAAATCCTTACTTTTAAAGCCAAGGGAATCTAATGTTGTACACAATTATATTGGATATACTTTAATCTGGATGTTATCTATTTATTATATTTTGAATTGAGTAAGTATGTCATTAGATCGATTATAAACTGTATTCGACTTATTTTCTACATAACCATTGCAGCTGTTTTATGTGCTATGTGATTAAAAATAATGATGTGTATACATTATGTAAATATTTTGCTTGTAATTGCTAGTTGCAGAGTAGCGGAAGCGGAAACTGACTAAATCTGGGCTGACAATTAGTTTCTAGTATGACATGTTAATTGACACCTGGCGGATATCCTTACTGTGAGTCAGGGGTTACGTGTGCGTTCAGAAATTTACTCACGGTTTTTCTCACAAATACAGGCCAAAGCTCCACATCCCACTATTTGCAGATCCTTGTTATCATTGAAGGCTTTCATTGAGGAGAGAACACTCCTTACAGCGTTACCCGGCATCTCGTGTCGCTCATCTTGGAACATATAAAAGTCATTGCAATGCAAATGTATCATTTAAATGTCTCCGAAATAGTATAGTGATAATTGTATACATTCTACAACATCTGTGAGAATATCGATTCTAAGCAATTAAGAATTTGATAAAGATACTGTGCTATTGGCTTGGTCAAAGGTATAATTGTATGAATGCAATTTTGATTCCTGCATATATATAACCTGTCAAGTGTAATAACATTACCAGAAACTATCTCTATCAAATTTACAAATTTTACTAATTTCCAGGTATACCTGTAAAACGAATCATCCAACAATACCAAAGTCAAACACGAAACAACCTCAAACATATGCCTGTGTATATCATTATCTAAAATTCATGCGTGTGAAAGACATTTTACCGATGACTGCAACTCACCGAGAGCTAACATAGCGATCATCTTGCATGCACATTGGAGTATCTCTGGGTGAGCTCCATACTTCTCCATCGTCTCCAGAATCACCTCCAGACGTCTCTCCGCGATAAACACGTGCATCCCACAGTCTGCAACACGTGAGGATATGTAATTCAGGAGTTAACGCCGATGTCATATTATTGTATATCAAAGCTGCTGCAAGTATTTGTTTACCTCTCTAAAGCATTCCTAATCTTTCAGAATAACCTTTTTTCATCACCCTCGGATCCAGGATCCTCATCTTTGCAACATATTCATATTTATACTTACCCGGTATTATAATACTTATGAACATACATGTATTACGACAATTAACTAAGTGTGAACGTCAGTTCTTACGGAAAAAGATATCTCGTATTTTCCAAAGCGGCGACACTCTGTTAACCATCACTCATGACTAATAACACAGTGCGTGCATATACACTGAATTCGAATGCCAATATATATAAGGAATAAACGTTTAGTATGACATCTTAAAAATAAAGAACATTTTCAGATAAAGCATATCTGTCAAGTCTGAGCATACAGGGTGTATGTCTTTCTGCCAAGTCAGTGTCTTATTCTCACCTGTTTTGAGTATATTCTCGAGGGTGAGGCAGACAAAGAGGGCGAGGTCGGCGTCCAGATCAGGGTGAGACAACATCCCTGTCACAGTACTGTCCAGCAGCTCTATGTCCTCTATACTCAGGTCTGGGGGAGAGAGGACAGGGGTACGGTTAGTGTCAAGATCAGGGTGCCGTACCAGAAACCGATCCTTGCCCATACCATCAAGCTCAACCAATGTTGGTGGAGTCACCAAAGATTTGTGACTTGGGTCGAATACTGTGTTGTGTCCTTGGGCAAGGCACTTAATCCACATTGCACTCAGTCTACCCAGCTGTACAAATGGGTACCTGAATATGGGAGGTACTGATGAAGCGCTTAGTAGCAGCTCTGAAAGTACAACTCCTTCAGGGTAATAATTGTAGCGCTTTGAGCATACCTTAGGGTGTGGAAAAGGCGCAATATAAGTACGCAATTATTATTATTACAATGTTAAAGGATTAAGATTGAACTTAGGTTAAGATCGGTTGGTGGAACAGCCCCAGGAACAGTTTTATTCAGCGTACCCTGTCAACGTTAAAAAAGAATTTACATTTTACGACATCAAACATAACAAATCGAGATATGAATCACAATAATAGCCATTTTGTTCAGTTTATTATTGATTTATCTTGTCAACGGCTAAACGAATTAAATAGACGCGCGTTTTTCAGTTTAAATCGACGAACGTTCATCTTGTATCTACAACAATGGGTACATACTTCTTATCCCGGACAGTCCACAGAAAACCATAGCAGCAAACACTTTCACATCCGGGTTATTGCGCATACTCTTTGTGATGTCCACGATTGTCTTCAGGCCTCGCTCATCCATAACCAGTCGACACACTTCATCTGCAGGGTTAATATATACATTTGAACGTGAACAGCAATACTAGTTGTAAGATACGTATAAGCTCTGTTATAAACATGCATTTCTAAAGGAAAAAAATGTCGCATTTGTAGGTAGTAGGGTTACATCCATACATGCATCAAGTCGCATTTTAACTCCTGTGACGGCATATGACTCAACATGCAAGTGACATAATTTAGATTATCATTGTTTTCTCGAATATCCTACATCTTTTGACTGCAAATACAAAGCAGCTTAACGATAGGAGACCAAGACTTTTCCTTACCAAGCTCGATGATGTTGCCTAGAGTCTTCAAGGATGACAGAACGATATTTGGACGAGACCGGAAGTTGGTCAGACAGTTGAGCAGAGCCAGAACGCCGCCATTATTGTTCACTCTGATCTTGTTGTCTTTACCTACAAATGTAAATGCTGACAGTTTACATATTATAATAGTTAGAATATCGAACTATTAACACCTTAAGTCCCTTTCCATAGAAGATTGGTATTTTATATTCAGAAACAATAAGTTGAATGTTAACATTACACAAAGACAGAAACACCATCTGATGTTTAACTACATTTATCGTGATTTTATTGAATTTTCTTCCAATACTCACAATCAGCAGTGATGTTCATGAGCGCCATGCAGCCATACTCCTGGATGTCCTCACACGTGTCTAGAGTCAACATGGCGCCGATCACAGCACGAGATGCCCCCTCTTCTTCAACTTGACGTCGAAACTCTCCTATTCGTAGAAAATAAGTGTATAATCATGACAAGACGAACTTTGAATATATAAGCTTATGAGAGAAGTTATTTTCAAATTATACCCTGAATATCAAGTAGGTGCAGAAACTGTGAAGACCGGATGATATATACCTTTAACAGCCAGGTTGCCCAGTATCTTGCAGCCATGCTCCTGTATACGGGTGTCTTCCTGGTGCAGTAGCATGGTGTTCACCACAGTCCTGACACCGCCGTTCTTCAATATGCATCTTTGCATCTCATCTGAAAAATACACCATTCTGTCAAACTAGTCAACAGTTGATTTGGTAAGTCTAACCATGCATGTTCTAACCATTTGTCATACATCTCAGGCACTCAAAACTGAGAGTGGTGCGAGAACACGCTGACACTACAAGTACATAACAATCATGACCTTATATGTTAACACTGATTTTGCTGATCTCTCCGAGTAAACCCATGGTTCAACCTACCCCCACCACGTGTCAGCTGGTTGATGGCGAAAATCACGTGACCAAGAAGCTCGACACAGTCCGGGAACTCGACAGCAACGCCCTGCAGGATAGTGAGTATCTGCATTGTGCATACGCTTTGTTGAGTGGTGTCTGAAACAGGTGGTGTCGTGTGAATGGAAATTCGCTGTATAATCATGTTATATATAGTGTTCATTTCAGATGAATTACATTATTTTACTGTTAAAGAGACTTGGTTTATAAGTAGGGTAAGGTATTACTGAAATACATTTTTGGACATCAAACCTTGCGTTAGGTAAGGAAACGTAATTAATCAGGGTATTAAGATAACTAACCTAGAGAGGCGAGATTGCTGATGGTTCTGACCCCATATTCCTGCAGCCCCTCCTCCCGCGGGTGTCTCTGCAGGCTGTCCAGCAGGATCTCTAGCCCGTCCTGGCTCTGTAACTCCTCACATGTGTCCGCTGTTGGTATGGTAGATGAACGGGGTTAGATTATAGCAGAGGTAAACTCTATTATTTAGGTGTAATTAAGTGTCTTGGAAGGTGTTAGAAGGATAACGTAGGGTGATTTTAATCATTTTAATTGATTCACAAATTACAACATTGACATTTACCTTTACTCCAGGGGTGACGTTTTTGGACCGAAATTGCTTCATGTCAATATCAAAAACATGTTCAATGTTAATGGTACTCATATGTACCTTGCACCAGTATGGAACTTAATATTGTGATACATTTCTTTTCGTTATTAAGTTGTAGAAATATCCGATGGTAAACCAAACTGTATACCGACTTTAAAATTTTACGGAAGACATTCATGTTATCATCATATGCTATTGGTATAGTAATAATGATATCACTGACCCATGGTAGTAAGACAGGCTAGTGCCCACACACCGCACTCGAGAATGGACACATTGGAGGGCGAGGTCGCCATAGCCAGAAGAACAGACTTGGTGGCTCCGGCTTGAGCTACGTCTAGACACGTGTCATCTGAAAGTGTTTACCAATATACTACATGTAATCAGCTGAATGAGATCCAAAATTAGTATATTTATTTTCCTACAAGAAGTAACAGTGTATCACGTACTTAAATACTGTAAACCCTATGATATCGTTAGTGTATTTTCTAATAGCGACAACTTTTGACAGGGAAACAATGTGTATATTTTGTGACGTACCAAACACGGCGAAACTGCCAAGAGCTCGACACCCGTTTTCGAGTATATCCTCATCGTTAGAGAACTTGTTCATCATGTCAATAACAGTGTGTACTCCCCCCACCAACATGATCTGCTGGGCGGTCTCCTCTGTAAGAAACAACAAGACATGCATGACTACCATTCTGTACATTTCTATAAATCATTGGTGCACCTTACCCGCTGGAGAAAACAATTAGTCACTTATTAATCACAGACATACACAACTGAATAAGTGAAATCATGATAAAACTACATGTAGTTATTAGGTTAATGCTCAAATCACTGACTTGACACTTGACATGTCACTACAGGTACTTGAAATACACCTTGAAGTTTGCATTTCAGAAACCTTCGAAAAGGGTTAGAAAGTGTGCTTAGCAAACACACGAATAACTCTTTGAAACAAGTGTCTCAATTAGCATCATCTGTTTTTAATAAATTAGTTATTCCACGATCATTAAATATAAAGCTCACCAATAATTAACACTCTTAACATGTAGTTATATTGTTCAACAATTGATAATGAAATGAATTCCAAAATATGAAATAGATATAATTAGTCCCTCCCCTGTTCCTGTATCTTTACGTTAATTCGCTCATCAATGACAAACATTGATACCCAGGGGAAAAGTTAAATGGTCCAACCAGAGCATTATAGGGTCCATTTTCCTATGGCCCGAAGCAAACGTTACGGTACAATTATTTCTTGATTGCAATCTGTATCGGAAGACATTTCAAATATAAACACTGCTTAGTTAATCTTCCAAACAGGATATGATTAAGTGAACAAGAATCACCGGATGTTCGCTAAACTGATTCATGAATGACTTAAATCTTCTGACTGAAACTCCGCACAGCTGAGGGAAGTGCTTGGAGCTTGTATCTAGATGCAACCAATCGGGAGACTGAGACTAGCCATGTGACTAGACTAAATACGTAGAAAAACGTCTCGCACCTGTCTTTGAAGTTAATACAATACCTGGGGGACAGCAGGAAGCCATGTCAAGGTCAAAAGATATAGACTAAATATCCCCTCTGGTTGCGTCTCATGATTCTGTCCCAAATAACGATTAATTGGAGCAGAACACTGCACGTTTGGTTGATTTATCACAAATTGTTGGTTAGGGTGTTACACTTGTCCTTCGATTCACAAATACACCATTACCCTTTGAGAAATTGGGTTTTCAATATTGACAAATACAAATTATTTTATCGCGGTGTTTTAAGCCTTCGGATAAGTTATATAATAAGTATAAATAAGCATATGTAATAAGAAGATAATTGAAAAAGACAACTGAAAAACTATAACGCTTTTGAGATTCAAAGAGGCAGTAGCACGTTTATTCGATCAAATAAGTCGATGGATGTATTTGAAAAATAATGTCACCAATAGTAAAACACCCTTCTCCCTTCGGAAAATCAAGTGTAAAATGAGTGTATATGGTTTCGTAAAGCCATGGGAATCGTTTTTGTCATTCGAAATAATAAAATGTGTTTACAATAAAATGGCCGCCATGCAATTTTTGCTTTATACGCCACATCGTTATTACCACTACGGATAATTGGTTTGTGTAATAACAAGTTTAATCCTCTAAAGATAATATAATGACTTAAACTATCATTATAAATAAAAAAGTTAAATTTGCAAAACAAACGTGCTACTGCCCCTTTAATACTAAGCGCAACACATAAAGAAATATTAGATAGAATAGAGATAGAATGTGATGGTCTCTCACCTGTAGTGATGAGGTTTCCAAGGTTGAAGAGACACTGTTTGACGATTGCGGGGTCGTCTCCGTGTTGAGACATGGCGCTCAGGACTCGGGAGTGACAGCCCTGTTCCAGTAGCTGCACAGCCAGCTCCTCTGTGGGTAGAATAAAGTAAGTTTTAGTGTCGTTAGAACAATGAGGGTTTAATATATGATATATTTCATGTAACCATTAGGGCAATATATATTCTGGTTTGTCGCGTGAAACACATTAAACACAACTTGAAGACATACACTACTGTGCAAAATTAAGTACACCGTATTCGCGAACATATCGCGAAATCCGGTGTACTTATTTGTGTACGGTTGCGTAACTATTTATGATAAGGAGTCTGAAATGGTGGCATGCAAATATTAAGGTACTCGGTTCATAATGTTAAACAAGGCGAATTGAGTGGTCATCATAAAATATAGAAGAACTGTGAAAATGCTGACAATTTAACACTACTCGAAAATGCAATTAAACAAGTTCCTGACCTGACAATTTCTACTAAATAGGAAGGTAAGTGAACTTTTTACATCAGTTACGTTTAAATTTAAGAATGTACCAGCATAGTTTGATAAGCCAGACATTGAGTACTACATGATGTAACGGTTACAATTAAATAATCTTTACAACATCTTTATTGTAACGAATATGTGACGTTTCAGTGTAGATTGTAATGCCGTTATTAAGTAATTACCGTTACCAAACGTCAATTTCACGTCAATTAAAAAATGCAAATCCATAAAACTTTTCATTCATTTGACAAGTTCTAAACAGAAAGAGAAACAGTTCCACTGACCATTAGATGAGAGAAAGCCGATGATGTTCAGGATGATTTTGATGAGAGGAACTCTCTCCGAGTAGTTCTTCATGCATGTCATTATAGTGGGGATTCCACCACTTTCCTTTATAATGAAGCAGTTGGCTTCTGTAATATACATGAGACACGTTTAAAATAATCAGCATACACATTTGCAAAAAAATATAGTTTAATAGCTAGAAGATCACAGTCCTTATCAGAAAGAAGTAAAATACATTTTGAAATTGTACATGCTGTTGTTATGTATGTTGTTAGTGCAAATTATAACTAGACTATAATTTCGCACAAGTGTCGATAAAGGTCTTGGCCGTATACGAGTTTATATTAATACATGAACTAGTGTGTTGTAATTTGGAAGTTCAACGGGTCTGTGCAATTTGAAAAACCACTATCATATACATTTCATTTAAAAGCCAAATGTATGGAAGAACATAATACTATCATTATTGCTTTTAGTAGATACATGTGAGAAGCAGTTTATACTGACCGGAAATAGAAGCCATTTCTAGAAATGATGCGCATGCGTTGTACTGTAGCTCCTCTTGGTCACTGAACGTGTTCATGGCTGTGACGACACACTTGACTGCGTCTTGTTTAGACAACAGAACGTGCAGTGTTTCTGTCAGGAGAAAAACAACAGTTGAGAGTATTCTGATTTGAGTGCCTTAAAATTGTTCTAAAGATGTTTTGTTGCGTTGCTCCTGAACGACGGAGTCGGCCTAATAATTTCCGATTATGTAAAGTATAAATCGTTCCTCAAATTGTAGATCAAATACTGTAAAGACTGCACCGCATACGAGAAACAAGTGAAAGTTGCCGTTTGGTATAGGCATTCAATGTCATTAAAACCAGATCGTAATTAAACTCCTATACTTAACACATATATACGTATATGTGTAACTTTGTGGAGCTTAATTTCGATCTGATTTTAATGAGATTGCTTCGTTAGGAACCTACCAGTTTTATTTGTGCCTTAAAGCAATCCGTAGGTTGCTTACAGATTACATGATATTGACCGATTTATGAGGATATTTACTCTAGTGGGTGTATGTCTAAAAACATATTTACAATACTTCTTTCAAACGTATCAAACGCGTAACCTACCCATGCTAGCGTATGTTCCGAGGTTTTTACAGCCTCGCAGTTGATTTGCGTAGTCCTCCGAGTCTTCGCGCATCGTCCTTACGCATGTCCGAATAGAGATCTTCCTGTCCAGTGTGACTTTATCTGAAAAATAAATATCAACCGACCATCAACAGATTGTAAGGAAATCATATAGTTTAAAGGGGGTTCACCAAGGTAGGAATTACATCCACAATATTCAAGAAAGGGGAGAGAGGGAATGGTGTTTCGAACTCTTTCTGTATCCTCTATGTAAAGCGTTTATGGAGGAGATTATCGCCTCTAATACTTAATCCATTGAAATCTGTTGTTTCCCATACTGGCACACTGATGTGAAGACTATAAATAAATACTTTAGCGAGTTTGCCAAATACCATCTAGGCGTCAAAGACACTAATCAATATTCCTCTGACCTGTCCGCTGAGAACTCCTCAGTCTCTCTGTGTCCATCTCCTCTATGACTGTCAGCTGACCCATCTGCATCTTGTCCTCGCCTGTAGTGTACATATATACAACATACAGTTTACTTATATCCTAATTTAGTATACGAAAATTGAATAAAGTTGCACAAGAACCTTTGATCATTAACATTACATTGTGTTACAGTTCTCTTGGCCTTAGGACATTCCGCTCTTGTAATCAAATACATATTAATGTATGAAAACCTTGGGTCATGTTCGGTTCCAACAGTATATTGTTATATACATATATTAATCTCAATTAAATCTCAGAAGTGATATGCACAGTGATCTGATTTGTTACGATGTTATTTCGTTAACCACACAATGGTAGCGTTAAATGGCTTATTGTTAATTCAAAGCAATGGTAACAGTTCTTAGAAATATTTGTCAATTTGTATGTTTAGTTTCTAAGTTCATCATGGTTCATGAAGACTTCATCTTCACAGTGCATCACTTCAAGGAGGTAAAACACACCAGGGTCAAGATGGAACTGTTTAACTATAGAAAAGTCCTCCGTAAATAGTGTATTGGCATGTACATTGACTCAACCGCAAAAGAAACGTCAACACATTTTCAACAGTGTAAAAACGAAATACTTCTACCGGAGAAAGTTAACTTTGAATACTTTTTAAACATGATTTGGAAAGTTGTCCCCGCAATTTTCTACATCGGTATAGAATATTTGTATGTCTGTTCAAGTACATTTGGATTGTTGAACTCGCTTTTTTCAAAACTGCGTTTTGCCAGAATGCCTGTTATTTTACTTTAAAAATTCATAACATGTAAACATACAATTAATAAAAGATGGTTTCGACAAACACAACCGTTTTGGACTCAGATTTGTTGCGTCTCTACTGTAAGACGTCCTAAAACAGCTAAAAAGGCCCCCTTGACTCTCGTATCTCGTCTAGTTGAGGAGATTTGAAAACGACGATTTCTTAAAACGTGTGTTTCTCAGAAATATGTTTCGAAATTATTCCAAATTTAGTTTTGTTGGCCTCTGGGGACAAAACGTATCTCTGTTTCAGTTTTGTTTATCATTTTCGAATTGAATTATCTTGTATTTTGTATGGTTTCTTTTTCGGTTGATAGTAAATTGCATTTGATGGTTAATATTCTGTTGTTACAAATTTACTCTTATCGATTTCAATGAATGCATGCTAATCATAGCACGAGACGACTACGACAGGTACATAGAGCAGGTATAGTACAGCAAATCAAATGGAAAGGTCGTATGTAATATTGGGTACATGTTCCTGAATGAATTCTTAATATAATTTGTCAGGAGACACACTATATATAACAGAGAAAGGAAACGCCTACGTGCTTTTTAGATATAAAATTAAATAATTTCTCAAATATAATTAATGGTCTCCAATAACATTATGCTGAAATAATAGTTGAAATGACAGTTCATTGAAATCGTGGGAAAAGTGTGATTCGAGTTAGAAACTTAAGAAAACGACACCCAATGACGAACGCTCTTTCCGGTTGATTCACTCGCGCACTGTGATCACGTATATTGTACATCTGCAGCATCATCACCACGCCAATGCGACTGCATAACTGTATTGTTGATTGTTGTTGTTTGTAAATGTGTTTCATGTGTCATCTCTGTGATTACAGACTTATCGAATACGGAACACTTACTCTTGTTTCATTTAAACAACCGCCATTTGTTAAAAAAAACCTTCTGAGACCTCGAAATCTTGTGCAGTAATGGCGCTTTATAAAACAATAATAGTGTTCAATGGTTCTCTTAATTTTTTTTCGAAATCTGATTAGATATCTGGTAGGCGTTTCTTCTGCCAGATAATGTTTAACCTGATAAAATGAAACTAATCTTAAATCAGCATTTATACTCATTGATTTTGGATATGTTATAAATAGAATGAATAGTTATGAAAGAGTTATTAAAATATACAATCATAAAAACATATTTCGTCTCAGAACAATCTTTTACAAAGTTGTAACACTACACACCGTATTCAATGTACGATTGCAATGTTCAACTTTTACACATACCTACTAATTATATCAAACATTCGTCATCATTTAACTGACACGTTAATAACATGAATTATCTTGGTTAACTGTAAATCTTTACATTTTGGCTGAGTGATTTTACTTTCCATGCCTATCAATATTATACGTACTAAATATAATGGTATTATGATGATACATGAAACTAGTCTCAACCTTTGAATTTCCCAAGAGAAACAAACATGATTGAGTTTCGTCAAGGACACACATGAGTGTGTAAATAACTTCAATTTTGTAATTAACTTTATTTACATAATCTTTACATCAGTACATATGATATATCTCTTTGGTCACTTATCATTATTAACATTATATCAAGGATGAGTTGACGATAACCTGTGCAGAGACAGACATTTACTTCAAAGTGATATTAGCACTAGTGCATGTACAGTATTTATGAAGTAAGTATAATGTTTACGTACCTGCTTTGGAGATGTCCGGTTTAGCCCGATCTTGTCCGTCCTCTTCTCTGAGAGGACTGATGCTGTTCCCCTTAAACTTCTCGTACATCTTATCTTGTGTATCTGAAACAAAACAAGCATTTTATAGAATCCATCGAATAGGATTATTTATTGAAGCAAGGGCTGGAAACTAGATAATTATTCGACGTCCATTTTCACAATACAACGAACCAAAGTCTCCAAAGTGCAATTGGACATTTCAGTCCATTGCTGAGTATGCAATACCCGGTTTACGGCCAAAGACGTGTGTCTATTAATTTCATTTTGCACGTGGTGTTTATGTGCATATATGAGTTAAAATATGTTACCATAATGTCAACAAGACGTTTGTTGAATATGCCAGTAAATGCTGTTTATCCAAATTCAGCATAAGAATCATTTATAATTTGGAATTTGACATTTTAGTATATAACATAAACTAGCACTCTTTAACATCTATTGGACCACATCACATAACGCGTGGATAATAACACTTTCGATTTTCGTTGATTTATTTAATGTGAATACTGGATATATCATTATAAAAAGTTGAATATAAAATTACATCTTTTCACTTAAAAACATCTTCGGATTATTTTTATTTTGTTACTATAACTATATTACTTCATTTCTAACACGATCATCCCTGGAAAATACATCACAGATATATTTTAAAGAACAATTTGTATTCGTCTTCAAAATCAAAATTATATGATGAAACCCCAAAATATCGTGCACATTCTCATGTGACATTTTTGCAAAAATCCATAATTGGATCACTGTTGCATCATCATCCTAGTTTCTCATTTACATTTTAGTTGTGTAATTGTGTTAACGTGGATAATTTACGAACCAGAAGTAAATATACACAAATGTGTAAATACAAACGTATGTAAATGAATAATTGTTAACAAAGTATTGACGGAGTAGTAACAAATCGCTTGGTGAGAGGTACACCCCATCTTATAGTCACACTGAGCAGATAATAAATACCATAGAAGATGCTATGCTTAATACTTCGACGTTTCACCTCAGTGAATATGCACAACTCGTTATTCACTCTCCGGTCTGCCTTTGATGTGAACCTTTATGGTTTCTCCTGGTGGTCGTAAATATGTCAATAAACCAGCTCCACATTATCAAACATATATAACAAAGGGAAAACATTTAATTTGCTAGAATGTTTATAGCATGTAAGAAAGGGGATTAATTTTTACTTCACAAAAACCGATCAGAATGATTTTGTTACAGACAAAACAGTTTTCCTCTTATTGAGAGGGTTTGCCTGCTAGTGTAACATTATGAATGAATGAATAAATTGTTACACACAGCACATATGATAATAATGTAACACAGAATAATAATACCCCATAATGTCTTGTTCATTTGGTTGACGTTGATGTGCTTGTATATCATCATCATAACAATAGGTTAAATACAAAATAGGTTCCGAAGTAAAGGAAGAAATAATTCAGACGACATTTTGTAGAAATTGACTCTAAACTTCTCAGAAGTAGACTTTGTATATATAAATCTGCCCAAAGATAGGAGTACAAAGGCCAATATTTATGCATCAAACATGTTAACAAAATGTTCAGGAACCTTATGTACAGTCTAGAAACGATCTGAAATAAAGCAACGTATATTTCAATAATACATAGCAACTGGAAACTATACAAACGTTTATTGACATTAAGTTGAGTGTTCTCTAAGGATCAAGTGATGCACACCAACCAGGCCAGCTGACCTTTTGTATAACATGGTGTTAGAAGGTTCCGCACGACCTGAGGCATGGCCTTTGGACTAAATTACCGAGCGGAACCGATATCTTATCGAATAACCCGGTCAACGTCTGATTACCTTAAAGAGTTTATAAGGCCCAGATTTACGACTTCAGTACTTTTGGAGCATTAAGATCATTGAGAGCGTAGGGAGCAAATCACAATGATGCTCTGAAAAATGTTTTACCATAAAGCTTAAAATGTTTCGAGACACTGCTTTAAAGGTGTCATGTGTCTTTCTTGAAATCTGAGGTAGACGTCTTGTCTGTGTGGTTTTAGAATTGTATAGGGAAACTGACTATAAACTAAAATCGTTTATGATCTAAATAGTCTTAATGGAGTACTGCCTCGGGGTTCTTCTTAAGTTTTCTACTTTGAACTAAAGGCAATATACTGCATATCCACTATATCGAAAATAAAATATAAATTATGGCAACATTAGTATGTGTTCATATTTGTAAATTCTTTAAATATTCAGCAAATTTAGGTTAGGAAATGATTTAGGAACAAATTGTAGAATGTTTTATTTTGTTTTATGAAAATACAAATATATGTTTAGACATACCATACAATTATCAACATGATAGCTCGAGTATAATATTAGTAATGTGTTATACCGTCACTATTGACCTTTACATTACTCATTTACCCTACATTGTATTACATAAATGCTTAGTTCCTGAAGTTTATATCATGCTACTAAATAACTCATTTCTGTGATGTAATAATTTAAATGCGTTACCGGTAATACCATCAACTCGTTATACACAAGTAAGGAGGTGATTCGTCGAACGTACCAGGCAAGTAAGCTAGCGGACTGAAGGTACGAGGCAAGTAAGCTAGCTGACTGAAGGTACCAGGCAAGTAAGCTAGCTGACTGAAGGTACCAGGCAAGTAAGCTAGCTGACGGAAGGTACCAGGCAAGTAAGCTAGCGGACTGAAGGTAGCAGGCAAGTAAGCTAGCTGACTGAAGGTACCAGGCAAGTAAGCTAGCTGACTGAAGGTACCAGGCAAGTAAGCTAGCTGACTGAAGGTACCAGGCAAGTAAGCTAGCTGACTGAAGTTACCTGGCAAGTAAGCTAGCTGACTGAAGGTACCAGGCAAGTAAGCTAGCTGACTGAAGGTACCAGGCAAGTAAGCTAGCGGACTGAAGGTAGCAGGCAAGTAAGCTAGCTGACTGAAGGTACCAGGCAAGTAAGCTAGCTGACTGAAGGTACCAGGCAAGTAAGCTAGCTGACTGAAGGTACCAGGCAAGTAAGCTAGCGGACTGAAGGTACCAGGCAAGTAAGCTAGCGGACTGAAGGTACCAGGCAAGTAAGCTAGCTGACTGAAGGTAGCAGGCAAGTAAGCTAGCTGACTGAAGGTACCAGGCAAGTAAGCTAGCTGACTGAAGGTACCAGGCAAGTAAGCTAGCTGACTGAAGGTACCAGGCAAGTAAGCTAGCTGACTGAATGTACCAGGCAAGTAAGCTAGCTGACGGAAGGTACCAGGCAAGTAAGCTAGCGGACTGAAGGTACCAGGCAAGTAAGCTAGCTGACTGAAGGTACCAGGCAAGTAAGCTAGCTGACTGAAGGTACCAGGCAAGTAAGCTAGCTGACTGAAGGTACCAGGCAAGTAAGCTAGCTGACTGAAGTTACCAGGCAAGTAAGCTAGCTGACTGAAGGTAGCAGGCAAGTAAGCTAGCTGACTGAAGGTACCAGGCAAGTAAGCTAGCGGACTGAAGGTACCAGGCAAGTAAGCTAGCGGACTGAAGGTAGCAGGCAAGTAAGCTAGCGGACTGAAGGTAGCAGGCAAGTAAGCTAGCTGACTGAAGGTACCAGGCAAGTAAGCTAGCTGACTGAAGGTACCAGGCAAGTAAGCTAGCTGACTGAAGGTACCAGGCAAGTAAGCTAGCTGACTGAAGGTAGCAGGCAAGTTAGCTAGCGGACTGAAGGTACCAGGCAAGTAAGCTAGCTGACTGAAGGTAGCAGGCAAGTAAGCTAGCTGACTGAAGGTACCAGGCAAGTAAGCTAGCTGACTGAAGGTACCAGGCAAGTAAGCTAGCGGACTGAAGGTACCAGGCAAGTAAGCTAGCTGACTGAAGGTAGCAGGCAAGTAAGCTAGCTGACTGAAGGTACCAGGCAAGTAAGCTAGCTGACTGAAGGTAGCAGGCAAGTAAGCTAGCGGACTGAAGGTAGCAGGCAAGTAAGCTAGTGGACTGAAGGTACCAGGCAAGTAAGCTAGCGGACTGAAGGTACCAGGCAAGTAAGCTAGCGGACTGAAGGTACCAGGCAAGTAAGCTAGCGGACTGAAGGTACCAGGCAAGTAAGCTAGCGGACTGAAGTTACCAGGTTAGCACCCGCCAGTCAACATGGATAAACCTACGTGTCACCCATTTGTGGTGTTGTCACCACTCCAAGTGTAGTACACATAGTATGTGAACTTGTAGGAAATTAGAAGTTCGTCGTCAAATAAACATTGCTTGCCAAAAGGATACCGAGATACACCTGTAAATTCAAATTAATGTGGATATGTCTCACGGTCAACCGTATGTTGAATTGAAAATCAAGCTCATTCCACTTGCGCCGAGAGTCAGGACAAGTTATCGACCGCCCCAAGGAATACATACATTCATTCATGGAGGGCATGCATTGTCAGTGCTCAGCGGGATCGCTGAATATTAGATATACACATAATTAAATAATATGATCATAATTCGAACTTCTTTTTCTATTTAAGATTTTTAATCGGAAGATATATACCACAGATGATATTGTCCTTCACAATAAAGACGTCAACCAAACATTTTGCTTATTGACAATAAGAAAACTACTTACTTAAAATGATCATTATCCACTTGTCTGGCTGTATATATACTATCACTGTCAATGTCACTAGTTCAATGTCATCTCTTAACGCACTATTCCTGCACACTGTGATAACAACTAGATGCTAATATGACTGCTTCTCTGTATATGTATGCGTTGAGGAAGTGGGTTGACAGTTTAATACCACGTGACGCATAAACTCGCTGTTTCCATAAACGGTATTTAAAGAGTAAATAAAGACGTAGATTACTGGACTAGCCTATCCTACTCTTGAAGAAACTGATTTCTACAGGCGGAAATATGTTATGTATTAGATGCTGTGTACATCGACAGATATTATTCTTGTATTAGTATTGGTGACACCAAGATATTTATTTGGATTATAGTCCTGGGTCAATGTTGAAAACAAACTGTATTATAGTGTCATTTAAAAGTATGTATGATAAACATAGTGTTGTTTGTATAGCTTTAGTCGTTATATGACAAAATTATTGATTTTGTGCAATAATTCGATAATCGAATTGGTGTAAATAGTTCAAACAAACAAACCTGAAATACTATCAGTGAGCTGGTGAAATTGCATTATTTAATTCTAAATACAAACCAATACCACTTTATAGTCTATAAACAAATTGCTTTTTCCTCACAAATATCGTTTTTTTAATAAAACTTACGCGTGTTGCAATTGATATGTGTAAACTATGTTTTTGTCAAAATTATGATTTATCAAGATAAAGTAACACTATCGTTTCATTCATGCAATACAAATTTACATTTAAATTTCACTCATCGATAATCAGGGGCGATTCCATGGATTTCGTTTGAATGGGATACATCACCGCTTCTGTCACACCTTGACAAGAAACATAGTATGGAAGTTTGGATAGCACTAAAGCATATGTATATGTTACAGTCAAAGTCTACAATCAGTCAATGTGTACAATGACTGAAATAATCAGTCAATGTGTACATTGCCTAAAGAGCCTAGTCATTGTGTACATTGCCTGACTAATTAAGCAAATTATTGTAGAGATTGACTGATTGTTAAACAGTGATCATTGAGAAGAAAGGATTAGCCCAGGATTCAGTCTGTGATCGCCCTGGCTTCTTTTAAAGAGTTTGTGTTTCACAGATTAGACTTATCCAATTAACATTGGAGTACAGGCTTCAGATATGTTTATGTTTTAGAATAATCCAATTATTATTAGAGTTAAGGCTTTGTTTGAGAACTTATTTTTTAATAGATTATGTTAATCCAATTATTATTCCGCAAAGGCTTCCTTTAGAATAATTCAATAAAAGTCCAATGTTTTCTAGTTTTGCATTCAGTCTTGACTTAGTCATGGAGTCTACATTCCGTGAACAGCTCCTGAGCAGGAAACAGTCAGAAGCAAAGTCACTTTTGTTGACTAAAGATGAGTACTTTAGTTTGATTGAAGAAGTCAAATATGCACTCGAAGCGGAGAAAAAGAATTTCAGACAATATTATATTCTTGGGAGATATGAGATCTTGCAATGTGGTGACATTGAAAAGTTAATCAAGAAGAGAAAACCAGAATCAGAATCAGTAGTGAGTTATTTCACACATGTTGATGAGATGTTTGACGTCATTTAAACGTTCTCACATATCAACAGGTCATGGAGGCAGAGACAAAATGGCGAAAGCTTTAGACAAGTATGCAAATGTCACGCGTGAGGCTATTGAGTTATTCAAATCCCTTTGCATGGAATGTCAAAAGAAGAGAAAACGGGTAATCACAAAAGGTGTTGTTGTGAAACCTATCATCTCCAAAGATTACTTGTCCCGCGGACAGGTAGATCTTGTGGACATGCAGTCAATGGCAAGTGGATCACATAAGTGGATCATGGTGTACCAAGATCACTTTACTAAATTCTGCGTCCTGCGTCCCCTTAGCTCCAAACGTGCATGCGAAGTTGCATATCAACTTATGGATATCTTCCTGCTTCTTGGTGCACCAACCATTTTGCAAAGTGACAACGGGTCTGAGTTTACAGCATCTGTAATAACTGAACTGAAGCTCATGTGGTCGGATTTGGTCATGGTGCACGGCAAGCCTAGACACCCACAAAGTCAGGGTTCCGTGGAGCGACTGAACTGCGATGTGAAAGATATGCTAGTAGCGTGGTTAGGGGATAACAATACCACTGAATGGCCTGTAGGACTGAAGTTTGTTCAGTTTCAAAAGAACAATAGCTATCACTCAACTATCAAGATGTCACCTTTCAAAGCCTTATTTGGTTCTGACCCAAAAGTTGGCCTTCGCTCTCTGCCACTTCCTGATGAAGTTCTACAAAGACTTGTGACTGAGGATGATCTTATCCAAGCAATACAATCAACGAAGTCTGCAGAGGCATCAGCGGTAGGGACACACCACCAGCACCAGCAGAGAACTCGTCAACCTCTTCAGTATCAACATCTGAGACAACTTTAGAGCAGGACACATAAACATACCCGATACCCGCAGATTCACCGCAAATTGACGGTTTTCATTATCAGTTTATCTATATGTATCTATTTATCTATCTAAAGTCCAATATTAATTGCTTTCGTCGAAAATCAAACATCGATCAACTTTTAGTATAACATTCTTCATATCATCACTTGAATCGCGAGCAATGGCCGGATATCTAAAAACTACTACAGGCTTATGTTGCCTTCCGTGACTCAACGCCCACATCCTACTTGTAATTACGAGAACGAAGAACGTATCGTTACCAAATTGACGTATTCTGCTTGTTTAACCAGATTGAATCTTTGTTACTGCAGGGTGGTGTTCAGTCGTACATAAACGAATGATCATTTTCTTATGCTTCAGCTGTAGGGAGACAAGAATATAAGAATATCGTTTTCATATAATTGAAATTCTTATGATTTGTTTTGCTTCAGCATTAATGGGATACGAGGATAGAGAATATTTCTTTCATAAATATTAGTTGTCTAACATCAGCACTACTGTATGATAGTTCATGAAAACAGTATCTTACTTTCTACAACTACTTGTACATTGATAACATATTTTAATATGGAATTATATTCGTGAATGAAACCATTTGACAGTTCATGTTTACATCAATTGTTCACGACAGTTTCAAAACCTCGATGAAGACAAGTGGCAATAGATCACATTACTATTGGAGTGGTTATGGAATACAAAAATATTAGTATGCATGCTATGTTGTAGATTCATGAATACGGTAATGAAGGCGTGTGTATTTATATTCAGAAACACAGCCTCTTATAATGTCCATGATGTTTGCCAAAAAGTTTAATCTCCACAATTATTCCTTTTTTAAAATGACCTTTAAACATTTTGAGTATTTTTTATTCCAAGGACATCGCCCGTCCTTACCCTCTGTTTAAATCAATGTAAATAATGTTCCACAGATATGATTTATGTTTCTAAAAGATAGTGAACGTTTACCTCTTCGTTTTGATATCCTCCTTGTGAAGAACTTCTCAAAGAACGCACAATTCATCCTGAATCTACACATATAAGTGTTGGCCACATAACACCCCAGCATCTCGCCCGACCATTTTTCTTAAGTCACGATCACTGCCATCCGATCTGCGACATCCAGAGACACTCTATATGCTTTATGTGCTTTAAACCTTAAATCCCTACTACCTGATACCCTGAGATACCAATAACTCCCTGTGTCATATTCCATGTCATCGCAGCCTTCTAGCTTGTTCATCGGTGTATGTAAAAAAAACTTGGTGTGTCGACAAGGTCGGGTGAAGGTCCACAATACGTACACCAGTGTATGAATCCTCCATACACACGTTTGTAAAAAAAAAAAGTAAAATACCTGTTACTGATGTCACCTGGTTGTTCAGGTATGATGATGGATACCTCGCGAATTTATCAATATATATTTGAATGAATGCGCTCAAAAAGAAAGGAAATATAATTTAGGAATTTGCGTCGCTTGAACTCAAAGAAGTTGGGCGTAAGGATATCATGACCTTCTTACACCGGTTTCTATGTACAATTTGACATAACAAAACCATTAATTATCCTTATGTTATAACTTCAAACGATATACAAAAACAGACTACAAGGTGTTGTATGAACTTCCAGTTTATGAATAACTTTCATTACCTAGTACCCATAACAATAAGAGAGTAAATTGCAAGCAACATGTGTGATATACTTGGACAGCGGTACGCATTATAGAAAACAGCGAGCCGATTACTCACCGTATATTAACTGCCAGGCAAAAGAAAGTACCCACCTCAGTTGGTTTCGATTAATTCAATATTCAAAAGAAATCAGATGGATTTGACTATGACCCCTACCATGTTTAAAATGTGTGCATGATATCTTATATGTCGATGTTGTGTTGTGTATCATCAACAATAATTTGTGAAGAAATAAAAAATTTATAATTTCATTTTTAAAAATTAAATTCAAATTAAAAAAAACATGTAGAAGTATTCATTGACTGCTGACTAAACACCTGCACAATCAGATGGATTTGACTATGACACGATACAATAATACTTATCTGCAGTAGTTTGAGTGAATTAATTGGTGACTGTGGTTACATTTTAGTTAAAATATGTTTGTTTAATGAATACAGGGTTAAGAAATTTACACCAACATGACCCCTACCATGTTTAAAATGTGTGCATGATATCTTATATGTCGATGTTGTGTTAAATAATTTGTGAAGAAATTAAAAATTTATAATTTCATTTTTTAAAATTAAATTCAAATTAAAAAACATGTAGAAGTATTCCTTGACTACTGACTAAACACGTGCACTTCAGTTTTAGATCATAACATCGAAAACTTGAGATATTTGCAATTGAAAATCATACATATGATAAAATCAACTGAGGTGAGTACTTTCTTTTGCCTGGCAGTTTATAATGGTTAATGAAGTCATTAGCATAATTACCGAATAAAATGATGTGTATGGTAACTGACCATGAAATATTGACTAAATTTGTCCACAAAAACAAATCTATTGAAAACTATTTCTAGTTGTAAACAAGCCAGACGGCTTGACCCCCTGCAAATCGGAGTAGATACGTACATTATGAGTGTTGAGTATCCGGATCTACTTGGACACACGCGCCCCGCAGAAACTCTCAGGGTTCTTTTGGATTTTGGTGTAAACACCTCTAGTTTGATTGCAATGTATTCATACTAAATCCGCATCTCTGTTACAGTCTTGTGATTGAACATTATGGGAGGTCATGTCTCCGAGTCTGGCGTTACACGTGATGAAATGCTTTCGTGACTATGTAAAATAGGTAAACTGTCATGTCATTGCTGGAAAAAAACACGTGACAATGACGCATTTTCAATTTGTGAATTGTCATTTTATTACTCGAGGATAGTATTTCAACGCATAGTTTTATCATTGTCATGCATGAAAATATTGAAACATGTTGCAGTGTCAATTTAAGTTACGGTACAGCGAAGGATATATTATTTTATTACTTTTTATGATCGAAACTCGATAAAATCTGTGTACAACTCTCGCTCTCGCTCGGGCAATACACAAACTTTACACTCGTCATCATCCTCGATAATCCAGGGTATACGTTCCGATCATCTACACTATAAGGATTACTCGTCATATAACACACTAAATAATCTCTCTATATATAATATATAAGTATCCTATTTTAGATGATATTTCTGAGATTCTTATACAATGCTGAAAATAAAAAATAAAAAAGTACATACTCGACGAGGCAACCACGAGTGCAGCTTTGTGCAGGAAACAAGGCGGTGGTTTAGAGTCGTATGGATTAGGATTGTCCGGATATTGTCATACGGCAAAATATATTACAATTACGACATTCCCAACCAAAATAAACCGTTTGATGTGGTCCGCAGTCCGGTTAAACGAGGGGGATCGGTTCATGCAAATAAAACGAGTCATAACGATTCCTCCTTTGAGTACAAATATCCACCACCCACAAAGTGGACCTGCTCTGTGAAGAATAAGGAAATAAAAGCTAAATGGGTTATAAATCATAATGAAATACCGTTATGTGCAGCTGTACGGTGTCTTCATTTCTGTTCGCAAACGTTAATATATTCTAAATTCCATATTGTGAATACAATTCGTATTTACATAATACTAAGTATATAAAGTTATTGATTAATGATTAATATTAAGCTAATAATAATAGTAATAATAATAATAATAATAATAGCTAATTATATAAAGTTATTGATTAATGATTAATATTAAGATTTGTTTAAATGTAGTTTCGTCAAGTCAATTTATTGCAATTGTTTTAATAACAATGCTTTAAAAAACCGTTTATGCACAATGTTGTATAATGATTTTTAAATCTTTCTCGCACTTCTTTCAATCACACGAACACCGATTACAACATTATTTGTCCGACTCGACCCATAAGTCCTCGCCGCTGATTGGCTTAACATGTTTCCGTCAGAGGATCCCGCCCTGATTAAACAGAAGTGACAGGAAGCGATTACTGCAGCAGTTTATGGTCAGTTTATATTATATTAGTTAGTTATATTATGGTTAGTTTATATTGACACATTTACATCACACTCGACAATCTGCGTGTTTACATCGGAGTGCATATGTTAAATATGTAAATCATATTTCAACCAGCTGATTAAGAATGTGAGGGGTCTTATGATTAGCTTGTACCTGCAAATTAAACGCTTAGGTAACTTTTGTTCCTGTGGTTGTACATGTACCTTTAAGGTAACATTAAAGAAAAACGATCACCAGAGAAAATGAGAAAAGCATGAGCAAGTTAACAGATATACAACTTATGTATTTACATTAATTTCGTTATATCGCCTGTTACAATAAATACGAATACTTAAAGGCGCTGTCTTACTGAAATATAGAGCTCTCACAAAATCATAAATGTACATGGTTCGGTTAAGCCATGCGTGTCCATTTCCCTTGTGATCACATTAAAATGGCCGCTCGAAGGTAGTTCAAGTGATCTGACTGATGTAGCGATACCTAAACACTCATAGTAACATTTAATTATTGCATTATGGTGGAATGACCATTCATCTTTCTGTCTGAACTCTCAAATACGCATCAGACGTACACATCTACCTCTCACACTGAAGAGCTCCACACCACTGTCGCTTTATACGTTGCACAATCGTTTTCTAGTACGGATAACCATTTCCTATGGATACGGTTTATCAGGCCGTGTAATGAGACGTTTTATCTTCTAAAGTTACAATATGTTGTATAAACTTCAATGATAACTGGAAAATTTGAGAAAACAAAATTTCCCAAAAAACGTGCTACAGCACATTTAAAGTAATATATATAATACCGTCGGAGAGAACGGTTATATAAACTATTCAAAAAAAGAAACGCATAGGTGATATTTTGACATCTTTAATCAGAGTTTTCAAACAAGCCTGTAGAAATAGTGAAGTCTCGTAAATAGTTGAAAATAGGTACAGTAATTTTTTTTTTTATAATTTTATTTCTTTTTCAGATACATAGACATATATGAAATGTTCATAAGACAGCATTTTACAACATAAAATAGGTACAAAATATTGAAAACAGAGCAACTGCAAGCTAACATTGCAAATTCAATTGAATAAAACGTAGAGTTCAAGTGTTTATGGACCTGGCATTTCCATACTTTCACCGAAGTTGCAGAGTGTCAATCTTTAAAGAGATTATGGCATACAGACCAGAATTTTGTGAACTTTGAATAGTTGCAATCTGAGTAACAGATGCGTTTATCATTTTCATAGACATTGTTTAAAACTTGTTTTATAATGTTAAATTGCGGTACACTTTCCTTTAACTTTGATATGTATATATTATATTTGACTGTTGTTATAATAAGATTTAGAATCATATTTCGTGTTTCCGGATTTCCTAGGCATATGTTTCGTTTTGAGAGGTTTAATATTGAATATGTTTTCTGCTCTATCCATGTCTTTAGTCTATCCCAGATGTTATTCACTTTCAGGCAATCATAGAAAATGTGCACTATAGTTTCTACAGATACTTTACAGAAAGTACATTTGTTTGTGTCTTTCAATTTCATTTTAAATAAAAGGTCGTTCAATGGAAGAATTCTGAGTAAGATCGAATATTGAAATCAAATTTGTTTTGTGCCAAGATGTGATGAAAAAGGTGTATAATTTATTTCGGTCCATTCATTTTTAGCTATTTATTGATTTAAGTCCTTTTCCCACTTATGTTTATATTTATATGAGTTCCCACTGATAGAACTTTGAAGGGTATCATAGAAGAGCCTGCATCCATTGGTTGGTTTTACGATACCTACGATGAAGTATGGCAGGATGGGATTGGTTAACTTATTTGATAACTCGAGATTGTTTGCCTTAAGGTAAGCTTTAATCGATTTTACTATACCGGCATATTCTAAAAAGTTTGTTTTACACGTGTAGACATTTTTTAAAGTTTCAAGATGTAGAAAATCACCTTTTTCATTCACGATATCATTTACAAATATTATGCCATGTTGTATGTAATGTTTATAACATATTTCTTGTTTGCCAATTGTTATATTTTCATTACACCAAATTGGTTGGGATAAATTATCATTGACATCATTAACCTTTGAACCTTTGTTACTGATAAAACATCCCCATGCTCTTAGCACATCGCGCCAGAATGGGTTAGTCCGCGGTGTGAGGATGTTATCTTCAATATACTTAGGTGATTTGAGGTAACAATGCTCAGATGTAGGAGCTACATTTTGAGTATATAAGTGTTTTATTTTATTACCATTTTCTGCTTTGAAATTTCTTTTATCCATGCTATTTTTTGTGCAAAAATTGTGTTTTTTATGTCTGGGACTCTTATTCCGCCGTCTTTGTACGATTGTGTAATTTCGTTTCGACTTATCTTATCTGGTTTGTTTCGCCAAATAAAGCTAAAGCATAAGGAGGTTAATTCTTTTATGATTTTATCACTTGGGTTTGGAAGAATTGAACACAGGTGATTTAATTTTGGAAGAATCAGACTTTTTAAGACTGTATTTCTTCCTAGGGGAGTGAGATCTCTTCCTAACCATTGATTCATTGTAGTTTTAATCATCTTTAGTTTGTCCTTATAATTTCTTTCCACCATTTCGGCCAGGTTATGTGTAAAAGTTATGCCAAGGATAGTGAAATCTCGTTGATTCCAGTCTAGTTTATGATTTTTACAGAGGATGTTCTGCGAGTGTTTTGATGCTCCTATCAATATGACTTGGGTCTTGGTTGTATTTATTTTGAGACCAGAGAATGATGCGAATTCATTTAAGGTGTTAAGGGTATGCTGAAGACACTTTTCAGTTCCGTCAAGTACAAGAGAGGTATCATCTGCAAATTGTGATAGTAGGTATTCCGTATCGCCTATCTTTATTCCCTTTATGTTCTTATTATTTCGTAACATTATACTTAACACTTCGGCACAGATTATAAAAATGTAAGGAGATAGTGGGTCACCTTGCCTGCATCCTCTTGTAAGTTCAAAGAAATCAGATGAAAAGCCGTTCACTATAACACGAGATTGAATGTGTGTATAATACAATTCAATCCATCGTTGGATAGATGGACCGAAACCAAAATAAGTTAGCGTTTTTTGTATAAATAACCAATCAACTGAGTCAAATGCTTTTTCGAAATCTATTAATAGTAATAGACCGGGTATTTCCATACACTCGGCATAGTCAATGATGTCATAAATCATGCGAGTTCATTCGCCGATATAGCGTTCTGACATAAAACCTTACAGTAATAGTCCATACATGTCTTCACAGTTTTCTGAAAACGATTTTTAAATTTAATTAAATAATGTCTCCCATATGGGGCGCTGCTCTCAGTATCTGTTATGACCACCCCTGGCTGCCAACACAGCCTGGCACCTCCCCGGCATGGACCGAATAACTCGACGGATTGCTTCCTGTGGCATGTTTTGCCACTCCTGCTGCAACGCTAGTCCCATGTCGCGTAACGTTTGCCATGCATTTTGACGGCGACGGAGACGTCTACTCAGCTCATCCCAGATGTGCTCTATTGGGTTCAAATCCGGACGATTTCGAGGGCCATGGGAGGACGTAGATGTTCTCATTGGTGAGAAAGTCAACTGTCACACGGGCAGTGTGGGGCCTGGCATTTTCCTGCTGGAATATTTCCCGACGTCGGTCGATAACGTGACACAGGTGAGGACGTAGGATTTGGTCGATGTATCCATTAGCGTTTAAATTGCCTCGGACCACCACAAGCTTGGACCTTTGATTGTAGGAGATCGCTCCCCACACCATGACCCTCCCACCGCCGAATTTGTCGAACTCACGGATACAATTTTGGGAAAATCGCTCATTTCGACGTCTATACACCCTGTGTCTTCAGTACTTTGAATTCAGCATGAATCATGATTCATAGCTGAACCAAACCCTTCATCAATTAGCCAAGTCCCAAACTCTCACATTTATGCACAATCTGACCCTTTGACGTAGATGACGTAGCGTCAGAATAGGTCAAACCAGAGGTCTTCGTGCCGCGGAAACCAGCTGCTCGCAGTCGGTTTCTGACGGTCTGGTCTGACAGCCTCCTCAATCTGGGCAGTCTGACCATGGTGTCTCTTGCTGTCAGATGCCGATTCCGCATGTGAACTTGTTGGATGTAGCGGTCCTGACGTCCAGTGGTCACTCAAGGACGACCACTTCTAGGACGATCTTTTGTGTAATTGGTTTGCGTGTAGGGGTCCCAAAGACGGCAAATAGTGGTTTGATGAACCCCAAGGTGTCGAGCAACATGTGACTGTGACTGGCCGGCTTCCAGTCGTCCGATTGCGTTGTTCCGGTCATCGTCGGACCACCTCGCCCTTTTCAATTATATTTCACAATGGCTTAGCTTCCATAAAATGACGAACAGGGATCATATTTTATATAGTCATGATATTGCACAGTTTTTTTTTCTGTATTTGCACGTGCATTACGCGAATTCGGAACTTAGAGCGACCTTTTCATGCATTTTCTGCAAATTACCCGTATTTGCTCACATGATGAATGTATCGCTGCGTTTTGGTGTATTGTTAGGTTTTCATATATACGAATATAATTTTATCAACAAAAAGTGTAATTATTTACTATAGATTTTGAATGCTCGTTCTTTTAAAAAATATACCCACCTATGCGTTTCTTTTTTTGAAGGTTATATTATCATGAGTGTCGATCACTGTTTCCAATTATTGTGACCGACAAAACGGTTCATTTTCATTGATAGATCCAGGTTTTTACCGACAATCATATGATATATATAGAATACTAAACGATGTCCCGGTTGATAACATGTTTATTAAACGAGTGGATCGTTTGGTATTTTAAACAGCGAAAGCGAGCTAAATACTGATGACATTCACGAGTTTCTTATTTTATTTATTACTCAATGATGTAAATAGCGCTGAATTGCAAAAAAATCGTTTTTAGCGACGCTGACTTGTCACCGGCTATTGCAGTCGGGCGGCTTACATTGTGACGTCAAGCAAAAACGATGATGACGTCACGCGCCGATTATGACGTTACGGCAGCAAGCGGTGGTATCACACATGTGTGTAACCAACTCATTGTTATCTAATGAGTGATCTCACCACGGTTGAGTAATAAAGACATTTATCTGGTTATCATATTTTCATTTGAGTAATATTAAGTAAAATACGTAGTTTGAAAATAATATTAGCTATCCATTTAATGATGTCTTTACAGTTTGAAAAACCATAACAATATCATACAGGCTTGGCGAGTCCAGGTGTTGAGTTTCTCAATGAACAATAAGGCAATCGCATCTTTTAATCCCTTAAACAAATAACCAATCATCGCAAAGCAAACGAAGTGCTAGCTCTCGTCTCGTAAAATGTCTATAAAATATCCTAATTTTCCACAAATAAAATATGCAACTTGTAGTCGCTGTTATACATTTGTTGTTTGGAATGGACCGACAAATCGAATATCCATGCAATTGTAATATAATTTATTGTTATCCCTGTTATATGACTTATTCAAACGACACTCGATCTGCTGATGTTCACTAGTGGACAATGAGCTGTGTTAATCTCCTGGTACACTTTGTAGGTGTCCTCTGCTATTTTAAGTTTGATCCCCATACTTCACAATGAGAAGACATACTTCGGGCGTTGCTGCTATGACATATCGTGACTCATTGAAAGAGGTAAGCTCTTCAGCTGGACATACACGATTTGAAAATATCTTGTTTGTTTGACGAGTAACTCTGCTATCTTTAGAAAACCGGAAGGTCTTGATTGTGTACCAGCTGACTGCAGGTAAATGATCAAATGAGATGCTGCCCGTCCTGCACCAAACACATTGTGAACCTTTGCTCCGTTCCATAACAGCAAGCGCTTATAATCGCTCATTGATTTTTCAATGTAGCGCTCAAGTAGCGCTCAAGTAGCGCTCATTCTCTCCTGAACGACACGGTGCAAAAACTCAAAGTTCGCTGGCTTTGCTACGTAGCGCTACATTGAGCAATCGCGTTCAAGAGAGGTTTAAAAGTAATCTCTAATTGAGTGATTACTTTGAAACCCCTCTTGAACATGGCCCTTGTCTACAGCTTGATATACACTACGGAAAGGGGCAAAATATACTTTTTCCCAGAGTCAAACACAAGACAAGTCTGTCTAATAAAGTCGATTTTAAATATCTGTGATGAGGACATATCTCGTTCAGAGATATACACATTTCATTCATGAGAGTAAGATACATGAGAGTAAGATGCATGAGAGTATGATACATGAGAGTAATATACATGAGAGTATGATACATGAGAGTAATATACATGAGAGTATGATACATGAGAGTAAGATACATGAGAGTATGATACATGAGAGTAAGATACATGAGGGTAGGATACATGAGAGTTTGATACATGAGAGTATGATACATGAGAGTATGATACATGAGAGTAAGATACATGAGAGTATGATACATGAGAGTTTGATACATGAGAGTAAGATGCATGAGAGTAAGATACATGAGAGTATGATACATGAGAGTATGATACATGAGAGTAAGATGCATGAGAGTATGATACATGAGAGTAAGAAACATGAGAGTATGATACATGAGAGTATGATACATGAGAGTATGAGAGTATCTATATGTATCTAGTTCTCTATCTTAAGTCTAATATTATTTACTTTCATCGCAAAACAAACATTGATAAAATTTTAGTATAACATTATTTGTATCATCACTTCGAATCGCGAACAATGGCCGGATATCTAAAAACAACTACAGGCTTATGTTGCCTTCCGTGACTCAACGCCCACATTCTTCTTGTAATTACGAGAATGAAGAACGTATCGTTACCAAATTGACGTATTCTGCTTGTTTAGCCAGATTGAATCTTTGTTACTGCAGGGTGGTGTTGGTCTTCAGTCGTACACAAAATGTATAAAAGTATGATCATTTTCTTTTGCTTCAGAGGTAGGGAGATAAGAGTATAAAGAATGTCGTTTAAATATAATCTTTATTATTATGATTTATGTTGCCTCAGCGTAAATGAGATATGAGGATAGAGAATATTTCTGTAAATGTAAATGTATTCAGGTGTAAACGACGATTTCAGGCATTGAACAAGTCAAGGACACGTATTAATCCTAGCAAATCAAAATTAATTTTCTATATATACATTTACATAGTTTCAAGCATACCATACTTCCATTACACTTATCCTTTTTTGACTTCCAACTTTTAAATGTCACTTTAAATGTTAAACTATCATTGTTTAAGAGATCCTTGGTGGGTTGGCTCGATTATAACGTTAGTCAAGACTGGCTAAACTATCTTGAAGAGATAACAAAAATAGTTTCAAAGCTGATTCGCTTGTGAGAAATAAAGCATGACGCCTTTCATAAATATTAGTTATCTAACATCAGCACTACTGTATCATAGTTCATGAAAACAGTATCTTACTATCTACAACTACTTGTACATTGATAACATATGTTAATATTGAATTATATTCGTGAATGAAACCATTTGACAATTCATGTTTTCATCAATTGTTCATGACAGTTTCAAAACCTCGATGATGACCAGTGGCAATAGAATACATTACTATGGTAGAGGTTCTGGAATACACTGTACTATGAGAGCGAAAGCGGAATACAGTACATGTACTAACTTAATATGAGAGCGGTTATTGAATATAGTATTACGGTAACGGCTATGAACTTTAAAGGTACATCCATTGTGTAGTTGGGGGTCACATATTCAAAACGCTATAAATGGTGTTACTTTATCGAAAAGTATTTTGATGATAGTCGACTTAGTATATTGACGATATGAAGGTAAATGTAGTGATTTCTGATCGAAAACCGGGAAATACACAGCGTGTGGCACGCGCCAATGAGCAAACGTAATTTTGGAATCTTATTTACAACAGACAAAATAAAAAATTTGAGTTGATAATGTTTAATAGGTCAAACAACTACTGTGTATGCAAATGAGGCGTGCAGTTTCGGTTTCTGCACATGCATAATGATGTAACTCGATTGTAATTGGAAACTAGTAATTATGATATATTTGGCGATAGGGGATGATTATATAAGCTGAGTGAATTTATATTCACTGTAAACAGCACATATGGTGAGTCAGAACGTATTTAAGACTAATAAAATGTATGAAACACAATGGATGCACCTTTAATATCTCTAATTTCCAGGTGATACATTTACAAAAATATTAGTTTGCATGCTATGTTGTAGATTCATGAAACACAGCCTCTTATAATGTCCATGATGTTTGCCAGAAAGTTTAATCTCAACATTTATTCCTTTTTTAAAATGACCTTTAAATATTTTGAGTATTGTTTATTCCAAGGAAAGCGCCCGTTCTTACCCTCTGCATGTTTAAATCAATGTAAATAATGTTCCACAGATATGATTTATGCTTCTTAAAGATAGAGTGAACATTTACCTCTTCGTTTTGATAACCTCCTTGTAAAGAACTTCTCAAAGAACGCACAATTCATCCTGAATCTAAACATATAAGTGTTGGCCACATAACACCCCAGCATCTCGCCCTATCAAGTCACGATCAATGCCATCCGATCTGCGACATCCAGAGACACTCAGCTTTATGTGCTTTAAACTTTAAATCCCTTCTTCCTGATACCCTGAGATACTAATAACTCTCTGTGTCATATTCCATGTCATCGCAACCTTCTAGCTTGTTCATCGGTGTATGTATACAAAACTTTTGTGTGTCGACAAGGCCGGGTGGAGGTCCACAATACGTACATCCGTGTATGAATCCTCCATACACACGTTTGTAAAAAAGTAGAGCAGTCGTATACAAAAGTGGTTAACGAGTTCAAAGTAAAGTAACTGTATGGTTGCTGATGTCACCTGGTTGTTCAGGTATGGTGATTGCCTCGCGAATTTATCAATATATATTTGAATGAATGCGCTCAAAAAGAGAGGAAATATATTTTAGGAATTTGCGTCGCTTGAACTCAAAGAAGTTGGGCGTAAGGATATCAGGACCTTCTTACACTGGTTTCTGTGTACAATTTGACATAACAAAACCATTAAGTATCCTTATGTAATAACTTCAAACGATATGCAAAACCAAACTACAAGGTGTTGTGTGAACTACCTAGTACCCATAAGTGAGTAGATTGCAAGCAACATGTGTGATTTACTTGGACAGCGGTACGGATTATAGAAAACAACGAGCCGATTACCCAACGTATATAAACTGCGAAAAAGGCAAAAGAAAGTACTCACCTCAGTTGGTTTCGATTAATTCAAAAGAAATCAGATGGATTTGACTATGACACGATACAATAATACTTATCTGCAGTAGTTTGAGTGAATTAATTGGTGACTGTGGTTACATTTTAGTTAAAATATGTTTGTTTAATGAATACAGGGTTAAGAAATTTACACCAACATGACCCCTACCATGTTTAAAATGTGTGCATGATATCTTATATGTCGATGTTGTGTTGTGTATCATTAAAAATGATTTGTGAAGAAATTAAAATTTTATAATTTCATTTTTAAAAATTAAATTCAAATTAAAAAAACATTGAGAAGTATTCCTTGACTGCTGACTAAACACATGCACTTCAGTTTTAGATTATAACATCGAAAACTTTAGATATTTGCAATTGAAAATCATACATATGATAAAATCAACTGAGGTGAGTACTTTCTTTTGCCTGGCAGTTTATAATGGTTAAAGATAACACACTACCTATTGAGTATATATATGCCACGTTATCGCAGGTGCTATTAATGATAAAGATGAAATGAATCGGCAGGAAAGAGAATATCGGCGTTATGTTTTTAAGTTGTTGATAGCTTGAAGCTGGCATACACCTGGACATTTGACTTTTTGTGTATCTCAAAATGAAGTCATTAGCATAATTACCGAATAAAATGATGTGTATGGTAACTGACCATGAAATATTGACTAAATTTGTCCACAAAAACAAATCTATTGAAAACTATTTCTAGTTGTAAACAAGCCAGACGGCTTGACCCCCTGCATATCGGAGTAGATACGTACATTATAAGTGTTGAGTTATATCCGGATCTACTTTGACACACGCGCCCCGCAGAAACTCTCAGGGTTGTTTTGGAGTTTGGTGTAAACACTTCTTGTTTGATAGCAATGTATTCATACTAAATCCGCATGTCTGTTACAGTCTTGTGATTGAACATTATGGGAGGTCATGTCTCCGAGTCTGGTGTTATACGTGATGAAATGCTTTCGTGACTATGTAAAATAGGTAAACTGTCATGTCATTGCTGAAAAAAAACACGTGACAATGACGCATTTTCAATTTGTGAATTGTCATTTTATTACTCGAGGATAGTATTTCAACGCATAGTTTTATCATGTTCATGTATGAAAATATTGAAACATGTTGCAGTGTCAATTTAAGTTACGGTACAGCGAAGGATATATTATTTTATTACTTTTTATGATCGAAACTCGATAAAATCTGTGTACAACTCTCGCTCTCGCTCGGGCAATACACAAACTTCACACTCGTCATCATACTCGATAATCCAGGGTATACGTTCCGATCATCTACACTATAAGGATGACTCGTCATATAACACACTAAATAATCTCTCTATATATAATACATAAGTATCCTATTTTAGATGATATTTCTGAGATTCTTATACAATACTGAAAATAAAAAATAAAATAAAAAAGTACATACTCGACGAGGCAACCACGAGTGCAGCTTTGTGCAGGAAACAAGGCGGTGGTTTAGAGTCGTATGGATTAGGATTGTCCGGATATTGTCATACGGCAAAATATATTACAATTACGACATTCCCAACCAAAATAAACCGTTTGATGTGGTCCGCAGTCAGGTTAAACGAGGGGGATTGGTTCATGCAAATAAAACGAGTCATAACGATTCCTCCTTTGAGTACAAATATCCACCACCCACAAAGTGGACCTGCTCTGTGAAGAATAAGGAAATAAAAGCTAAATGGTTTATAAATCATAATGAAATACCGTTATGTGCAGCTGTACGGTGTCTTCATTTCTGTTCGCAAACGTTAATATATTCTAAATTCCATATTGTGAATACAATTCGTATTTACATAATACTAATTATATAAAGTTATTGATTAATGATTAATATTAAGCTAATAATAATAATAATAATAATAATAATAGCTAATTATATAAAGTTATTGATTAATGATTAATATTAAGATTTGTTTAAATGTAGTTTCGTCAAGTCAATTTATTGCAATTGTTTTAATAACGATGCTTTAAAAAACGTTCATGCACAATGTTGTATAATGATTTTTAAATCTTTCTCGCACTTCTTTCAATCACACGAACACCGATTACAACATTATTTGTCCGACTCGACCTATAAGTCCTCGCCGCTGATTGGCTTAACATGTTTCCGTCAGAGGATCCCGCCCTGATTAAACAGAAGTGACAGGAAGCGATTACTGCAGCAGTTTATGGTCAGTTTATATTATATTAGTTAGTTATATTATGGTTAGTTTATATTGACACATTTACATCACACTCGACAATCTGCGTGTTTACATCGGAGTGCATATGTTAAATATATAAATCATATTTCAACCAGCTGATTATGAATGTGAGGGATCTTATGATTAGCTTGTACCTGCAAATTAAACTCTAAGGTAACGTTTGTCCCCGTGGTTGTAAATGTACCTTTAAGGTAACATTAAAGAAAAACGATCACCTGAGAAAATGAGAAAAGCATGAGCAAGTTAACAGATAAACAACTTATATATTTATATTAATGTTGTTATATCGCCTGTTACAATAAATACGAAAACTTAAAGGCGCTGTCTCACTGAAATATAGAGCTCTCACAAAATCATAAATAAGTGTTACGAATGACTAAATAATACTCCTAAATCCATAAAAAGGAGTTTTAAAACGAATGTACATGGTTCGGTTAAGCCATGCGTGTCCATTTCCCTTGTGTTCACATTAAAATGGCCGCTCGAAGGTAGTTCAAGTGATCTGACTGATGTAGCGATACCTAAACACTCATAGTAACATTTAATTATTGCATTATGGTGGAATGACCATTCATCTTTCTGTCTGAACTCTCAAATACGCATCAGACGTACACATCTACCTCTCACACTGAAGAGCTCCACACCACTGTCGCTTTATACGTTGCACAATCGTTTTCTAGTACGGATAACCATTTCCTATGGATACGGTTTATCAGGCCGTGTAATGAGACGTTTTATATTTTAAAGTTACAATGTGTTGTATAAACTTCAATGATAACTGGAAAATTTGAGAAAACAAAATTTCCCCAAAAACGTGCTACAGCACATTTAAATTATATATAATACCGTCGGAGAGAACGGTTATATAAACTATTCAAAAAAAGAAACGCATAGGTGATATTTTGACATCTTTAATCAGAGTTTTCAAACAAGCCTGTAGAAATAGTGAAGTCTCGTAAATAGTTGAAAATAGGTACAGTAATTTTTTTTTTTCTAATAATTTTATTTCTTTTTCAGATACATAGACATATATGAAATGTTCATAAGACAGCATTTTGCAACATAAAATAGGTACAAATATTGAAAACAGAGCAACTGCAAGCTAACATTGCAAATTTAATTGAATAAAACGTAGAGTTCAAGTATTTATGGACCTGGCATTTCCATACTTTCACCGAAGTTGCAGAGTGTCAATCTTTAAAGAGATTATGGCATACAGACCAGAATTTTGTGAACTTCGAATAGTTGCAATCTGAGTAACAGATGCGTTTATCAATTTCATAGACATTGTTTAAATCTTGTTTTATAATGTTAAATTGCGGTACACTTTCCTTTAACTTTGATATGTATATATTATATTTGACTGTTGTTATAATAAGATTTAGAATCATATTTCGTGTTTCCGGATATCCTAGGCATATGTTTCGTTTTGAGAGGTTTAATATTGAATATGTTTTCTGCTCTATCCATGTCTTTAGTCTATCCCAGATGTTATTCACTTTCGGGCAATCATAGAAAATGTGCACTATAGTTTCTACAGATACTTTACAGAAAGTACATTTGTTTGTGTCTTTCAATTTCATTTTAAATAAAAGGTCGTTCAATGGAAGAATTCTGTGTAAGATCGAATATTGAAACCAAATTTGTTTTGTGCCAAGATGTGATGAAAAAGGTGTATAATTTATTTCGGTCCATTCATTTTTAGCTATTGATTGATTTAAATCCTTTTCCCACTTATGTTTATATTTATATGAGTTCCCACTGATAGAACTTTGAAGGGTATCATAGAAGAGCCTGCATCCATTGGTTGGTTTTACGATATCTACGATGAAGTATGGCAGGATGGGATCGTTTAACTTATTTGATAACTCGAGATTTTTTGCCTTAAGGTAAGCTTTAATCGATTTTACTATACCGGCATATTCTAAAAAGTTTGTTTTACATGTGTAGACATTTTTTAAAGTTTCAAGATTTAGAAAATCACCTTTTTCATTCACGATATCATTTACAAATATTATGCCATGTTGTATGTAATGTTTATAACATATTTCTTGTTTGCCAATTGTTATATTTTCATTACACCAAATTGGTTGGGATAAAACATCATTGACATCATTAACCTTTGAACCTTTGTTACTGATAAAACATCCCCATGCTCTTAGCACATCGCGCCAGAATGGGTTAGTCCGTGGTGTGAGGATGTTATCTTCAATATATTTAGGTGATTTGAGGTAATAATGCTCAGATGTAGGAGCTACATTTTGAGTATATAAGTGTTTTATTTTATTACCATTTTCTGCTTTGAAATTTCTTTTTATCCATGCTATTTTTTGTGCAAAAATTGTGTTTTTTATGTCTGGGACTCTTATTCCGCCGTCTTTGTACGATTGTGTAATTTCGTTTCGACTTATCTTATCTGGTTTGTTTCGCCAAAAAAAGCTAAAGCATAAGGAGGTTAATTCTTTTATGATTTTATCACTTGGGTTTGGAAGAATTGAAAACAGGTGATTTAATTTTGGAAGAATCAGACTTTTTAAGACTGTATTTGTTCCTAGGGGAGTGAGATCTCTTCCTAACCATTGATTCATTGTAGTTTTAATCATCTTTTGTTTGTCCTTATAATTTCTTTCCACCATTTCGGCCAGGTTATGTGTAAAAGTTATGCCAAGGATAGTGAAATCTCGTTGATTCCAGTCTAGTTTATGATTTTTACAGAGGATGTTCTGCGAGTGTTTTGATGCTCCTATCCATATGACTTGGGTCTTGGTTGTATTTATTTTGAGACCAGAGAATGATGCGAATTCATTTAAGGTGTTAAGGGTATGCTGAAGACACTTTTCAGTACGTCAAGTACAAGAGAGGTATCATCTGCAAATTGTGATAGTAGGTATTCCGTATCGCCTATCTTTATTCCCTTTATGTTCTTATTATTTCGTAACATTATACTTAACACTTCGGCACAGATTATAAAAATGTAAGGAGATAGTGGGTCACCTTGCCTGCATCCTCTTGTAAGTTCAAAGAAATCAGATGAAAAGCCGTTCACTATAACACTAGATTGAATGTGTATATAATACAATTCAAACCATCGTCGGATAGATGGACCGAAACCAAAATAAGTTAGCGTTTTTTGTATAAATAACCAATCAACTGAGTCAAATGCTTTTTCGAAATCTATTAATAGTAATAGACCGGGTATTTCCATACACTCGGCATAGTCAATGATGTCATAAATCATGTGAGTACATTCGCCGATATAGCGTTCTGACATAAAACCTTACAGTAATAGTCCATACATGTCTTCACAGTTTTCTGAAAACGAAATTTAATTCAATAATGTCTCCCATATGGGGCGCTGCTCTCAGTATCTGTTATGACCACCCCTGGCTGCCAACACAGCCTGGCACCTCCCCGGCATGGACCGAATAACTCGACGGATTGCTTCCTGTGGCATGTTTTGCCACTCCTGCTGCAACGCTAGTCCCATGCCGCGTAACGTTTGCCATGCATTTTGACGGCGAGGGAGACGTCTACTCAGCTCAGCCCAGATGTGCTCTATGGGGTTCGAGGGCCATGGGAGGACGTAAATGTTCTCATTGGTGAGAAAGTCAACTGTCACACCGGCAGTGTGGGGCCTGGCATTTTCCTGCTGGAATATTTCCCGACGTCGGTCGATAACGTGACACAGGTGAGGACGTAGGATTTGGTCGATGTATCCATTAGCGTTCAAATTGCCTCGGACCACCACAAGCTTGGACCTTTGATTGTAGGAGATCACTCCCCACACCATGACCCTCCCACCGCCGAATTTGTCGAACTCACGGATACAATTTTGGGAAAATCGCTCATTTCGACGTCTATACACCCTGTGTCTTCAGTACTTTGAATTCAGCATGAATCATGATTCATACCTGAACCAAACCCTTCGTCAATTAGCCAAGTCCCAAACTCTCACATTTATGCACAATCTGACCCTTTGACGTAGATGACGTAGCGTCAGAATAGGTCAAACCAGAGGTCTTCGTGCCGCGGAACCAGCTGCTCGCAGTCGGTTTCTGACGGTCTGGTCTGACAGCCTCCTCAATCTGGGCAGTCTGACCATGTTGTCTCTTGCTGTCAGATGCCGATTCCGCATGTGAACTTGTTGGATGTAGCGGTCCTGACGTCCAGTGGTCACTCAAGGACGACCACTTCTAGGACGATCTTTTGTGTAATTGGTTTGCGTGTAGCGGTCCCAAAGACGGCAAATAGTGGTTTGATGAACCCCAAGGTGTCGAGCAACATGTGACTGTGACTGGCCGGCTTCCAGTCGTCCGATTGCGTTGTTCCGGTCATCGTCGGACCACCTCGCCCTTTTCAATTATATTTCACAATGGCTTAGCTTCCAAAAAATGACGAACAGGGATTATATTTTATATAGTCATTATATTGCACAGTTTTTTTTCTCTGTATTTGCACGTGCATTACGCGAATTCGGAACTTAGAGCGACCTTTTCATGCATTTTCTGCAAATTACCCGTATTTGCTCACATGATGAATGTATCGCTGCGTTTTGGTGTATTGTTAGGTTTTCATATACCCGAATATAATTTTATCAACAAAAAGTGTAATTATTTACCATAGATTTTGAATGCTCGTTCTTTTAAAAAATATACCCACCGTTTCTTTTTTTGAAGGGTATATTATCATGAGTGTCGATCACTGTTTCCAATTATTGTGACCGACAAAACGGTTCATTTTCATTGATAGATCCAGGTTTTACCGACAATCATATGATATATATAGAATACTAAACGATGTCCCGTTTGATAACATGTTTATTAAACGAGTGGATCGTTTGGTATTTTAAACAGCGAAAGCGAGCTCAATACCGATGACATTCACGAGTTTCATATTTTATTTATTACTCAATGAGGTAAATAGCGCTGAATTGCAAAAAAATCTTTTTTACCGACGCTGACTTGTCACCGGCTATTGCAGTCGCGCGGCTTATATTGTGACGTCAAGCAAAAACGATTATGACGTCACGCGCCGATTATGACGTTACGGCAGCAAGCGGTGGTATCACACATGTGTGTAACCAACTCATTGTTATCTAATGAGTGATCTCACCACGGTTGAGTAATAAAGACATTTATCTGGTTATCATATTTTCATTTGAGTAATATTAAGTAAAATACGTAGTTTGAAAATAATATTAGCTATCCATTAAATGATGTCTTTACAGTTTGAAAAACCAATAACAATATCATACAGGCTTGGCGAGTCCAGGTGTTGAGTTTCTCAATGAACAATAAGGCAATCGCATCTTTTAATCCCTTAAACAAATAACCAATCATCGCAAAGCAAACGAAGTGCTAGCTCTCGTCTCGTAAAATGTCTATAAAATATCCTAATTTTCCACAAATAAAATATGCAACTTGTAGTCGCTGTTATACATTTGTTGTTTGGAATGGACCGACAAATCGAATATCCATGCAATTGTAATATAATTTATTGTTATGCCTGTTATATGACTTATATGACTCGATCTGCTGATGTTCACTAGTGGACAATGAGCTGTGTTACTCTCCTGGTACACTTTGTAGGTGTCCTCTGCTATTTAAAGTTTGATCCCCATACTTCACAATGAGAAGACATACTTCGGGCGTTGCTGCTATGACATATCGTGACTCATTGAAAGAGGTAAGCTCTTCAGCTGGACATACACGATTTGAAAATATCTTGTTTGTTTGACGAGTAACTCTGCTATCTTTAGAAAACCGGAAGGTCTTGATTGTGTACCAGCTGACTGCAGGTAAATGATCAAATGAGATGCTGCCAGTCCTGCACCAAACACATTGTGAACCTTTGCTCCGTTCCATAACAGCAAGCGCTTATAATCGCTCATTGATTTTTCAATGTAGCGCTCAAGTAGCGCTCAAGTAGCGCTCATTCTCTCCTGAACGACACGGTGCAAAAACTCAAAGTTCGCTGGCTTTGCTACTTAGCGCTACATTGAGCAATCGCGTTCAAGAGAGGTTTAAAAGTAATCTCTAATTGAGTGATTACTTTGAAACCCCTCTTGAACATGGCCCTTGTCTACAGCTTGATATACACTACGGAAAGGGGCAAAATATACTTTTTCCCAGAGTCAAACACAAGACAAGTCTGTCTAATAAAGTCGATTTTAAATATCTGTGATGAGGACATATCTCGTTCAGAGATAAACACATTTCATTCATGAGAGTAAGATACATGAGAGTAAGATGCATGAGAGTATGATACATGAGAGTAATATACATGAGAGTATGATACATGAGAGTAATATACATGAGAGTATGATACATGAGAGTAAGATACATGAGAGTATGATACATGAGAGTAAGATACATGAGGGTAGGATACATGAGAGTTTGATACATGAGAGTATGATACATGAGAGTATGATACATGAGAGTAAGATACATGAGAGTATGATTCATGAGAGTATGATACATGAGAGTAAGATGCATGAGAGTATGATACATGAGAGTAGGAAACATGAGAGTATGATACATGAGAGTATGATACATGAGAGTATGAGAGTATCTATATGTATCCATTTCTCTATCTTAAGTCTAATATTATTTACTTTCATCGCAAAACAAACATTGATAAAATTTTAGTATAACATTCTTTGTATCATCACTTCGAATCGCGAACAATGGCCGGATATCTAAAAACAACTACAGGCTTATGTTGCCTTCCGTGACTCAACGCCCACATTCTTCTTGTAATTACGAGAATGAAGAACGTATCGTTACCAAATTGACGTATTCTGCTTGTTTAGCCAGATTGAATCTTTGTTACTGCAGGGTGGTGTTGGTCTTCAGTCGTACACAAAATGTATAAAAGTATGATCATTTTCTTTTGCTTCAGAGGTAGGGAGATAAGAGTATAAAGAATGTCGTTTAAATATAATCTTTATTATTATGATTTATGTTGCCTCAGCGTAAATGAGATATGAGGATAGAGAATATTTCTGTAAATGTAAATGTATTCAGGTGTAAACGACGATTTCAGGCATTGAACAAGTCAAGGACACGTATTAATCCTAACAAATCAAAATTAATTTTCTATATATACATTTACATAGTTTCAAGCATACCATACTTCCATTACACTTATCCTTTTTTGACTTCCAACTTTTAAATGTCACTTTAAATGTTAAACTATCATTGTTTAAGAGATCCTTGGTGGGTTGGCCCGATTATAACGTTAGTCAAGACTGGCTAAACTATCTTGAAGAGATAACAAAAATAGTTTCAAAGCTGATTCGCTTGTGAGAAATAAAGCATGACGCCTTTCATAAATATTAGTTGTCTAACATCAGCACTACTGCATCATAGTTCATGAAAACAGTATCTTACTATCTACAACTACTTGTACATTGATAACATATGTTAATATTGAATTATATTCGTGAAGGAAACCATTTGACAATTCATGTTTACATCAATTGTTCATGACAGTTTCAAAACCTCGATGATGACCAGTGGCAATAGAATACATTACTATGGTAGAGGTTCTGGAATACACTGTACTATGAAAGCGAAAGCGGAATAAAGTACATGTACTAACTTAATATGAGAGCGGTTATTGAATACAGTATTACGGTAACGGCTATGAACTTTAAAGGTACATCCATTGTGTAGTTGGGGGTCACATATTCAAAACGCTATAAATGGTGTTACATTATCGAAAAGTATTTTGGTGATAGTCGACTTAGTATATTGACGATATGAAGGTAAATGTAGTGATTTCTGATCGAAAACCGGAAAATACACAGCGTGTGGCGCGCGCCAATCAGCAAACGTAATTTTGGAATCTTATTTACAACAGACAAAATGATAATTTGAGTTGATAATGTTTAATAGGTCAAACAACTATTGTGCATGCAAATGAAGCGTGCAGTTTCGGTTTCTGCACATGCATAATGATGTAACTCGATTTTAATTGAAAACTAGTAATTATGATATATTTGGCGATAGGGGATGATTATGTAAGCTGAGTGAATTTATATTCACTGTAAACAGCACATATGGTGAGTCAGAACGTATTTAAGACTGATAAAATTTATGAAACACAATGGATGCACCTTTAATATCTCTAATTTCCAGGTGATCCATTTAAAAAAATATTAGAATGCATGCTATGATGTTGATTCATGAATACGTTAATGAAGGCGTATGTATTTATATTCAGAAACACAGCCTCTTATAATGTCCATGATGTTTGCCAGAAATTTTAATCTCAACATTTATTCCTTTTTTAAAATGACCTTTAAATATTTTGAGTATTGTTTATTCCAAGGTAAGCGCCCGTTCTTACCCTCTGTTTAAATCAATGTAAATAATGTTCCACAGATATGATTTATGTTTCTTAAATATAGTGAACATTTACCTCTTCGTTTTGATAACCTCCTTGTAAAGAACTTCTCAAAGAACGCACAATTCATCCTGAATCTAAACAGATAAGTGTTGGCCACATAACACCCCAGCATCTCGCCCGATCAAGTCACGATCAATTCCGTCCGATCTGCGACATCCAGAGACACTCAGCTTTATGTGCTTTATACTTTAAATCCCTTCTACCTCATACCCTGATATACCAATAACTCTCTGTGTCATATTCCATGTCATCGCAACCTTCTAGCTTGTTCATCGGTGTATGTATACAAAACTTTGTGTGTCGACAAAGCCGGGTGGAGGTCCACAATACATACATCCGTGTATGAATCCTCCATACACACGTTTGTAAAAAAGTAGAGCAGTCTTATACAAAAGTGGTTAACGAGTTCAAAGTAAAGTACCTGCATGGTTGCTGATGTCACCTGGTTGTTCAGGTATGATGATTGCCCCGCGAATTTATCAATATATATTTGAATGAAAGTGCTCAAAAAGAGAGGAAATATATTTTAGGAATTTGCGTCGCTTGAACTCAAAGGAGTTGGGCGTAAGGATATCAGGACTTTCTTACACTGGTTTCTGTGTACAATTTGACATAACGAAACCATTAAGTATCCTTATGTAATAACTTCAAACGATATGCAAAACCAAACTACAAGGTGTTGTGTGAACTACCTAGTACCCATAAGTGAGTAGATTGCAAGCAACATGTGTGATTTACTTGGACAGCGGTACGGATTATAGAAAACAACGAGCCGATTACCCAACGTATATAAACTGCTAGGCAAAAGAAAGTATTAACCTCAGTTGGTTTCGATTAATTCAAAAGAAATCAAATGGATTTGACTATGGCACGATACAATAATACTTATCTGCAGTAGTTTGAGTGAATTAATTGGTGATTGTGGTTACGTTTTAGTTAAAATATGTTTGTTTAATGAAGACAGGGTTAGGAAATTTACACCAACATGACCCCTACCATGTTTAAAATGTGTGCATGATATCTTATATGTCGACGTTGTGTTAAATAATTTGTGAAGAAATTAAAAATTTATAATTTCATTTTTAAAAATTAAATTCAAATTAAAAAACATGTAGAAGTATTCCTTGACTACTGACTAAACACATGCACTTCAGTTTTAGATTATAACATCGAAAACTTGAGATATTTGCAATTGAAAATCATACATATGATAAAATCAACTGAGGTGAGTACTTTCTTTTGCCTGGCAGTTTATAATGGTTAAAGATAACACACTACCTATTGAGTATATATATGCCATGTTATTCCAGGTGCTATTAATGATAAAGATGAAATGAAACCGGTAGGAAAGAGAATATCGGCGTTATGTTTTTAAGTTGTTGATAGCTTGAAGATGGCATACACCTGGACATTTGACTTTTTGTGTATCTCAAATGAAGTCATTAGCATAATTAACGAATAAAATGTTGTGTATGGTAACTGACCATGAAATATTGACTAAATTTGTCCACAAAAACAAATCTATTGAAAACTATTTCTAGTTGTAAACAAGCCAGACGGCTTGACCCCCTGCAAATCGGAGTAGATACGTACATTATGAGTGTTGAGTTATATCCGGATCTACTTTGACACACGCGCCCCGCAGAAACTCTCAGGGTTGTTTTGGAGTTTGGTGTAAACACTTCTTGTTTGATAGCAATGTATTCATACTAAATCCGCATGTCTGTTACAGTCTTGTGATTGAACATTATGGGAGGTCATGTCTCCGAGTCTGGCGTAAGACGTGATGAAATGCTTTCGTGACTTTGTAAAAAAGGTAAACTGTCATGTCATTGCTGGAAAGAAACACGTGACAATGACGCATTTTCAATTTGTGAATTGTCATTTTATTACTCGAGGATACTATTTCTACCCATTGTTTTATCATTTCCATTCATGAAAATATTGAAACATGTTGCGGTGTGAATTTAAGTTACGGTACAGCGAAGGATACATTATTTTATTACTTTTTATGATCGAAACTCGATAAAATATGTGTACAACTCTCGCTCTCGCTCGGGCAATACACAAACTTCACACTCGTCATCATCCTCGATAATCCAGGGTATACGTTCCGATAATCTACACTATAAGGATGACTCGTCATATAACACACTAAATAATCTCTCTATATATAATATATAAGTATCCTTTTTTAGATGATATTTCTGAGATTCTTATACAATACTGAAAATAAAAAAAGTAAAGTACATACTCGACGAGGCAACCACGAGTGCAGCTTTGTGCAGGAAACAAGGCGGTGGTTTAGAGTCGAATGGATTAGGATTGTCCGGATATTGTCATACGGCAAACTATATTACAATTACGACATTCCCAATCAAAATAAACCGTTTGATGTGGTCCGCAGTCCGGTTAAACGAGGGGGATGGGTTCATGCAAATAAAACGAGTCATAACGATTCCTCCTTTGAGTACAAATATCCACCATCCACAGTGTGGACCTGCCCTGTGAAGAATTAGGAAATAAAAGCTAAATGGTTTATAAATCATAATGAAATAGCGTTATGTGCAGCTGTACGGTGTCTTCATTTCTGTTCGCAAACGTTAATATATTCTAAATTCCATATTGTGAATACAATTCGTATTTACATGTAGCTATAGTTATTGATTAATGATTAATATTAAGATTTGTTTAAATGTAATTTCGTCAAGTCAATTTATTGCAATTGTTTTAATAACAATGCTTTAAAAAACCGTTCATGCACAATGTTGTATAAAGATTTTTTAATCTTTCTCGCACTTCTTTCAATCACACGAACACCGATTACAACATTATTTGCCCGACTCGACCCATGAGTCCTCGCCGCTGATTGGCTGAAACTGTTTCCGTCAGTGGATCCCGCCCTGCTGGGTCGCATGTCATTAAACACGAAGTGACAGGAAGCGACTAGTGCAGCATTTTATGGTCAGTGTTTATATTGACACACTTACATCACACTCGACAATCTGCGTGTTTACATCGGAGTGCATATGTTAAATATGTAAATCATATTTCAACCAGCTGATTAAGAATGTGAGGTGTCTTATGATTAGCTTGTACCTGTAAATTAAACTCTAAGGTAACGTTTGTCCCCGTGGTTGTACATGTACCTTTAAAGTAACATTAAAGAAAAATGATCACCTGAGACAATGGAATGATAATGGCCAGTGCAACGGAAATAAATTAAGAACTTACAGACTTTTTAAAATTGCCCCTTCTGTTGAAAAATATGTTTCTATTTCAATTGACAGATCTAGACGTAGTATTTTGGGTAAATTAAGATGTGGTACACTACGCCTAGAAATTGAAGTTGGAAGATTTTCAAATCCTAAAGTGCCACTTTGTCAAAGAATTTGTTAATTTTGTGATAATAATGAAGTTGAAGACGAAATTCATTTTTTGATTAGTTGCAGTTTTTATTCTGATATCAGATATGACTTTTGGAATTATCTTTCTAGTAGAGACCCTCTTTTTACCCAGCTTTCGCCGGTTGACCAATTTGTGTATTTAATGTTAAAGGAAGACGTATGCATATCTCTTTCTGTCATTCTTTATAAAATGTTTAATAGACGCAAAACATATTTCAACCAGCTGATTATGAATGTGAGGTGTCTTATGATTAGCTTGTACCTGCAACTCTAAGGTAACGTTTGTCCCCTTGGTTGTAAATGTACCTTTAAGGTAACATTAAAGAAAAACGATCACCTGAGAAAATGAGAAAAGCATGAACAAGATAACAGATATACAACTTATACAAATACTTAAAGGCGCTGTTGTACTGAAATAAAGAGCTCTCAAGAAATAAAAAAAATAGTGTTACGAATGACTTAATAATACTCCTACATCCATAAAATGAGTTCTAAAACGAATGTCCATGGTTCGGTTAAGCCATGCGTGTTCATTTCCCTTCGAGTGGCCAGTTTAATGTGTTCCCATTATGGCCGCTCGAAGGTGATTCAAGTAAGCTGACTGACTGAAGCGATACCTAAACACTCAGGGAAACATTTAATTATTGCATCATAGTGGAATGACCATTCATCTTTCTGTCTGAACTCTCAAATTCGCATCAGACGTACAAATCTATCTCTCACACTGAAGAGCTCTACACCAATGTCGCTTTATACGTTGCACAATCGTTTTCTAGTACGGATAACCATTTCCAATGGATATGGTTTATCAGGCCGTGCAATTAAATAGTTTATCTTCTAACGTTACAATATGTTGTATAAACTTCAATAATAAATGAAACATTTGAGAAAACAAAATTTCCCAAAAAACTTGCTACAGCACATTTAAAATATATATAATACCGTCAGAGAGAACGGTTATTTATCATCATGAGTGTCGATTACTGTTTCCAATTATTGTGACCGACTAAACGGTTCATTTTCTTTGATAGATCCAGGTTTTTACCGACAATCATATGGTTATAGACATTTATCTGGTTATCATATTTTCATTTGAGTAATATTAAGTAAAATACGTAGTTTGAAAATAATATTAGCTATCCATTAAATGATGTATTTACAGTTTGAAAAACAAATAACAATATCATAAAGGCTTGACGAGTCCAGGTGTTGAGTTTTTCGATGAACAATAAGGCAATCTCATCTTTTAATCCCTTAAACAAATAACCAATCATCGCAAAGCAAACGAAGTGCGAGGTCTCGTCTCGTAAAATGTCTATAAAATATCCTAATTTTCCTAACATGCAACTTGTAATCGCTGTTATACATTTGTTGTTTGGAATGCACCGACAAATCGAATATCAAATTGTAATGTAATTGTTATGTCTGCTAAATGACTTATTCAAACGACACTCGATCTGCTGATGTTCACTAGTGGACAATGAGCTGTGTTACTCTCCTGGTACACTTTGTAGGTGTCCTCTGCTATTTTAAGTTTGATCCCCCAAACTTCATTATGAACAGTCATACTTCGGGCGTTGCTGCTAGGACATATCGTGACTCATTGAAAGAGGTAAGCTCTTCAGCGGGACATACACGATTTGAAAATCTCTTGTTTGTTTGACGAGTAACTCTGCTATCTTTAGAAAACCGGAAGGTCTTGATTATGTACCAGCTGACTGCAGGTACATGATCAAATGAGATGCTGCCCGTCCTGCACCAAACACATTGTGAACCTTGTCTACAGCATAATATACACAACGGAAAGGAGCAAAAGAAAGTATAACTTATTTTCAGAGACGACCACAATGTCTGTCTAATAAATTCGATTTTAAATGTCTGTGATGAGGACATATCTTGTCAGAGATATACACATTTCATTCATGAGAGTAAGATACATGAGAGTAAGATGCATGAGAGTATGATACATGAGAGTATGATACATGAGAGTAAGATACATGAGAGTATGATACATGAGAGTAAGATACATGAGAGTAATATACATGAGAGTATGATACATGAGAGCAAGATACATGAGAGTAAGATGCATGAGAGTATGATACATGAGAGCAATATACATGAGAGTAAGATACATGAGAGTAAGATACATGAGAGTAAGATACATGAGAGTTAGATACATGAGAGTAAGATACATGAGAGTATGATACATGAGAGTAAGATACATGAGAGTAAGATGCATGAGAGTATGATACATGAGAGCAATATACATGAGAGTAAGATACATGAGAGTAAGATACATGAGAGTAAGATACATGAGAGTTAGATACATGAGAGTAAGATACATGAGAGTAAGATACATGAGAGTAAGATACATGAGCGTAAGATACATGAGAGTTAGATACATGAGAGTAAGATACATGAGAGTATGATACATGAGAGCAATATACATGAGAGTAAGATACATGAGAGTAAGATACATGAGAGTATGATACATGAGAGCAATATACATGAGAGTAAGATACATGAGAGTATGATACATGAGAGCAATATACATGAGAGTAAGATACATGAGAGTAAGATACATGAGAGTATGATACATGAGAGCAATATACATGAGAGTAAGATACATGAGAGTAAGATACATGAGAGTAAGATACATGAGAGCAATATACATGAGAGCAATATACATGAGAGTAAGATACATGAGAGTAAGATACATGAGAGTATGATACTTAATATTTTTTATTTGTTTAAACGCACATGTGGTGCTCAAATTGCTATTTCAAAGGATTATTTTGACATACTGTTTGGTATTTAAGGCAAAATTCTATGCAATATGAACAGGATGTTGTCGGCGCAATGTACCTTCTTGAACTTTAAAGGTACATCCATTGTGTTGTTGGGGGTCAAATATGTCAAACGTTATAAATGGTCTTACTTTATCGAGAAGTACCAACTGTACCGAAAACTACCATTTTGATGGTACTCGACTTAGTATATTGACGATATGAAGGTCGATTTCTGATCGAAAACCGGACAATGCACCGCGTGTGGCGCGCACCAATGAGTCAAACGTAATTTTGGAATCTTATTTAAACCAGAGGAAATAGAAAAATTGGGTTGATAAAGTTTAATAGGTCATTTAACTACTGTGCGTGTAAATAGTACATGCACTTTCGGTTTCTGCACATGCATAATGATGTTACTCGATTTTTATTGGAAACTAGAAATTATGACGTATTTGGCGATTGGGAATGAATATGCAAGCTTAGTGAATTTGTTTGTATTGTAAAGAGCACATATGGTGTGTTGGAACGTATTAAAGTCAAATAAAATTTTATGAAACACAATGGATGTACCTTTAAATCGATGACGCATCGTTGCTCTAAGAAAGCCACATTTCACTCTTCTACCTCGCTTGGTTAAATGTACATCCATTGTGTTGGTCGGGGTCAAATATTCCAAACGTTATAAATGGTGTTACTTTATCGAGAAGTACCCACTTTTACCGAAAACTACCATTTTGGTCATAGTCGACATAGTATATTGACGATATGTAGGTAAAAGTAGTGATTTCTGATCGAAAACCGGACAATGCACCGCTTGTGGCGCGCGTCAATCAGTCAAACGTAATTTTGGAAACCTATTTACAAAAGGCAAAAAGACAAATTTGTGTTGATAATGTTTAATAGGTCATATAACTACTGTGCATGTAAATGGGTCGTGCAGTTTCGGTTTCTACACATGCATAATGATGTTTACTCGATTTTAATTGGAAACTAGTAATTATGATATATTTTGCGATTGGGAATGAATATGCAAGCTGAGTGAATTTATTTGTACTGTAAACAGCACAGTTGGTGTGTTGGAACGTATTAAAGCCAAATAAAAAATTATGAAACACAATGGATGTACAATGTACCTTTAAGGAGATATCAAAACGACGATTCTAAGAGCCGTGTTTTTCAGAAATATGAACAGTTAATTTAAACAAAAATACAAATTAAGTTTAGTTAGCTGTAAGGGACATGGTGTAAAAATGTCTCTATCGTGTTCATCACTCGTTGATTAAAATACTTTGCCTTGTTGCACCTATGGTTTCTTTTGTCCGTGAGTGTAAATTGTATGATTATTTGGATTTATTCTAAATTCTGATTGGTTAATTTGAAAACTCTCTCGTTGTTGATTGATAATGATGTTCCCCAAATTGCGAAATGGTGAATACACGGCTAAATGATACATATTGTTCGCTTGATTGGGTTTAACGAAAGATTGCATTGTTTTGTTTCTCTGACTAAGGTCGTAGGTTTAAAACTAGTTTTGCTTTGTTGAATAACTATGAATCTTGGAAATGTTACAAATGCACGTATTTAACTTATTCAAATCTAATTTGGCAAACCTAGAAATTATAACAAAACTGCAAATATCAGTATCTATACAATTATTAGGACACACTTTCATCGGCTTAATTTCAACCTATATTTACATCATTTCATTTCTCGTTACAAAATGAACAATTACAGAGACTTGTATAGTCCTATACATTGTCAACGTACACTGTACATTCTATTGAACAGTCACACGGATATGATAATTGTACATGTCTAATAAAAGGAATATTTGCTCAATAAAAAATTCCTTTGCCAAACACAAGTATAATAACATTGTAAGTATGGTGTCATTAATGATTTTACGGTTGTGACGTCACAATGCTAGTACCATATCGCCACCGATGTATATTACCTCGAGTTATTCTCAAGAATCTTAGTGACGTCATTACGCTCTATTTACGTTGGTGACTCGATTTCACTCGTTTGATGCCAAAACCATCTGTTAGAATAAGAATGATATTACACGTGACCAGTTTAATATCCTCTATAGTGCAGTGTAATGAAATAGGCTGAGAACTGATGACAAAGGAGCTGTGAAACTTATAGTTTTAGACCTCTGTAACAATGAAGTGTTATCTGCTATGTAAGTATCAGTACTGGCGTCTGTCTGCTTCATGAAGTGTAGGCACACTGTCGCCAGTCGTACATCATACGGTGATTGTTACACCTCGTATCAGGGTGGTGGGGGTGATAACTGCCATGTGATAAAGAAGTGTTATCATATAACTGACCTACAGGTCGTGTCATTCAGATGGTGAGATAGTCTGCTGATTTCACGTATATGTTGTACGTTTTTACTTGTACAGTGTACAGCTGCATCCAAAACGTTTGTTCGCCTACTTGTGTATTGTGTATGTAATCTTGGATGTCTTTGAAACATCATATCAATCCGAAACCAATAACGAATATTTTGTTTGAAAAAGAAAGAAACTTTGAATGTTCACAATGTTATCCATTCTGTCTATTCGAAAACATTCAAATCACCACTGAAATGACGATCAGCCAAATTACATGATATTTGCCCTAAGGTCCTAATAGGTAGGTGAACGCACTTTCGGGATGCAGATTAGTTTGGATTAGTTGCTACCGTTAGCATTTTATTCCATTTTCCAATCAATTCAACAACAACAAAATTATAATGATAAAGTACAACCTCGTCCCCAGGGCTGAAAAAAGGCAGGAGAAACGTAACAGCGCTGTGAGGAGTTTGGATAAAGTAATCTAAAACACAGGCATGGAAGCTGTCGTGTCCTACATTCATAATAGAGTTACTTCCCCTTAATAAACACGATGTCGCCCAATCAAGACCAAGCATACCATCCTTGAATCGATAAGTGTCAAAAGCTATTCATGATATAGCTATCATTTTGTTATTGTAAGGACATACCATAATAACATACTGGCAACTATCCTCCGTGTAATAAAATACGTGATTCACGGATGGGCGAATATACTATACTTGACAAAATAATATAAGTTAGGGATATATTACATGTTTTATGATTAATATATCATTAAAATGTCAAGTAATACATAAAATAGTGTTTGTAATTTCAAAATTTAAAAACATCCCTAATTATTTTTGTCCAGTATATTAATCAATATCTTTAAAACGGCCACATGTGGCGACCAAACTTAAATAGGCACCGTCGACGTTTATAAGACTTATATACTTGAATATTACATATTCAGAAAACTACAGTATTTGATATTTGTTAATATACATGCACTTGGGTTAGTGCTATAATTGTTGTCAGGTCAAAACAATGTGGTTGTGAAATATACACATTAGCATTCATTGAATAACGTGCGGATAGATCATCCAGTGCTTATGTGAGGAGGCCCGTATTTGACAAAATGAGATAGGATCATCAACGGTTTTCGTTTTAATTGTTTGCAGAAGGATAATTAACTTAAATGCAAAATATACTTTGTATAAAGGATAGTGCAACTTAATGTTTAAGGAATAGTTGATTTATGAAAGATACTTTATCTCCAACTTCTCATGTTTTTAATTTTTCCATTGATTATTACAAAATGCAAAGTTGTACTTGCCGTTCAATCTATATTTCATTACTTATACTCATGGCTTTATACAAGTTATACTGACTGCCAAACTTGTCCTTTGTTCACAGTAATGGCAATCATAGCGTGACTCATTTAAAAACGTACTATGCAAAACCTTCCGACTTATAATCTTATGATAATATTTACCATATTTAAGACGCAACATCATTAAATTCTCAGCATGCAGGTTTAGCTATTGACATGGCGTCTCCATTAATCTGTCAAACAGGTGTTCACAAATAAAAGGACTCAAAATATCATTCGTATAGAAATACACCTAAAACTTAAAACGTTATTTACATAACCTGAATTGCTTGTCTAACTATTCATGTTCAAATCTGTATAATTGATATTGATACTATAGGTAATATAAATGAACTTCATGTTAATGATGTCTTAGTTAATTTATTTGCACATTTGGGTATCTGCTTTGCGAGAGAGGTGAAAGAGCGCCTAAATGGTAATATTGTTACAGTTATTGATTACCAGGGAGAATATATACATTTGTATATATACAGTAATTCAGAAGATTTCCTTCTTGAATATGAATCTGTATATCTGTAAAAGAAGGACCCATGAGGTTATTAATTTAAGCCTTGCTACATTTTCCTAACTCTTCTATGCTAGCGTAACAGAATGCACAATGAGTTCCAAATGCTAACTAAAGTGGCACAGACAGGTTAGCAAAATGCAGCAAGGTTCAAATTAGCCAGTGATAGAAACTGGCGCGAGTTATGATTTGTGTTGGAGTTGGTATTTGCATGACAGAAAGGACATTTTGAAATCAGTTAATCTAATTTGGTGGACATCGAACGAATCATAGCTTCTGGTCTTTGTACCATTCGTACATGTCATGTGGAGATCAATATATTAATTAATAGGTGTAAATTGCAACAAACCAAGTTATCTGACGTTTATGTACAAACCAGTGACTTAGTGCAAAGTAACTTACAAGCTTAGATCACAATATATCGAAGACTGTTCATGTAATTATAGGAACCAATTATAAGGTAGAACTTGTTGTTGATCTACATGTACCAATTGTAATAACGATGATGCATTTTTTATTTTTTGTACCAATTGTGTTTTTGTAATGACTATGTTCTTTACTGTATAATACATATTACCGTTGTAAACGTATGAATTCGCATACTACGCTTTAGATGCCATTTGATGAACAAATATGTAATTTACCATTCTCTTCATAGCACGATTTAGCTCGCAGTCATATCAATTTCCATCGCGCAATATCACGTTGTTCGGATGAAAATGACAACCAATGGGTCATATAATACTTGGCTTAGTGTGACCCACACTCAGTAACAGGTACATATTTCCATGATACGCGAACCAAAGTACTCACCAATCCCACATTTACATGTTAGCAACCCTACTTCTTGATTTTAACAATAGATATTTAAACTTCATTTCAATGAAAAAAAGCTATTGTTTGAAAGTGAACAGTGTGTTTGTGCTAAAAATAAGAATTGGTTTGAAAGAAATGTAACCTACCAGATTGAGATCTCAGGGGAAGTAACTCTCGCGTGTTTTGTTCCTCTGTCTTGAGTATCGTCACTTCCGGATTATGGCGATGTATCGCATCTTCTATCGTCTTCAGGTCCGTGATCTTAACACGTGTACCGTTCTGGGAGACAGTGTACACTGGAATCGTGACATCAATGGTCTTCGTCTCGATCTTAACTGTCTTTGCCTCTTCGTCAGTCAGGCCTAAACTAAGACTTCTTCTACGCAGGTCATCACGCATGCGTCCAGCATTGATACCTTCAACTCCGGAAGAACCCACATACGATGACAGCGTGTCCTTGATGCTGTTTCTCCTGCGTGGTATTCCTGGGTTCTGGACAAGACTCACTCGTCTGTGCTTTGGTCTGGAGGTGTTGAAGGCTGAAGCACTGGGCAGGGCCGCAATGGAGTCCCGGCGTTTCTTCCCGGTGTCCATGAGTTTCGACAAAGATTGTTTCCGTTGTTCGGGACTCGGCATGCTGTTAGGAACAGGGGAGAGACGACGGGTTGGACGTGCAGACTGGAGAGAACTCTTTCTTGTCCTCGGTACAGAACTCTTTCTTTCTATTGGATGTATTACATCATTAGCTTCGTTGGATGTATGTCCGTGGCCATTGCTGAGTTCTAACTTCGGAGGATCACTATTTTCTTTTGCAATTCCATTCGTCTCTTTTCCATTTACAACGTTTTCTGTCATGATTTGTTTTGCAACGTTTCCGGCGCCGCAGAAAAATGTACTCTTTGACAATGAAACGAGTTTCTTGGGAGATATTTTGAACTCAGTGTCTGACCTAAACTTTTTCTCGAGTCCCGTGTCCAGTGAGTCCGACTTCATGAAGGGAGGAACCAGGTTGGACTCTGACCCGGCGTCGTCTGCTCCTTGTACAGTGATGAGGGGGAGTGAAATATGGCCATGACGTCTCACTTTCAGACTCTCCGAGCGGCGGATCATGTGCTTTGGCACTGCAATATCCAGCATGGGCTTCCGGTCACTCTCAGAACGTCTGATGAGATGCTTTGGAGCTGCAGTATCACTCATAACTTTCTCGTCACTTTCCTTGGGAAGAGGTTCCAACTTTTCACTTTTGGGCAGCACTTTATCCCTTGCTTGCATTCCATTCGTATTTTCCATGATACTTTAAATGTCAGCTTTATCTTTCCTTATAACGATTATTGGATGGTTCTTATTTCCGGGTAGATGAAGAGATATTAACCGTTTAAGACGCAAAGTCAAGTTATTAAATAGAAAACGATAGCTTTGTCCACGATGGTCCGCAAAATAGTAAACACGGCGACACTATTAATCCGCCTCGGCTCCAGTTGTAACATCCACTGAGATTAAGACGGAGCTGGAGGGATCCTGAGCAAGATCCTGTGTTCCGGTATAGTTCTCGTCTACTCACACGTCTAGCCTTTCGTCTACTCACACCTCTGACCTCTCGTCTACTTACACCTCAACCTTCACGTCTCTATCTCACCCGGCAACTCACGGCATCAGTGTCCGGAATACACAGGAGCAGGAAGAAGATGTAGGTATTCAACACACGGGTTAAAATACAATAAATGATCAGAGGCCTCGGGCAACTGTTTGCATACAATAACAGGTTGTACGTGATGTTTATAAGATGACTTGAATGAATTGCTATCACTTGATGAGACTTATCAGATTGTGTTATCATTAATACACTACTTGACTCGGATAAGTACCGTTATCACACACTTCTCCCAACACCGCTATGTTCCCCTTTTATCACAGGCAGGGCGAATGTGCGCGTTATCAAACAATTGAAATAACTGACAAATGAATTGGAGACAAAACATAAAATTGTCATACAGATTGTTCTACTGTTAACACACGCCCTATAGCTGCGGGGGTCATGGGACGAGATCTACATTTTGTAGGTTAGGTTACGAACCTTCAACCAAACTTAGTTAACTCAACAACTGATGACACATATTTCAATCCTCGGTGTGTACCATGGGCTAGTAAAATTAAGGTTTTCTTCATGAAATCATCATTAATGTCCATTAGAAAATCAGAAGCAAAACTACAGGTCAATGGCGGATGGATAATATTGCACTAATCTCACTGAGGAATTAGACGGAGAGTTCTTTGAAACTATTATACTCTGGTGATAGAGTTCAGGGACTGATTTTCCATATGTGGTTCAATCTGATTGCCCATTTGCACATTATACATTTAATTTGAATACTATTTTGTACATTGTTTTAAAGTGTTTAATTAAGTGTCATTACACTTAATAAAGAGTTATTCAAACTTGTAAATCCCCATTTATGTTTGTCTGCCTCCCTATTTCCCTGTTACAAATATAAGAAAGCAAGTCCTTGCAGATTTGTGCACCTCATAAACATGAAATAACAACACGTGTCACTGTGACCAGTATTTTATTGTAGGATCGCAAGAGGAAGCTGATTTATCCTGCAGCTGAAAATTTACATTTTTATTACGATGAAAACAAGATTATGTAAATTTTATCTTTGATTTTGTTTGATGACGTCAGTTTGATTGTCTAATATGCAGCCCTTCCTGTAAATATTAAAACAGCGGCGATGAACTTTTATAGCCCTAAGCACACTATAAATCTGCACGTGTTACACAGAAATCTGTCTTTCAGGTCTTGATCAAATCATCGTTTATAAGTTTTTAAAACGACAATTGTCTTTATGAAAAATGAGTCTGTTTGAGAAACAATGACCTTCGAATAACAGTCAGTAAAGTGTTACGTTGTGTTCAATGCCCATCTTAGTTTATATATTGATTGGTACTGTAATTTAACAAGATTGTATCATGACAATAAGTACGATCCGCCCAGCTAGATCTGACTGTATATCTTCACAACCTTATTCAAATCACAAAGGCAGTGTATTTGTTATTAAAACTTAAATGTTGAAGCTAATAAGAATGTGCCAATGATGAATTTAATAACTATTTAGTTAAAGGGGCAGTAGCACGTTTTTTGCAAATTTTATTTTTTCAAATTTCCCATTTATAATGATGGTTTATGTCATTTATATTAACTTTACAGGGTAAAACATGTTATAACACAAACCAATTATCCGTAGTGATAATAACGGTGTTGCGTATAAAGCAAAAATTGCATGGCGGCCATTTTATTGTGAACACAATTTAATCATTTCGCTTTACAAAAACGATCCCCATGGCTTTACCGAACCATGTACACTCATTTTCAATTTGATTTTCCGGGAGAGAATGGTGTTTTACTATTGGTGACATTAGTTTTCAAATACATTTCATCGACTTATTTGAGCGAAAAAAACTACTGCTACTGCCCCTTTAAGATATTAATTAAGCTCCTGGGCTACACGTACTTGTTCAAAATGATCAGTCATGTACATATAATGAAGCAAAGTAAAAAGTATGTCAAAATGATGTGGCTGATACCTATTTTGTGAAAATTGTTATCGAGCTTCCGGTAAAATCATCCCTCTTACTATTTCAGGTTCACCGTATGTCATCATTGCTATGCAGATGATGTACAGATGATGAAGCAAATGAAAATGATGTCCCAAAATATAAATGGTTGAAATGTGAATCGAGCTCCACGTCATGCTTCAGCTATATTTCAGGGTCGACTTCAGTCAGTCATTTAGAGATGGTGAAACAAAACAATAGATAGATGTGATACCTATTTTGTGAATGGATCTAGCTCCCGGTAAACACGACAAGCTTCCTGAATTCAGGATCATCTTGTTACATCATTGCTATTACGAATCAGAATATATATATATATATATATATATATATATATATATATATATATATATATATATATATATATATATATATATATATATATATATATATATATATATATATATATAAATATATATATATATATATATAAATAAAATACTTCAGACGACACTTGCTGTAGATATCATTTTAATGATGACTGGATGCGTCGCATTTCGACTTGTTTACAAGTCTTTTCAACAGTGTGGAGCATTTTCAACATGGCGAATATATAGGTAGCTTAAACAATGTACAATAGACGTTGATTGATTGGTAAGTGACAAGTGGTTAGCTTGATTAGCACACAATAAACTATTTACGAGGGATTAAAATTTGAGTCATTGCAGGTCTCACATCCTGGCCCACAGTCAATGAATTGATCATTTGTTTCAATTGCATAATTGACATTTCTAGCATACATGTAGTTTCGGGGAGTATACGATTTTGTGCTTCTTGAAAAAGTTCTTCTTATAAAATCAAATTTACTCCAAAGACCTTTTTTCATGGTGTTTGGAGAGGAATCTAAAGAGGTGTTATTAACGTCAATGTTTGTTGTTTCTGTTGGTGACACAGTGGTTTGGTCGGTTGCACTTGTGTTGGTTTGGTCGAAGTCCTCAGTTGATGATATATATATATATATATATATATATATATATATATATATATATATATATATATATATATATATATATATAAAAGTTTATATATAAAAGTTTATATATATAAGTTTTGTAAATATATCGTAATATATATTGCACACGGTAAATATGACTTGATGAGCATTACCACACCTGGCGTCAATTCCTTGTTGGCGAACATTTCACATTGCCTTTTCTTCACTTCATACGAATAGTTATGAACGTTTCGCTATAACATAGGTCGATCCAGGAATTCAGGTTCACGTAAAGTGCTGCGAACCCCATGAACTTTCCTTCTTATACGCGATACATTTATGATTCTATTACATATACTGTTCATGTCTGTAAAGATTGGGGATATTCTTGATAACATATTATGCCTGTTGAAACCATAAGGGTGTTACAGTCGTGTATGAATGTCCTCATATGGCACAACCAGATCCGACACTTCGTCTCCACACTCTCGGGTCTCCTGCTTCCCTCTTCCTCCACATCTGTATGTAGAGAAGACACATGGATAGATAACAGGTGGGAAACACGTAGAAACGTACTGGAGAGGTATTTATAACGGCGCAATTCCTCTTAGTCAATCCATTCACATTTTCGTAAATAAATATTGTTTAAATTATGTAGAAACATGTAGCTCTGTGCATGGATTTGTCTCCATGTATTGCAGATGTAACGTTCTATCACATATAATGTTCTTTTCCTTTAGTTCTTTGATTTACTATTAGTAGAAGTATTGTTACGTAATGAGGAAATGCTCAAGTATGATTAAAAACATACAGGAATGAACATAAGCATGTAACAAGTAACAACATATAACCAGTACGTCATTACATACTTCACATTGCATTTATAACATAGCAATTCATCGGCTCGTTATAAAAGAGAAATTCATGTAATGCATGAGGCCGGTTCAATGATTTCCAGTTACCTTACAAGGCAGAGAAGAACGTGTGCAAGCAGACTGATGACACCGACTCCACTGGCAACTAGTCCTGCAATAACTGGTACCACTGGGAGACACAGGAGGTCTGATGTATCTGTAATTATACAAATACAATGAGTAATATGAAAGAAAAATATTGTTGTCTGAGGTTTGTGTTTTATCACAATGTTTGAAATTGAAAGCCTGCAGAATGAACATTGAACAGTGAACGTCACTGGCATGTGTTATGTATCTCTGATACCAAATACAACAATCACCGGGATTTCTTACAGGGGTAACCACTTTTCATTTAATCTGACATTGTTTGAAACGACGTAACATGTGAGGAGAGTACCTGTGATGTTTCTTGTATGTTGACTAGGTCCAGGAAGGGGTGTGGGTACGTCTTCTTGTGCGACTGAAATGTTATCATCAGTCACAGACAAGTTGCCATCGGCAGTAACCTCCATGACTGCTACTTGAAACAGAACAGTAGGGGTTGTTTTATTTCAATGGATCTCATGAGCAACGATTGAACAAAAAGACATAAATACATATTTTGTGTACATCACCAAATTCCCACAAAAGACGAAAACTGCTGTTGATCGAGTGACAAACTTCATTTTTCCACCTTGCTGGAGTGTTTGCTCTTATTTTGGCTCCTGTAGTAAAGACGCGTCAACAAATTAAAGTTCAAGAATGTTATTACTGTCGACAATATATTTTGATATTTAGATTTCCACATTTTACAATTTTCTTTTACAAAAATGCCAAACAATCTGGCCAAAAACCATTTTGAAAAAGCGATTTCAGCATCCCAGGTGTTTTCAAACTGACATAAAAATAAACGTATCATAATCTGATGCATGTAATTGTGGGTACTTTGTAAGTTGTTTAAACATGTCTCTACCGAATACATTGAAAATATATTTACTTTCTCCGGCAGCAGTATTTTAGTTTTTTTGCGCTGTTGAATGTGATGATTTTTTCAGTTAAGTGAAGTTTTTGACGTAATTTCGTTTGTGTTTCAGTGTGTATATAACGCCTACCGGTTATCGTTGTGGTGAATTCTTCTTTTGCGTGTTCGTTCATTGGAAGTGTCATCCGGACCACTTTTAAATTTTTAATCTTAATTTTTTTTAATGAAATGCATAGAAAGGTATTTCAGCAAGTTCATATTAAGGTTGAAACACAATTTAGTAGCATTGACATATGACGTTCAAAAAACTGAATTAACGGTCTTTTTGTGAACATATGCATTGGTTTTTTTTAATTTGATTTTTAAAAGAGGTTACTGTGTATTTGTAGGAGAAAGATGTTTGGGACATTCAGGCTACGTGCATGTTCCGAGACATACATTTTGTATTAAATTTAATAACTAGTTTTGATGAAATCCTCTACACAAAATGTCCTTGGAATCTAACTTCTCCCAAAAGGCATAACTCACGCCAATCCCCGCCAGTGGCTAATTTAAGCTTTGCTGCATCTCGTCAGTTGTTTTGGGTCAACGTAGCAACATGCTACACCTAACCTTGGGAGTGAAATCGGAAATCTCAAGCACTGAAATATTGCTTCATCGGAGTATTTTCATCCGAATGAGTGTTTTATATCCTGATTATTTAAGAGGTGTTATACTCGTAACGTTTACCGCCTGTGTATCCATAGCTATATATAGCGTGTATATTTTTAATGAAATAAAGTGTCGTGATTTGAAAATTGATGACCTTCATAATATTAAGGTCTTCTCATTCGGGGATTCAGACAATTATAATAATTTTAATTAATAATTTTAACTCGTTTCATTGGCTGGTTAGTTTCAGTCATAATGAGTATAAATCGTCTTACAGAATCAGCGTATTAAAGGCGCTGTAGCAAGTTTATTTTATTACTGAAATAAAGTGATCCCACGAGAATGTACATTGTTCGGTTAAGCAATGTGAGTCCACTTCCCTTCAAGTGGACATTTTAAGGTTTGTTTCTTGAAAATGGTCGCTCGACGGTACTTCATGTGATCTGACTGATGTCGCGATACCTAAACACTCAAAGTAGAGTTTTCAATATTGTACCATGATCAAATAGTCAACCATCTTGCTGTCTGAACTCTCAAATTCGCGTGAGACCTACAAATCTACCTCTCACACCGCAGAGTTCCACACCATTGTCGCTTTATACGTTGCACCATTTTCTTTCAATACAGATACCGTTTTCTATAGTTATAGTTATCTGGTCGTGTAATGAAATGTTTTACCCTCTACAATAACATTAAATTGTATAAAACGTATTAATAAATAGCACAATTTGAGAAAATAAAATATGCATACAGCTACAGCGCATTTAAATAGTCTTACGGATTACAACACCCTATTTGAGCAGGGTGATATAGAAAAGAAGATGAATTGGCATGAGCTATGGCTTTCGAAGAGAATCAATTTAAATATCATTAATCATTATGAATTAAATGAGCATTAAACCAAAGATTTAATACACTTAGAGACACCATTCGATCTGATACGATATAATCAGATTGGTACATCGGTCCTATTTGCACGGAAATATAAACTTGCAGCACACTATAATCCACTCAAAACTTTAATGTTTCCGTAATATTTACAGCATTCAGCAGTGTCAAGTCAAGTTATACAGGCAGTGTTCTGTTACCTCCCTTTCTTAACTGAATTGTTGTCACACAGTCAGTCTCAGCCTTTTTAGTCAGCAAGAGTTACTTCCCTTCATCAACAGGTACACGTATTTGCTGTCAGATCATATTGTGCATCGTGGGAATTCAAGTCTCAATTCAAATATGTGGTTTCGTTGCTCCGCGACATCAAGAAAGTCACATTTACAGATTTCAAGGACTCAAATTAAACATTTCGAACAATTTCCATTTGAAAAATATTTTGAACTCAACATTGACGCTGCAAAATGTCATACCATGTAAATTTGATGGACTCCCAATTTCCGGTGAGTGAACACCACCTCGCCCTCCCTCTGCCTCTCTTTAATGTTACGATTCTCATTTAGTCCTCGACTATACGTAACGGACGGATGATCAATTACACAAGTTACTAAATCGCACAAATTCGTCAACAATAATTACACAATAACTAATGAGTGACAGGGAATGACAGGTTGTCTTTGCCGTATTATATTGATGGCGCCATACCCGAGCCTTGCTGACTTCCATCTTTCCTTGGTAGCATAGCAAATAAGTTATTGTTAATGTCTTTAATTTTCGGACAATTTAACTGTTTCTTCCCAACTTTCATGCGTCGGCACATGTAAGAAAACATTATCACAACATCGTGACACAAATAAAGCTTCTTTAAATGAAGAAGACAACTTCGCAAGTTGTAAGTCGCGAAACGTTAAATCATTGATGTAGTCCTGGCACTTTATGACAACATTCGTTTCCTTAAACAACCAGTTACAAGAACAAATACTACTCTGTGACCATCTTCTAATATGTTTACATGTCATATACACTCCTTGTTTTTATACGTTGACCTGATGTTTTAATTTCCGTTTTCTACGGATACTATATCGACTCTGTCTGTTCCTGTGTGAAATGGTTTCATAATATCGCCATTACCTGAAACCTGGGCCTTTGTTTGAGTGAAGAAGGTTCATGAAACTTTCAAAACAAGAACTACCAACCTTCCGGGGGCAAGTTTATCCAAACCATAGCCACGAGATAATACATCCACCAGTCGCCTTTCATATTTACCGATACAGCCTTGAATGTTCCAAATGTGTTTTACAATATTGTGTTACTATTAATAAATAATGTTTTCAAACATTAAGGACTATTTCTATTATGGAAAGTAGTTCAGAAACATTTATGAAGCGTGATTTAATGCTTTCGATTTCCTGTGCGAAACATAAAATAAATGTCGGGATATCACTTTACTGTAATTTGCATTCTGTACAGAAACACATAAGGACAAAGGAACAGTAACCTTAACATTCGGACATGTTATATCTATGTCATCCTCGATAATCCAGCGCTTTCGTTCCTATAAATCTACACAGATTTATCGGAACGAAAGCACTGGATTATCGAGGATGTATCTATGCACTTAACACATGTTTTGTTTGTGATCTAAAACATGTACACAGAATTTCGTTCTGTACAATGTTATATCAAGCTCGTTCTTTAAATATTTTTAAAATACGCAATTTATTATGCATGTAATTAATTTCTGGTTCTAGCATAATGTAGCAGTACATATACAACCCTTTTGGAAGTAGAAACTGAAACAATGCTGCCTTGCTTTTCTAATAACATCCCTCACATGTACTCAAAAGTTTAAATATTATTAATGCTATACATTTCAAAAGTACAGGTGGGATATATATATATATATATATATATATATATATATATAGATTAGGATGGGACCCGAAGAAAGTGCACGGATAATAAATAAATTAATACTAAATTAATTAATTAAAAATCTTATAATTATAAACCAAATTACACAATAAAATATCCTTTTTATTCAGTTTCAATAATTACAAATAAAACACATGTTGGACAAATAGACCAACAGAGGACTGAACTGAACCAAATGATCAAATAAACTTTGGCTCAGGATGAAAGGGTTAGGGGCACGATCCAGGGTTTAGCAATATGACTTGCCGACATTTGTCTACATGCTGTAAGCTTTGGCTACACTCAAATTCGCCGTAATGCAGATGAAGACACACTCCACAGATGTTACTGAAGTCATTTCTTCCAACCTTACCTCTCTTTCAAGTAGGTGATATTTCTCGCTTTGGCAAAATTCCCCAGCGGTTGTCACCGTCCTTCTATTTAATTATATTATTGTCAGAGATATGAAGGATTTGATTGTACAACTAGAATCGATTGCAACGATTTAGGATTATCCTTTGCTAGCCGAAATCGGTCCACTTGTGACTTGAGTAACCTCTGTAGGGAGGGAATGACAATCGCATTGTGTGTTAATAATTATGGCGGTCGTGTTTAACATTTAGTTACGATTCACCTCACCTGGACTATTGGTTGGAGATATGTAACGACATCAACGCATGATACGAAATTCCCTTCTCTTTACCTTATATGTGACAAATAGGAATGTACAAAGTCTTGCAAGTGTTCAATTTTGTAGTCGCATAAATACGTTGTTCCATTATGAGAGGCTATTCATTCTAAAGGAGGGCAATTTCTAACGAGCCGTTTATCCCGATAGAGCATAAACTCTAAACAATAAAACATACTATGTACATTAGAAAATAAAAATGAAATATACAAACATATGCTCACATAGGAAGTAAAGATAGCATTGGTAAACAGAAAGACTTCATCAAATGAGACGTTAACAGAAGTTTTCTAAAAGAACTCTATTTGAAATAAAAATTGGGGCGAGCAATACCCGCGATCTACAGAAATGATTCGAATACATGAGCGACCTCATTGAGTAACCGTCATGACAACTATCATTTTAAAACAGGGAAATTAGACACGACCGAGTTTCTGTTTCATGGGCTCGTTCAGTAAACTTTGGTAACAATACCACTTTCAATTTCCGTTACGGTGATGAAAATATTCGTCGATTTCCAGTTTTAGAAAATATTTATATTTTGATCATGCCGAAAAATGACACAATTTAAAAAATATCCTTATTTATAGTGTTAACCACTTTGTTTGATATTCGTATAATAGTACTCGACGCTATTGTTCCTCATTCTAACTTCTTCTTGCTGCAAACTCCTTCTTCTCACACCAGGTCTTTACAGCCATCTGAAAGGGAAATACGTGCATGTACAGTGGGCAACTTCTCTACACAAGGTTTAACCCTTGCCGTTATCCAAAATTGGCTGATGACAGCTTTGTCGCATTTGTTTAAGGTTTCCGTGGTAGGAATTCATTTCAGGTGCAGCGGTCCATTATCTTAGCACGGAAAAGTGAGGGAATTACTGCAAAGCTTAAATCAACCAGCTATTGAGACTAGCAAGAATTATGCCTTGCGTGGGGAGGTTGTACAGCGGGGATCGTGTAATTGTTCACTTTTGAAAGAAATACACAGGCATGTACAGCAGGAAGGGTTGAATATAGCAATGCATATATAGCAATTGTTCATCGTTAAAAAAATCGAAAGTCTTTAAACACAAGTTTTTGTGCATTACGTGAAATAAAACAAACCTGCATTATTTTCACTAAGTTTACAACTTACAAACATATATATTGAACGATTATCATCGCACTGGAAATCTAATGGCAGTGAAGTACATTCATGTAAGCTAATGAAGGAAGATTTTGGATTACATCAACACTCATCTATAAAAATATAATATCCTCGGATTTGTAATTTTTATCAACTCGTGTTGATATATTTGATATCAGAAAACACTTAGGTGAGATTATATGTCATTAAGCTGATAAATATTTAAACATTGTCCTAGTATGACGTAGCAAAGCTGTCCACACGCCGATGAATAACTGCTCTGTTTTTAGTTTTTATTATGAAATCCTCAAATCTAAAGTCATCAAAATAATAGCCTCAGAAATATGTTAAAACTGACTTGTGTTATTGTCATGCATTAACAACATTTCAACAGGAACGTCCCCTAAAATTTCATTTCTACAAATACATGTACCCCGATAATAGAATCCTCTGTTTAACTAACCTTTGAACGGTCAGGAGAAGAAGGTAGACCAGGGGCGCCATGATACTGTATGGATCAGAACAGCCGGAAGTGATGGCAGCTTCTGCAGCTGTATAACATGAATGATATGGTGAAGGAATTGTTTAAAGATTGGGTGCAGAGAGAAGTGAGACATCTACCACATATAAGGGTCCTACTGCAATCAAACGTTGTCGTCACCTTGCTAGATAGTTATATTAAAGGGGCAGTAGCACGTTTTTTGGACATTTTATTTTTTAAAATGTCCCATTTAGAATAATGGTTTATGTCATTTATATTTACTTTAGAGGGTACAACATCTTATTACACAAACCAATTATCCGTAGTGGTAATACCGGTGCTGTGTATAAAGCAAAAATTGCATGGCGGCCATTTTATTGTGAACACATTTTATTATTTCGAGTGACAAAAAACGATTGCCGTGGCTTTACGGAACCATGTACACTCATTTATAACTTGATTTTACGAAGAGAGACATTATTTTTCAAATACATTTTATCGACTTATTTGAGCGAAAAAACGTGCTACTGCCCCTTTAACATCATTTCGCTGGTTCGTTACCTCCATCTATCTAACCAATCAGAAGCAAAAAGTACGATGACCTGGTTCCAGAAATAAAATCAAACCAGAGACCAAAAACTAAAAATAAAACATCTTACGGACTCTGTTCAGACTTAGCCTTCAATTGATATGGTGCCTTCTGATTCGAATAAATAAGGTCAAGTGATAGGTTTACATTGAATTTCTCATTAACGTGAAATTGACGATTTCAAGGAATAACTTTCATACTTTGGCGTTTATAAAAGTGCCACGACTTCCTATGAGAGAAGCATAGCTCCGTTATGACACCACTAACACATGCAGTTTCGTTGTATAGTTTTCAACCGTTCAAATGATACATTATGTTTGTAGTTTGGTTCGACGTTAGATTTAAACACCTCTCTAGAAGCATACATTAATATGCGTTTTTCTTCACGGGCGAGGCTGATCATGTTGTGCGAAGGTAACCGCCTTGTCGATTCAAGGTCGAAACTTTTGTTTTAACAGTGTACATTTTAAATTTTAAAAAGACATTCAACATCCCCTATATCGCTAGATTTGAATTCATAAGGAAACAATTTCACGATATGTTAACTCGCTGGCTTGGGGAGTTGTATACATGATGTTGACAACTTCCGACATACATATACTTTCGAATCGTGTGAAGGCAAACACATTATATAATCCTGTTTTTAAATGAATTAACCCATAAATGATACAAAACGTAAACTATCTTTTATTTTTTTAATAGTCAATAAAAAATTATTCAATTACTGAGTTTCGTCTCTTTATTAGGTCATATTTATTTTTATCCTTAAAGGTTATACACTGTGAAATCTTTCAAATCCACAGAATAGCATGGCAACATACGAATCATGTTTAACAATGCCTAGTCGTCCATTGTGTGAGAAGGCGGTAGGGTTATTGTATTAGTATCTTCATACACAGAACATCAGGAAAAGTAACAAACTAAAGACATTTCGAATTACTAGAAATAACCGTTTCTAATGACTTATAACAATATAACCAAATCAAAGTTATTTCTAAAACGATAGGAAATCCTATATGTAGGCTAGTAATATTACACAGAATTTAGAATCGGAGGATTAGCGAGTGAAAAACTCGTTTTTTCGTCTTAAGGCAGAGCATTTCAAAGGCATGCGATGGTCCAATTAAACTACGCAACAGCTGCAACAAGGCGAGGATACTGGTCGAGTTCCTGAATGCGGTCGGACACGTATTACTTCTTGTGACATTTTCTATCTATGTAGTACGCGCTACTAATGAGAATTTATGTGATTCCAAGATGTATGATACCAAACCTGCCATATAAATATCTATTGTTGTAAATATGTGTTAATTAAAATGCTGAATAATGATAAAAACCTAAGCCTTGTAATATTGCAGTTTTGATCTTAATTTTCTTGATTCTCCCGGAACATCAACTATCAGACATTAGTATCAGTTTGGGGATTACCTCAACCATATTTATTGCTGGTTACTGTGTTGATCATATGACTGTCTAATTATTGGGAGGTTACCTTTTTTAAACCAACATAACGGAAAAATCATCAACCAATAATCAATCGGTCAACAAATCGCAACACTGCTTCTTTACTCTACATGTATTATCGAGTTGGCACAACGACGATTGACTGGAACAAACAGAATTGTTTTCCTTAACGCATAGCAAATATAACTACAGTGAATCCAAGCAAACTAAAAGTAGTTATTCAAGAAAAATAAGCCATGAAGAGGGTGCTTCATTCGGATCAACCTAGTCCAGATGTTTTTTTTCAAGATGGTAATTAAAAGTATTTGACTAACGAGCTTTCCTCTGATTGGATAATTGCATAAAGATATACCTGCAGTCGGTAGGATGTTGTCTGTGTTTGAAGGGTGGGGCGGGGTTCCTCTGATGCTGGTACTGATGTGGTGTGTTAAGGGGGCACTGGTTGTGAGGGCTGGAGATAACGGAAATGTGGATAACTGAGAAGTGTTTTCATTGGTGCATCATTCGTTTGCAATACAAGTAACATATAGACCGTTTTAACAACCAAAGTAAGAAACACATATAAATATATAAATAAATATATAATATATATAAATATAATAAACCTTATATGCACTCTCTATATGTCAAGGGCTTTCTGTAGCATGAACATGTCAGTTAGCATTTAAATTAGCAGCCGAACAACCACTCCGTCCTTGTTGATGATAACAGCAAAAATATAGCAAAAGCAAATTCAAGCCTTAAAGTTTATCAGATGATTAGACTGAGTGAAATATTCTTTAAATTGTTAATAAGATACATGTAATTGATGAACGAGAAAGTTAAGGTAACTCACGAATGACGGTCAGATCCATGGAGCCTGTATCCTGTCCAGCCGTGTTTTTGCCAACACAGGTGTAGTTACCCTCACCCTTGGAGGACACCCCCGATACACCAGTAGCGATTTCCCGCCCCCGGTGGTACCATGTTATCTCAGGTATCGGTCTGGGAAATGATTGAAATAGTTCATTAGCTTCAATCAAAGCATGGATCGGTTATCAATATAGTACCAGAATTGCGAGAAAATGAACTGATGACAAAAACATACCAAATCGTAATAATCATAAGAACACATTGTGTTATTACAAACCATTTGAATGTGTGAAGAATATGCACTTAAATACGTACCTTCCAGAGAATATGCAAGAGATGATCACCTGCAGCTGGTGCCCTTGCCGTACACGTGTACTGGGTGAGATGAACTGCAGCTGCGGTTTAACCTGGTTCCCTCCTGTGGATTTTATTTTATTTTATATAACATTAATGAACTCAAAGATTGTTTATAATAAAAATGTTGAGATACGAATGTATTAAAGACCTACACAGGGTTCACCCGTCATCAAAACAGTCATAGTGCAAGACTAACGGGAGATTACATTCACTGAAAAGATGTGTAATCCTCGAATGTAAACGATTATGTTCCCTGCATAACGTGTTTGTTGTATCGTACCATCATTTTTAACCAAAGGATTGTTTCCTTAAATACTATTTGTTGAAAGCTATTTAAACATGCTGCAACTTTTAATACTTGGATTCTTAAGTCATCAGATTGATCTTTGAGAGGTAGGTACACAACTTCATTGTTTTCTTGTTAGTTTAAGGTAAACTCACCTGTCGTCATGGTGACTTTCAGGTGAACCGTGTGGACGAATACCAGCGTTTTAGGCTCGCTGACTGTACATTTATATTCACCAGCATCGTCAGACTCAACATATGTAAAGTAAAGGGTCCCTGGACAACAGAAGAAACAAGATAATGTTCCTGTAACTCCATTATTATGATGAGTTCTGACTAACATATCACACGTGTTTAGCTTCATTGGACATTTCCTTGTATATGTTTTTAATAAAAATAATAATAGTACATTTATAATGGGCTCAATCAAGACATAAAAAGGCTGTTTAAGGCGCTACAAGACAATGCTAAAGTCAGGTGGATTTAGAACATAGGAAGGTTTTCAGTCGTAACTTGAATATACTTCGGTACTTGAATCTACTTTATATTTCGGTAAACTATATAGTTATCAAATATCAGCATTAAAAGTTTGAATGACATATCAACAATTCAGTCCTATTTAGATAACAGTAACGAATCGTTCAACACTTGTGCCAATGATTTTCACATTAGACTCAATAAGAAAAATGAATTGTCTCTCGGGCATCGGCGCACACTTTGTCCGTGGAACAGTTTTTTTTATTGTCATTTTAAAAACATTTAATAATCATTTTTTGCTAAACCAAATATCCATTTGCCTAGAAAATATATGGGTCTGCAAGAACGGGTGTGCTTCTGTTTTGTATATTCTACCATTTCGAGCTATATCTTGAGAGGGGGGACAGGTGCAACCTTAGTATAGAAATATAAATTATATATGATCATGTGAACAATTGTTCCAAAAATCAGTTAAACAACCGCTAGGTCAAATTAATATAATGAATTTCATAATTGAGCAAAATCGGCACCATGATCTAAGTAAAATACTTACCACCTTGAATACGTATTCTGTCACTGGTGGCAATCTGCCGTGGGGTAGGTTTGAGTCCACTGGTCATCTTGTACCATCCTTGAAAGGTTCTGCCTGATGTGTTACAGGGGAGAGTCACTGGGCCTGACTCGTTCACGGTCACGGTATGCCCAGTGCTTCCTGTACAAGCATTATCTCATTTTAAATATAGGCATTCAATAGTGTAGGAACATCGGTATATTTCTTCATACTTTTATGTAATAGTTACTTGGATACAACAGTTACTACCGTAGTTTCCGAGTTGAATCTGGAAATACCAGGACAGTTTGTCCGAGAGGTCCTGTATGAGGCCTTGGTCGAGGTCGGGGCTCAAGGACAAAATGTCCTGCTATTTCGCGATACAATGAAGACACTATGGTAGTACCTTACATCTCTCATAATTATTCCGTGTGAAATAAAATGAAAAAAAAAAGTTTTAAAGTGTGAAAATTTCCACAACCTTTTTGTGGCCCCTTCAACAGGCTAGTGCGCAGTACTGTGGATGTTCAGCTTCAGTGATTTTAGCTCGTGCTTCTCGCGTGTCAAATTGAATAGACGAACTAAATGTTCGGAAATCATGCAAACCATGCAACGCATTGCAATTTTCACGACATGTACATTTCGAGGCGAGGTTTAGAAGAATTTGAACGTACATCTGGGTTGTCCGGCGCCAGTCAAATTTCGAAAGTGGATTCTTCATAGAAATATATTCGCTCGGACTCTCACTATTTATGTAACTGATATTTCTTTATTTGGTATGTATTACTATTATTCATTGAAACGAGTTATGTTTCAAACTAGTGTATTCAATTATTTTTAGATTAACGTTTAATTTACTAATTATTTACTATTTTTTTATATTTAATATTGTGGATCAAGGGACATGTATCAGAACCTATGTTTATTTGTTCGTTTATTTCATTCTAGCGTAATATCTGCCAAATTCAATATGTTGATTAAAATATTTTTTGTTTCGATATTATTGGTGAATGAAGCATCAACATTTTTGTTCTTGCGTCATGATCTTATTAAGTGAAACGTTTAGCTCATTGTTAATGTCTTTGTCGTTGAATGTTTTGTTTTTTTAGCCTTGTTAAACATAGTTTTCAGAAAGTGTCCGTGGGTCAGATATCAGCCCTGCGTTCAGAACGCGAAATTTCCCGGGATGTTTGCGAGCGGTCGCGAACACTCAATGTTAAAAGCAGGATGCCCGCCGCGAACAACGTGTTACTGAGCCAGGGCAGGACTTTCACCCAAAAGAGTCCTGATAGTGATATCAATAATGAACATGACACTTTTAAGAATGGCTCGCACGGACAACGAGGTCTCAATGGGATGTAGTATCCTTACACCGATAGCATTCAACCGATACACCAATACTTAACCGCTCTAGACATATAATTAAACTGCAATGGAAGCCTACCACATTCCCCTAACACCATGCTGCTACTAATATTTCTACCAACTCTAAGAAGCTGTCTACAAACTTTAATCTGGAGACCTTCAATAATTTTACAGTAAGATGTTCCTCAGACTTCAGAACCATAACACAAAAAAAGGCAGAATAATAGAGTCAAACAATTTAAAAAGATCCTGGGGTGACAAAGTTCCAAAATTTCTTTGAAAAGAATAAATAGAGATAAGTACTTTATTACGTTGGGGAAAGTAAACAGTATTGAGCCTTAGTCCATGAAAGTCTAGGGGTGAAAACTATACCAAGATACCTGTAAGATGATACAACCTCAATTTGTTTACCTTCGAAGAACCAGTTTTTATAATGTCTCAAATATCCTGAATAATTTATGTTTTATTCAAATTAACCTTCATTCCAGTATGCCTACAGAATAGCTCTAGTGCATTTAACCTCTTCTGCAACTGAAGTACAGTATCTGCAACCCCTGACACATCATCAGCAAACATCAATGCATAAAGATTATCTACACTAGCACTTATATTAACACCTTTTCCTCCAAACTTTTCTAAAACTGAAAAAAGCCTGTTGATAAAAATTATGAATATTTGGGGACTTAAAATACAGCCTTTGACGGGTACCTTGATTACATCTGAAAGTATCAGTGAGGCCATTTGGGGTCCTAACACAAGCTACCAGCTTCGAATACATGGACACTCAGATATTGTTACCAGTTATTCCGACATCCTTAAGACAATCAAACAAAACTTTATGATTAATTGTCATCGAACGCCTTTGCAAAATCCATTAAAACACAATAAAATCTACCCTTTTTCTTATGCGCATACTTTTGAACAACAGCATTCAATGAAAATATATGATCAACAGTACTATACCCAGCTCTAAATCCAGCATGACACTCAATAATAATATCATTCCTCTCACACCACTTCTGCAGCCTGGATGTTAAAATACAAAGTAAACAGTTTACGGAGAGAATCTATTAAAGAAATACCTCTATAATTACCAGGGTCTTGTCTCAATCCTGATTTAAATAGTGGCCATATAATACTTGCACCTCAAACATCTGGGAAATAACCTTTATCAAATATTTGATTAAAAAGTAATGAAAGATATTTCACAGAGTATGGTTTGGATGATTTGATGAATTCAGCTGCTATGTCATCCGGCCCAGGAGATTTACTATGTTTCAGCTTGCCAATGTTTGAGTTCACTTCCTGTTCAGTTATGATATCATGCAAGTCATCATCACACTCATTATTACACACTGCACCTGGAGTGTCTCATAAAGGTAACTGTAATACCTGCTCACATGTCAACAGAGATGAAAAATGTTTAACCCAGTCGCATGGCTCAATATCAGCAGTTATATTAGATGGTTTTCTAGCAGATTTAAGTAACTGCCAAAACAAGTTTGGGTCATTTCTAGCTTCCACAAGTTTGAGTTGCTTATGTTCATAATATTTTCTCTTTTTTACTATTAAGAGGCATTTCAATGATGATCTGAGAGATCTGAACACACTTAAGTCTACACCAAAGTCTTATGTGCTCTCAGAGCAGCATATTTCTTATTTTTAAGTTCATTTAATTCCTGGTCCCACCATGGAGGCTGTGTTTGAGTTTTTTCTTGTGTAGGGTCTATATAATTTCCTTACAAAACCTGCAGACTGATAGAAAATGTTTATGATCAGTAATATTGCTGAGTCAAATGCAATGTTCTTATTTATTTTATCACACAGGATTTCATTTTCAGTTGCAATTAATCCTAAGAAAAGTTGCGCTTCTAAAGCCACATACACTGTCGTAAATCTGTTAAACATAGTCTGTGGTTGCTAGTTTCATATAAGGGACATAATCATTAACCTTTGTTAATTTTAGAGATGAAATATTGATATTTATTATGAAAAGGAGATAATAGGAATGAAATATCCAGCCTGCTGTTTGCTTTTTGAGAAATCATACTGTGTGTATAATTGTGAAGTGAATGAATGAGATGGTATTTGACAGACTAAATCCTTATCGCTTCAATATTTCTCATATTTCTTATCTAATTGAATCATTTGATTTGAAATATAAATAAATCTTATCACTACTACATTTTAATCATGTTTTCCAACGTAAATTAAAAATGTACTTACCACTACAGATCAAAATAGATAGCAGAAGAATACACATATCATACATCGAAGCCATAGTTATTTCCTTACGTCCTTCTTGTACCCACATCAGTTTATGAAACGCCGTTACAGTAACGTTTCACACCCAGATAGTTTCTAAACAATTCAATGTTTCGGTCTCGTGTTCCGTTAAGGGTAAATCATTGTTTTTTCAACTGGAGTCAGACAAAACAATTGTGCATATCCCAGTAGCTGTAATTCCCAAGGAATCAACTACACTCAACAGCAAAAGAAACGTCACCATACGAAATGTGAGATAATTCAATCCAAGACATGACGGAAAGAGATATACATCATGTCTTCAGAATTGAAATTTCAATTTCTACTTTCTCTTGCAGCAGTAGGCCTACTTTGGGTTTTGTAACCGTTGAAAATGTGGTGATGTTTCTTTTGCGGTTTAGTGTATTATGTTTCGTCGAATACTTACAGATAGGGAATATTATATGAGCATCTATGGCATACTATGTTTACGACAGAAATGACTGAATATTAGTATTTCCCGAGCGAGATTTAAAGGGCAGTAGCACGTTTTTTCGCTCAAGTAAGTTGATGCAATGTATTTGAAAAATAATGTCATTAACACCCTTCTCTCTTCCGGAACTGAACAAAATGAGTGTACATGTTCAGTAAAGTCGTGGAAATCGTTTTTTGTAATTCGAAATAATATTCACATTAAAATGGCCGCCATGCATTTTTTGCTTTAAACGCAACACCGTTCCTATTACCACTACGGATACTTGGCTTGTGTAATAAGATGTTTTACCCTCTAAAGTAAATATATATGGCATAAACTATCATTAAAAACAGGAAATTTGAAAAAAATAAAATTTGCCAAAAAACATGCTACGAACAGTCCCTCTAAGGATTTACTGGCAGGCAAGTGTGTCGTAAACATAGTATGCCATAGGCACGAATGTATCTTTGTATTACCGACATCACCAACTTGAGTAAAATACGCTAAAAGCTACTTTAAACACATAATCTGATGGAGCAGGATGAATTTGATAACGCCACTACAGAAAGTTAAATGTAGTAACGTGCCATGTTATAATGGCAAAACATAGTCTCAGACTGGTATATATTTCCTAAAGTCTTCTGAGGCATCTGCGGAGACGTCGGGAGATGGAGGAGACCACGGTCTTCAGCTGCATCCCGAAAGTTTGTTCACCTACTTGTGTATCTCAGTGCAATTACCATGTAATTTTGATTTTCTTTGAACGTCAATAAGTTCAACTGTAATGATAAATGATCATCATGTGTCATTGTCTATAATAATAATTTTCAAACTTACCATATGCTCGTCAGGTCAACTTGCGTGATCAGGCCATGTGTGTATCTGATATGTACTCGTACCTCTTAAAGATACACCTCGCTTTGTTATTTGAATATAGTTTTATCAATTTTGCTCACCATTTCAAGGTTTTACAATATTTGAATCGTGCTTCAAAATACAAGGATAACTGAACAACGTAACTTGAATATATTTATTTGATTATGTTAATAAATCAAACCGATTGTCTTTCTCTTCTGGATAGGCTTGTTTCAGGGGTTCTCTTATAGTTTGTCTCTCTTGGGTTCATATGAAAGACACTGTAACTCAGCTTATTTACATGATTACACCGTATTTCTGCGAATATTGATCGGGTATGAATTATTTCTCCGCTACAAAATCATGTCAGTTCCCACTTTCGATTTCCTCTCTTCACCACTGTCCACCTTATGGTTTACTTTCAGTACCATCGGCATCATTCTCTAGGCCTCTGACTCCTCTGAACCCTGTCCGCTGCACACCTTTCCAGTCTCCCACGGGTGAGTCCCAGCAATCCCCTCTTCTTCAGTGTTTTTACCATTGCTTTGGGTCTCCCTCTCCTTACCGTTACTGTTTTCATTATCAACAGAGTTTATCACATGGATATTTGTGTACTCAGTGCATATTCCACTGGCCTTAGGGTCTTCATCGGCTAGACCCATTTCTTTGTCATAATTTACTATCTGCCCTGTCTTATCTCCGCTAGTGACCGCCGTCACCTCTTCTACATTCATTCCCCCAGTTTCCGCCAGGTCGACATTCTTTCCCCTAGTTTCCGCTAGGTCGACATTCTTTCCCCTAGTTTCCGTCAGGTCGACATTCTTTCCCCTAGTTTCCGTCAGGTTGACATTCGTTCCCCTAGTTTCCGTCAGGTCGACATTCTTTCCCATAGTTCCCGCCAGGTCGACATTCGTTCCCCTAGTTTCCATCCGGTCGACATTCGTTTCCCTAGTTTCCGCCAGGTCGACATCCTTTCCCTTAGTTTCCGCCCGGTCGACATCCTTTCCCTTAGTTTCCGCCAGGTCGACATCCTTTCCCTTAGTTTCCGTCAGGTCGACATTCTTTCCCCTAGTGTCCGTCAGGTCGACATTCGTTCCGATAGTTTCCGTCAGGTCGACATTCTTTTCCCTAGTTTCCGTCAGGTCCACATTCTTTCCCCTGCTAAAATTTTCCCCAGGTTTATCGGCTCCTTGTTGTCCCTCCTCGGTGATGGTCGGACTGTTGTCCTTCTCCATAGCGTTCCGTCCTTTGTTCTGAGTATTGTTCTTGTTCTGGTTGTCGTTGGTCCCGTGGTCCGTCGTCTTGTGCACATATGTTAAGCCAGATTCAATAGCTTCTGCGTCCTGAACAACGTTCGTCTCTGTCTCCTTTCGCATTATTCCATGGCTTTCTTTCTCCTCAAGATGGTTGCCCTCGTTTTCTCTTTCCTGTCCTTTGTGTCCATGCTTCTCTGTCCCTTCTATAGAATTCTTACTTTCACGGTTCTTCGTCTCCTCCATGTTGCCCATCTCCTCCTCCTCCTCCTCGTGACCCATTCTATATCCTTCCGCTTCCTTCCTCAGCATGTCTCGTCTCTTGCGCTTCCAGGAACACCACCTGTAACAACTGAATGAGTGCATGCTCTAAACATATATAATAAACACAATACACTGAATTTGCCTATCATGAGTGAAACTGATTAACATATAACAGTTTTTAGTCCACACTTTTGTTCAACTGTGTATCTGTCTACAACTTCGTCGCCTTTTCGTTGTATATCATTCTCTACATGTAGAGGTTACTCAGTTCATTTCTTCCCACCTACACTTTGTTCTGATTTTCCGGCCAGAAATACAGAATCCAGGTTGACTAGAGTCAGTGAGCTGAGCATTGTCTCTCTTTCCGTAACCGTAAGGGGAATTTGCTAGAAGCGAAAGTAAAGTAGAAATAACATTAGTAGCCTCTTTCGGGAAGGAATTTGTATTGTTTGGAACACCTAGTTTCGGGTGTTTGTAATACCTCGTAGAAAAGCAAAACACTTAACCAATGAGTTTGTTTTTTCGTTCATGAAAGAAAAGTTCTTTAGTCTTCTTCACTTTAAACCTCAGTGTTAATCGAAATAATTGGTAACTTATAATGACCCATGGTCAATACAGTGTACTTCGAAAACTCTTCTTCTTAGGTTTGTCTGCAAACAGTTAAATCAATATCCAACAGTGAAAAACGTAATAAAAAACTCAGAAATTCATTCATTTATTTTGTAATGCAGTCTATATTGCACAGAATATGAGATAGACTTCAGACTTTTGAATCATGACTTTATACAATGCCCCGACTTACACTTTTTTCTCTGCAAAAATATAACTCTTAATAATTATTCTTAGAAATGGAAAATGCGTATGAAACAATGCATTGCAAACCCCAATCTAGACCTCTTTTCCAGAGCTGCCCATGTTTCGAGAAAAGGATGAAGTTAAAATAGAATAATATTATAAATCATAGGATTATATAGTACCAAAAAAAACACATCTTTAATTTTTACACATGAAATTATGTCCGCGGATGTCCTTCAAATGTGACACATTCTACATGTTTGCATTAGGAATATTTACAAAGCACATGAGATGAAGTATAAAACCTTACCATCGCGCTATAGCACAAGCAGAAAGGAATGCGACGACGCCTAGTCCAGCCCAGATCCACGGGAGCAGTCGTGTGTCGGACATCATTTCTGTATTATAACTTTCGTATTACATGTATGTTGTTATAACTCTAACATTTTGTAAATACATGGGAAAACGTTACCCCAATTTGATGTCTTGTTCCTAAGTATAACAATGAATTGTAACATGATTTCGGTGTATCCTTCATTCTGATTGGTTGATTTGCCTATGTTGAATTACAATGAATACCCGCAAATTACTTGGGGCGAATCACCGCGAACATATACATCGTGTTCACAAGATTCGGCCCGACTCAAAATTTACGGCAACATTTTGCGACAACAATTTATTTTTGTGAATAAGTCTCAAAATATATGGATTACGATGTTTTGGGCATAGGCTTATCTGTACACTAACGGGAAGCGCTTACATTTACCATAACGCCTTTATAACGGTCATTTTACGACATGCCGCATAACGTTACCGTCACCTATATTCGCGGTAAATATGTTACTACGTGTGTTATTCGAATTACATGCGTATTTCAAGTTAATGGCGAATCTAAATAGCCTGGTATAATCAACTGATAGTTATTATTTCATCGTGCACGCTTAGATTGATAATATGTTCAATAATGATTACACGGTAGGCCGCCAAAGTTACATTTGAAATCATCAAAACTGACGTGATGTTTATGTAGCTAATTTAAAAAATGACGTTAAAGTGATTAAAAACGTTCGGTGACCCCCTATTATTATTTTTGAAATCGTTTGTTCAGTTAACTGCGCACATCATATTAAAGTTTTAGCAATATCTAAAATATGTGTGTTAGTGACAAAATCCTGTTGAACATGCGAAACACGATGATAAAAATGCCGTTTTTAATTAAAAAGTGCTTAATTTATTTTGTTTCTCTTTCCAGTGTCATTAATTTTCAAAATATAGATTTGCTATACATCCCCGTATGTGATTGAAATGTATCTGAAAGGATTCGGACTTTATTCGTTGAAAGCGAGCGCTTAATTTAAATACACCAAATCAGTAAAACATGACGTAATTTGCCGACGGGTGTATTATTATTAATGCCGATAACTCTTTAAATCGTTCGGTGACCCCCAAATTTTCTTACATTTTTGGATAAAAGACATAATAAACTTGCAATTTTGAAAAGATAAACGAATTCTAAATTCTTAATATGCGCTCCTTACTCAAATTTGACAGGCGGCATTGTCATTTTCTTACTTGTGTATAGCAGTATAGGTCACAAATAACTCTCAAAATTAATTAGTTTCAAGTAACTTAAATATTTTTAACAAGTAAGATTTGTCCAAGTTTGACGCCTTCTTCCATGCGGCTTTGTTTACCGAATGCCGTTGCCATGGCATGACGTCATAGTGATCAACCGTTTTGACGTCACAATGCTAGCGTCATTGTCACAATGGGTTAGGGCAAGTTTAAGATTTTTGTTCCTAGCTCTTTTACTGTGTTGTTTATCGCCATCTAAAAGGATACGTGAATATTATGAAGTGAACATAGTTGAGTGACACTGTTTGAGCTTATGTGTAAATTGTTCATAATGTACATATTACGCCGAGTATTTACATCTGTTTTGACCTGACCACACCTCTAACAAAAATAGAACAGTCGCCAAGTCCTTTCCACTCAGAGATAGGTACGCAAAACGAGAGTTCGTTTCAAAACGCCTAATAACTAACGGTAATGTTACAATATCGATAAATAGTTGCGTTTGTAAAATGTCCCGCAAATTTCAGCGTTTAAAACCTCCGGCTAACGCCGTCGGTTTTAAACTAAATTTGCGGGTGTTGAATAGCATTGAATCCCGGAAATTTTACAACCGCAACTATTTATTATATGATTGAAGGTGAAATACCGGGATCTATCAATGAAAATAAACCGTGTTATCGGTCACTAGTGAAAATAACAATAGATAGAGGATATCTGTTTTTCCTTGACAAATACCATGTTTATCTCATTGAGTGAGGTAGAAAAGTAGATATTTCACGAGTGGCGCAGCCACGAGTGAAATATATTAACTTGTCTACCTCACGAGATAAAACAGATATTCTATTTATTATATCATTATTTCTGTGTTTTACGTTGAGTTGGAGTGATTTCAACGGCAAAAGTACAGCCTTCGCAGGCTGACAATATGACGTCATAACATTGTCCCGATGACGTCACGCGAGTGGTGATAAAGTTTATCGTCACTCAGTAGAGTGGTGATAAAGGTTATCACCACTGTAGCTTGATAGAGGGTTTATTTCACTGATAGAACCGAGTATCTCACTCCAAATTATGTAATTAAACGTGTTATCAGTCACTAGTGACTGATATAACAATGACCTGACGTCATAAAACAATGCTCCGACGTCATGACACGTTCATGACGTCACATTGTTGCTGAGGCGACAGGCTCATTCTGGAGCCGACTTAACGTAAATGCAAGTCTATTTTGGTGAATATGCACAGATTTGGTCATATAATAAATAGAAAATTAGTTTTTTCTTGACTAATACCATGTTTATCTCATCGAGTGAGGTAGAAATGTTATATTTTCACGAGTGGCGCAATTAGTTTGTCGCATCGTACTCAGAACTGGAGTGACATCATGATTTAGAAATACAAACTATAATGTGCCTGATTATGAGGGCAGGGGTTCGAATCCCACAAACTACTCGGCCCGTGAATGTACAAGAATTTGTACTAATGAAGGTAGCGTTATTTCAAATATAACAATGTTAGATTTGTTCACTATCGTAAAGGAATGTATTTTCTAAATATCTAAATGACATGGATTTTAATAACTCCATAAATTTATCAATTATTTGCTCTCATGCTATGAATATGTTTCAGTTATAACTAGAATTTTACTAACTGAACAAGTTGATGTCGATTCTCATCTGGCCTATGCCATTGTCCCCCATGCAAGTGTATGTTGCTCTATGAGGGAAGGGAACTGCGGGCAGAGTCAGGACGCTTTTCATACCAACAGTCTGCACACCTTCGGTGATCCCTTTATGTCCTCGCCACCACGTGATGTTCGGCACCGGTCTAGAGCACAATAAATATAAACTCAGGGGCAAAAGAAACTATACCAAAATATTTTATGTTTTAAAAAGTTGAAACTAGCTTTTCAAATCGATTTTTTTATTATTAAACTATGTCACAACAACGAAACTTCATAATTACCGAGAAAAAATTCAGGCTTCTAATCAAATATGGACTTTGTCACACGTTTTTCGAGCAAAATGGTATGCACGTGCATCACGTTAATTTGGTACCAAACTGTATAAAAACCACGAATCTGCATGCTTTGGACCTCACGAACACAACAAGTGACATGCCGAGACTTACCACAGGGGAACGAGAGAGCGAGCGATTGGTACGAGGGGCGTTCAATAAGTGTTGCAAGCGGGGCATTGGTGTTTACATAAACAGTGTCAGCTTATAGCAGGTGTTACTATAGTCAAAACATAACATTGACACATGTCAAAACAATTTCAAGACATATCAATTATTTAGATATAATAGCTGCGCTGACCTAGGGGTCTCCATAATCATGGATTCTCTCAAACATGAACAACGCGCTGTGATCAAGTTCCTTACTAAAGAGGGATGCAAAGCTACAGAAATACATAATCGTATGTGTAATGTGATGGGTAAGGATGCTCCTAACTTTTCAACAGTTTGTCGCTGGTCTCTTCAGTTCAAGCGGGGCAGGGAGTCCTTAGATGATGACCCACGGTCAGGCAGGCCATCTGAAGTCACCCGACCGCGGCCGGAAGTTATTGCCGCTATCGAAAGACGAATTTTAGCTGACCTCCGTGTTAAAGTTTCTGAACTGTCTTTGGAATTCCAGATATCAGTTGGAAGTGTTGAAAAAATAATTCATGACCATCTTGGTATGTCCAAGGTATCTGCAAGATGGGTACCCAGAAACCTCACAGCACAAGATCGCCAGAGAAGAACCGAAAGTTGCATGGAGCTCCTGGATCGGTTTAATGCGGATGAAGCCAGGTTTTTGTCTCGTCTGGTGACAGGTGACGAAACCTGGATCCACCACTGGGACCCGGAAACTAAACTGGAATCCAACCAATGGAAGCACCCGAGTTCACCGCCTCCCCTGAAGTTTCGCACTCAACCATCAGCTGGCAAGGTTATGGCGACAATCTTTTGGGATGCAAAAGGCATATTATTAATTGATTACTTGCCAACCAAAACTACAATGAATGGTCAATATTATGCCAACCTAATGCAAGAATTGCGAAAGACAATTCGACAGAAACGCCTTTAATTTTGACACGTGGTGTTCTGATTTTGCATGACAACGCTCCAGTCCACAAGTCAAGAGTTGCACAGGCCGCTATACGTGATTGTGGATTCGAACAGCTTAACCACCCACCCTACATCCCAGACCTAGCCCCCAGTGACTACTTCCTGTTCAGAAACCTGAAATCCGCCCTACGTGGAAGGCACTTCCGGGATGACGAAGACGTCAAAGATTCCACAGAGGCGTGGTTAGGGGGGCAAACGGAAGACTTCTACAAAAGCGGCATCAAAAGTATTAAAGAGAAATGGAATAAGTGAATTGAGGTGAAGGGTAACTATATTGAAAAATAAAAGTAAAAAATTGACTATGCGAGTTGGTTTTATATTGAAGTTGCGACGCTTATTGAACGCCCCTCGCATGTTGCAGTTGGGAGCACGTCACGACCACGTTGCTCGTATCTTCAACTGCACCCGCACTACGATAAGTAGACTGCTGACACGAATGGCACAGGCAGATGGGACCCAGGACCGGCCAAGAAGTGGAAGATCCAGGGTCACAATCGCAAACGATGACCGCTACATCCTTACGATTCACCTACGCAATCAGTTCGTCACAGTGACGTCATCAGCAGCAATAGCGTTACACCGTGTTATCAGCAGAAGGACAGTGGTCAGACGTCTTCGTGAACATGGCATTCGAGCGTACCGGCCCTTTTCGCGGGATGATGCTGAGCCGAAGTGACCGACGTGACCGTGACCGACGTCACCAATGGGCAAGAATGGTATAGCGGTGGCAGAACAGGAACTGGAAAAGAATTGTGTTTACAGACGAAAGCAGGTTTCAGCTATGGTCGAGTGCGTGTTTATCGTCGGAGAGGAGAGGCGACGGCTGCGTGTTGTGTCAAGGACGTTGTGCCATTCGGCGGGGGTAGCGTCAAGGGACAACACAACAGAACTGGTTGTCTTTGACCGTTATAAGAATGCCCAAGGCTACATCGACACCGTTTGACGTCCTATAGTGCTCCCTTACCTCCTGAAAAGTCCAAGAGTAATCACCCTACAAGACAATGCTCACCCCCACACAGCCAGATTACCTAGAGACTTCCTTACGTTAAACAACGTCAACATTTTGCAATGGCCAGCATGATCACCAGATTTGTCACCGATTAATCACTTGTGGGATCATTTCGACATGCAAATAAGGCAGAGAAATCCACCTCCATCAAATCGGCAAACGTTAATCCAGGCACTCATGGAAGAATGGCAAGCCATCCCTAATGACGTCATCAGGCGCCTCGCAAATTCTGTGTTTCGACGTGTGCAGGCCTTATTCAAAGCAACGGAGGCCATACCAGATACTGACAGTTTTCTAGTGTTCCTTTTCTGAATAAAACCATTATCTGTAAGCTTTAAAATGACTTGTTTATTATTGCAAATTGACATTTACCCCCAGTGCCATTCATTGTATTCAACTGCATTAACCGTACGTGCAACCTTTTCAAAATTTCGATCACAACATGGTCAGTTAAATTGTCTTTAAAACGAGTATCATATTATTATTTATGTGACATATCTGATAATGTTGATAACAACAAAACAATATTGGTATAGTTTCTTTTGCCCGTGAGTTTGTGTTGATATACAACACTATGACATATTCATTTTAAATCTGCAACTTACGATTTGGGCGAAAAAGTAGTAAATGAAATTCAGTTTAATTGAAATTATCTGTGAAAATCTATTTAGAACAACTCAAGTCGTAGTTTGAAAATATTCATATTTCAATGTACATTTACTGTTTCTAACTGAGCCACAGCACCACCCCTTGTGACAGACCATTGCTCCTGAACAGCACTGTATGATTCCTCGTTTAAACAGGGATGGTGTACGCTCAACAGGGACGAGAACGTAGATTACCATTTGACCGTGCAGATAGGCAGCACTTTAGTGACCACATCATAATAATACTTTATTTAGAAGTTGATATGATGCTACTACGTATTTATTTGTTTCGCACATCGTTTTTGTCCTTCCCGATTTCCTGACTCACTGTCCATATATTCAGGTGGCTTGTATTTGTTTAATTGTCGTTTTTATTGTTTTATGTTTTCATGGAGTTGCTAGCACTTATCACTACTTGCAGGAAGCTGACGTGCACTAACCGGAAACTAGAAGTAATTATAACATGTGTCAAGCTTTACATCTGCTAACCTTCCGGAGAAGACACAGACGAGGTTCTTGGGATACCGACTCGATCTTGTCATGTTGGAACTGCTCCACAGTAACTTTGGTTTTCTCTGACTGGACCCTGAAATATATTATTTTAAATATATAATTCCCATCACGAACATCGGACTTCCTCATCAATTTACACTTCGCTATTCACAATGTTAAGTTGCTTAAATTTCAATATCAATTTTGAAATTAGTATCTTTATCAATATTCCATAGAATAATATGTTTATTCAGTCGACTCGAGTACAATGATGTCAATGTATTAAAAAGGGTTTGACCTACTGAAACTCACAATGAACCGTTTCATAACCCCCAGAGGAACCTACTTACCACTTGTAACATTGAGAGTGACATTTCGTCCAAATGTTATGGTATCATTGCCTGGCGAAGAACATCCGTACGGACCAGCGTCCCCGGGAATCACATATGAGATGTACAGGGTGCCTGGCAATAGTGATATTGTTGAAGTTCATACAATGGAATAATCGTACATTGAACATGATAAAGCTTACACGGACACCTAGTGCCCGGAATATTAATAGAAACGTAGGTAGTAAATGTGTATAAAACCTCCTTCCATCATCAGTTATATGTCGCCCATGGCCAAAGAACTGACAAATTTGCTTGTGTGATCTGAATTAATTGATTTTGATTTACTATCTACCCTGATGTATTAAGGAGTTTGTTGCAGCCAGTCGATTTAGGTGATATTAATGCAAGTTCACAGCAAGATTGGTTCAACGCCGAGATAAATATTGAATTACTTTGATGCTATTTGGCATCCGCAAACGACCTCGAGTCATAGCAAGAATACAGGTACACTTATCCTCATTAAACTTTCATATTATTTAAACTTAAATCATGTAAAACATTGTTGTTTACAGTGCCTATGGCTCTATTTTAAAACAAGAGCCTGGTCGTACATGTAATTAGCAAATTAAAAACACCCCATGTTTATGTTTATCTTAAAACTTTCCTTCTCTATCGGTTCACACAACTGCATTTATTTAGAACAATCTATACCTTGGGTATCTGTCAACAGCTTATATATAGATAACATCTCTTGTTAAGGTTTTTATCCTTTAATTGGTATTCAATGTCCTCATTCTCAATGCTTATTAAGAATTATTTTATATACTATTTTTTTTCTAAAATTTATTCAATTAGATTTAGGAAAATGTTTGTTTAAGGATTATATCCTCCCAAAAACTTGACATAATTCTGAAATAGCCTGAGCATCTCACCCAGGTCATCCACATAGAATCGTCTTTCCTCTTGGAGCTGGCTTGGTGGGGATCCCTTTCTCCACCAGATGCCTACGCGAGGTTTGTCCGGGATCACGTGACAAAGAAGACAAGCGGGATGGCCTTCCGGTACTGCCACCTTTGTATCGCTACAAGTTATTCCTTAAACAAATGTGTCATATTTAACTTGCTTGTCAGAACATAGAGAACTTCAAATAAGTAAAAAAGAAACAGTCGAAAGAAAATTTACGTTTTAGAGTGTTATCTGTTCATGTGTCATTCACATCCTTAGAAATCTTATATATAATAAATATTGTTAAGGAAAATAAGAATAAGATAATAAGGCAATGATTATCGTAGTTATTGTTCCATTGTATTGTGCTAATGACTCCACATGGGATAACAATTTAATTATACCCCCGACCTAAAAAGGTCGGGGGAATATAGTAATACCAATGATTCCGTCCGTCCGTCCGTGCTTCTGTCCGTCCGTCCGTCTGTCCTTCCGTCCGAAGACAATTTTTGTCCGATCGATTACAGAAAAACTATTCATCTCATCCTTTTCAAATTTGGTACATGTCTTGTCCACCACTAGTAGAGGTGCAGTGCACAGTTTAAACCAAATTGGTGAATTTTTGAATTTTTGGTGAATTTTTTTATTTTTTAACTTGGTCATATTATGAGCATTTTTTGTCCAATCGATTACAGAAAAACTATTCATCTCATCCTTTTCAAACTTGGCACATGTATGTCTTCTTCACCACTAGGAGATTTGGTGAATTTTGATTTTTTTGGCGATTTTTAATATTTTTTACTTCATTATATTTGGAGCTAGAATGAATGAAGCTACTTCTGTATTGTGATTTGTGGTCAGTGATCAGTGGTAATAGCAGTAGTGTATTATGTTACCCATACCTTTTCAAGTTACTATTATTCCTATTTTTACGTAAACCACCTTTTTTACATGAAGATAGAACTTTTTCTACCGTTTTCACAAACAGTCTAATCTTAGCAATTACATTTCATAGCTTATCAATCCTTAGGTGTGCAGACACCTCTCTCTTTAAGTAAAATAATGACGTCAAACTTTAACAGTCGGGGGTATTAGTGAGTCACACTCACTTTTTTGCTTGTTTAATTTAATTTAATTTGTACTTGTGCATGATAGTCATGTACATGTACATACATTCGCTCATTGTTCATATTCACATTTTCCAGCAATTCAAACCTATAATGAATTACAATACAGTGAGCTCTATGCAGCCTGCCTACTCTATGTCCGTTCAGTACTGACAAATCTCTACCCCTTAGTCATCTGTTCCTTGCTCAAATCTTGCTGAAATTTTATACAAAACGACTTTCCATGTAATACCAATTTTATTAAACAAGATCATGATTTTACGATAAAACGAGCGAACACAGATAAAAATGGTTTTCTATGGACAGACAAACAGACAGATGTTTTATTTCAGTCTCGCCTCATAATTACAAAGTAAAATACAGCATCCTAGTTAAAATTGAGACACTCCGTGCTGAGTTTATATGAGAGACTATGAAAATATAATATTTACAAAAATATAACACAGTTTATGTACATATATAACATATTCTAATGACCATGAAAATGAGAAAACAGATAAAAATGGTTTTCTATGGAAAGAAGTTGTTAAGTATTCTGATTATTGCCCAAATTAATCAAACGAAATTGCGGACAGTGTGTGGAGACTACGACTTGTGATGGCGGTATGGCCATTGTGACGTCACAACTGCACGCTATCGTGACATCATACTTGCAGCGGTATTACATTAGTTAATATAACCGTATAGATATTGCACTGTAGTAACTTCCACGGGCGAGTTATAATGTAAATATTGATTTATGTAAAATACAAAGCGATCTTACCGTGAACGGGAGAGAACTTCAATGCCAGGACGGACATCAAGACCAGACCAAGCATCGCTGGAAATTCAATACAAAATATATTCATTCAAAAATTATATATTACTAGTTGGTTCGGATCGAAGTTATTAATGAAGACTGAAGAAATATTGTATGCATATACAACTTCTTTATTCTGTATAGGCGACTTTCCGACATAGATGCTAATGTTGTGAAGCAAATTACCTTTTCATTCTTCATCATCTAAACAAGAAGACTTAAAGTTTTCAAAGTTATCATTTATTCATTTAATATAGTCATTGAATTCATACTAAATAATGTATGTGTATATTAATTAATTGCATGTGATGGACTATAGACGTCAGCATTATTTCTCTGACATACATAGCTGATGAATGATATATGTGATAACTCTAACAACTTCTCATACATTTGGTTGCATTTCACTTACATGTGTGTACATCTCATTGCAAATATCATATAAATTGACGTTTATTGTAATATTGTTCTCAAACGTATCCTGTGATCGCAACGGCAGTAGTGCATGTTTATGTATTTTTTGTATAATGAACTAGACTGAAGGGGTTTAAATATTGAACATTCAAATTTCATAAATTTCCGCATAAAAGTTTCATATTGACTAAATGAGAACAAATACATAGAATGAGTATAAAAGGAAATATATGATGTATGTTAGACCTGGTTGATCACTTACTGAATATTTCACAGAAGAAAATAAAAAACTGTAGTTTTGAAAATATTGACCCCTGGTCACTCCAAAGAGCTGTCAAAACTGTAAAAAAAATTACCATGAGATATCAAATCAAATACAGTTCAGAGACACTCAACTGTATTCTTATAATGCACAATGCAAAATGATCGGTGAGAAGTTTTCGCGTTGATACGATGATTCAAAGACATGCCAAATAACATGATATTTGCACTAAAATACACAAAGAGGAACAACTTTCGTTACGCAGCTGTATAATGAAGTCAATAATACACTTACCGCGGTTTGCGACAACCAATACACGTTCAGTTAGAGGATATTGCTTACTCCATGTCGCTATGTCGGTGATATAATGGCCATACTTCCTTATATCCGCGTACCAGTTTCGATATCATAATGTCAGGAAGTTTCGTTGTTCCTTTTCAGTGTGTTCAGCAACTTACATTAAAATTGTTTCAGACAGTGAGACCACCGTCATGTTCATACATTTTCAATTCAAATATATCTTTATGTTGAAAAATGAATTCCAACAACAAAAGGACATTATACAATTATTGACTCTTTTAGAGGTCTATATCGGTTTTTATTGACCTGAGTCAAACGATATTGACCGAGCTTGCGTTTACTTACGTCAATGAAAACCGATATTGGCTTCAATAAGAGTCAATAATCGTTTTATTGTATGCTTCCAAAAACATATATAGAAGAAATGAAGTTTCTTTACCAAATGAAATGCAACAATAATTAATGTGACGTCACACAACACACGCATCTCTGACCTCACTCACCTCAAGAAACTATAATTGTTTTGATACATGTATATGATTTTGAAAAGAATATAATAATATATCGTTTTCTATGGATTGTCATGTGACCGTCTTTGGACCAAACAGAACTGATAAAAACCTTCAATCATAATTTACTTATCAATGTTGATAAATGTATTTAGATCATTTCAAAGCTGATACAGATCCGAAAGTACTCTGTCCATCATCTTATACCTTCTATTGTCAAATTTCTACCTCTCGTACAAATACAGGTGTTAAAATCAAAGGAATAACTATTGATTCGTATAGCAATTCCCTGCGATAATATCACCATATTTGTATTCAACGAAGTTAAACTCTTTACACTATTTAAAAATAAACATAACTTTATTGTTCTTTGCCACATGACCTTCATTCCTGAATAAAGTCCTTTGATTAGGCAATCTTAGTCTAGGAAATAATTACTAACTTAATAAAATGTTTCCCTTTCAGATGATATTATTTCCCTGTTCTTCCTCTGTAACGGAAATAGTGTAAGTACGCTAGTTGAAATACTTGAATTTCTCTGGGATTTGTTAATTGCAGAAAATCTAGGAGATGACTTATGTCAACAATATAATTATTATAATAGATATAAGCATCACACTAAGACACGCACCAAAGATCATTATAGAACGATTTTGGTGTAGACTGAAGACAATTCTTATGACAGCATATATCAATAAAATGTCCATTTTTTAATTAGCATAAGTATTGGATTGGTAACACAACTTAACAATACTTGAACGAGTCAAAAGAACACTTTATCACAACATTTGTGACAAGATTATATAAAAATAGAAATCTTCATCAAATCATACTTTTTAGTTTATAGTATGTATAATATATGAAGTTCACTAGTCTAAAAATAGTTTGTTGATGCTATAGATAGGCATACGGGTCATAACTACTTCCAGTTCACTCAAAAGTGTAAGATGATGTTTAAAAAATTTATTTTCAATTTATTTTTCAACTTTTTACACAAAGGCTACTGTGAACCGGCAAATAAATATCGAACAGGTTTCTGGTGCATGTTTAACCCGAAATTGTTTTATTAAGTATGTGAAATAAAAATATGAAACTATTAAATATTAATACATCTGATTAGTTTCATTTCCCGTTTCGAAACATGAAGTGACCTTATATGAACAACGTGATGAAACGCCATGACTGCTTATATTGAACTGTATTGAAGAATTGAATTGAATTTAACTGTATTTAAATTCTACTTTGCACATTATTTTATTCCATGATTATTCTCCACACTGTTTCATATATTCACATGATTATCAACTTAATGAATAAATCTCATTCAAGTGTCTTCTGATATCAAATATATTAACACGAGTTGATTAAAGTTACAACTATGCTTACTTTAATCAACGAGCATTGATGTATTCTATATCAAAAGACAAGAGAGTGTTATGTTATCATTCACAATCACTCTTCAATAACTATTAGCAAAAGAATAAACAATATCCGAAACACAAAACTTTTTCAGCAGTGATCTCAGTGATGTCATACCATTTCGAGGTCATCAGCATTATATCATCAAAGGAGCCATTTATTCTGGGCATGCTATCAACCAGTCTATTGACATCTGCTATGGCCACATTGTTTCAGATCTCGACCAAACCCTGACACAGAGTGGTAGGAATAGGGTCTATCTGTCTCAGACGGCTCTCAATTCTACTTCATTGCAGTAAGATTCGGGCATTGCTTTTGCAAATGGGTTTGGCAAATTTGGGGATTGTCATCTTGCAACAGTAAATTGTCGCCATATGTCTAGCGAACATGGGGAATCAGCGATTGCTCAAACCTTGGTGATAGATTCTTTGATTTACATTTCCATGGAGCTATAAAAGTTCTGCTTTCCATCGAAATGAATGTCACCAATGCATAATCGAACCACGTGCACCAGTAACGACAGCTTCTACGCATTCATTTCTAAATATTTCTCCTTCCAATCTGCATACACGCAGACGTCCATCAACCCGATGGGAAGGAAACGAGACTCGTCAGTAACAACTATGTGACACCATTGTTGTACTGCAGGTATGTACAGTCCACTGATCACGTAGATGCGTGTGTCGATCTGACAACATTGGTCGTCTGAGAGTTCTTCTTGCAAGATTATCAAATTACAACCGTTTAACCGTTGTTAACCGTTTCCAGAGAAAGTCTCAGATTCATCATTGGCCCCAGCTGTCACAAAGTGACATGGCTTACAAACGTCGATGACATTGGACCAAAACTCCCTAATATGCGTTTGTGGCGTTTGTGGCGTCTGGCGAGAACATCCAGGTATGTGATCACATTAGGACTGTTTCAATGTTTATGCGTTGCACTGTTTAATTGCTTATATCATAATGCACGTGGTTAATAACAACGTTAACGTTATTTGTTACTCCCGTCAACGCCATTCCGACTGTCTGATTTCGGATTGCTGTATGTATTTGTGTTGGTTGTTTGCATTGTTTGTTAGTAACAAATATCACGTTTGCTTGCTGGGTGATAATGAATATTATTATTTAAGCATATTTTTCCAGCGATCTGAGTGGTTGAGAGGCTATCACGTGACCGTCGAGAGACAAACATATTGACTCCAGCCTGAGTCCGACCAAAAGCCGTATTGACTTGAATGTCAAACTATTTTTGCATGACGTCAAACGATCTAACGTCATGCTATTGTTATCAGGACGTCAGTTAACCGTCGTCCCAGCTGTTCAAATCAAATTAAAAATTTGACTGCATTTCATTGTTTTCTTTTCGTTTCTGTATTTAAATACATAATAAAACAATTATAGACTGATGAATTCGGTCAATACCTGTATCTATTAAAACGAGAAAACATTATTGACCGCGGACTTCTTCCTAGGTCTATATTGTTTTACCGGGTCCATAAAAACGGATATCGGCCTCAACAACAGTCTGCAATTGTATAATGTCACCTACAGAGGTTTGCATAACCTGTCCCCTTACACAAATTTCGTGCATGTGTATTCCATCCATGAGGTGTAATTTGCATGCATATTGTATTTACTAAAATGTGAATATAAAAAATCATAAGATGTGTTCCTATGTACCGATGGTATGTACGTAAACTACTTTTTTAATAGGATTATAATTTCATTGAGCACCCAGCCAAAAAATACTTCTTGTGGTTGACAATATTTATGGCCAGGAGTATATAAGAATCAGGGATACACTGCTTTCCAAAATATTTCATTCCATGTCAAATGTGTCCATATTGGACAAATTCTATTCTATTTTATTTTTTGTTGATCAAACGGCGTCTTCCTTAATTAATCATAAGGTTAGACCAGTCTACTTTAAATAGTATTAATGAATTCCTCGATTTCTGATAACATGATTTGTGATATATTTTTTCGGGTTTGAGTAATCATTCTGTATGAATCGTATCAAGACCTATACTGAACAGCAAAAGAAACGCAAGTCCACTGTGACAATTATCCACCAATATATCCACCAAATTTATAATATCAGAGCATTCAAATGTTTGTTGACATGATGTTAATAACGTGTTGAACAGCATGCAGACATAATGAAAAGTTAATACTGGTGTAGAACTTCTGCAGAGCATTATCTTGTACCATAGTCATTCTCTGGGAAAACAGCCACATTCTTGTTCAGATGATTAAGGGCTCAGTGAGCTTTTAAATGCAATTGAAACTTGTGCAAACACTCCCATGAAGTTGTTTGATGCAAAACCCTTGTATTTGTTGATGTTGATTTGACGTTATGATTTCATTTTTAATTTAATTCATAATGGTTCTTTAGATCTCATCTGTTCATCTTCATGGTATTGCATTGTTTTTCGGTATCAACGTGTTCCACGAGAACATTTACAGTCCTTGCAAACTGTTCAGCATTCAATCGGCCAATATCCCAGTTTCTGAAAATTTCACGTTTTTTTGTCAAGCTTCTTAAACATCAAATTTCTTCAACATTGAGGCAAGAGTCACAATTTGGGGTACTTTTCACAGAGCGGGTCTCGGATTATGGCACGAGGAATTTGCATTTTACCGGCCTCATGCAGGTTATGTTACCATAACAACATGTGACGTGCATTTTCGCGATTGATACCCTCCGTACTCTACAGTACCAATAGCTCCACATGTTCTCTGACATTGACTAATGATATGACAAACCATGGGCTGATATGCAAACAGAAACTTTAATCATTAAAACTCGCGTTTCATTTGCTGTTCAGTATATTATCTGATGTCGATCTGGATTAAACAAATTTAAAAAAAATAAACTTTTATTTTCCTTTTAAATACATATAACATGTTTCATTTATAAAACATTTTACAATATAAATAGGTACACATATTGATACAGAGCAACATCAAGCTAACTTTGCAAAATCAATAAAAACGTCGAGGTGATGGTTTTTTCCATTTATTTGGACCTGGCATTTCCATACTTTCACCTAAGTTGCAGAGTGTCAGTCTTAAAAAAGATCATGGCATACAGACAATAATTTTGTGAACTTCGAATATTTGCAATCTGAGTAACAGATGCGTTTATCAATTTCATAAATATTGTTTAAATCTTGTTTTATAATGTTAAATTACGGTACAGTTTCCTTTAACTTTGATATGTAAATATTATTTTTGACTGCTGTTATAATAAGTTTTAGAATCAGATGTCGTCTTTCCGGATATCCTAGGCATATGTTTCGTTTTGATAGGTTCAATATTGAATCTGTTTTTTTTTTGCTCTCTCCATGTCTATCCCAGATGTTATTCACTTTCGGGCAATCATAGGAAATGTGCAGTATAGTTTCTACAGATACTTTACAGAAGGTACATTTGTTTGTGTCTTTCAATTTCATTTTAAATAGAAGGTCGTTCAATGGAAGAATTCTGTGTATGATCGAATATTGAACCAAATTTTTTTTTGGTGCCAAATGATGAAAAAGGTGTATAATATATTTCGGTTCATTCATTTTTAGCCATTGATCTATTTAGGTCATTTTCCCACTTATGTTACCACTGGTAGAATTTTGAAGGGTATCATAGAAGAGCCTGAAACCTTTGGTCATCTTCCGCATGCATCGGACCATATAGGCACTTTCAGAAAATGCATAATGACCCTTGCGACATCTCGCAGGGATTTCTGAGATAGGGTCAGCGCCACCTATCGTCCAAAGAGTTACGTCCCCTCTATTGACAAATCGAATCAGTCGTTACCAACCCAATCAATCCAAAAGTTGCTATTGCTCCGACAGCTTTACAAATTTCTTATAATACTTTGGGATTTTTCATCTCGGATGTTAAGCTCATTTGCATAATATAAGTTTCAAAACGGATTTCAACTTCAATGGGAAAATTAAACAAGAGAGTTATTATCAGATATTGTATAAATTGTGGTTTGTTTCATTTACCCGCACGTTGTGATTTAGTTGTATCACTAATTAATCGAGCGTAATCATTGGTCTACACCATTGCTCAATAGCTGTGTTACTTCCTGTCTCAGAAATTCGTTCGAGTTGTCGCAAGGGTCAGTATGCATTTTCTAAAAATGCATATATGGCCCGATGCGTGCGGAAGATGCCTGTTACGACGTAAATTGTAATAACGACGTGAATTGTAATAAATTTTGACGTAAAATGTAAGACGCAAATTGTAATAAAAATTGACGTAAATTGTAATAACCGTTACTTGCGGTAAAATGTAATAAATACTTACGTATATTGTAATAACCGTAACCGGGATAAGAGTTAGAAATCATCTTTTCAGATAAGCTAATGTTTGCAAGTGAAGATTTAGTATGTTATACTAAGTTTTAGAATACGAATTATTAGATCCGGCGTCCGGCGTCCGGCGTCCGTAAAGTTTTCACATATTCGACTTCACCTAGAACCGTTATACGTGGCACTTAGGGGATCGATGTTTATACATTTGGCCCTGACCCCGCTCAAATATAGGCATAGCAGCCATTTCCCTGAAAACCGTAAAAACGACTTCTTCTCCGAAACCACTTGGCACAGGAAGATCAACATTTAAGGTTAACATCTTTGACAATGGAGATTAAACCTTTAAAGAGACATGAAGTGTTAACGATATGTTCTCCGAAACCAACTGACATAGACGTATAGACCATTTCAGTATAACAACTTTATTACATACATTTGGTCCTAATGGTCTTTCGAATATGAGTATGGCAGGGTTTTCAAACTCAAACTTCAATTTATCTACAGAAACTAATTCAAACTATTAATACTAGGAAGCTCAATATCATCTTTGTTTGTTCAAGAGTAAGATTTTATTGTTCTACTCACAATAATAAACATTTTAAAGGGTTGGGTGCAGTTCGTAGTTACAAACTGATGTTTTGAGTAATTCCAACCTTTTATTTGTTATTATAATTCAAAGATGTCTGTGTCTTTAAATTACAATATGTGAGCCTGCCTCTAAAAGAAAGTTATTTTCATTTAAATGAATTCAACTCCACTCTGGTATTTGGTAAATTGGTACTATCGGAATTACAAGTTAATGGGTTTATATCATAAATTATCTTAGATTATAAATGATGCAAAAGGCTGACCAGCTACAGAGTCAATGACTCTAGTTTGCACGCGAAAATATTAAAGGATGTTTTTTTTGCGTTTTGTACTTAGTTCATGGACGGGAAAGGTTTGTATTGAGTGTATTGTACATGATAAAATACACTTATTACTTGATACGATAGAGGGAGAGATTTCGTACAGAGTATAGTGCACATACGTTATACACTGTATGGCATTGATGCACGATGGCAACATTGGGTTTTGGAATGGATTGACGTCGGGCGACTTTTCTCATTTTATTTTCCTTCGATTTGTGTACCTCGATGTTTTTCTTAGGAAGTATCATTCACCAAGATAATCAGATCTCAAGCATCATCCCTATTACCTAAGTGAAATATTCTTAAATCAATTGCCAAAGTCTAAATTTTCGAAATAATCTGTGTTACTGGAACTCACTTCACCCCCTTCGTGGCAGGCCTGTTTTCAAAAAGGTGAAAGAACGTGTCGATTGTACACTTCCAAAAGGATTACATATGAACTTCATTATATGTTATCTACGACGGCAATTATATAGAGCTTAATTTTTTTCTAGGCAAAGATATCAATTTACAATAGTGACATGATGTCATAAACAATGCTATGACGTCACGCTTCTTCTATAACGTTGCGTTCTAAATATAACTCGTACTTGAATATCAGTATATCCCTAGCTGTTGCTCGGGAATTCTAATATTAAAGCACTGGTGTCGTAAAAATAGTATGTCATAGGCAGACATAATATAAACAATATACTTTATTGCAAAGCATTATGTCTATGAACTTATATTACACATCTTTCATTTCTTCTCATAAAAGTTGTGTTACTTGGTTGTATTTCTGTCAGCTTTTCTGGCTTTGTCAGTTTTATTCTATGAATATCTAGTATATATTTACTATTATGTGAAATAATTAAATGGTAATTGGATTCACATCTTGTTCGCCACATATTGGTAGAGGAGAGATTCTCCCAGGGGGTCCATCACATTTACATGCACCCCCTCTGGATTGCCTCTAATGTCCATTGAAGACAATTAAACTAAACATTCAATCTTTGGAAACATTATTGGTTCTTGTTTCTAGAAAATACCTTTAATCGTCATGATGATATAATATTATATATGTATATATATTTCATTTACATAATGCCAAAGCAACATGTGTGTTTGAACAGCCAATCAATGAAAATTATCATATCCTGATGAATGAAACTGAATACGTCTTTACGACATTACACATTACACATTACGAACATATTCAGAATGATGACTTTAACGTGTATATACATTAATCAATGTACATTAGTAAATATCCAAAGCTCAACAGAGTCCATATAGGCAATTGTATATAGAGTCAATACCACTATTAATGAGGTTGTGTGACTTCAGTTTTCAACGGTCAACTGCCGATGAGTACGGGTTAAAGGTACATCCATTTTGTTGTTTGGAGTCAAATATGACAAACGTTATAAATGGTCTTATTTTATCGAGAAGTACCAACTGTTACCGAAAACAACCATTTTAATGATACTCGACTTAGTGTATTGACGATATGAAGGTAAAAGTAGTGATTTCTGATCGAAAACCGGACAATGCACCGCGTGTGGCGCGCGCCAATGAGTCAAACGTATTTTTGGAATCTTATTTACACCAGACAAAATAACAAATTTGGGTTAATAATGTTCAATAGGTCATATAACTACTGTGCATGTAAATAGGACGTTCACTTTCGGTTTCTACACATGTATGATGATGTTACTCGATTTTAATTGGAAAATAATAATTACGATATGTTTGGCGATTGGGGATGAATATGCAAGCTAAGTGAATTTATTTGTATTGTAAACAGCACATACAATGTATGGTGTGTTGGAACGTATTAAAGCCAAATAATTGTTTATGAAACACAATGGATGCACCTTTAAAACTCAAAGGGCTTCGGATCACTTCTTAAAAACTATTTTTTAAACCTAAATCAGGACTTTAGAAATCGTTTGTTCTGTTTATAAATCAAGAGAACACACGTAACTGTTAAAAAAAACACAATCAAATTTCAAGATGCCAGTTCCAGTGGTATATGTCAAATATACTTTATGTTCGCACTACTAGTATTTTTTCGGATAATTTAACATTACAATTTTACAGTTTAATCAATCAATAAGTAAGATTTACCGAAAACACTTTCGACTTTCGAAATACAACCTCTTGTGAAAGGTATAATATAATGTTTTGGTTTACTTTACTAAAGAAAACAAATGTATCAAAGTAAATGTGACAAGACAACTCATGCCATGGTTTACACCCGAATATTAATTAAGGACCGCTACCTTTAAAAATGCACATGTCACGTCATTCTATGGAAATGGGTACAGTAGTCCTAATGACACACCCAGGACGAAACTGTTTTATGTACTTTAAAAGCAAATATTGAGAGTGTAAAAGCGGTGAATTTTTAAATTTAAAAAATTTATCTTGATAACTGTGCGTTATCAGGATGGCATTCACACAATACGCAAACTTTGTTTTTACAAAATATACATTGTATAAATTTCAGAATTTGTTTCAAACAATTCGTATTTTCAATCGACAAAAAGACCATATCGTTACAAATAAGGACTAATTCGTTTTTTATAAAAAGCTCAATAGATCGAACAAACACCTTGTATTGTTTCAGAATTGTTTATACTAAAAACAAAAAGTTTATTCTCAAAAATGTAAAAAGCATGTTAAAAAATTATAAAAGAAGTTCAAGATTTGGACTTCCTGGCAAGACTGCTCGATATTAAACTGATGCTAGTATCGAGAATCCCTATAAGTTCTCTCCCTTGTTCATTGTTATTCATAGAAACAAATAGCTGGAAAGTAGATCAACTGAACTGATAGTTTTTTCATGCAAGTAGTTTATATTCAAGGCTTTTGTTAATGTTTGGTACATTTTAATATATGTATTTTAATAGTCACTGTATTAGCTTGTAAAGTTAAAACACTCTTTCAAACATTTAAATGAATATGATAGCCAATCTCAATGGTACAGTCATAAATATGACACAAAATTTAATGAAATACGAAACCTATTAAAGTCAAATATCTGACTACATACATACATTAAATATAAACTATATTAAACAGGTATATGAACATGAATTCCAATGTCTAAATTTGAAGTATGAGGAACATATCTGATTTATGTTTAGCTCATCAGGCCGGATGGGCATATGGTATAGGCCTTCATGCGGCGTCAGACCTCATTTGACACATTCTCCTCCAAAACCGCTGCACTAGGGGATCTAAGTTTTTACATTTGGTCCTGATCCCCCTCGAATATTGATGTGGCAGGTTTTGCCTCAAACAGTTAAACATCTCCGAAAACAGTTAACATAGGAACCTGAGATTTTCTGAATAACATCTTTGCTAAACGGAGACTAAAGTTTGTTCATTTGTTTTGGATTCCCCCTCTAATATTGACGTGGCGGATTGTCCACACTGAAACCTTCTTTCGCCCTTTGTCCAGGAACTAGTAATGCTAGGAAGCTAAAACTTTGAGAAAATATCAACTTGGTTGGATGGAGACTATAACGATGTGAAGATTTCGTTGCCCTGTACTAATACCGTTTTGTCAATATACCAATTGTCTATAAATATAAAGGTAATACATGTATCGAGTCTGATTATCAAAAGTACACGCAATAACTATGTTTTCAGCGAGAAATGTGAATTTAAAAAAATGATGTGAGATGTTCTATACCAACTGTTTCTGTCACGTTTGAAATATTTGAAATATGTTTGATATATCTTCATTGCCACGTTCATAATTGTTCTTATTTTATCTGTTTTTCTTTTGCTTTCGTTTAGAAACAGATCGTCCTGCTTGTACTGTTATACATTCTAAAGACAAACTATTGTTGGCAGTCGTGAATCAAGCCGAGCTTTGTGTGGAAAATATTTTCTAACTGATATTTATAAAACAGTTTTGGCTTTGAGAAGCGTATTAGGGTCACATGAAAAAATATTTTTGAAAATATTATCTCCTAATTAGGACTTAGTATCTCCTAATTAGTACTTAGTATCTCCTAATTAGGACTTAGTATCTCCTAGTTAGTACTTAATATCTCCTAATTAGGACAAAGTATCTCCTAATTAGGACAAAACATCTCCTAATTAGGACATAATATTTCCTAATTAGGATTTAATATCTCCTAATTAGGAGTTAACCATAGTGCAGTTTTGAGGTTTGATCAGCTTATATCTGAATAATTATGATTGTTGATTCAAATTTAATTGTAGCAGTGTTAAAAATCAGTATTTGTAACATTCTTTATCATTAAATTATAACTGAGGCCATTGATCTCATCCCAGGAAAACGTCTGCATAGATTTATCAGTGATGCATAATTGTCATAAGTTTAATCTTTGATACAATATAACTATAAACATCGCTATTACGTCTACAGCTAAACAGATTCAACTGACATTCTAGAAGTTATGATTGTAATAAAGTACATTTTAAAAAATCATGTAGCAGTAGTGGAGCAGTAAACATACTGTAAGATAGGTTATCATCAATATGACACAACATAATTTAGGTAATTGCCTCTGTGACCCAAATCTACAATTTAGAATCCCCTTCAGTCAAGGAGTCTGTACATAAAATTTCAGCTCTCTACGTTCATTGGCACTTGAGAAGAAGATGAAAATAGCTTTTTAGGTAATGACCCCTGTGAGCCACATTTTGGGTCACAGGGTCACCAAATCTACAATTTAGAATCCCCTTCAGCCAAGGAGTCTGTACATAAAATTTCAGCTCTCTGGAGTCATTGGTTCTGGAGAAGAAGATGAAAATAGCTTTTTAGGTTATGGCCCCAGTGACCCACATTTGGGGTCACAGGGTCACCAAATCTACAATTTAGTATCCCCTTCAGCCAAGGAGTCTGTACACAAAAGTTCAGCTCTCTGGAGTCATTGGTTCTGGAGAAGAAGTCAAAAAAGCGAAAACTTCAAGGACGGACGGACGGACGGACGGATGGACGGACGCCATCCCATGCCATAAGCCCATCGGGCCTTTCAGGCCTGATGAGCTTAAAAGCCGTATATAAGTAATTTATGGACCGATTCCAGAAATTTAAAATCGAGCGATTGTCAAATTGACATCCAGTCTTAATGAATCCGATTTGGACCCTATGTCATTGCATCTATCCTTTGACATAACTTCAATCTACGATGGCTTGATTCAATACGAATTAAAAATTAAGAAGTCGGCCTTCCCTCATGTCGGCCTTCCCTGCACACTGCTAAGCTCTCATTTTCCGTCTAACCGGGGACAACTGCTAACCTCTCATTTTCCATGTAACCGGGGACATGTGTGTATCGGCGCTAAATACCAACAAATGCTATTCCCTTCTGATGTGTGTAAGTGTTTATGAAATTTCACAGGCAAACGGGACAAAGTACTGTCCGGGCCAAAAATACATTTCCTAGATTTAAAAGGGCGAAAAAAAGCATATGTCAAGGTTCTGGTAACCGGGGACGTCCCCTGTTGAAGCATGTGTACAGATACAACTGTCCCCGGTTGCCACCTTAAACAAACAAACAAACAAACAAACAAACACACACACACACAGACACACAAACACAACAAACACAACAAACACAACAAACAAACACACACACACACACACACATATATATATATATATATATATATATATATATATATATATATATATATATATATATATACTAGCGTATTATGCCCAAATTTTAACATTAAAATAGGTTTTGTAAGGTTTAATTACCATTTAGCAAATGTTATAGTCATAAAACTATTATACAAAGAGTAAACACACACCGGTCACCCTAATGTCCTTACACACATAATGACGGAAGTGCCATTAGGGCGACAGTCATTTAATCACACTTACAGTGAAATAGACATCAGAACGACGGTACTGGCATTTTTCAGAAAATAAATATTGTGAACAATAAACAACCCTATTTCAGTTTGGAAAAATCAAATCAATTCAGATTAACATTATAAAACTCATCATAAAACACTTTTTTTTAAAAATGCATACATTATGTTTATCATCGCATTACGTGTTGGTTTTATTTTGAATTGACACGTTTTATACATTCTTGTCGACGTGTCACTTTTTGACGAATTATTTATTCTGAATCGTCGATGTTACCATATGAATAATTATATACATGTATATGAAAGTATGCCATACGACTTCTGCCAAAGTGGCATATTGATCAGCTGCTTGAGTAATTATGTTGTGTATGTTATTTCTCTGAATGTGGATACTTTTGTTAAGAGTAGTTATTACGACGTGACTTCTTTAAAAAGGCCTGAGATGTCGATTCTTCTATGCCGGGAATATACATGTAGTGTATGCAACCATAAAAGAAGTCGTATTATAATGAGTATATCTTTTGAATGAGTCTGCTTATTGGTTGGCAATTGAATGCATGGGTCTTAACGATACTGCAGCTGTCATCTACGGTATTAGGTATACAAAAGCAGTAAGGAATGTATCTTGATTTTAGTCGGATGCATTGAATATTTCCTACATATTACAAAAGTGTTTATAGAAAGAGAAAACATATGTTACATGAAAAACATTTTTGGCATGAGTCATGTAGTCACAGACGAAGCAACTGTGTTTTTTTTATCGCTCTCTATAGCAAGTAAGTGCACCTAATATGCGTTTACTTAGAGAATCATATTGGTAAGTTAATATAAATCACGTAAACGCCTACTAGTTTATATCATATCTGACATACACAACATTGCATTTTATCTTCAATATAGACCACATGAAACATAAATTAATCGTATTTTAATGTTATGGACATGGAATCCTCAGACAACAAATCATTCAGTAACTCTTCACTCTTTATTCCTAGATTTCGTTTATACTCTACATTTCGAAATTAATTAAACAAAAACCCTAGTTTGTAAAATCAAATGCGGTGTTTTAGGATGGTTATTATAAATCGACTGATTTTATCACCTCAGACATAACAATTGCTTATTTATTGATTATTTTCTTGACACCCTGTCTTCTTTTTTTTTATATTGGAACGCTTTTTCTGTAAAATAAATTGGCCGTTGCTCGAGTAATGTCCAACTGTATATCATTAGTTGATGATTACCTTACCTTTTATTTATGCTGTTTGAATATGCTACCATTATCATTATTATTACATTATCATTATTGAAACAAAATATAGAAAAAAAGATAAATGAACAAGCAACGATCAAGAGGATCACGATGTTGAATATGGGAGTGATTTATCATGCTCTAAGTCTTTACTTCAAACAACACAAAAAGGGACTGAACAAGATACAACCATAAACCTAATCTGGGTTCTCGTCCACGTCGGTGTATCGGAAACGGAAAAGTCAAGCAGCAAAAGAGGCCTACGACACTTAAATCTTATCAAAAGTCTATGTCACCTACCAGACAACAACGCACAAGTACACTGATGCTACAGCTCACTGTTTGAGTACATACAAAGTCTATTCGGTATTTGTACAATTTAAATAAATTTAGATCGACTGTTCTAAATTATGCTAACAATCTAAATGAATTTAGATCGACTGTTCTATAACGTAATATGAAGAAAACTGATTGGTGTTTATGAACAATGGAAGATGAAAAGAAAACAATCATAAACATGTAGATAAAATGAATGTCATCTGAATCTAGTGTCTCTTCACTAATATTAAACATACATAAGCATATATACATCTAAAATAAAGACTATAGATTTTTAAAATAAGTTCATACTTTGATACTTATATCGAATCGAATCTCTCACCTAGCCACACAGAACCTTAACTATAGACAGTGTGAACACAAGCCTTGCTTGCAGTGAATGGAACGTCTAAAGGCTGTATATTTATGTGCTATGTGTATGAATGAGATTAGGCAAAACAAATTTCTCATATCTTAAAAAGAAACTGAATTGGAATTTTAGAATCCATGTAATATTTTCAGATCTTGCTCAAACTGCAATGAAGGTTAAGAATTTATGCAGAATATCATCCTGAATTCTGTTAACTTTGCCATTTGCCTCGCTCTGATGCTTAAGCGCTTTCTAAATGTGATGTTGCTCCTTTAAGAATAACATGTTTAGCTCGTAATGCTTTTATTGTGAACCACATTTTTACAGCACTGTCCACTACACGTATATTCGTTTGACAGAGAAGTCCCTTTAAATGAATGAATACAAGTTAATGTTATTTTTTTATGACTTTTGATCATTTTGATAAAATAATACTTTAAATTTACCATCCGAAAGTCTCTTTTAATTTTAATAAGGCGACGACAGACCTTGTTGTACTTTTCAGTTGAATCTGTAAATATGTGTATCATATACCCTTATGTTTGGAAATTGTACATGTTGCGTATAATGTCAACAAGCTAGATAATTATGTTTTCATTCTTTGGCCTGCTTTATGTAAACGTTTCTGGACAAAATTTATCAATTAATGTTTGTTGATTTAAAATCAATATATACTCACCAAACTAGATATTAACTAGAGATTAACCAAGTATGTATCCGTATCATTTATATCATATTTTTGGACTAAAACATAACATATTTTTCTTAATTATATGTTTATTTCATAAGTTGAGTATAGATCTTTTACTGTTATAAACAATGAATCTTTTGCCATTAAATTCAACAATGGCGCTTAGTCGGTAGTGTATATTGACAAATAAAGGACACTGAAAACGTATAGTTATACTATACTGCATTGTATAGCTTTATGTTACAGACCGACACCAAATGTATTCGTCCATGACTAAACTTCCAAATAAGTTAACTTAGTGTAGCATCGTACATTCACCAGACAGGTTACTGAAACGTCAAACATTGAACCAATCACTTGCTTTCATTTGGACTATTTTGTCGAGCGTCATCTTCAAATATGGAAGATGTTTCATACACATCCAAATGATGAGATTAATCATTCATATTATTAATTAAAGCTTCTGATATGACGTTTCGGTTACTACATGTACACTATTGTGCAGAATTAAGTACACCAAGGAGTCTGTTCATAAAAGTTCAGCTCTCTGGAGTCATTGGTTCTGGAGAAGAAGTCAAAAAAGCGAAAACTTCAAGGACGGACGGACGGATGGACGGACGCCATCCCATGCCATAAGCCCATCGCGCCTTTCAGGCCTTATGAGCTTAAAAGCCGTATATAAGTAATTTATGGACCGATTCCAGAAATTTAAAATAGAGCGATTGTCAAATTGACATCCAGTCTTAATGAATCCGATTTGGACCCTATGTCATTGCATCTATCCTTTAACATAACTTCAATCTACGATGGCTTGATTCAATACGAATTAAAAATTAAGAAGTCGGCCTTCCCTCATGTGGCTGGCTGCACACTGCTAACCTCTCATTTTCCGTGTAACCGGGGACACCTGCTAACCTCTCATTTTCCATGTAACCGGGGACATGTGTGTATCGGCGCTAAATACCAACAAATGCTATTCCCTTTTGATGTGTGTAAGTGTTTATGAAATTTCACAGGCAAACGGGACAAAGTACTGTCCGGGCCAAAAATACATTTCCTAGATTTAAAAGGGCGAAAAAAAAGCATATGTCAAGGTTCTGTTAACCGGGTTGAAGGGTGTGTACGGATACAACTGTCCCCAGTTGCCACCTTAAACAAACGAACAAACAAACATACAAACACACAAACACAACAAACACAACAAACACAACAAACAAACACACAAACACACACACACACACACACACACATATATATATATATATATATATATATATATATATATATATATATATATACCAGCGTATTATGCACAAATTTTAACATTAAAATAGGTTTTGTAAGGTTTAATTACCATTTAGCAAATGTTATAGTCATAAAACTATTATATATATATATATCATTTAATCACACTTACAGTGAAATAGACATCAGAACGACGGTACTGGCATTTTTCAGAAAATAAATATTGTGAACAATAAACAACCCTATTTCAGTTTGGAAAAATCAAATCCATTCAGATTAACATTATAAAACTCATCATAAAACCCTTTTTTTTAAAATGCATACATTATGTTTATCATCGCATTACGTGTTGGTTTTATTTTGAATTGACACGTTTTCTACATTCTTGTCGACGTGTCACTTTTTGACGAATTATTTATTCTGAATCGTCGATGTTACCATATGAATAATTATATACATGTATATGAAAGTATGCCATACGACTTCTGCCAAAGTGGCATATTGATCAGCTGCTTGAGTAATTATGTTGTGTATGTTATTTCTCTGAATGTGGATACTTTTGTTAAGAGTAGTTATTACGATGTGACTTCTTTAAAAAGGCCTGAGATGTCGATTCTTCTATGCCGGGAATATACATGTAGTGTATGCAACCATAAAAGAAGTTGTATTATAATGAGTATATCTTTTGAATGAGTCTGCTTATTGGTTGGCAATTGAATACATGGGTCTTAACGATACTGCAGCTGTCATCTACGGTATTAGGTATACAAAAGCAGTAAGGAATGTATCTTGATTTTAGTCGGATGCATTGAATATTTCCTACATATTACAAAAGTGTTTACAGAAAGAGAAAACATATGTTACACGAAAACATTTTTGGCATGAGTCATTTAGTCACAGACGAAGCAACTGTGTTTTTTTTTATCGCTATCTATAGCAAGTAAGTGCACCTAATATGCGTTTACTTAGAGAATCATATTGGTAAGTTAATATAAATCACGTAAACGCCTACTAGTTTATATCATATCTGACATACACAACATTGCATTTTATCTTCAATATAGACCACATGAAACATAAATTAATCGTATTTTAATGTTATGGACATGGAATCCTCAGACAACAAATCATTCAATAACTCTTCACTCTTTATTCCTAGATTTCGTTTATACTCTACACTTCGAAATTAATTAAACAAAAACCCTAGTTTGTAAAATCAAATGCGGTGTTTTAGGATGGTCATTACAAATCGACTGATTTTATCACCTCAGACATAACAATTGCCCTGTCTTCTTTTTTTTATATTGGAACGCTTTTTCTGTAAAATAAATTGGCCGTTGCTCGAGTAATGTCCAACTGTATATCATTAGTTAATGATTACCTTACCTTTTATTTATGCTGTTTGAATATGCTACCATTATCATTATCATTACATTATCATTATTGAAACAAAATATAGAAAAAAAAGATAAATGAACAAGCAACGATCAAGAGGATCACGATGTTGAATATGGCAGTGATTTATCATGCTCTAAGTCTTTACTTCAAACAACACAAAAAGGGACTGAACAAGATAAAACCATAAACCTAATCTGGGTTCTCGTCCACGTCGGTGTATCGGAAACGGAAAAGTCAAGCAGCAAAAGAGGCCTACGACACTTAAATCTTATCAAAAGTCTATGTCACCTACCAGACAACAACGCACAAGTACACTGATGCTACAGCTCACTGTTTGAGTACATACATAGTCCATTCGGTATTTGTACAATTTAAATACATTTAGATCGACTGTTCTAAATTATGCTAACAATCTAAATAAATTTAGATCGACTGTTCTATAACGTAATATGAAGAAAACTGATTGGTGTTTATGAACAATGGAAGATGAAAAGAAAAAAATCATAAACATGTAAATAAAATGAATGTCATCTGAATCTAGTGTCTCTTCACTAATATTAAACATACATAAGCATATACATCTAAAATAAAGACTATAGATTTTTAAAATAAGTTCATACTTTGATACTTATATCGAATCGAATCTCTTACCTAGCCACACAGAACCTTAACTATAGACAGTGTGAACACAAGCCTTGCTTACAGTGAATGGAACGTCTAAAGGCTGTATATTTATGTGCTATGTGTATGAATGAGATAAGGCAAAACAAATTTCTCATATCTTAAAAAGAAACTGAATTGGAATTTTAGAATCCCTGTAATATTTTCAGATCTTGCTCAAACTGCAATGAAGGTTAAGAATTTATGCAGAATATCATCCTGAATTCTGTTAACTTTGCCATTTGCCTCGCTCTGATGCTTAAGCGCTTTCTAAATGTGATGTTGCTCCTTTAAGAATAACATGTTTAGCTCGTAATGCTTTTATTGTGAACCACATTTTTACAGCACTGTCCACTACACGTATATTCGTTTGACAGAGAAGTCCCTTTAAATGAATGAATACAAGTTAATGTTATTTTTGTATGACTTTTGATCATTTTGATAAAATAATACATCCGAAAGTCTCTTTTAATTTTAATAAGGCGACGACAGACCTTGTTGTACTTTTCACTTGAATCTGTAAATATGTGTATCATATACCCTTATGTTTGGAAAGTGTACATGTTGCGTATAATGTCAACAAGCTAGATAATTATGTTTTCATTCTTTGGCCTGCTTTATGTAAACGTTTCTGGACAAAATTTATCAATTTATACTGCATTGTATAGCTTTATGTTACAGACCGACACCAAATGTATTCGTCCATGACTAAACTTCCAAATAAGTTAACTTAGTGTAGCATCGTACATTCACCAGACAGGTTACTGAAACGTCAAACATTGAACCAATCACTTGCTTTCATTTGGACTAATTTGTCGAGCGTCATCTTCAAATATGGAAGATGTTTCATACACATCCAAATGATGAGATTAATCATTCATATTATTAATTAAAGCTTCTGATATGACGTTTCGGTTACTACATGTACACTACTGTGCAGAATTAAGTACTCCGTGTTCGCGAATATTTCCGAACATTTCGCGAAATCCTGTGTACTTAATTCTGCACAGTAGTGTAGCTACTACCAGCAGTGGACAGGTTACCATGGATGTTCTGATAAGAGAACATTATTTCTAATACGAATTCCGGTGTTTACCAATGCGTATCTTAGTATATCCCAAGAAAATGAATCACGTCTATATACTTTCAATTCATATCCGTATTTCGTATGTAAAATTTAATGTAAAATTTGAAACATTTGTCATATTATACTGGTCATTCGTGATTAGTTTTGTATCACCAGTGTAAGGCTTTTTTCAGGCCGAAATAATCACCTCAAGTGTTATTGAAATACACTCTTTTTCATTACAGAATGTGTATTAAGTTTCTATCTAATGAAGAGGATTTAAAACTTTCTGTGCGATGTGTTCATCCAAGTCCAAATAAAATCAATTTTGTTATGCTGCCATAATACACATTTGTGATGGACGGCTTTCACACATTCTTCACACAGGACATTTTTGAAAGCGCAACTAACTGATGAAAGCAACTTTGCCAAACTAGATATCTAAATATTTAATAATTGAAATATTTCTTACAATTCAGCTGGATAAAATATGTAAAGCAACGTTTTGGTAATGTGTGCACCTGTGGCACATTAGGGTGACAGTGATTTTGTCGCCCCACCGTAATTGTCGCCCTTATGGCGTCCTGTGGCGGTTGGGTGTCGCCCTAATGACTAAATACTTCAGACGACATTCATTTATTATTTTTATTCACTTCATTTGGAAACAGTCAAGTAAAAACATGTTCTAGGTGAAACAGGATACTCGATATCTAGAACAGCCTACATGGATAGGCATCACAATAATGACATTGAGAATTGGGAATAATAATAAAAGAACATGGACATGACATACGTAGTTAAGATAAAAAAAACCTATCCAAGTTCCGATGAAATAACATTCCATTTTCTATTAAATGAGTTCGAATTGATGGTTTTTGAACAAATAAATTTTTCAATGTAATAGACATCTTTTAAAGTTGATTTATACCCAGTAAAATTGGGTTTTAAACCTTTTATATTCATTACAAATATATGGCGTTTGGCCAATAAAATCATGTGGTTGAGTAGATGGTTTTTGGTGCAGCAAAATAGAATGTCTATAGTGGAGGGTTCATATGTTATATTGAGTAATCTACTAACGAAGTTGTTAAAATCTTTCCAAAACAGTTTGATAGTTGTGTCTCTATTATCTTGTCTATATTGTAAAAATATAGTCTTCCAATCCAAGTTCTCATTTAATTCATGGTTCCTTTTATCACAGACTTTGGGGAAAGTATGTTCTGGCTTGATATTGTCGTAAAAATGTCGAGAACCTTTGCTAGGCCTCTGCAAATCACTCCAGGGGGAACATATTGATAAATTCGCATCATTTGTCGTTTTTGTATTTTTGATAACATTTTTCCATATTTTAGGAATACTGAGAATGACGCGATTTAAATCAAGTACTGTACCCCTGATATCAAATTTTGCTTTTAGTTCTGAAAATGTAAGGAAATCTTTGTCCTTACAGATGTCTTTAATGTGAACTATTCCTTTTTTAAACCAGTTAAGTATAATTAAGTTAGGTTGGTTACAGAAATGAGAATTTCATTTATAACATTATTACTATCAAAACCCTTACTATATCTAGCCCATGCATCCAATGTATCTTTCCAAAACGGGTTTTCAGGTTTATACTGTTTAGTAATGTTTGATCCTAAGAGAAGAGTGTCTCTTATCGGAAAACCTGCTAAACTATAGCCCTTAGGGTTATTGATATAGCTTTTCAGGCAAGAAAGTATTAGCGAATCAATGAAATTGTTGATATTAACCATTCTTAGACCCCAATCTTCATATTTTCGCATTAAATTTAACCGCTTTATTATGTCTGTCTTATCGTTCCAGATAAACTTCAAGAATAATTTGTTCAAATTGTTTATGAATTCTTTAGGAGGATTTGGCAGAGATGTGAGGATGTGAACAATAGTAGATGAAGCTAAAGTTTTTATAACTGTTATTTTACCAATCAAGGTTAGGTTCCGTTTTTTCCAATTCAACATAATTCTTTTAATATGTTCAAGTCTCTTCTTCGTATTGATCACCCATAGGTCATCGAGATTAGCATTTAGTGTTATTCCCAAAACATCAAAAGTGCCTTTATGCCAATCCAGCTTAAAATCATTGGATAAAGTTACATCGCTGCCGGCCATTGAACCGATCTATACAGCTTTTGTTTTGTCGATATTTATCTTCAAACCTGACATTTTATAGAAGGTGTTGATCGTGCTTATTGCTTCATTAAGAGAAAGTTCAGAACCGCCTAAGAACAATTCGGTATCGTCATCATATTGGGCAATGATATGTTCGATTTCATTAAGGATAATTCCCTTTATTTTGTTGTTGTCTCTGATCATAATACCTAGAATTTCGGCTACAAATAAAAACAAATATGGAGAGATTGGATCACCCTGTCCACAACCCCTTTCGTTGTTGAAAAACGAAGACAAATGTCCGTTCTGTACAACACATGATGATGCGTTTGAGATTAAGATGTTAACCCATTTCTGTATGTTAGTACCAAACCCGAATTTATCAAGGACCATCATAATGAATTTATTTGATACTGTGTCGAAGGCTTTCTCAAAATCTATTAAGATTAACAGGCCTTTTTTGTTTTGTCTTTTTGTTTCAAACATAATATCATATAGGAGTCGAATATTTTCTGAAATACATCTGCCGGGAATAAATCCTGTTTGGTCCTCATTTATCAGTAAATCTAAGGTCTTTTTAATTCTGATAGTTACACATGTACGTATGATCTTTTATAGTGCATTTAAGAGTGAGATAGGACGCCAGTTTTTCAGAAATCGTCTGTCTTTGCCTGGTTTCGGAATACATGTAATCACTCCTCTATTCATGGTCATAGTCATAGCATTGCGGAGAAAAGTATCATTTACATACCTTAAAACTCATATTTTTAGATGTTTCCAGAAAAATTTAAAGAATTCAATTGGAAAGCCATCCAATCCAGGACTTCTGTTATTTTTCATTGATTTAATAGCATGTGCAAGTTCATCAAGAGTAATTTCACGTTCCAGTTGATCTGATTGGTCTTTAGTCAATGACGGAGTAATTATCTTTGTGAAAAGGTTTTTACTTTCGTCATCGAGATCGTCATTTGCTTTGTATAAGTTCTGGTAAAATTGTTTTTGTTCATGTAATATCGTCTTTCCATCTGTTCTTTCTTGATCATTATTAGTAATGATATAATTTATAAGCTTATTTGTGTAATTTATATTTTCCAAGTGACAGAAATAATTTGTAGGTTTCTCACCTTCTTCATACCATTGTATCCTATTACGGATTTGTATTCCCTTCATTTCTTCTTCTTTTAATGTTTCTAGTTCGATTTTACTTTTCGATAAATTCGTAAGCAGGGTTTCATCAACACTTTGGAAGTTTTCTCTTATTTTATCCTCCGAGCTACGTATTAGTTTTTCCAATTCTTCACATTTTTTGTTTTTGCTTTTCTTTATATATGAGGAGTAAGATATGGATTTGCCTCTAACTTTCATCAAGAAGGTTTCGAAGAAGAGGCTATCGTTGATTGTTAAGAGTAAGTCTTCTTCATTCACTTCTATGACTTCATCTTTAGTATATTTAGAATCTGCATATTCGAGTTTGGTAGCTTTTAGTAAATTGGTAACTATAGCTATGTATTCCTCACTTCTTAGAAGTGATGTATTAAATTTCCAGTAGCCACGTCCCTTTTCTTTGTTTTCTGCGTCGAAAGAGATAAAGTTACAGCTGAATGATCACTCTTATAGCCAGCTGGTATAATAGAAACATCAGTACTGATATTAAAAAGGTCTTCAGTTACTAAGAAGAAATCCAACCTGGCTTGTTGGCGAGGATTTTTCTTCCACCAAGTAAATTTTCGTGTGTTAGGGTTAATCTCTCTCCATGCATCTATAAGGTTAAGCGTTTCTATTGTTTCCAAAACAATACCACGATATTGTGGGTTGTTTACATTTTTAAAATTTTCTAAATCTATTGAAGGGTCCAATCTCCACATATTGCTATCGAGTCATTATCCATGTGTATAATCTTTGTAAACAATTCGGTGTAAAAGTTTGCATTATCTACATTGGGGCCATAGAGGTTAGTCAAAGTAAATCTTACACCTTCAATTGTTATATCTAGAATTATGTAATTTCCATTTTCATCTATAGATATATTGTGTATTTCGTGTTCAAAGGTATTGTTCAGAAGTATGGCTACTCCTCTCGAGTTTGACTTAAACGGAGCTATGACACATGTTAAACCCCATTCGTTTTTCATAGTATTCTCATTTTCAGGCGAAATATGGGTATCTTGTAAGCATATAATGGAAAATTTATTTTTTCTATATAACTGCATGACGTCTTTACGCTTCTTCTTATCGGCTAGTCCTCTACAGTTGGCAGAAACTATACTAATTTTTTCATTTTTACCAATGATCATTTGTAGTAATCTTTACACATCATATATGAAATGAGCATGAATATGTTACTTGTATCCAAAATGAAGGTTTTTTGTTTAAGTATAACAATAAAGGGAAAAGATAAAAACAAAGAAATATCCGTATTACCATGGATTAGGTGTACAAATGGTGTAAAGCCCCGCTTCCCCCATGGAAATGATAACCCTCAACAGTGCGAAAAATAATAACCCTCAAAATAACAAATGATCAATATATAGTCTCCTTTCTCACATAAATATGAACTGGTTTTCTTCAAGACAAATAGTTGATATTTTAGAGAAGAAACATTTCAATCTAACTATAAGAGCATATAATATATAAGGGAACTAAATATGTTACTTACAGTTTGTGAGTCCATATCAAATAACACAATAAAATCCAAACTTTTGAACAACCCATACATGTGCTTGTGAATAGTCCGCTAAACACTTTGGAAGTCAGTATCGAGTCCACTTCACTGACAAAACGCACGTACTTCAGTTCAGTCAGGATTGGGCGTTATTCACGTGCTGGTAGCACTCAACGACCTGTCTCACGTTAATGCTAAAAATAGCACATAGTGCATAGGGTGCAACAAATTTATATGAGTACGGTGAATGCTAATAATAAAATCAGAATATGAAAGTTCGAGGAATCCGGGCACAAGTGTTTTTTTCAAACAAATCAAAATATTCAAAATAATAAATAGATTTACCCTTGCCTCATGAAAAATGCTGAAATTCCACATCAATGACGCTGTCGGTAAAAAAACGACTACCAGATATCTTATCAGATTTCGTAAAAGCTATAATGAACAGATTAGCAATATAAATTATAGCAATATGAAGTTGCACCATTTCTGCATATTATATGTAAATTTCAGAAGTTGTCATGCCACAAAAGAAGTGCGATTGTTGAAATGAATCAACAGAAAGTGTTCAATTCTGATCAGTGATTGATCAGAAAAACATTTGAAACGGATTTTCATACAACCACGAGCAACAATACAGGCACGCATTCGCATTTGTCCGAACAAGTCTCTGGCGGAATTTGAAACCAGACTATCAGAGTCAGTCACTATTACTATTAACCGGGCTAACAATAGGTATTATGGAGCTGTGCCACGTAATAACACCTATCATAGGGGTTCTGAATGTTTAACTGCCACGTACTATTGAGAATACAAACACGTTTATATCCTTTACAATAAAGTCGCAAATCATGAAAACCCAAACACGTATGATTTTAATAGGAAAGAAACACAGTTTATGGTTACTGTTTGGGATCATTACATGTAATTAGCATTTAAAGTTAAATTTTGGTTATTAGACCATTAGAAAGTTATTAGTTTAATGATGGCATTGTGTTGATTTGTATTTACTCTTCGGGATCAATGTTTACTACATTTGCAATAAAATTTCGCATGAAAGAATACGGAAGCTATATTTTTACCACAATGAAACATTTCTCTGATATAAACTAACACATGACTATCATAAAGAAGACAACACATGCTATGACTGCTATAAACGTTTAATCAGTATTTAGAAACACTCAAACTAACCTCGGTTCCCTATTTTCACGCCACTGCCACTTTTGTCTATCAGAACCATCACATGACTGATGCACAAGGACACTCGAGTCACCGACCACACCAACACAGAGTCCAGTTTCGATACCTCTAATAAACTGGCCATCAAATGACCAGGCCTGCATTCCCCTCTGACCATGACACTTGAACAACCTCACTTCAACACCCTGATAACTGTCAAAACAAATGGAAGATTTACGCACTTCATAGAAATCTGTCAAGTCCCATAGTTGATTGCCTCCTAAACCATGACAGTCAAAAATGGACGCTCTCTTATGTTCCGACCCTGTGTCTATACACTTGGTGGGGAAGAGGACACTTCTGATCTCTCCAGTGTATATACCATCTCCACTGATAAACATCTCGGGGTATACGTTATCAATGTACCATTTGAAGTTCTTGCATTTCAAACTATCTCGTATCTTCTTGCGTTCAGACAGGTCCCCCAAATCAACATTTTTTCCGATCATGTTATTGACGAACACCTTGTATTCATCTAGCCAGACGTTAGCAACACGGCCAATGTTTCGAGGATAGAACATGGAAAAGTTGAGGTTACCATGATGATAGTTTGCATGGGACCGATAAACATGACCTACATGAGAACAGGGAATGATCTCCATACTTCCCCCACAGGTCCAGACCTTTACAGAGAGCTCTGAGTTTTCTCCACCCCAAATCAATAGTTCTGGATCATATTTTCCCAACATCTCAAACCAGTCTCGATTCACTGTGAAGAGCCCACCCGCCATTGCTGGTGATCGGATTGGGTCAGTTTGAGATTTCCGACGTTTCCTTTCGCGCTCTGGTATGTATATCCAATCAAAACCCAGACTGGGAAACACCAATGCCGCTACATGTGAAGGTATAGTGCTTAATATTTCAAAATTCTTCATGTCAATAACTTCTATCACTGGCATTGCCACAGTTTTAGGATCATTAGCAACTCTGTCGAGCAACGGTTCCAGCCAGCGTTCAAAACACTCACAGTGACTATCCAGGAAGGTCACCGTGGCTGCAGTGGCTGCATCGAACCCCATGACACGCGCTTTCATCAGGCCTATCCGTTCCCGGGAACGTAGCAACTTCACTTTAGGGTATCTAGATAAATACGTCTCCAGCGGTTTGCCAAGATGGTGTTTATTTGAAGCATCGTCCACAAGAATGACTTCCTTCAATAGCGATTCAGGAGAGTTATCTAAAACGCTGTGCACAGTACGAAGCAGTGTCGTCCAGGTTTCGTTCATGAAAATGATGACGACGCTGGTTTGTGGGAGTTGTAACACATTGTACTGAATACTTTCACATTCTTGTATCTGGATCCTCGGAGTACGTCTGTGGAGCGAGATGAGGTTACTAACGTAGTTGTGGAATCCATTCTCCTTCTTACTTCCGTCATACTTGACACGTTCCTCTTCAGGTAGACGTGTCCTGTCTATATGAACTGGAGCCCCAAACTCACCAGGGTTTGTAAGGTTGAAAAGCCGTTTGACTAAAGTAACATTAGGCATATCTGGAATGAACACACGGAATGAATGAGGTTCGTCTCTCCTCAACTGTTCTTGACTCTCTTCGGGAAGGTTTGCAGAAATAAGTACATACATCAGAATAGTGATTACTATAAGACTGCAGATACTTCTGTTAAACTTTCGGCGGAGGCGAGACATTCTCCTACATCTCCACATCATGGTGACATGTATGTATGATATACACTACACTTCATAACTACTTAAAATCAACAATACTTCAATAACAGCTGTTGCATGTGCGAAGCATGTGCGAATGAACGGAAATGATATCTAATCTATAACTACTTACATGGTTGTCAATCCTGTTTTGAGTGGTGGTTACATAACCGTTTTACATTTAAGTTTGTATCCTTGATATGTAGTTGAACGTAGGAATAAAAGTGTGTACAGCTGCACTTATTTTTCCGTATTTTTCTAAAGCTTTAGATTATCTCTCTTTGGGTAGGTTTGAAGAAATAACTACACAGAATAGAATGGTGAATACATGAAGAATTCAGATCAATCTATAGAGGGCATTTGGTTTAAGCGAATCTTTCCAACATATTTTAAAGGGACAGTAGCACGTGTTTTGCATTTTTTTATTTTTCAAATTTCCCATTCATAATGATAGTCTATGTCATTTATATTTACTTGAGAGGGTTAAACATCTTATAACACAAACCAATTATCCGCAGTGGTAATAACGGTGTTGCGTATATAGCAAAAATTACATGGCGGCCATTTTAATGTGAACACGTTTTATTATTTTGAATTACAAAACGATTCCCATGGATTTACCGAACCATGTACACTCATTTTTAACTTTTATTTTCCGAAGTGAGAAGGGTGTTTTACTATTAGTGACATTATTTTATTTATACATTTATTCAACTTATTTCAGGGACATCATACATATGATATACAGCAGATATGATGTTCATTAATGTTGTAAATTATCACGTAGTGTTACCATGTCATACCCGCCTGCGATGGGCAACTGCCAATAAATGGATATGCCATTTGATCGATTATGTACATTGTTTTAAATCAAAACGTTTTAGTAAAATTATCTTATTCTAGTTTCTGTGTTTTTTCATAACTTGTTTCAAGTCTTGAGCTAAAGAAACATTAGCTCGTAATTTTAATATTCTTTAAACAATATTTGTATATCAATAGTTACCCTTATAAAAGCAGCAACATACGTTTGGTTCATCGAGTCAAACTCCATGATCAGGTCGCAAGGAACAGTGGACACTTTTGTAACAGGTGTTGGCTTGATTTCCGTTTCACAAATCACAAAAACAGAAATCACATCCCTTTATTAGCAGCGAATCTATCAACTTCTAGGAGGTATAATAATGTATTTTATAGTATAAAATGTTTTCTACTCAGTTCAAAGTTTCTGGCTCACCTCAGGATGTCTCGTATGTTTTCAATATTGACAAACCTCTCTAGAGTCACTTGCAGATATGTATTAGGAGACGTCATCGTCATCGCATGAAAGGAATACGACTGGTGTCACAAAAGGTTGTCGTAGTTGTGAATGCACCATTTGTAACCGCCAACTCTGTCCTCGTTCTATCACAACACCATCCAAGTTCCCGTGGTCCTAATGGGAGTCCACTGCTTTCATAAACGTGACGTTCGTTCGCCTCTAAGTCGGCAATCAGCCATCCACTTTAACATTCTTTCAACCAATATAAGGATCCCTGCCCAATTTTCGTCTTTGCTGAACTTGCAATAAGCAAACCAACCATCTATGTTGCGTGATCAAGGTGAGATGTTGCAAAGGATTACTTGCTGATGACGTCATAGTAAGGAACCCCAGTTACCTGGTTGCAGCAGACAAAGATAACTGGCCGTGTTCACCCGCGATCTTCCACTGTGTGATATCTCTGTTATGACGTAAGATGTAATAAACGAGGTAAAATGTAATAACTGCGGTAAGATGCAATAATACGGTAGATTGTAATAAACATGCGGTAAAGTGTAATAACCTCACCTCAATCTTTGATAACTTTGACTGTCAATTTTAGAATATATCCTGTAAAAGAATGAATCTCAGATAGATTAACACCAACTTCTGAACAATACCATTTTAGTAATAATAGAATGCTTCTCTTTCATTGCTAATACAAGGGTTATATCATCAACGATAAATGGTGTTATTATTATTGAAATGCATATGTCAAAATAGTTAAACTACTGATTGTTGCTAATCGTTTCTTCCGAATGGTCTGTGGCCGAGTGTGTAAGGTATTGACACTACATCCGTACCAGTGATTGTTGTCTGACTCTGAGGGTTTGTGATCGTACCCTGCAAAAGTACAAGAATGGGTCTTATTGCAGATAATATTAACCCAAATATAACAATGCTACTGTACGTTTGTTAACGTTTAAAGAAGCTTAAATTTTTTATGGTTTGGAATTGTTAGAAAACTTTAATTTAAGGTTTTCTTATATAAGGTTTCATGCTAGTTAATAGTTTTAATTCTGATACAAAATGAGGTCAGGAACATTATACAAAACAACAATCTTTATTTTTCATTTATGAATAAGGTCATTATATATTTCTATAGGAAATGGTTTCATACCGATTGATTTGTCAAGCATGGTAACACATGGGTTACCTTCAACTCTGACCTGTTTAAAATGATTAAAACATTGCTGTTTTGATCAGCTTTTTGATTTCTTATTAAAAATATTTGTCCAATAAATGTTTTCATTGGCATGCCTGTGTGATTTTATTACGGTTAGAAAAGGATATTTGAAACAAAGTGATGGATCGATTGGTAGTTCCAGAGTTGAAAAGTCGACTTCTTCATTTTACAGTTGCAGCATACACAAGGAAAAATCTGAGGTTAAACATCAAACATATATATTCGTAATAAACAAGTTTATAATTCATAAAATTTAAATCTATGCTGCTGCTAGACTCGACGTCTGTTCATAAGTATATTTTCAATGTTCTGCCAGAAATTTGCCCTGGAAATAAACCATGATTAAACAGTGACACAAAACACTCGGAAAACCCTCTCTTGTTCTTATTGCTCGCCTAACGTGGTTTATCACCAGGGCCCTGGCAGAAATTGATTGAAATTGAAGAACGAGTTGAATGAAATGAAAAAAAAAAGTATATATGAGGGGAATATGTGTACAACAAGTTTATGTAGGTGAAATGTATCATAGAGTAAAATTAAAATTATCTGATATTTGACTGTTCAATATACATCACATGTTATGGCCATTTCTTTTTAGTTTATGCTCTAAAAACTACTAAAGGGAAACTCAAGCATGCAAAAAACAGTGTATTGTGTAGGAAATCGTGCCCCAATGCAAGACCGCGTTTGTAAAATGGAAACACGTGCCAGTTTATCATGGACATACCGTTCATACTGGTCAAAATGCTGAATGTTTAAGGCTTCAAAGATAGATCTTACATGTACACTGAAACTGAAACTGAAGGCTGTAAGGCTTAAATCAGTAGTTTCACTCTGCGGTTCGAATCTGCCTTTTCATTGCTGGAATTTGCTGGAAGGATTTGTCTTGTCGCATACCTTTTGAAATAATGATCCGATTGTGGCCATTTATAACTCATTTTGTAGGGAAACCATTTAGCTTTCGTATCGTAGGCATCGACTGTACCAAAATATGATGCGAAATGTGACTTTGAATGAGCATGGTGTGGTTTCGTCGTTACACCCCTTCCCTTTTATATAGTAATAGGGTAGGGTCTATATAAATTAAGGTATATGTCTTTCAAACGTTTTTTCTAAGCGATTCTTCTAGCGACAGTATTCGTGTTTTTTTAATTATTATTTTGAAGCTGATGTTCACGTAGTTTCGTATATGCATATTAAACTCATCATTCATTCGATTTCATATAATCTTTATGATACAAAAGTAGCAAGCATTACCCCTAAAATCTTCCAACGACCTCTTTTCCGAAACCAGTTGACATAGCAAGCTGACATTTTCAGGATAACACCTTTGTAATATGCAGACAAGAGTTGCTAGAGACTAATATTTGTAAATTCTTCTCACAAAACTAAAAGTGGTGCATCACAAATCCTCTTGTATATTAAATGACCAATCGAATCGTAATGGCAATGTAAGCAGCTTCAAAAGAGTTCAATTACATGTGTGTAGCACCATAAATAAGGAAAATAGTTTCATTTAATAATAAATCACTGGCAGATCTACATAGTGACAGCCAAGCATCGAGTATTCGTTATAGTTATTGGTCGTGCAGGGGACGATGTTGGGGCATAAGGGGGATATTCGGAATTGTGTGTGTACACTCTTTTTAGTTAAAATAGCTCTCATATCATACGTCATAATGATTGACCTATAACATTACAGCTAGTTTAAACTAGATTGGGTGTGTGTATTGGCGAAGGATGGTGACTGAGGTGGTCGCTTGGTTGACTGGAGCTCATATTCTACTCAAAGCTTTATAACTACCACACTCAGTTGGTATTAACTTATGAGAAACTAAGATTTAGGAGTATTAGGTCTTTGAAGTGGCATTAATAAGAACAAGAACATTTTCTGAATAACAACTTCTTTTATGTGAAAATACACGACGTTTCGGAGTATATGTTTACTCCTTCATCAGGTTGAATGTAAGGAACTTTTAAAATGTGATCATTCATATAGCAATTGTCCTTCAAACAATGTTAAGCGTTGAGAGGAATAGTATAGTATGGAATGGGTTAATTGCATGGGGCTCGATCTGCATACGTGGTTGGTAATTTAATGTCATTTAAGGCATTATGATATCATTTTAAACAATGTAGATGTTAGATAATAATCCCCCGAATGCTGATGAGCTACATCAACTTTTCCACATTGCTCGGTGTATTTTCAAATGGATACTCCATAGAACATACAGTATGGGCGCAGTACTGAATTGGTATATAACGAAATAAAAGCAATTAGGTCGTTAGTGGTACACACTTCCCATAACTTCTGAAACACCGAATATACAAATAGAAAAAAAACAACTTTCAGTCCAGTCCATACATTTGTAAAAATTATCCATTTCATTTCTTATTCGACTATTTTATACCACGTCTGTCTGTCTGAGAATCTGTCAAGTTCTGTAATATATATATATAGAGACACAATTTTAAAAAGTTTGACAAGTAAACAGTTACAAATATTCAAAAGTAAAAAAAAACACAGAGCCATTTTTTTTCTCCAACTAGTTTCATTGGTATCATCAGGGAGAATGACAGTTGTGACGTTACAATGTCACAATGATAGTGATGTAACAATGGTATGACGTCATAATATAGCAAGCGGTAGCAGACTCATTGTATATGTAGGCCCAACAGAGTAAATAATGTATAACATAATTACATTATTAAACATTGAGTTTGGGTTTTAATATTTTAATAAAATAGTCTTCTTTGAATTGTCTCACCATTCTATCATTTGTTTCCATTTTGTAAAGTGGTATACAACGAGTCTCTGGACATTTTATTTGTTGTTTATGTACCCGGACTCTGTCTCTGAGACACTCAGTTTGTCCTATATATTCACAAAAACACCCTTGACAAACAATGCCATATATAATGTGTTTTGCTGAACAGTCAGTATTGAAGCGCACATAAAATCTCTCTGTTTTGTTCTTAAATTTCACACTCGAACCTTCTTGTAAGTATGGACATGTTCCACAATTTCCTCTGTCACTTTGAAACTCCGTACTCCGGAAGAGTACTGTTTATCTCAAATTTAGCCTTAGTTAATAGTTGCTTTAAATTTTTGCCCTGGCGTTTACTTTTGATAAACTTTACATTATATATATAATTATATATAATATTATATATATATATATATATATATATATATATATATATATATATATATATATATATATATATATATATATATATATATATATATATATATATATATATATATACATATATATCCAAATTAAAGATGGAGATAATTGTAATCCCTAAAATTGTTTAATATCGCCATGTACAGACATATGAAACTATTTCTGAAGGGATTTCCTTCTTATTTTTAACAATTCAGTTTAACTCATTTAATAAGGAAACGCAGTATCTTATGACACTTCACATGTTATCATTTGATAAAAAAAAAACTTCAGATAAAAGGTTAAATTATATATTTTCATAAAAGTAAGAGTTTAAGGAAATTGATACAAAATTACATAATCAGGATATCAAATGATATTACTATAATCACTTCACAATCGTTAATTTAATCAAGGAAGAATTGCCTTGGCAATAGTCACTTGAATTCTTAGTTTTAACTTCAATACGAGGAAATGTAAAAACCGAGGTCATTTTGCTTACATTAGTGTTGTTTCAGTAGCCAATATATAAAATACTGTAACAGTTTGGGGTAAAATTCTTCAAAAGTTCGGATCAAGGCTATTGCGGGGTTCAACAAACATCCAGACAACCTACTGTCTGAAAATCTCATCTGGTAGTTCTGGTACGTCCAATAAGCAGCTGATAGACTAAAGTGGCACAGCTGTCAAAACTGAATACATTGATATACAGTATAACAATGGTTTAGTTGGAATCACACTGGTTGTGTATTAAATAACTTTAGCAAAATCATCTAAAAACATCAGCAGTCCATACATGTATAATAGCTGCAGATAGAGGTTTACATGAGAGTGTGCTTTGGGATGGTCAATATCCTGCATTAGGAATAAACAGTGTATTGGCGAATTGGATACATAGTGTTTGTTCATAATGCAGTAGGATAATTGCAATCCCCAAACCCACGAGAACGAGAACTTCTTTATCATGCAATGTCATGCATGTCAGCGTGCTATTCTCACTGTAAATTTACACAAAATAGTGGCGCCAAATAGTTAACATTGGGACAGCGAATTCGAAATACGAACTGTAGCTTTCGTGTAATCGTGTGAGCGACTCTATCTCACTAAAGGACGAGAGGTGCTTCTTTCAGCTCGGTTGCATATGGCGACTCACATATCACATGGAGAGCAAAACTGAATATAAAACTACTTATTCTCAAATCCCCGTTAAACCAGTCACATGCATGGAATGGAGTGAAGCTTGACTTATGGTAAAGAGTATGTGACCTGTTTGCAGCTCGGTAGATGAACTCCTGATGAACATACATTTTGCCGCACTAAGCATTGCACAATGTTTGTTTTGTCATTTCTCGAATTAATATTTATTAAATAAAGCATGTATATTTATATGAAGATATATCCGTTATTACAAATGTTAACGCGAGGATCAATTAAATCTTCAAAAGAAGTTCCGTCACTTGACCTCATATGACCCCAACCGATATCGAACATATCCCTGCCTTTATCCTGCCGAGAACACCATCCATTATGTGATAATTGTTATTTATTTCATTGTAGCGGAATCATGAATGAATGGTAGTCAATATAAATCAATCCAGATCGACTGTCCTATATTATGGTAATAACCTAATGTATATATTGATATAAATTCATTTAGATTTGATGGTGGTGAGAACATAGAGTGATATGCATAAAGAAAGTATTTACTAAATATGTAGATAAAATAATACATTAATGCATACATACAATTAATTTCACTAAAACAATATACTAAACAATATAAGAAACAATCGATGATTCATTAAGCATGATATAAGCATATCTATGATCCTGAGGTATACAGCATATAAAGTTCAAACAGTTTGTCTTCGTTTTGCGTTTTCTTCAAAATTCTCGTCCTTTGGTTTCAAACGCATCAATACACGAAAGTCGGTTTTACTCTTGCGCATCCTCCTGAAATGAAATATTTAAAAAGTCGAACCTAAACGAAGTATTATTCGTAAATCAGATTTAACCCAGATTGCCGAGCGTATTTTAGACTATTTTTAAAACTGTAAATATATTTGACAAATTGTAAATTTTAACCTTTTTTAATCAGCTTTTAAACACATTTTGATAATTTGCTGGTGTTTTTACGACCTTTTTGTCGTTACTTTTTGCTTTTGCAATGTAAAAAAGATATAATCGATGAAACTAAATTGAACGCAGCTAAGGTTGTGATACTGCCGAAGCGGCGTTAAACAATAACTCACTCACCCCAAAGAGTCGGAATTGCTACCTCTGTCAGTGTTATTATAAATGGTATATTCAGGATACCACAATATATATATATATTAACACACTTCTTATAACTATGTACATGTAACAATGATGATGTACCATTATTCATCGTGGTTGATTGGAATGTAAACAAAGACAAATGTAACTACAAGAAAGAAGTAGATGTTACAGATGTTACCGTACCAGATAACGATGCCAGACACGACTACAACTGCAGCTGCTGCCAACAGTAAGACAACCAGTACAACTAGCCCAGTGTTCAGTCCATCAGTCTGGTCGACAGACGATGCAGGGTTCCCTGTTGCTCTGTTGAAACAAATATCAAAGAAGACACATAGAGATACGAGATTGTACCTGGCAAAAACATAACATTTAAACAAGTTATCAATGATGAGCATTAAAGGGGCTGTATCACGTTTATGTTTGGTTTTTTTTTCAAATTTCCCATTTATAATGATAGTTTTTGAGGGTATTACACAAACCAATTATTCGTAGTGGTAGAAACGATGTTGCGTATAAAGCAAACAATGCATGGCGACCATTTTATTGTGAACACAATTTATTATTTCGAATTAAAACGATCCCCATGGCTTTACCGAACCATGTACACTCATTTTTAACTTTATTTTCCGAAGAGGTGAGGTGAGGTGAGTATGGTTTAACGCCGCTTTCAAGAGTATTTCACCTATATCGCGGCTGCTAGTATTATGTAATGGAGAATGCATGTGGAGCCGGCTCCGAATGCATTCTCCATCTTAATCCATGTATGACGTCACGAAACATACATATGTGATTATCTAGCATTATAGACAATACATTTCAATTATGTAACCTAAAAAAATATTATTTTGCAAATGTCGGTGCCCATTCATCGGATATGGTACACGTATATACACGGATATGGCTTCGACCCTTATGAAATGGATTCTTCCACGCACGTGCATGGCGCAAATCTTCCACGCAAAGCGATTTGACTGACAGCCGAACTCCTGCATTTCATGTGTTTCAGCACGATCCCCACGCGTTTCACACTTTACCAGTCTTTTTTAGAATGCAGTGATCTTACTGACAAACAATCAAATGATTACCAGCAGGCCTGGTAGTCGAATAGGTTAGGGCGCTGCGCAACAGACGAAGGGTTACATGTTCGATTCCCGGGTCAGACATTACACACATAATCAGATATTTTAAGATTCTAATCAGATATAGTAAGACAAAATACATCATTCTTGAACAAATTACTTTGTGAGCCATTACGAAAATGTCAAAACCTGACACCCCCCCCCTGACTGGATTAGTCAATGACTGGGTGGTACCTCGCTGAGATTCAGTGTAGCATTGTATCTGACTAAGTTGCCGTGCCCCTGGCGGGATTCGAACCCTGAACCTCTCGATCGAAACCGAACGCACTAACCACTGTGCTATCCCGCCCCCGAAAATACACCGAGCAATGTGGAAAAGTACTTCCAATCACAAAAATATTCATTCATAATAACTATTAGAAATACATAAAACCCAATGGACTTAACAATACCAATTTTATAGAATTGTCTTGTTATGCTAAGGTGGAGTTTCAAAGACACTTTATAATGCGCGCTGCTACACTAGAACTGAAAATGAAATGAAATTCAGCATGGCTAAGCCAATGATGCAGGCTGGCGCGACTTATGGCTTGAGGAAAAGTTGAGCTATAACCTGCATATTTAAAGGATATCTAACGAGCTTCCCCTTTCATATCAAGTTTATGTCCCTCGTGAAATAATTTTGCTTTGTCTCGAGCCTTGGCGAGAGACAAACCAAAATTATTTCACGAGGGTCATAATCTTGATATGAAAGGGGAACGAGTTACGTATCCTATTTATTACCAACATGTATTTCATAGGATTTATTGTTTTTTTAAAAATATTGTTGTTGTCCCTATAAAGGAACGGAACAGCGGAGTAATATCAACCCTGTCACAGCATCTTTACGTTCATAATATTACGACGTTAATTATTCACGCTTTTAAAATCAAACCATTCTTTAATTCGTGATGTTCGGTATGGCGCAACCATTTGCACTAGTCATGCTGAAGGAAGCGTATGTAATATAACTCCCTGCTTGAGGTAAGGGATAAGAGTTATCCGTACTTTGAATGACGTCATGTCATGGCGGCCGCCATTCGCATGTTTCTTGTCCTCGGAATGTGTAAACAAGCTAAAACAACCTCATTAAATGCAAGTTTTAGATGAACATCGCCGTTAAATTGCTTTCCTTTTGGTTATGTTGCCTTGTGAGTATAAATTCACTGTGCACCGCTACGAACACAATATTTTCACCGAGATACTGAGCGTTTGGTGCAATCATGTCATTCCCAACGGTAAGATTGAGAGCAAAATCTCTTGCTGCATTCTAAACTTCTAAGCTTATTAGCTCTGCTCTATTCATAGTATATTTGTTAATTATTCATTAAAATCAATCATTGCGACGAGTACGAGGTCAGAATTAACTGAACAATGCGATAAATATTAATTATAAGTGTTGTCGTAAAATACTTGTATTTTCATGAAAGAATTCACGTTCGTTTTATGAATGAATAACGTAGTCCAGACAGTGTCAAAGTACATCGTTAGCCAATCATATTAATTGAAGGTGTTATGACACATATGTGTTTGTTATGAAACCCAATTACGAAGTACCACCTAGGTAATAATGTCCTTTATCAATATGTAATTTATCTAAGCAAGAAATAAGCCTCCCTGTCACTAACTCCGTAAGGTTTGTCACAGAAATCGTTGTATATGTTGTTGTGGCTTCTGGCTGGCTCTCATCTTGGGAGAAACGTAAAATAGTTATGTACAACACACACTATATTGGTTTAGTTTCGTCACTACACATTAGGTAAACATAATCGTCCAAATCTATAGTAATAAACATTAATAATATTGTTATTTTCATTGTATCTTCTAACATCAATTTGCTGAATTTGAAAAGAAAAATGTATTAGATAATTATTTGATATGAAATGTAAAAATGAATGGAGATAGCATGAGTATCAATGGTATAAATCATTCGCCATATAAGTAGTTCAATGTTGGTATTTCCCGAATGACAGGATGCTCTTTCCACAAAGTTTACCCAAGTCATTTCTTCCAAAGTAACCACTGTTACAAGTGAGCCATACTTATCGTTTCTTGTAAAATCCCCTAAAACGATTACCAGCCTTATTTTCCCAATGTGCACACAGTATTCTCCATCTGGTGTTTCGGGAACAGACTGGAGGTCAGTGTAAAACAACGTCACTGACTGCACAACTAACTTTGATTGCAACTAATCATGATTCTCAATTTCTAGCCAAAAACTTCCTCCACATTGAGCATAGCTTACTCTCTGTGGGGAGAGAATGTAGCGAGAGTAAAGATATACCAAACTGTGCACAAGTGGCGTAAATATAACATAAGAACAAGAATATATAGTTGTGTTTATCAACGAAGTCACTGTCATTGTCACTGCATTTGTCATAAAAAAAACTCGATGTCATAAAAGAAAAAGGACCTGTTGGCATTGTTCATGACATCATACCACCATGACAAAGTGATATTTTCCCCAGGTTATCACATGGAAAATATGAACCCCGATATGTTCGTATGAGTTTATAACATGCATTTGCGTGACAAGGATGTTTGAACCTGTGATCGTCTTTACAGACAAAAAGTTGTATGTGAATAAAATTCTCTTCTCATGCAGATACGAGCACCTTACCCTCTTTACATGGTCTTGTCATTGACAGGTATCTTATAGTAATGCAATACTTTACTCTGTTAAACAGATAATATGAACTCACTGACGACTCTCAGACATGCTGTTTTGCTGACGTAGTCGACATCATTCCGGACAACACACCTCACGCAGTCTCTGTCTCCCATAGCAACATCACGGATTTTCAGCGGTGTCCTGTTCTCGCCAATAGTCACACGCGTTGCTGTAAAATGTAGCTTTACCATAATCGACTGGTTAACATCAGCAGGCGTTGATCATGTTTAATGATTTCCTATTTTTTATGGCTGTCGTGAAATTTCAAAGTAAGCGAGTATTCCACACGTAAATAACATTTCTATAGCGTATCCTAAACTGCAACACCTGTAAGTATTTAAATGAGTGTGCTTATTTTGTTAAAGACATTCAAACATGCCTGCTTTTTTCCCTGCAATAAATAATAAATGTTACTGACTTAATTACTGCACCTCACCAAACATCACCTTAATTACTACTCCTCACAAAACATCACCTTAATTACTACTCCTAACAAAAAACACCTCAATTACTGCTTCTCACAAAACATCACCTTAATTACTACCCCTCACCAAACATCGCCATAATTACTACTCCTCACCAAAACCACCCTAACAAACAACACCTAAATTACTACACCTCACAAAACGCAATTGCACACAAGCAAATCAACTCACAGTTGAGGGGACTCGTATCCAGGATGTCCCAGGTGATGACTACAGGCGAGGGACTGTACGAGGTTGCTCTACAGGTGAACTGCACGTCCCCTCCCTGCACGACCACCTGGTCACGGGGAGCCTCCACCAACAGGGGACCAGCTGTCAGACAGGTGGAGGGAGAAGGTGAGATCAGAGTTAGGAGGCCACAAGTCTACCCTTCATTGGGTGAATAAATGCAAAACTGTGACTCTACCATTCTCTTCCAACAGAGTAATCTTCGTGGGAAGGGAATGTGCATGTATAAAAGATACTAAATCGTAGTCCTGATATTAAAAAAGGATAAGTAAAATTCAGGTCATTTATGCTCTCTATGTAAGGTGTTTTGTAATATCAAAATTTCACTTCCTCTCATGATGGACTTTGCACTAAGCATCTTTCCTACAGTGTATTCTATAATTTATTAAAATGGACCTACAGGTAAGTGTGACGTTAATCGTCGAGGACACCCCCCCCCCCCCCCCCCCCCCCCCCCCCCACCACCACATTCTTCCCAACACACGTGTACATCCCCCCTTTGGACGCGGTCACTCTTTGGATGACCAGTGTCCGTCCGTGGCCTGATACTTCAGAATGGCTCCAGGTGATAGCAGGTATAGGACTACAAACAGCAGAGTACGAGTGTATGCATTGAAAACAATTAATAAATATTAGGATCGCAATTTATGTATATTTTATTAACCTCCTATCATAAGTAAAGACAAAGGTAATTAACATTGTATAATATTGTTATTTTCATTGTATCTTGTATATGTTTTCTACACAATGTACCTTCTTCTACTTAAATTTATTGACGCATGATTGTGTTTCTCAGAAATGTGAACATATAATGTTCTGAAATTTCAAATTTAGTTTTGTTGGCTTCCAAAGACATGGTGTGACTCTATTTGAGTTATAAGTATCGCTTGTGGATTGAAATATCTTGCATTCTGTATGGTATCGTCTCGTTCAGCTAGGTGTACTTGAACTACACCACGACACCTTGTGAATGTTTCAAGTCACTTACTGAAGCCCTTCCTGACTGTGACGGACACTTCACTACCGAGCTTGATAACTTCAAGAACAGTGTTGTAGATGGTACACGTGTAGAGGCCCGAGTCATCAATATCGGTGTACGCCAGGTGAAGAGTACCTGTACAGGTGGGACTCTCAGAACATTGATAAGGTAAGAACACAATTATGATATCCTTTCTTCTTATTTATTTGTTCTTTTCAATAACGTTTTCAAATCTGGGAATTTTCCAGAACAGTGGTCTAAAAGTATGCTTTTTCCTTTACATAAGAAGGGTATTATACATGATGTTAACAATTACTGTGGTTTATCATTGATGGATATATGTTGTAAATTGTTTACTGCTGTGCTTAATAATCGTTTGAAAGATTTTGTTGAATTTATGAATTTGTATCCTGAAAGTCAAGGGGGTTTTCGTAAAGGTTATTCAAATGTGGACAATATATTTACCTTACAAAGCCTTGTTCAAAAATATTTATCAAAGTCAGGAGGTCGTTTCTTTTGTTTATATGTAGATTTCCGGAAAGCGTTCGATTCTGTTAACAGAGACTTGTTATATTATGTTTTGTTGTCAAATAATATTCATGATCGTATGTTTAATATTATCAAGGATATCTATTCCAAAACTAGAGCTTGCGTTAAGTTGTCTCGTTCTTCAGTCTCGGATTATTTTGATTCTTTTAGCGGAGTTAGACAAGGGTGCATTTTAAGCCCGTTACTGTTTTCGTTATTTGTAAATCAGCTTCATGGTGTAATGGAGAAATCAGATAGAGGTATATTTTTATGTCCAGAATTTTTGGAGTTGTATCTTTTGCTATATGCAGATGACAGATGTGTTTATTTCAGACAGTGTTATTGGGTTGCAAAGGAAGATATATTTATTGGTAGAATTCTCTCATAGATGGGGATTAACTGTTAATTTTGACAAAACAGAGGTAGTAGTTTTTAGAAATGGTGGTAAACTAAGGAAAAGTGAAGTTTGGTATTTTGAGGATAGAATACTGAAAAATTCATCTTATTACAACTATTTAGGGTTATTGTTTTCAAGTAGGTTATCTTGGTCAAAGTCTGTTCAGAATCTTGTAAACAAAGCCTCTAATGCTTTATTTTCAGTTAAACTTCTAAGTTATAAGCTTAAAAACATCTCTCCCCTGGTTCTCTTTAACATTTTTGATGCTCAGATAAAACCGATTATATTATATGCGTCGGAAATATGGGGTTATCAAAAGTGGTCAGTTGTTGAACAGTTTCAAGTAAGGTTTTGCAAGTTTGTATTGGGTGTGAGTTATAAGAGTACTAATGTTGCTGTTTTAGCTGAATGTGGCAGACATTTTATTTATGTTGATTCTTTGCTGAGAGTAATTAAATTCTGGATTAGATTGCTTGAAATGTCAGATGATAGGTATCCAAAACAGGCTTATCTAATGTTGTGTAATCTAGATAAAGTTGGACGTAAAACATGGGTGCAGCATGTCAGAATTATTTTATTTACATATGGTTTCGGTTTTGTGTGGGAAAATCAAGGGGTAGGTTTCAAAGAGGCTTTTCTTATCAATTTCGAAACTAGGATTAAGAACTGTCATGTTCAAACTTTAATGGCTGAAATAAGTGAATATTCAACATTGCATATATATTCTAGAATAAAATTTGTGTTCGGTTTAGAAAATTATCTGGTAACAATCAAATCCAAAGAGGCAAGACGTAGAATTACTTTATTAAGAATTGGTGAGCTACAAATCTATAAAAATGTTGGTAGACGAGATGGTATTCCACGTGAATGTCGTTACTGCAAGATATGTAAATCCAACATTGTGGAGGATGAATTTCACTTTCTTTACAAATGTCCAGTTTATAATGATTTACGTGATAAATATTTCGAAAATATACCAATGTACATGAATGAAGACATAATGATACACAAACTTCAAGATTATAACGTAACACATTTGACAGCTATTTCAAATTATGTGAAAGATGCCTTGATTGTACGAAATTCTTTTATTTGACTATAAGCAACTCTGTTTATATATTTGATTTGTTGATTTTGTACGTGGGCCGTAGGCCTTTCTACTGAAATAAAAGATTGATTGATTGAACTGCAAGATGTATCCTGCCACTCAGAACATTAATTAAGTAAGAACTTCAAGATATACTCTTCCCTGTATGCATTCAGTTCCACATTTCATCTAATGTGTCAAGGACAATGCACATTTTGAGTGCATGTTTGAGTGCATGTTTGGATATTTTCATTTAATAGACTTTGCATCGTCCCGCAATCAGTATACATAATGTACAAGTTGAGTATATATATATATAAACCATTGATCAGGTACCAGAGGGCACATTTCAATACACTTGTCTGAGATGACGCCACAAATATTTTAACTTATGTGTGAGTATGGACATTAAGATTAAGATTAAGATTAAGATTATCAAGCCTTTAGGTCAACAATACGGCGAGAAGGCGGGGTCAAATCAGCATTATACTGGGTCACGTGCATTCAAATAAACTAAACATTTTGTTACATTATTTAACGATTAAATGACATCCCATTCCTTTCATTGTGTGACAAAATGATCTAGCTAACACATTATGATAAAACTCGGAGACCTCATGCACATATGGGTTAAGTTGATAAAGCACGTTGTCCACATTTATTTCCTCCGTTGATGTATTGTTCCTGTAGAAAATCAAAACGCATATAAAACATCTATTTCCCTATTCTACGTGTTTCTTGCATAATTAAGAAGGTTTTAAAAAGTATTATTATATGAATGGATTATTTCCGTCTTTCTGATTTGTCTATTTGGTCACATGACAGCAAGCGATGTCAACCTGTGTGATGTGCGAGAAGTTGATTTAACAATCCGGACACCTCCGGTGGCTAAAAATAGCTTCGGGAGATCCCGGTCTTGAACTCTGTACTTCGCGTGTAGTACTGTAAATCAAGAGATAGGCATCGCTTCGTCTCTGTGATCGTGCTGAATTAGAGTATCAACAATATGGAAGTCGACGGTAAAACGATACAACGTCAAAGAAAAAAACTTCAAAGTAAAGATTCGCCACTGTTTCTAATGAGGAAATAAACTTTCTACTGAAAGAAAATGGATGTGCCGAACACCGGTACCACGAGGGCAACAGCCAATGCTGAAAAGACCATGAATGCGTTCCTAAACGAGAAACGTCGCCAGAATTTGAAGAATTTCGAAATTGGATATATGTGGACAAAATACTCGCCAAGTTTTATCCAAAGGTGGCACAAGAGAACGCAGCTACGCAGTACTTTAGTTTACCTTCATCATAGGATTAACAGACATTAAGCACGTATCGGGAACAAATGTTAACATTGTTCATGACCCACTGAATTCACTGAATCATACAAAGTACGTACGGTCCGTAGGCCTATATCGTAGCCATGACAAGGAAATTAAATGACTTATTTGAAATATACAGTAATATTTTGAAATTGTTGAAATATTATTAACTGTACAAATTGATTCTAACATTAAACAATTGAATTTAAGCTCGATTTGTTTTCATTGAATCTTGATGTATCATGATGAAATCGTTCACTTCATACCTGTTACATTTCACAGCAGAATAGCAAGTTAAGACATTGTTCATATAATAAAACAATTTAGCAACAATTTACAATTAATTTTGTTTTCATTAATGTTTAAATATTAGCTTTTGATAATAAACAATTATTGACTTCAGACTCGGTTGATCCAATGATTTATCGACCTTGGACACGTGATATTCACCTCGGCTTCGTCTCGGTGAATATCACGTCTTCAAGGTCTATAAATCATTAGACCAACCTCACTTGAAGTCAATAATTGTTTCTTACCGGGAAGTCTTAAATACGGCGCTTCACCTCCTTGCCTGACCTTAGTTGTGGTAAACACTTTATCACCCAAAACTGTGTTCCACAGGAGATATCGCTTGTGGGAGATCATTTACGTCATCGAGTAATGACATCACATTACTATGACGTCATAAACATGATGACGTTACAATGCTATGACCTCACCGCACTGGAAGTCAAATGGAGAGATGTGTTCAGAAATGTACACTATTTTTCACGATATAAGAATGATTTTGGATGATAAATAGAATCTCACCCAAATGTCTTCTGATATCAAATATATCAACACGAGTTGATAAAAGTAAAAAAATATCCGAGGCTTATATACAGACATAACTAAATATAATTATACATCAAACTGAAAGGGGACAGTTTGGCATTATAGCTTTTTTTTAAATGGTCGATTGTACCTCAAATATTGCTGAAACTAACTCAAATCAACTCAAGTAGTTAATTTAATTATGTTTAGGTGAATTTATTTCATTTACAACGTCTTAGATGTTGTACGTGTGGATCACAATTATTCGTTTACTGTTTACTGAAAACAATGTAGGTTGTATTTACATTTGATAAAATGTCATGCAAATTACATTACCATGTTAGACCCACAGGGTAACATGTTATGAGGACATAAAGTTTGGCGATGAAAAGACATTGAATGTATATGAACTAATATGAAAAACGCTTATAAACGTGTGTTTGAGGAATATATATGATAATGTGTTTCTTCACTAGCTTAAAGTGTTAGTTAATCTGGTATAAATGCCGGAGCTTGTCGACGAAATTTATTTACAGTGTAATTGAAGGTATACAGTTAACCATTTGGATCAGTTGATTAGTTAACGACGTCATTTCCAACAATAAATCACACTCTCATCCAGCTAAATTCCTTATTCGTTAATCATAATCAAGTGCTAACAATAAATCGATTAATGATTTTCTTGTATCACTTCGAAAGTATCAATATCCTGATCAAATAGTCAACTTGATTGCGATAACAACAATAACTGTAAGTCTTTACTAAAAGGTTTACATTCATGCAAAGGATAGCCACAGGGGATTTGGTACCTGATATCAGAATGCTGATGTCTTATAAACAGATATCAACTAAGTACCACAGTAGTTTGTTTTTATTCTTGCAAACAATCCCAGACAAATCCATTATTGAAATTTTTGAAATTTTCTAATGTGAAACAGGAAACAAGAGTCATCAGAAGATGACATATCCCACCGGTCTCACATAATTTGTAAAACACATCTGTGACAGATAATTGTATATCTACTACCGTAGTTCAATTAGTGGGTAATACACATGCTGAGATACAGGTAAGATAAAAGGTTTTGGAGTTCTGCTCCGTAGGCCTAGCCTATCTCTGGACAAAGTTCAAATCCAACGAGTTTCTTTGGAAACGGAACATTATTTTTTTTCAGAAATCTGAAAATATCCTAAGACACCATTTCAGTTGGTGGATAATACAAATGGAAAGTTTCAGGAAGATATAATTTGCAGCTTTGGAGTTCTGCTCCGGAAACGAAATGATTACGGGTGGACGGATGGACGGACGGGCGTCCAGGGCGACGACTATATCCCACTGTATTACATACCGGTGTGATAAAAAGATGTGTCTTAGTTTGCATCTCTAGACATGATATTAAAGTGAGTGAATGAGTTGGGGTTTAACGCCGCTTTCAAGAGTATTTCACTTATATTGCGGCTGCTAGTATTATGGCAGGGAGAAAGCCCGCAACGCCATGTGGCTATGTACTGCGGTGAAACATGCGAGCAGTGGCTGGAACTAGCGAACCATGGGTGTTACTATGCTGAAATTCAGTGTGGCATTGCACCGAAACCTTACTGCGTATAGAACAGTCTTACTGCAGACAAAGTTGCCGTGCCCCTGGCGGGATTCGAACCCCGGACCTCTTGATCCGAAGCCGAACGCGCTAACCACTGCGCTATCCTGCCCCGCATTAATGATGTCATTGTGTTGATTTTTATTTACTCTTCGGGATCAATGTTTACTGCATTTGCAATAAAATTTTGCATGAAAGAATACGGAAGCTATATTTTTACCACAATGGAACATTTCTCTGATATAAACTAATACATGACTATCATAAAGAAGACAACACATGCTATGACTGCTATAAGCATTTAATCAGTATCTAGAAACACTCAAACTAACCTCGGTTTTCTATTTTTACGCCACTGCCACTTTTGTCTATCAGAACCATCACATGACTGATGCACAAGGACACTCGAGTCACCGTCCACACCAACACAGAGTCCAGTTTCGATACCTCTAATAAACTGGCCATCAAATGACCAGGCCTGCATTCCTCTCTGACCATGACACTTAAACAACCTCACTTCAACACCTCGGAAACTGTCAAAACAAATGGAAGATTTACGCACTTCATACAAATCTGTCAAGTCCCATAGTTGATTGCCTCCTAAACCATGACATTCAAAGATGGAAGCTCTATTATATTCCGACCCTGTGTCTATACACTTGGTGGGGAAGAGGACACTTCTGATCTCTCCAGTGTAAATACCATCTCCACTGATAAACATCTCGGGGTATACGTTATCAATGTACCATTGGAAGTCCTTGCATTTCAAACTATCTCTTATCTTCATGCGTTCCGAAAGGTCCCCCAAATCAACATTTTTTCCGATCATGTTATTGACGAACACCTTGTATTCATCTAACCAGACGTTAGCAACACGGCCAATGTTTCGAGGATAGAAGATGGAAAAGTTGAGGTTACCATGATGATAGTTTGCATGGGACCGATAAACATGACCTACATGAGAACAGGGAATGATCTCCATACTTCCCCCACAGGTCCAGACCTTTACAGAGAGCTCTGAGTTTTCTCCACCCCAAATCAATAGTTCTGGATCATATTTGCCCAACTTCTCAAACCAGTCTCGATTCACTGTGAAGAGCCCACCCGCCATTGCCGGTGATCGGATTGGGTCAGTTTGAGATTTCCGACGTTTCCTTTCATGCTCTGGTATGACTATCCAATCAAAACCCAGACTGGGAAACACCAATGCCGCTACATGTGAAGGGATAGTGCTTAATATTTCAAAATTCTTCATGCCGATGATTTCTATTACAGGCATTGCCACAGTTTTAGGATCATAAGCAACTCTGTCGAGCAACGGTTCCAGCCAGCGTTGAAAACACTCACAGTGACTATCCAGGAAGGTCACCGTGGCTGCAGTGGCTGCATCGAAACCCATGATCCGTGCTTTCATCAGGCCTATCCGTTCCCGGGAACGTAGCAGCTTCACTTTAGGGTATCTAGATATATACCTCTCAAGTGGTTTGCCAAGATGGTGTTTATTTGAAGCATCGTCCACAAGAATGACTTCCTTCAATAGCGATTCAGGAGAGTTATCTAAAACGCTGTGCACAGTACGAAGCAGTGTCGTCCAGGTTTCGTTCATGAAAATGATGACGACGCTGGTTTGTGGGAGTTCAGACACATTGTACTTGATACTTTCACATTCTCGTATCTGGATCCTCGGAGTACGTCTGTGGAGCGAGATGAGGTTACTAACGTAGTTGTGGTATCCATTCTCCTTCTTACTTTCGTCATACTTGACACGTTCCTCTTCAGGCAGACGTGTCCTATCTATATGAACTGGAGCCCCAAACTCACCAGGGTTTGTAAGGTTGAAAAGCCGTTTGACTAAAGTAACATTAGGCATATCTGGAATGAACACACGGAATGAATGAGGTTCGTCTTTCTTCAACTGTTCTTGACTCTCTTCGGGAAGGTTTGCAGAAATAAGTACATACATTAGAATAGTGATTACTATAAGATTGCAGATGCTTCTGTAAAACTTTCGGTGGAGGCGAGACATTCTCCTGCATCTCCACATCATGGTGATATTTATGTATGATATACACTACACTTCATAAATACTAAAAATCAACAATGAGAATCAATACTTCAATAACAGCTGTTATAAAGCAAGTGCGAATCAACGGACATGACATCTAATCTATAACTACTTACATGGTTGTCAATCCCGTTTTGAGTGATGGTTAAATAACCGTTTTAAATTTATGTTTGCATCCTTGACATATAGTTGAACGTAGGATTAGAAGTGTGTACAGCTGCACTTGTCCGTATTTTTCGAATGATTTAGATTATCTCTCTTTTGGTAGGTTTGAAGAAATAACTACACAGAATAGAATGGTGAATACATGAAGAATTCAGATCAATCTATATAGGGCATTCGGTTTAAGCGAATCTTTCTTACACATTTTAAAGGGACAGTAGCACGTGTTTTGGCATTTTTTTATTTTTCAAATTTCCCATTAATAATGACAGTTTATGTCATTTATATTTACTTGCGAGGGTAAAACATTTTATAACACAAACCAATTATCCGCAGTGGTAATAACGGTGTTGCGTTTAAAGGAACAATGCATGGCGGCCATTTTAATGCGAACACATTTTATTATTTCTAATTACAAAACGATTTCCATGGATTTACCGAAACATGTACACTCATTTTTAACTTGATTTTCCGAAGAGAGAAGCGTGTTTTACTATTAGCGACATTATTTTTCAAATACATTTATTCAACTTATTTCAGAGACAGAAAAGTGCCATTGCCATTGCCTTTAACATCACACACGATATACAGCAGATATGATGTTCATTAATGTTGTAAATCATCACATAATGTTACCATGTCATACCGGGCTGCGATAGGCAACTTCCAATAAATGGATATGACACTTAATCGATACATACATTGTTTAAAATCAAAACGTTTTAGTAACATAATCTTATTCTAGTTTCAGTGTTTTTTCATAACTTGTTTCAAGTCTTGCGCTAAAGAAACACTAGCTCGTAATTCTAATATTCTTTAAACAATATTTGTATATCAATAGATACCCTTCAAAAAGCGGCAACAGACGTTTGCTTCATCGAGTCAAACACCATGATCAGGTCGCAAGGAACAGTGGACACTTTTGTTACAGGTGATGGCTGGTCCAAAATTCGATTTTAGTTTCACAAATCACAAAAACGACCCAGAAATCACATCACTTTATTAGCAGCAAATATATCAACTTTAGGAAGTAAAATAATGTATTTTATAGCATAAAATGTTTTCTACTCATTTCAAAGTTTCTGACTCATCTCAGGTTATCTCGTATGTTTTCAATATTGAAAAACCTCTCTAGAGTCACTTGCAGATATGTATTAGGTGACGTCATCGTGGTGGAACAACGTATCTGCATGAAAGGAATACGACTGGTGTCACAAAAGTTGTCGCAGTTGTGAATGCACCATTTGTAACCGCCAGCTCTATCACAACACCATCCAAGTTCCACACGCTGTGGTCCTAATGGCAATCCACTGCTTTCATAAACGTGACGTTCGTTCGCCAATATAAGGATCCCTGCCCAATTTTCGTCTTTGCTGAACTTGCAATAAGCAAACCAACCATCTATGTTGCGTGATCAAGGTGAGATTGTGCAAAGAATTACTTGCTGATGACGTCATAGTAAGGAACCCCAGTTACCTGGTTGCAGCAGACAAAGATAACTGGCCGTGTTCACCCGCGATCTTCCACTGTGTGATATCTCTGTTATGACGTAAGATGTAATAAACGAGGTAAAATGTAATAACTGCGGTAAGATGCAATAATACGGTAGATTGTAATAAAAATGCGGTAAAGTGTAATAACCTCACCTCAATCTTTGATAACTCTGACTGTCAATTTTAGAATATATCCTGTAAAATAATGAATCTCAGATAGAACAATACGATTTTAGTAATAATAGCATGCTTCTCTTTCATTGCTAATACATGTACCTCATTTACGAAATGAAAGGGTTATATCATCAACTGACAGATAAATGGTGTTATTATTATTGAAATGCATATATTTATACGCGAAACGGTCCTCATGTTGATAAAAATTGGAAAGAGATTTTCCGAAATGACTTGTGATTGTCTAAACTTAATGACATGATCTGATTTATGTAAATAATACTGTGCTACAGTCAAATCGTTCAATACATTACCTTGTTTATTTAGATCACATCATGCTTTATTTTCTTTACTATTTTTGTAAAAGAATATATACAATACCTCGCTGTTTTTGTCTTTCTCTAGACTAAAAAAATGATTTTAGATTTTTTTTATTACTCTTCATCCGTATGATATATTATATATATATATATTTTGAACGTGTATTCAGTCAATCTTGACTTGCTGTATAAGGATTTAGACTCTCTCTCTTTTCTTTGGTTATCATGGTTTGGAACAGAACATTATTTTGGATTACAATTTCTGTAGTATTTCAATTTTTATTTATTTTATGGACAAGAGAATCGATCCCGTACCCTCAACGTCAGACACATCATACACTGACTGTGTAAAAAAAACTGTCCATATGGGCACAGAGATCTCGACAAAGTTGAGACAAAAATGGTATGGTAAAGTACTTTATATTTTGGAAATCACATTCTGGGGTTTGGGGGTTTGTCTTAGGGTGAGTTCCTTACAAAATTAATATCAACATCATTGACTGTCCTTAAAGCATTATTACATTTTGTAAAATAATTCATTTTCACATAATTCTAATACATTTAGCCATAAGAGTTGTGCCGTTTTACATCTATCGGAGGAATACTGAATGTCAAAATAGTTAAACTACTGATTGTTGCTCATGGTTTCTTCCGAATGGTCTGTGGCCGAGTGTGTAAGGTATTGATACTACATCCGTACCGGTGATTGTTGTCTGACCCTGAGGGTGTGGGATCGCACCCTGCAAAAGTACAAGAATGCGTCTTATTGCAGACAATATTAACCCAAATATAACAATGCTACTGTACGTTTGTTTACGTTTTAAGAAGCTTAATTTTCATATGGTTTGGAATTGTTAGAAAACTTTAATTTAAGGTGTTCAAAAACCTTTGAAATGTTCAATAAAAGAAGGATTTAATATACGTTCTCTATGTTGTTGTCCTATTTCAACAATATAACAATAGTTCGTACACATGTGGTTTTCTTCGATAACATTTCTTGCTAGTTAATAGTTTTAATTCTGATACAAAATGAGGTCAGGAACATTATACAAAACAACAATCTTTATTTTTTATTTATAAAATAAGGTCAATATATATTTCTATACTTTATTAGTTAATGGTTTCATACTGATTGGTTTGTCAAGCATGGTAACACGTGGCTTACCTTCAACTCTGACCTGTGTATAATGATTAAAACATTGCTGTTTTGATCAGCTTTCTGATTTCTTAAAAAAAATATTGTCCAATTAAAATTTTCATTGACTTGCCTGTCTGATTTTATTACGGTTAGAAAAGGACATTTGAAACACAGTGATGGATCGATTGGTAGTTCTAGAGTTGAAAAGTCTTTTGGCTGAATATCAACTTCTTCATTTTACAGTTGCAGCATACTCAAGGAAAAATCTGAGGTTAAACATCAAACATAATATATTCGTAATGAATAAGTTTATAATGCATAAACTTTAAATCTATGCTGCTACTAGACTCAACGTCAGTTCATAAGTATATTTTCAATGTTCTGCAAGAATTTTAAAAAATGCCCTGGAAATAAACCATGATTTAACAGTGACACAAAACACTCGGAAAACCCTCTCTTGTTCTTATTGCTCGCCTAACGTGGTTTATCACCAGGGCCCTGTCAGAAATTGATTGCTAAATAACGAATTGAGGTGCTTTACCTTATAGCATAAGACACGGTACTAATGCTGAAGTCGTGATCATATTATCGTTTATGAATCACTACAGAGGATGTTGGGCAAAAAACATCAATAACGCAGGAGATACGTTTCAAGATGAATGCAAAAGCTATTAATCAAACATTAGCATATATGTAAGACAAATGAATACAGAGATAGTATAAGTGGAGAATATCCAAGATTAGTACCTTTAGCGTGTGCTAATGAGTACATGACAGACGTGACAGACAAGTATAAGTAAGCTAAGTATTTACAATATAAACTCACGGGCAAAAGAAACGCTACCACTTTTGATTTGAAATTACGAAAAAAATCAAACTCAGATTCAAACCCAACCATATGAAAACACATCGCCCAAACACAACAATGATTGTTTCATATTGAACTGTGGTATCAAACGCATGATTTTCCCAAATTTTCCCAAATTGTGGTTTTCATCTTTTTCATGCAAAGCCAACAAGACCCATGCCCGACGGGTATAGTGAGTGGGTTATTGTTTAACGCCGCTTCGGCAGTATTGCAGCCATTAGCGGCGAGATATTTAATTTATTAGCCTAATTTAAAAAAGAAAATTGCTATTGAAAAACAGAACACGGCACGAAGGCCGTAAAAACATCAGCGTATTATCACAAGTTGAATAAAAGCTGATAATGAAAAGTAAGCCGACGGGTATAAAACCAATGCGAATTGGTTGATTAACTTTACAAGAACGTGAGCGAGCAATCGGGATGATTGAAATGGGAGCCACCCACACCCATGTTGCAAGAACGTTTGGCTGTCACCGCACAACTGTCACAAGACTAATGCAGCGTTATCGTCATTCTGGACAGACCTCAGACAAGCCTAGATCAGGCCGACCAAGAGTCAAAACCCACCAGGAGGACCGATACCTGCGCACGTTACACCTCAGGAACCGCTTCTTGACTATGACGTCATCGGCGTCAAATGCCCTGGGCCAACGGTTAAGCAGACGCACAGTGTCCAGACGTCTAAAGTCGCATGGCATTGGGCATACAGACCGTTCCGGGGACAGTGGTTGACAGCCGAACATCGCCAACGAAGACTGAGACGGTCAAGGACGGTGTTACGTTGGCAGCGACGTCAGTGGCAGAGGGTGCTTTTCTCTGACAAAAGTGGGTTCTGTCTCTTCAAAGCAGATGGAAAAGTACGTGTTTATTGCCGTCGGGGAGAGAGAACAGCTGCAGGTTGCTTTCAAGAAGTGGTACCCTACGGGGAAGGAAGTGTCATGGTTTGGGGAGGAATATATGGAGAGGAGAAGACGCCGCTAATTATCGTGAATGGAAATCTAACGGCTCAGTGTTACATCGATGACATTCTCCGCCTGTCGTCTGTCCCTTTCGAAAGGAACATTGTGTGATCTTTCAACAAGACAATGCCAGACCGCACACAGCTCGAGTTACTCAACACTTTCTTGCTAACGACGTATTGCCGTGACCAGCATGCTCGCCTGACATGTCACCGATCGAACATCTTTGGGACGCTATGGATCGTCGTATTCGTCAACGACGACCACCTCCACATAACCGCCTGCAACTTGTCCAAGCTCTCCAAGAAGAATGGCAGCGCATTCCACGTAATGACGTCAGGCGTTTGATTTTCTCCATGCGTCGGAGGGTCACTGCGTGTATCATGGCAAGGGGAGGCCATACACGTTATTAGTGTGAACTGTTTTCGTTACATTGAGCCTGGATTTCCCTGCACCGGGATCAGTCATAACCGTGAACTTGGACTTTTTGACACCCGCACGAATATCGGAGACTGTGATGTTGATACCGGAAGCTGATTGGTTGCATTTTTTATGAATATGATGTCGGGACATGTTCTTTTTTAATAAACATTTTGTTTTTTTAATCTGACCTCTTTATTTATTCTTCAATCTAGATTAAAATACCTGGTAGCGTTTCTTTTGCCCGTGAGTTTATATAAATGAAAAATAAGTAATAAAGGGAATATGTGTACAACAAGTTTATGTACGTGAAATGGATCCTAGAGTAAAATGAAAATTATCTGATATTTGACTGTTCAATATACACTACATTATGTTTTAGTTTATGCTCTAAAAACTACTAAAGGGAAACTCAAGCATGCAAAACACAGTGTATTGTGTAGAAAATTGTGCCCGTATGCAAGACCGCATTTGTAACATGGAAACACGTGCCAGTTAATCACGGACGTACCCGTTCATGCTGGTCAAAATGCTGAATGTTTAAGGCTTCAAATATTGATCTTACACTGAAACTAAGGCTGTATAAGGCTTAAATCTGTAGTTTGACTCTGCTGTTCGAATCTGCCTTTTCATTGCTGGAATTAATAAACGATTTTTTTTCTTGTCGAATACCTTTTTAAATAATGATCCTATTATTGCCATTTATTACTCATTTTGTAGGGAAACCATTTAGCTTTCGTATCGTAGGCATCGACTGTACCAAAAATGATGCGAAATGTGGCTTTGAATGGGCATGGTGTGGTTTCGTCGTAACACCCCTTTCCTTTTATATAGTAATGGGGTAGGATCTATATAAATTAAGGTATATGTCTTTCAAACGCTTTTTCTAAGCGATACAAGCCCTGTGGCCATGGCAGTATTCATGTTGTTTGTTTTTGGTTTTATTTTGAAGCTGATGTTCACGTACTTTGTTATATGCATAATAAACTCATCATTCATTCGATTTCATGTAATCTTTATGATACAAAAGTAGCAAGCATTACCCCTTAAATCTTCCAACGACCTCTTCTCCGAAACCAGTTGACATAGCAAGCTGACATGTTCAGGATAACACCTTTGTAATATGCAGACTAGCGCTGCTAGAGACTAATATTTGTAAATTCCACTGTCGTTCTAACAAAACTAAAAGTGGTGCATCACAAATCCTCTTGTATATTAAATGACGAATCGAATCGTTGCTTCCCTTCAGTTCGGTTGCATATGGCGACTCACATATCACGTGGAGGGTAAAACTGAATATTAAACTACTAATTCTCAAATCCCCGTTCCAGGTACATCCGTTGTGTTGTTTCGGGTCACATATGCTAAACGTAATGACTTTTGCCAAAAATTGTCGTTTTGATGATAGTCGACTCAGTATACATGTGATATATAGGTGAAAGTATCGATGACTGATTTTGATTCGGAAACCGGACAATGCACCGCTTGTGGCGAGCGTCAATCAGTCAAACGTAATTTTCGAAACTTATTTACAACAGGCAAAAATGTTAGTGTTGATAATTCATATAGGTCATAAAATAATTACTGTGCATGCAAATGGTTCGTGCAGTTTCTGTTTCCACACATGCATAATGATGTTTATTCGATTTTAATTGGAAACTACTAATCATGATATATTTGGCGATTGGGAATGAATATGCAAGCTGAGCTTCAAAATAGTTCAATTACATGTATGTAGCACCATAAATAAGGAAAATAGTTTCATTTAATAATAAATCACGGGCGGGTCTACATAGTGACATCCAAGCATAAATGTTCTTTATAGTTATTGGTCTTGCAGGTGACGATATTGGGGAAGATTGGGGGTATTCCGAATAGTGTGTGTACAATCTTTTTAGTTAAAATAGCTGTAATGTTATATGTCATAATGATGGACGTATAACATTACAGCTTGTTTAAACTAGATTGGGTGTGTGTATTTGCGAAGGATGGTGACTGGAGCTCATATTCTACTCAAAGCTTGACATTGCCTATAACTACCACACTCAGTTGGTATTAACTAATGAGAAACCAAAATTTAGGAATATAAGGTCTTTGACCGGCATTTAGAAGTGGTTTACATAAGAACAAGAACATTTTCTGAATGACAAGTTCTTTAATGTGAAAATACATGACGTTTCGAAGTATATGCTCAGGTGGAATGTAAGGAACTAACAAAATGTGATCATTCATATAGCAACTGTCCTTCAAACAATGTTAAGCGTTGGGAGGAATAGTATAGTAGGGAATGGGTTAATTGCATGGGGCTCGATCTGCATACGTGCTTGGTCATTTAATGTCATTTAAGGCATTATGACATCATTTTAAACAATGTATAATATGGGATGGTTTAGATTATAGATAATAAATCATCCGAATGCTGATGAGCCACACCAACTTTTCCACATTGCTCGGTGTATTTTCAAATGGATGCTCCATAGAACATATTTGTTGACGGTATAGGCGAAGTACTAAGTTGGTACATAACGAAATAAAAGCAACTAGGTCGTAAGTGGTACAGACTTCCCATAAATTCTGAAACACCGAATTTACAAAAAGAAAAAAACAAAACTTTCAGTCCAGTCCATAGATTCGTAAAAAAATTCATAATCGACTATTTTATACCAAGTCTGTCTGTCTGAGAATCTGTCAAGTTCTGTAGTATCTATATCCAAATTAAAGATGGAGATACATTTAATCCCTAAAATTGTTTAATATCGCCATACACAGAAATATGAAACCATTTCTGAAGGGATTTCCTTCTTATTTATAATAATCCAGTTTATCTCATTTAATAAGGAAACGCAGTATGTTATGACACTTCATATGTTATCATTTGATAAAAAAAAGTTTCTGGTTAAATTATATATTTTCATAAAAGTAAGAGTCGTCGGTTTAAGTAAATTGATTACAAAATTGCATAATCAGGATATCAAATGATATCACTATAATCACTTCACAATCGTCAATTTAATCAACGAAGAATTGTCTTGGCTAAAGTCACTTGAATCCCTAGTTTGAACTTTAACTAATACGAGGAAATGTTAAAACCGTCATTTTTCTTACATTAGTGTTGTTTCAGTAGCCAATATATAAAATACTGTAACAGTTTGGAGTCAAATTCTTCAAAAGTTCGGATCAAGGCTATTGCGGGGTTCGAACAAACATCCAGACAACCTACTGTCTGAAAATCTCATCTGGTAGTTCTGGTACGTCCAATAAGCAGCTGATAGTCTAAAGTGGCACAGCTGTCAAAACTGAATACATTTTATATACAGTACAATACTGTTTTATTTGGAAGCACACTGGTTGTGTATTAAATAACTTGAGCAAAATCATCTAAAAACATCAGTAGTCATACATGTATAATAGCTGCAGATAGAGGTTTACATAAGAGTGTGCTTTGGGATGGTCAATATCCTGCATTGATATAAACATTGTATTTTGCCAACGAGGATGAGAACTTTGTTATCATGCAATGTCATTCTTCATTCATTTTCCGCAAAATGACTTGACAACATCACCTTGGCGTATTGAGAAATGCAAATGAACAGCGTGCTTTACTCACTGTAAATTTATACAAATTAGTACCGCCTAACTGATGCTTTCAGTTAAAATAATTTTTATTTTGGCATGATCTTAACTTTCAATTGTTCAATACGTTGCATAATAATAAGAAATTCAAATAGTTAGCATTAGCAAAGCGAAATCGAAATACCAAATGTAGCTTTCGTATAATTGTGTGAGTGATTGTATCTCACTAAAGAACGAGAGTTCCTTCCCTTCAGTTCGGTTGCATATGGCGACTCACATATCACGTGGGGGGTAAAACTGAATATTAAACTACTAATTCTCAAATCCCCGTTCCAGGTACATCCGTTGTGTTGTTTCGGGTCACATATGCTAAACGTAATGACTTTTGCCAAAAATTGTCGTTTTGATGATAGTCGACTCAGTATACAGGTGATATATAGGTAAAAGTATCGATTTCTGATTTTGATTTGGAAACCGGACAATGCACCGCTTGTGGCGCGCGTCAATCAGTCAAACGTAATTTTCGAAACTTATTTACAACAGGCAAAAATGTTAGTGTTGATAATGTTAAATAGGTCATAAAATAACTACTGTGCATGCAAATGGTTCGTGCAGTTTCGGTTTCCACACATGCATAATGATGTTTATTCGATTTTAATTGAAAACTACTAATCATGATATATTTGGCGATTGGGAATGAATATGCAAGCTGAGTGAATTTATATGTACTGTAAACAGCACATATGGTTTGTTGGAACGTATTAAAGCCAAATAAAATTGAACTTGACTTTCGGTAAAGAGTATGTGACACAAACTGCTACGTACCTGTTTGCAGCTCGGTAGATGAACTTGTGATGAACATAAATGTTGCCGCATTATGCATTGCACAATGTTTGTTTTGTCATTTCTCGAATTAATATTTAAGATCTATCCGTTATTACACACGTTCTAAATGTTAACGTGGGGGTCAATTAAATCTTCAAAAGAAGTTCCGTCACTTGACGTCATATGACCCCAACCGATATCGAAAATTATCCCTGCCTTTATCCTGCCAAGAACATCATCCATTATGTGATAATTGTTATTTATTTCATTGTAGCAAAATCATGAATGTATGGTAGTCAATATAAATAAATCCAGATCGACTGTCATATATTATGGTAATGACCTAATGTATATTGATTTAGATTCGTTCAGATTTGATGGTGGTGAGAACATAGAGTGATATGTATAAAACAAAGTATTTACTAAATACATAGATAAAATAATACATTAATGCATATATACATACAATTAATTTCACAAAAACAATATACTGAACAATATAAGAAACACTCAGTGGATACAACGCCCTCTTTGTTTTAAACGCGGCGTTCATTAAGCATGATTTAAGCATATTTATGATCCTGATGTATATGGCATATAAAGTTCAAACAGTTTGTCTTCTCAAAATTCTCGTCCATTGATTTCAAACGCATCAATACACGATAGTCGGTTTTACTCTTGCGCATCCTCCTGAAATGAAATATTTAAAGAGTCCATCTTTTATCCATGTTTTCATATTACTTTGTAAACTGTTTCGAACCTTAACGAAGCATCATTCGTAAAACTAAAATATTTACATTCAATTTGTTAAAAGGGATTTGTATTTATAGTTGACGTTACATTAACCTCCAATTTACTCCAAAGTGTCGGTCCAGAGTGCCCTCACTGCTGGGACACTGCGCACATCAGGGAAAGATTTTACCCAGATATGTACACATGCAATGGTTTTAGCCAACTTGTCGAGCAACGTATTTTATACTTTTTTAAAACTGTAAATATATTTGACAAATTGTAAATTTTAACTTTTTTAAATCAGCTTTTAACCAAATTGTGATAATTTGCTAGTGTTTTTACGACCTTTGTGTCGTTACTTTTTGCTTTTGCAATTTTTACAAAAATTACCAATTAAACTAAATTTCTCCCTGCTAAGGTTGTGATACTGTCGAAGCGGTGTTAAACAATAACTCACTCACCCAAAAGATTCGGAATTCCTACCTCTGTCATTGTTATTATAAATGCTAGTATATGCAGGATATCACACTATTAATGTATATTAACACACTTCTTATAACTATGTACATGTAACAACCATTTTAAATACAATGCTGATATACCATTCATTATCGATTGGAATGTAAAAAGATACAAATGTAACTACAAGAAAGAAGTAGATGTTACAGATGTTACCGTACCAGATAACGATGCCAGACACGACTACAGCTGCAGCTGCTGCCAGCAGTAAGACAACCAGTACAACTAGACCAGTGCTCAGTCCACCAGTCTGGTCGACAGACGATGCAGGGGTCGCTTGCTCTGCTGAAATATCACAGAAGACACATAGAGATACGAGATTTTACCTGGCAAAAACAATTATCAATATCAATAATGAGCATTAAAGGGGCTGTAGCACATTTTTTGCAAAATTTATGTTTTAAAATTTCCCATTTATAATGATAGTTTATGTCATTCAAATTAACTTTAGAGGGTATTACACAAACCAATTATCAGTAGTGGTAATAACACTGTTGCGTATAAAGCAAAAATTGCACGGCGGCCATTTTAATGTGAACACAATTTATAATTTGGAATTACAAAAGCGATTCCCGTGGCTTTACCGAACCATGTACACTCATTTTTAACTTGATTTTCCGAAGAGAGAAGAGTGTTTTACTATAGGTGAAATTATTTTTCAAATACATTTAATTAACTAATTTGAGTGAAAAAACGTGCTACTGCCCCTTTAAAAGTGCTACATCCAACGTATAATATGAAAACGATCTATAAATGTTAATGTTGTTTCATTGTTTTGCATAAATATTTGAATTAATTATAGCGATATTTGGAGACAAAATATAATGACAAATATATAATAATAAACTCTTTAACTTTAACTTTAAAGTCTACGATGCATAAGCCAACAACATTGTTTTCAAAGAAATGCAGTTTCTAGTATTCTAAAGTCTTCATCTTGTTGAACACAACCCGACTAGTTTGCCTCATCAACCTATTAGCATTAATAATGCCGTCTTACACTACTTGCCATCACGAAAATATTCATTCATAATAACTATTAGAAATACATAAAACCCAATGGACTTAATGATGAAATTTTATAGAATTGTCTTGTTATGCTACGGTTGTGTTTCAAAAACGCTTTATAATGCGCGCTGCTACACTAGCACTGAAAACGAACTTAAACGAAATGCAGCATGGCATATCCTTTATCAATATGTAATTTATCTAAGCAGGAAATAAGCCTACCTGTCACTAACTCCGTGAGGTTTGTCACGGAAATCGTTGTATATGTTGTTGTGGCTTCTGGGTGGCTCTTATCTTGGGAGAAACGTAAAATAGTTACGTACAACACACACTATATTGGTTTAGTTTCGTCACTTCACATTAGGTAAACATAATCGTCCAAATCTAGTAATCAACATTGTATAATATTGTTATTTTCATTGTAAATTCTAACATCAATTTGCTAAATTTGAAAACAAAAATGTATTAGATAATTATTTTATTTTATTATATGAAATGGATGGAGATGTCATGAGTATCAATGTTATAAATTATTCGCGACATAAGAAGTTAAATGTTGGTATTTCCCGAATGAGAGGATGCTCTTTCCACAGTTTACTCAAGGCATTTCTTCCAAAGTTACCACTGTTACAAGTGAGCCATACTTATCGTTTCTTGCAAAATCCCCTAATAATAAATAAAACGATTACCATCCTTATTTTCTTCTAATCAACAATCATTCTGTCTGGTAAGAAATATGTGCACAAAGTATTATCAATGTGGTTTTACAGGAACAGACTGGAGGTCAGTGTAAAACAACGTCACTGATTGCACAACTAACTTTAATTGCAACTCATCAGGATTCTCTACTTCTAGCCAAAACATTCTTCCACTTTGAGCACAGCTTACTCTCTTTGGGGAGAGAATGGAGCGAGAGTAAAGATATACCAAACTGTGCACAAGTGGCGTAAATATAACATAAGAAAAAGAAAATATGGTTATGTTTATCAACGAAGTCACTGTCATTGTCACTTCATTTGTCATTAAAAAAAACTGATGTCATAAAAGAAACAGGATCTGTTGGCATTGTTCATGACGTCATACCACCATGACAAAGTGATATTTTCCCTTGGTTATCACATGGAAAATATGAACCCCGATATGTTCGTATGAGGTTATAACATGCATTTGCGTGACAAGGGTGTTTGAACCTGTGATCGTCTTTACAGACAAAAAGTTGTATGTGAATAAAATTCTCTTCTCATGCAGATACGAGCACCTTACCCTCTTTACATGGGCTTGTCATTGACAGGTATCTTATGGTCATGCAATACTTTACTCTGTTAAACAGATAATATGAACTCACTGACGACTCTCAGACATGCTGTTTTGCTGATGTAGTCGACATCATTCCGGACAACACACCTCACGCAGTCTCTGTCTCCCATAGCAACATCACGGATTTTCAGCTGTGTCCTGTTTTCACCAATAGTCACACGCGTTGCTGTAAAATGGAGCTTTACTATAATCGACTTGTTAACATCAGCAGGCGTTGATCATGTTTAATGATTTCCTATTTTGTTTTATGGCTGACGTGAAATTTCAAAGTAAGCGAGTATTCCACACGTAAATTACATTTCTACAGCGCCTCCTAAACTGCAACAGCTGTAAGTATGAGTGTGCTTATTTTGTTAAAGCCATAATAAAATGTCTACTTTTTCCCCTGCAATAAATAGTAAATGTTACTGACTTAATTACTGCACCTCACCAAACATCACATTAATTACTACTCCTCACAAAAAAACACCTCAATTACTGCTTCTCACCAAACATCACCATTACTACTCCTCACCAAAATCACCGTACCAACAACACCTCAATTACTACACCTCACAAAACTCAATTGCACACAAGCGAATTAACTCACAGTTGAGGGGACTCGTATCCAGGATCTCCCAGGTGATGACTACAGGCGAGGGACTGTACGAGGTTGCTCTACAGGTGAACTGCACGTCCCCTCCCTGCACGACCACCTGGTCACGGGGAGCCTCCACCCACAGGGGACCAGCTGTCAGACAGGTGGAGGGAGAAGGTGAGATCAGAGTTAGGAGGCCACAAGTCTACCCTTCATTGGGTGAATAAATGTAAAACTGTGACTCTACTTTCTCTTCCAACTGAGTAATCTCCGTGGGAAGGGAATGGGCACGTATAAAGGATACTAAATCGTAGTCCTGATATTAAAAAAGGATAAATAAAATTCAGGTCATTTATGCTCTCTATGTAAGGTGTTTTGAAATTGTGACGTTGATCGTCGAGGACACCTCCCCCACCACATTCTTCCCAACACACATACCATACCAAATGTTCAACAACGTCAAACACAAAATATGTCTGCCGGATTAAGTCGGTTTTGATATTTTATATCAATTCAAACACACATTGGGTGCTGAAATTGCTACTTAAAAGGGGTGTATATTGTTTAGTATTTAAGGTAATAGTTTATGATTTATGGAAAGTATGTTATTTTTAGATGTTTTCGGCATAATGTACCTTCTTGGACTTAAATTTGTTGACGCATGATTACTGTTGGCCGTTATAAAAGAAGGCAAAAAACCCGTTTTGACTCTCCTATTTCGTCTAGTTATTAAGGAGATTTGAAAACAAAGTTTTCTTAAGACGTGTGTTCCCCAGAAATGTGAACATATAATGTTTTGAAATTTCAAATTTAGTTTTGTTGGCTTCCGAAGACATTGTGTGGCTCTATTTCAGTTATAAGTATCGCTTGTGGATTGAAATATCTTGCATTCTGTATGGTATCGTTTCGTTCAGTTGGGTGTACTTGAACTACACCACGACACCTTGTGAATGTTTCAAGTCACTTACTGAAGCCCTTCCTGACTGTGACGGACACTTCACTACCGAGCTTGATAACTTCAAGAACAGTGTAGTAGATGGTACACGTGTAGAGGCCCGAGTCATCAAGATCGGTGTACGTCAGGTGAAGAGTACCTGTACAGGTGGGTCACTCAGAACATTAATTAAGTAAGAACTGCAATATGTTTCATTCCCTGTATGCAATGTGTCAAAGACAGTGTACATTTTAATGACCTGTATCTAGTGAGCATGCTTGAATGTTATCATTTGATAGACTCTGCATCGTCCCGCAATCAGGATACATAATGTTTAAATTGAGTTCCTCGTCATGTGCATATATAAATTACGTATATAACAAATAGATATAAACCTTTCAAAATTTCATACCTTCAAAATAATGCATAACTTTATTTTTGGAAAAGAGCCATACCTTTCAGATCGACATAGATTCGCTGAGAAGGTTGTATATCCTTCTCATCTTTCCTCCAGCTGATCTTTCCAGGAGGCTGGTACAACGGGGGATCCCTGCATTCCAGATCTAGAGCTTTCCTGGCTCTCCTGGATTCAGAGATCCGACCCACTTTCCAGAGGGAGTCTGTACCTGGAGACACGTGGTATTTAATTAGTATCGAGACACGAGTCACATGTGCTGTCAATCTGTCCAAGTCAAACAAGAGTGTAAAATGACGTCATATGCATGTACATGGTACATCCCATCCCAAGATTTTCTTGACAACGTCTTTAAATGAAAATACACGAGTTTTAAGAATATATGCGTACTCCTTCCTAGTGGAATAAATTCGTATAACAAAGAAAATCAATGTTTGAGGAACTCAGTCAGGGAGATGTATGATAATGATATACAATGAGGATTTGCAATACAAACATCTCCCTGTTTATATGTTTCATGCTATTTCTAATTATCCTCCAAATACTTGTTATAACAAGTGGACTCCTCTCTCAGTCAGTTAAACTAAAATATGGAGTACCACAAGGATCCGTACTAGGCGCAGTCCTATTCATAATGTACACTAGACCAGTATCCACTATCATTGACTCTTCTCCACTATTTCACGAATCTTTTGCAGACGACGTTCAACTTCATTCATCTTTCAATCTGCGCGATCTTCAAAGTGCCATTTCCTCTACAGAATCATATATATCTGACTTAAAAACATGGATGACTATAAATAAGCTGCAATTCAACGACACCAAAACAGAAGTTCTATTCATATGTCCTACTAAAGTACTCAAAACAAACCTTCTCCCAAGCTCTATCAACCTTAACGGAACAGTTATTGATATCTCAACACAATGCAGAAATCTTGGCGTTCAGTTTGATCAAACTCTTTCCTTTAAGCAGCATATCTCTAACGTTTGTCGAGCCTGTTACACTGAACTAAGGAAAATCAGCTCCATCAGACACTACCTCTCAACTGATGCAACCACAACGCTAGTTACTTCTTTCATTCTGTCCAGATTAGACTATTGCAATTCCATCCTCTCCGGTTTACCAGCTTCTCTCATCCAGCAACTCCAAATGGTCCAGAACAGCGCTGCCCGTCTCATCTTCAGATCCTCTAAACGTGAACACATCTCCCCTAAACTCCAAACACTTCACTGGCTGCCCATTTCAACAAGAATAGAGTACAAAATTGCAACTGTCTCAAACTCCTACTTTAATAACACTGCACCAAAATACATCTCAGACATGATCCAGCTCTATTCCCCACACAGAAATCTCCGTTCTTCAGATCAGAATCTCCTCTCAACACCTAAAGTGAAAACAAAATCCTACGGCGAACGCTCTTTTAAATATCAAGGACCTCTCATATGGAACAAGCTGCCTTCAAATCTCAGACAACCATTAAATAAAGCTACCTTCAAGACATCTCTAAAAACATTTCTTTTTCAACGAACTTATAATGAAACTTAACCTCTTCTTTGTATCTCCCTTCTTTATGTTTTGTGTGTCTCTTTTTTGTATTTCCATGTTTGTTTATTCACTCATAATACTTACCACTCATACTCACCATTTTTGTTAAGCGCCTAGTGCTCAATTTACGAGGTCAGGCGCTATAAAAATATTCATTATTATTATTATTATTATTATTATCCCAGCTGTTGCATTTTGCACATCAAGCATGAAGTTTGCCAACACAAATATTCTAACGGAAAAAATACATATCCTGAAGTTAAAAAGCTGAAATGCCATGCCAATATAATATGATGATATACGTCTGATGAGTTCACAAAGCATCAATCACGTTGATGTACAATCTACAGTCTAAGATGTAAAATAAGACCATTCCCATGCACCTACTTGCTAGCACCAGTGTCACGATGTGTGAGAGATCCACTCCCTCCTCATTCTCTGCCCTGCAAGTGTACTCCCCTCCTCACGTGCAGAGAAAGAGGTGATACTCATTGTTCCGTTAAGAGGGCCAACAAACAGGTTGTCATTGTTTGAGAGTTTCTCGTCATTTTTGTACCATGCATATCTATCAACAGGAGAAAACTTAGTCTATACTTACTCCAACATTACGTCTAATCCGATATATATACATATCATACACTTATAGAGTTTATACTTAAATAAGCTGTGAATGTATACAGTTTCATTTTTATACTAATATTTTGAAAGATATTTCAAATTATTCCTTGAGCCATCAATATGTTATCTCCTTGAATTATTTTGGTGTGATTGTTTGCCAAGTAAAAATATCCACCTGGTACATTAAAAGGTAATTACCTTGGTAGCGGAAGTACCGCTGATTTGCATTCGAGGGAAACAACTTCGTTCTCAACTTTATAGTAAGTCAGTCTGGTAGGGGAAGTAATTCGAGGTCTGTCGGTGCCTTTGAACAGGACGTTAAAACATATATCTTTAGGAACGGAATGAGTTCGATAGACAAAGGATAAACTCAGGGACAAAGGCAATGGTGAAGCTGTTCAACAGAGTCAAACTAAATACTTGTGCTAGATAAACTCGATGTTAACTGTTTTTTGAGAAACATATGTTTTGTAAAGAAGTATATACGAATAATCTTAATATTACTGCATATTTACAACTTGTACATATCCACGCCCAAAACCATACTCACAAAATATATTATCCTGGTGAATGGAAAATACCATTTGATTTCATTCTCGACTCCTTGAGGAGTATAACAGCGCAGCTACAATTAATGCTTACATTCCAAATGTAACGTGACTTCGAAACCATTGATCAGGTACCAGAGGGCACATTTCAATACACTTGCCTGAGATGACGCCACAAATATTTTAACTTATGTGTGAGTATGGACATAAAGCATGATGTCCACATTAAGTTCCTCCGTTGATGTATCGTTCCTGTAGAAAATCAAATCGCAAAAAAACATCTATTTCCCTATTCTACGTGTATCTCACATAATTAATAAGGTTTTAAAATGTATAATCAAAAGCTTATATTTATAATAATAAAAAATAATTTTAAATTGTTGCTAAAGTTCAGTCATATTCATTACACATGGATCCACATAAATTTAATTACATTTTATGGTATATCCAATTTTTGCCCCTGAGTGTATTTAGCTATGTCATGACATTTATATTTGTAAAATGTAGTAAATCAGCTTCTCATGATATCATACATATATACATTACCATCAATAGATGAGTAATGTAACCTGGTTCAATCTCATGCGTTTTAAAAAGATTTAATAAAGGATACACACGTCATTTCATTTACAAAAAATAAAACAGTTTTCCAACAACCAATGCTTACGAGACACTGACAATTTAAGCGACGTACCTCCAATGTTTGTTCCGAGGTAAAAGAGGTAGACAAAGGTGGCACCTTGCAGAACTCCATACTGGAATATGTGTTTTATCGGACACGCAACATGTCGAAATGTGGGTAATGATACGCGGAAGAAAAACCAGCTATGTTTCCTGTAAAAGTTTGTTTTAACGATATTCACTTTTATGAACAAAAAAAACGCGGAAAATGCCAGTTAGCTCTTATGGTTATGGTTTTAAGAATGTATATCAAATGGCAAATGATAATGATAATCCTTTCAAACCAGAAAGTCTTAAATACGGCTTCACCTCCTTGCCTGACCTGAGTTGTGGTAATCACTTTATCACCAAAAACTGTGTTCATCGAGTAAGGACATCACACTACTATGACGTCATAAACATGATGACGTCACAATGCTATGACCTCGACGCACTGGAAGTCAAATGGAGAGATGTGCTCAGAGATGTACACTATTTTTCACGTAATAAGAATGGTTTTGGATGATAAATAGAATCTCACCCTAGTGTCATCTGATATCAAATATATCAACACTCATTGATAAAAGTAAAAAGTCTTTTAACACCAGTGTTTGTGCATTACATGACATAAAACAAACCTGCATTATTTTCACTAACTTTACAACTTTTAACAATAAAACATATATATTGAACGATTATCATCGCACTGGAAATCTAATGGCAGTGATGTACATTCATGTAAGCTAATGAAGGATGATTTTGGATTATATCAATACTCATTTAAAAAAATATAATATCATCGGAAAACCTCTGGTATTTTTAACTTTTATCAACTCGTGTTGATATATGTGATATCAAAAGACAACTTGGGTGAGATTCTCTATATACAGACATAACTAAATATAATTATACATCAAACTGAAAGGGGACAGTTTGGCATTATAGCTTTTTTTTAAATGGTCGAGTGTACCTCAAATATTGCTGAAACTAACTCAAATCAACTCAAGTAGTTAATTGAATTATGTTTAGGTGAATTTATATCATTTACAACGTCTTAGATGTTGTACGCGTGGATCACAATTATTCATTTACCGTTTACTGAAAACAATGAAGGTTGTATTTACATTTGATAAAATGTCATGCAAATAACATTACCATGTTAGACGCACAGGGTAACATGTTACGAGGACATAACGTTTGGCGATGAAAAGAAATTGAATGTATATGAACAAAATATGAAAAACGTTTATAAACGTGTGTTTAAGAAATATATATGATAATGTGTTTCTTCACTAGTTTAATAAAGTGTACGTTAATCTGGTATAAATGCCGGAGCTTGTCGACGAAATTTATTTACAGTGTAATTGAAGGTATACATTTAACCATTTGGATCAGCTGATTCGTTAACGAAGTCATTTCCAACAATAAATCACATTTTCATCCAGCTAAATATCATTATTCGTTAATCATCATCAAGTATCATCATCAAGGCTAACAATAAATTGATTAATGATTTCCTTGTATCACTTCGAAAGTATTTCGTCAATATCCTGATCAAATAGTCAACTTCGATAACAACATTAACTTAACTCTTTACTGAAATGTCTACACTTATGCATAGGATAGCCACAGGGGTTTTGGTACCTGATATCAACATGCTGATGTCTTATATACAGATATCAACTAAGTACCACAGAAGTTTGTTTTTATTCTTGCAAACAATCTCAGACAAATCCACTATTGAACTTTTTGAAATGTTGTAATGTGAAACAGGAAACAAGTGTCATCAGAAGATGACATATCCCACCGGTCCCACATAATTTGTAAAACACATCTTTGACAGATAATTGTATATCTACTACCTTACTTCGATTAGTGGGTAATACACATGCTGAGTTACAGGTAAAATGAAAGGTTTTGGAGTTCTGCTCCGTAGGTCTATCTCACACGTTTCTTTGGAAACGGAAACAAATTTTTTTCAGAAATCTGAAAATATCAAAAGGCACCATTTCAGTTGGTGGATAATACAAATGGAAAGTTTCAGGAAGATATAATTTGCAGCTTTGGAGTTCTGCTCCTGACACGAAATAATTACGGGTGGACGGATGGACAGACGGGCGGACAGGGCGACGACTATATCCCACTGTATTACATACCGGTGGGATAAAAGATGTGTCTTAGTTTGCAACTCTTGACATGACATTAAAGTGAGTGAGTGAGTGAGTGAGTTGGGTTTTAACGCCGCTTTCAATAGTATTTCACTTATATCGCGGCTGCTAGTATTATGGAAGGGAGAAAGACTACAACGCCATGTGCCTATGCACTGCGGTGAAACCTGTGAGCAGCGGCTGGAACTAGCGAACCATTGGTGGTACTACGCTGAAATTCAGTGTAGCATTGCACCCAAAACAGCGTGTAGAACAGTTCTCTACTGCAGACAAAGTTGCCGTGCCCCTGGCGAGATTCGAACCCCGGACCTCTTGATCCGAAGCCGAACGCGCTAACCACTGCGCTATCCCGCCCTGACATGACATTAAATTAATGTGGGTTATTACACCATTAGAAAGTTATTAGTTTAATGATGTCATTGTGTTGATTTGTATTTACTCTTCGGGATCAATGTTTACTACATTTGCAATAAACTTAAACTTAAAAGAATACGGAAGCTATACATGTATATTTTCACCACAATGAAACATTTCTCTGATATAAACTAACACATGACTATCATAAAGAAGACAACACATGCTATGACTGCTATAAACATTTAATCAGTATTTAGAAACACTTAAACTAACCTCGGTTCCCTATTTTTACGCCACTGCCACTTTTGTCTATCAGAACCATCACATGACTGATGCACAAGGACACTCGAGTCACCGTCCACACCAACACAGAGTCCAGTTTCGATACCTCTAATAAACTGGCCATCAAATGACCAGGCTTGCATTCCCCTCTGACCATGACACTTGAACAACCTCACTTCAACACGTTGGAAACTGTCAAAACAAATGGAAGATTTACGCACTTCATACAAATCTGTCAAGTCCCAGAGTTGATTGCCTCCTAGACCATGACACTCAAAAATGGACGCTCTATTATATTCCGACCCTGTGTCTATACACTTGGTGGGGAGGAGGACACTTCTGATCTCTCCAGTGTATATCCCATCTCCAATGACGAATATCTCGGGGTATACGTTATCAAGGTACCATTTGAAGTTATTGCATTTCAAACTATCTCGTATCTTCTTGCGTTCAGATAGGTCTCCAAAATCAACATTTTCTCCTATCCAGTTATTGACGAACACCTTGTATTCATCCAGCCAGACGTTAGCAACACGGCCAATGTTTCGAGGATAGAAGACGGAAAAGTTGAGGTTACCGTTATGATAGTTTGCATGGGACCGATAAACATGACCTACATGAGAACAGGGAATGATCTCCATACTTCCCCCACAGGTCCAGACCTTTACAGAGAGCTCGGAGTTTTCTCCACCCCAAATCAATAGTTCTGGATCATATTTGCCCAACTTCTCAAACCAGTCTCGATTCACCGTGAAAAGCCCTCCCGCCATTGCCGGTGATCGGATTGGGTCAGTTTGAGATTTCCGACGTTTCCTTTCACGTTCTGGTATGACTATCCAATCAAAACCCAGAATGGGAAGCGTCAAAGCTGCTACATGTGAAGGTACAGTGCTCCATATTTTGAAATTGTCCATGTCAATAACTTCTATCACTGGCATTGCCACAATCATTGGATCATTAGCAACTCTGTCGAGCAACGGTTCCAGCCAGCGTTCAAAACACTCACAGTGACTATCCAGGAAGGTCACCGTGGCTGCAGTGGCTGCATCGAAACCCATGATCCGCGCTTTCATCAGGCCTATCCGTTCCCGGGAACGTAGCAGCTTCACTTTAGGGTATCTAGATATATACCTCTCAAGTGGTTTGCCAAGATGGTGTTTATTTGAAGCATCGACCACAAGAATGACTTCCTTCAATAGCGATTCAGGAGAGTTATCTAAAACGCTGTGCACAGTACGAAGCAGTGTCGTCCAGGTTTCGTTCATGAAAATGATGACGACGCTTGTTTGTGGGAGTTGAGACACATTGTACTTGATACTTTCACATTCTCGTATCTGGATCCTCGGAGTACGTCTGTGGAGCGAGATGAGGTTACTAACGTAGTTGTGGTATCCATTCTCCTTCTTACTTTCGTCATACTTGACACGTTCCTCTTCAGGCAGACGTGTCCTGTCTATATGAACTGGAGCCCCAGACTCACCAGGGTTTGTAAGGTTGAAAAGCCGTTTGACTAAAGTAACATTAGGCATATCTGGAATGAACACACGGAATGAATGTTCTTGACTCTCTTCGGGAAGGTTTGCAGAAATAAGTACATACATTAGAATAGTGATTACTATAAGACTGCAGATACTTCGGTGGAGGCGAGACATTCTCCTGCATCTCCACATCATGGTGACATGTATGTATGATATACACTACACTTCATAACTACTTAAAATCAACAATGAGAATCAATACTTCAATAACAGCTGTTATGAAGCAAGGGCGACATCTAATCTATAACTACTTACATGGTTGTCAATTATGGAAGACATGTTGACTTGTAACTAGTAAAGTGTCACATGTCGTTCTCAACCATACAAGTCTCGAAAAGACAAGTCCATCCATGCAAAACTAACATTTTAATCCTGTCAATCTTAGCTTTCTATTCTCAACTTTACAAAGTTGAAATGTAATTCTAGAAATCGTCGAAAAGTCAACTTGTCATTTTTAACTATTAAATCTAAATAATATGCACATTTTGTAATGTTACAACCTACGTTTGTCAAATGAAAAATGGAAAATGAGGAGTTGCAAAATCAGCTTTGTAAAACGGACTTTAGCATTTCGAGACTGACATGACTTGAATAGTTACGATTGCAATGTTTCAAATCACATCTCTACACGATTTCGCATTGACCATATTTGGAATATTATGGAAATTAGCGGTAAGGAACGAATAATCACGATCCGATAAACACAATGTTCAACAATGACTTCTCTCTTGGCAAGCATCTCTCAGCAACTACTAACACATATTTGAAAGTTGCTTACTAGCATTATTAGCATACTATTGACAAAAGCACATTGACTAAAACATTATAGGAGACCGTCGCATTTTACTGTGGAGGAACTAACTGCCCGCCCAAACGCTCGAGACGCGGTTATTTCTGTTGCGAGCCCAATGGTCGGGCACATATTTAATGTCATATTGTGTCACCATGACCTCCGGGCCCCCTCATATGTTTATGATATAATCAATACATTTTTACGTCAGATTGATCAAAGTAATCCAAATATACGACATCAGAGTTTCAGCAAATGTGCTTCTTATATGTGGAGGGCCAATCTACATTTTCACGTGGAGGAAGGTACTGGTCAAACACAAAAAGGAAAATAAAACATTTGTTTATCTACATTCTATCCAGGGTGACCATACAAATGCAAGCAGAATCAACATAAATAATTGAACAATTTAGAGAAAAGTTGTTAATTGTCTATTCATTTGTTCTAAATAACATAGGAATAGCTAGAGCACACTTTTAAGAAATATGCTTCCTGGTCAATATTAATATATATGTATTTTGTGATATTATAGTATTGTATGTATGTATGATTTGTTTGGGTTTTTTTTAATATGCAAGATAGTTTGAGTAAATCCTTTCTTGCTACATGCAGTTGTATATGTATAAGCTAAAACACTCCAAATCCAGATAAGTGTATTTCGAATCAGTGACGTATTCCCATTTATGATAGTATGTTAGTTTATCAAAATGTGAGGATCAAGTAATAAATCGTACATTTTCTTGTGACCCAGAAGGGTGTTGATTTTTGGGGGTTTTATTTTTGCATTTTATTGTAAAAGGTTATACAGGTTTGCACAGGTTTCACTCGGGTATAATGATAGCTATACGTGTATAAAGAGTTGGCATAATATAAAACTACATGTTTAATGCCTTCATAAGTAAGACACTCTGTATCAATTGGGTATAGAGAAAACATTGCGTCTTTTGTAAAACAAAATAATAACACCAAAAAAAACATTCACATTCGATTTTTGTTAGATAATTTATCGACATTTTTAAATAAATACATGATGGTAAATATTTGTAACTTTTCAAAATAAACCTTACGTAATTTCAAGTGGTTTCGAAACATAAATTACTGTCAGTCTCACGGACTGCTTTGATTTGGGACCACAAAATGATTGTCATTTTCCTGTCTCAGCTTTTGGATCGTCGCAACACTGATCACAGTTCCGTATTTGTTTTCCCCGTTTTCATGGAAGCGCAACTTGGATTCCTTTCTGGGGCAGAACTAGAAATCCGTAAGGTATAACTCAATGTTTCAAATGTTTTATTAAGTTCATTTCACAGGTATCCAGACAAAAGTGAAACACACATAAAGGATGTGCAAAGCTAAGAAACAATTTTTAAACCTGGAAATATTGTTTTAAAAAATCCATTTCGCATGGAAAGAAGGCGTTGTTTTTAATATACGAGCGAATAATGTTTGCAACATTAGATACATCCTTGACAATATTTACAACACTTTCTATGGATATTTTAATTTTTTGGAGGTACTGTAATGATATGATAATATCAGAGTATATATCGAGAATTTCACCCAAGTGTCTTCTGATATAAAATATATCAACACTAGTTCATTAAAGTTACAAATTAACTGTCATTAACTGATTACATAATAGGATCATGAAGATTTGATTTTAGGGTTACGAGTCTACAATGTAGATAACGCTTGTAAATATCCCATGATCTCACACAAGCACCATCTACTTAGGGAGCCAGTTTTGGGTGATAAAAGACGATTGTTCATGGAACTTTCGATTCCCCCAAAATTCATTTAGTGATTACATTTATGAAAACATTTTGGAAACTTTCTGGTTCAGATTTATAGAAAGAACAAATATTTGAATGACTTATTTTCATTTTCAGCAGCTCTCTTGTGTAGATTGCTCTATTTATAAATATATACTGAACAATTAAAATTTCACACTCTTAGTACGGTTTCTGGACTTTTCAAACACACTAATCCTTGAAATATGTGTATAAAGAAGCCCATTCTGCAACTTCTAGTCGGATTGTGTTGTATTCTTCTTTGACAACACATTAATTGAGTGAACATTTCTTTTATTTGAACGTTTAAATTAATAATTTGATATATATTTCTACTACAATGAGTTTGTTACATTAAAGACTAACAAACAAAAGTGTTAATAGACACGGCAAAGACGTATGTTTAGGGGAAACATATTGTTGTAAAACATTAATTATCGGAACTATTATCTAAATAAAAATTATCATCGTTTCATATATGAGTTAATAAAACACATATTTAATTTATTGAAAACAATACGCATGTCAATGTATTCATGAATGACCATTTTAGTGAAATGGTACGTTTTATTTATATTTTGTTTATATCCTGTATATGTTACAGTCGATTCAATTTTTAAATTCAACAATGCAAACCAATTTTTGAAATTACCTGTGATACAATTCTATTTTCAGCTCGATTCTATATACATAATTATTTTCATATTGAAAATATTGCATGTAGAAGTTGAATGTTTATTGTTTAAAGTGTGAAACAACTGATCTAGGCTTATGATTTACATGTAATACTTGAATTCAGAAATTTGATTGTTTATATAGAATTATTGACATATGAATCATGGACAAATATATTTCTGTCCCACAACAATACACTTTTCACTGCTTCACAAACTAAAAATATAGTTTGCTTGATAAGTAAATGAAAATAGATAAATTAACATATTCAAAACCAATACATAATTTAAACTAGTTGACTATTGACTATTTGTCTGTAAGAATAAGACGTATTGACACTCAGAACAGTTTTCAGTTATAATTAAAGTGCAATGCATTTTTTTTTAAATGATAAACAAGTATATGAAGTTCCCTGATTTACATGTAGATCATTGCTTTGTGTTACATTTAACATATCTTAAAATTAATAATAAAGTTATCAACACTTGCTTATTTATTTCTTTCAATTTCTTCCCCACTGACGTTTATATACTTTCAATATCAGGATTTTCTTTATCAAAACTTGGATATTCATTTCTGAATCCAAAAGACTTTACTGAATACACGTAAAATTGAAGTATAAAAAAGCGAATGTTGACGTGATTGAACTGAGAGAGGATAATGTGTAAATGAACGCACAGAAAGTAATTAATTGTTTCGGGTGTAGGATGTCTATATATGGCTTGTAAATCTGCATTTTTATATGTAAGTGAAAGAAGTTTTATGATAACGGATCGGATACATTTATCATAGTATCAATGCCAATCAAGCTATGCGATCCTTTATGTCTGTCCGCATTCGTTTTGCGTTTCCTTAACAATAATTGTTTGTCAAATGTCCTTAAAATTAATGGAAATAATAATTAGAATACCTAAGAATTAATTTTCAATTGGTATTTTCGTTTGGCATTTAATTACCAAGCGACACTATCAAATGGAATGTAAGTGACAGTAGCGCTCCGTGAACTGACAACGTGCGTTTGTTTGTAGGACATAACAAGAGTTACGTCCCTTGATTTTCAGGGGGCGTGGTCAATACGTACAGCGTTGGGCTCAAAAAAGACTAAGGGATTCCTCATCTGGGACAGCGGCAAGGGAGGTCTCGTTTTTTCGCAAATGCCTCTCGTCCTCGGAAAACATCGGCAATGTTCGGGAAACTTCCGAATATGGTCAATGAGAATTCATGTAGAGACGTAATTTGAAACATTGCATTCGCAACTATGCAAGTCATGTCAGTCTCGAAATGCTGAAGTCCGTTTTACAAAGCTGACTTTGCAACTCCTCATTTTCCACTTTTCATTTGTCAAACGTAACTTGTAACATTACAAAATGTGCATATTATCTAGATTTAATAATTAAAAATGACAAGTTGACTTTCTAGAGGATTTGACGATTTCTAGAATTTGTAAAGTTACGATTAACAGAATTAAAATGGTAGTTTTGCAAGGTTGGACTTGTCTTTTCGAGACTTGTATGGTTGAGAAAGACATGTTACATGTTCGAGTCGAAAGGCCAAAGACGAAGGCGAGTGAAGGCGAGTGACAGTCGAGTCACTGATGAGTCTAGACGAGTCGAGTCGAAGGTGAAAGCCAACCGAAGCAGACGACAAGCTATCGGATGACCAACCTGATTCTAGAAGACGAAGGGACTGGCTGAGGGCACGACCAAGACCGTACAAACCAAGCAGTCACCCGACGAAAAACAAAAGACACGAATTGCACATGCAGAGCGTGCAGCTACCAGCTTGGCTGAGCACACCTAGCACATGTCAACAAAGTCCCTTTTTAACTCAACACCTACATAAAACAGGTTGTCTAAGACAACCTGTTAACGACGAGCGTAGATAGGACGTTGATACAACCTCTTAGATGAACAAAAAGTAGCAGGTGAGCAAAAGGAGCGAAAAAAACGCTAAAAATACCCAGTGGCAGAGCGAAAACATACACGTCTGTCTCGCTATGCAACTGAGAGGAGAGTGAAGATTTCCGGTGGTGACGTCACGAGACCATGCCGACTTACCGCCCTTGTGAGAGGGATTTTACGCATCCCCTACTCCTATGTTTTAAGTTTCGTCCTTGTTAACGTTGAAATAGCATACCTGGAGAGGAGTTAGGCATAGTAGGTCTAGTAAACAGATAGGTATTTAAATAATAATGTATTTTATAGTATAAAATGTTTTCTACTCAGTTCAAAGTTTCTGGCTCACCTCAGGATGTCTCGTATGTTTTCAATATTGAAAAACCTCTCTAGAGTCACTTGCAGATATTATTAGGTGACGTCATCGTGGTGGAACAGCGTATTTGCATGAAAGGAATACTGGTGTCACAAATGTTGTCGTAGTTGTGAATGCACCATTTTTAACCGCCAGCTCTATCAAAACACCATCCAAGTCCAACATGACGTTTTGTTCGCCTCTACGTCGGCAATCAGCCATCCACTTTAACATTCTTTCAACCAATATAATGATCCCTGCCCAATTTTCTTCTTTGCTGAACTTGCAATAAGCAAACCAACCATCTATGTTGCGTGATCAAGGTGAGTTGTTGCAAAGGATTACTTGCTGATGACGTCATAGTAAGGAACCCAAGTTACCTGGTTGCAGCAGACAAAGATAACTGGCCGTGTTCACCCGCGACCTTCCACTGTGTGATATCTCTGTTATGACGTAAGATGTAATAAACGAGGTAAAATGGAATAACTGCGGTAAGATGCAATACGGTAGATTGTAATAAAAATTCGGTAAAGTGTAATAACCCTTCCTCAATCTTTGATAACTTTGACTGTCAATTTTAGAATATATCCTGTAAAAGAATGAATCTCAGATAGACCAACTTCTGAACAATACGATTTTAGTAATAATAGAATGCTTCTCTTTCATTGCTAATACATGTTCCTCATTTACGAAATGAAAGGGTTATATCATCAACAGATAAATGGTGTTATAATTATGGAAATGCATATATTTATACGCGAAACGGTCCTCATGTTGATAAAAATTGGAAAGAGATTTTCCGAAATGACATGTGATTGTCTAAACTTAATGACATGAAGTCATATATGTTAATAATACTGTGCTACAATCAAATCGTTCAATACATTACCTTGTTTATTTAGATCACATCATGCTTTATTTTCTTTACTATTTTTTTAAAAACAATATATACAATACCTCGCTGTATATGTCTTTCTCTAGACTAAAATATAGATTTGGATTTTCTTAATTACTCGTTACTCATTAATCATTACGTTAATCATTACTCATCCATATGATTATATATATTTTCAACGTGTATTTAGTCAATCGTGACTTGCTGAATAAGGATTTATACTCTCTCTCTCTTATTGGAATAATATTTAAATTAATATTGTTTAACATGATTTATAAATGTAAAAACTCAAATCCTTACATTGATATTAGAGAGATACAGAGTAATCCAATAGTTTAATGTTGGATAAGCAGTTGAGGTAACATAACAATGTTGATAAGAAGTATGCAAATTGCATTTTCTTTGGTTATCGTGGTTTGGAACAGAACATTATTTTGGATTACAATTTCTGTAATATTTCAATTTTTATTTATTTTATGGACAAGAGAATCGATCCCGTACCCTCAACGTCAGACACAACATACACTGGCTGTCTCAAAAGCTTAAGCTTGTGCATATAGGCACAGAGATCTCGACAAACTTGAGACAAAAATGGTAGGGTAAAGTATTTTATATTTTTGAAATCACATTCTGTATTAGTATCCATTTTGGGGGTTTGTCTTAGGATGAGTTCCTTACAAAATTAAAATCAACATCCTTAGACTTGGGAATCAATCATAATCATTGAGTGTCCCTAAAGAATTATTACAAGAATATTAACCCAAATATAACAATGCTACGTTTGTTTACGTTTTAAGAAGCTTAAATTTCTTATGGTTTGGAATTTTTAAATTTTAATTTAAGGTGTTCAAAAACCTTTGAAATGTTCAATAAAAGAAAGGTTTAATATATGTTCTTTATGTTGTTGTCTTATTTTAACAAGAAAACAATAGTTCGTACACATGTGGTTTTCTTCGATAACATTCTTGCTAGTTTAATAGTTTTAATTCTGATACAAAATTAGGTCAAGAACATTATACAAAACAACAATCTTTATTTTTCATTTAAGAATAAGGTCAGTATATATTTCTATAGGTAATGGTTTCATACTGATTTGTCAAACATGGTAACACATGGATTACCTTCAACTCTGACCTGTATATAATGATTAAAACATTGCTGTTTTGATCAGCTTTCTGATTTCTTATAAAAAATATTGTCCAATAAACATTTTCATTGACATGCCTGTGTGATTTTATTACGGTTAAAAAGTATATATGAAACAAAGTGATGGATCGATCGGTAGTTCCAGAGTTGAAAAGTCTTTTGGCTGAATATCAACTTCTTCATTTTACAGTTGCAGCATACTCAAGGAAAAATCTGAGGTTAAACATCAAACATATATATTCGTAATAATTAAGTTTATAATGCATAAAATTTAAATCTATGCTGCTACAAGACTCAACGTCAGTTCATCAGTACATTTTCAATGTAAGAACTTTAAAAAAGTGCCCTGGAAATAAACCATGATTAAACAGTGACACAAAACACTCGGAAAACCCTCTCTCGTTCTTATTGCTCGCCTAACGTGGTTTATCACCAGGGCCCTGTCAGAAATTGATTGCTAAAAAAAGAAGTGAAATGCTTTACCTTATAGCATAAGACACTGTACTTATGCTGCAGTCGTGATAATATTATCGTTTATGAATCACTACAGAGGATGTTGGGCAAAAAACATCAATAATGCAGGAGACACGTTTCAAGATGAATACAAAAGCAGATAATCAAACATCAGCATATATGTAAGACAAATGAATACAGAGATAGTATAAGTGGAGAATATCCAAGATTAGTACATTTAGCGTGTGCTAATGAGTACATGACAGACGTGACGGACAAGTATAAGTAAGCTAAGTATTTCCAATATATATAAATGAAAAATAAGTATATATGAGGGGAATATGTGTACAACAAGTTTATGTACGTGAATGTATCATAGAGTAAAATTAAAATTATCTGATATTTGACTGTTCAATATACAGCACATGTTGTGGCCATTTTTTTAGTTTATGCTCTAAAAACTACTAAAGGGAAACTCAAGCATGCAAAACACAGTGTATTGTGTAAAAAAGTGTGCCCGTATGCAAGACTGCATTTGTAACATGGAAACACGTGCCAGTTAATCATGGACGTACCCGTTCATGCTGATCAAATGATGAATGTTTAAGGCTTCAAAGACTCTTACATGTACACTGAAACTAAGGCTGTAAGGCTTAGATCTGTAGTTTCACTCTACGGTTCGAATTTGCCTTTTCATAGGTGCTGTCAACATTGCTGGAATTAATAAACGATATGTCTTGTTGCATACCTTTTTAACAAATGATCTGTTTGTGGCCATTTATAACTCATTTTGTAGGGAAACCATTTAGCTTTCGTATCGTTGGCATCGACTGTACCAAAATATGATGCGAAATGTGACTTTGAATGAGCATGGTGTGGTTTCGTCGTTAAACCCTTTTCCTTTTATATAGTAATGGGTTAGGGTCTATATAAATTTAGGTATATGTCTTTCAAACACTTTTTCTAAGCGATACACGCCCCTGTGGCCATGATAGTATTCATGGGGTTTTTTATATTTTGAAGCTGATGTTGACGTAGTTTGTTATATGCATATTAAACTTATCATTCATTCGAATCCATATTATATTTATGATACAAAAGTATCAAGCATTACCCCTAAAATCTTCCAACGATCTCTTCTCCGAAACCAGTTGACATAGCAAGCTGACATGTTCAGGATAACAACTTTGTAATGTGCAGACTAGAGTTGCTAGAGACTAATATTTGTAAATTCCATTGTCCTTCTCACAAAACTAAACGTGGTACATCACAAATCCTCTTGTATATTAAATGACAACTCGAATCGTAATGACAATGTAAACAGCTTCAAAATAGTTCAATTACATATATGTAGTACCATAAATAAGTAAAATAGTTTCATTTAATAATAAATTACGGGCAGGTCTACATAGTGACAGTCAAGCATCAGGTATTCGTTATAGTTATTGGTCTTGCAGGTGACGATATTGGGGCATATTGGGGATATTCGGAATTGTATGTGTACACTCTTTTTAGTTAAAATAGCTGTAATGTTATACGTCATAATGATGGACGTATAACATTACAGTTAGTTTAAACTAGATTGGGTGTGTGTATTGGCGAAGGATGGTGACTGGAGCTCATATACTACTCAAAGCTTGACATTGCCTATAACGGTCACACTCAGTTGGTATTGAATAATGAGAAACTAAGCTTTAGGAGTATTAGGTCTTTGAACGGCATTTAGAAGTGGCATACATAAGAACAAGAACATTTTCTGAATGACAACTTCTTTAATGTGAAAATACATGACGTTTCGGAGTATATGCTCACTCCTTCATCAGGTGGAATGTAAAGAACTAACACAATGTGATCATTCATATAGCAATTGTCCTTCAAGCAATGTTAAGCGTTGGGAGGAATAGTATAGCATGGAATGGGTTAATTGCATGGGGCTCGATCTGCATACGTGGTTGGTAATTTAATGCCATTTAAGGCATTATGACATCATTTTAAACAATGTATAACTTGGGATGTTTTAGATTTTAGATAATAAATCATCCGAATGCTGATGAGCTACACTAACTGCTCCACATTGATCGGTGTATTTTCAAATGGATACTCCATAGTGAGTGAGTGAGTGAGTTGGTGTTTAACGCCGCTTTCAAGAGTATTTCACTTATATCACGGCTGCTAGTATTATGGCAGGGAGAAAGCCCGCAACGCCATGTGGCTATGCATTGCGGTGAAACCTGCGAGCAGCGGCTGGAACTAGCGAACCATGGGTGGTACTGGATACTCCATAGAACATATTGATTACAGTATGGGCGCAGTACTAAATTGGTACATAACGAAATAAAAGCAATTAGGTCGTAAGTGGTACAGACTTCCCATACATTCTGAAACACCGAATTTACAAAAAGAAACACAACTTTCAGTCCAGTCCATACATTCGTAAAACTTCTTTTCGTTTCGTATTCGACTATTTTATACCAAGTCTGTTGAGAATCTGTCAAGTTCTGTAATATCTATATCCAAATTAAAGATGGAGATATATGTAATCCCTAAAATGTTTTAATATCGCCATACACAGACATATGAAACCATTTCTGAAGGGATTTCCTTCTTATTTATAACAATCCAGTTTCTCTCATTTAATAAGGAAACGCAGTATGTTATGACACTTCACATGTTATCATTTGATAAAAAAAAAAGCTTCAGATAAAAGGTTAAATTATATATTTTCATAAAAGTAAGAGTTTAAGGAAATTGATACAAAATTACATAATCAGGATATCAAATGATATTACTATAACCACTTCAAAATCGTCAATTTAATCAGGGAAGAATTGTCTTGGCTAAAGTCACTTGAATCCCTAGTTTGAACTTTAACTAATACGAGGAAATGTAAAACCTGAGGTAAGTTTGCTTACATTAGTGTTGTTTCAGTAGCCAATATATACAATACTGTAACAGTTTGGGGTCAAATTCTTCAAAAGTTCGGATCAAGGCTATTGCGGGGTTCGAACAAACATCCAGACAACCTACTGTCTGAAAATCTCATCTGGTAGTTCTGGTACGTCCAATAAGCCGCTGATAGACTAAAGTGGCACAGCTGTCAAAACTGAATAATTTCTTACTTTGAAGTTTACACGGAATCCCGAACGTTGGTTGGTTGAGAGCGCGGTCAGGTGATCAGAATTTCGAGGTTCATAACCCATGAACTCTTGGAAAATCGTTCATACTCGTGTGAACGCTTTCAGGTCGTGTGAACGTTCGACGGTACTGTTAGCCTAGCGTTCTTTCCTGATATTCTAGAACTGAATTACTTTCACGATCGTTGGCTGAATACAAATTATGCAATCTAGATAAGCAAATACTCACAATCTAACCATTATGAACTAACGGGATTCGGATTTGAGCAGTCGTGGTAAGGAAATATCTCTTTTCCGACTGTTGTTTACATAATATTGACGAGGATACAACAACAAATGGCGGCCTCCATATGCCATGACGTCATTCAAAGGACGGATAACTCTGATCTCGTGTCCCTGGCATATTATATTTTATTACGCTTCACTCTGCATGATGAGTGTCACAGGTTTCATCAGACAGGTAATGACGAAAAATAACGCAAGAAATTATAAGAATTGAATGTCAGTTTGTGTGTTTGCACTGGAAAATGAACGATGTCAAAGCGGGATTCAAACCCTCACGTGAACTTGCTCGCAAGCTCGCCGTTCACGGAGGTTTGAATCCCGCTTTGACATCGTTCATTTTCCAGTGCAAACACACAAACTGACATTCAATTCTTAAATACATTGATATACAGTACAACACTGTTTTATTTGGAAGCACACTGGTTGTGTATTAAATAACTTGAACAAAATCATCGAAAAACATCATTAGTCATACACATATAATAGCTGCAGATAGAGGTTTACATGAGAGTGTGCTTTGGGATGGTCAATATCTTGCATTGATATAAACATTGTATTTTGCCAGCCTTGACGAATTGGATACATAGTGTTTGTTCATAATGCAGCAGGATAATTGCAATCCCAAACCAACGAGGATGAGAACTTCGTTATCATGCAATGTCATTCTTCATTTATTTTCCACAAAAATCACCTTGGCATATTGAGAAATGCAAATGAACAGCGTGCTATTCTCTCTGTAAATTTACACAAAAAAGTGCCGCCAAACTGATGCTTTCAGTTAAAATAATTGTTATTTTGGCATGATCTTAACTTTCAATTTTTCAATACGTTGCAAAATAAAAAGAAATTCAAATAGTTACCATTAGGACAGCGAATTCGAAATACCAACTGTAGATTTCGTATAATCGTGTGAGCGATTGTATCTCACTAAAGGACGAGAGTTGCTTCCCTTCAGCTCGGTTGCATATGGCGACTCACATATCACGTGGAGGGTAAAACTGAATATTAAACTAATAATTCTCAAATCCCCGTTCCAGGTACATCCGTTGTGTTGTTTCGGGTCACATATGCTAAACGTAATGACTTTTGCCAAAAATTGTCGTTTTGATGATAATCGACTCAGTATACAGGTGATATACAGGTAAAAGTATCGATTTCTGATTTCAAAACCGGACAATGCACCGCTTGTGGCACGCGTCAATCAGTCAAACGTAATTTTCGAAACTTATTTACAACAGGCAAAAATGTTAGTGTTGATAATGTTTAATAGGTAATAAATTACTACTGTGCATGCAAATGGGTCGTGCAGTTTCGGTTTCCACACATGCATAATGATGTTTCTTCGATTTTAATTGGAAACTACTAATCATGATATATTTGGCGATTTGGAATGAATATGCAAGCTGAGTGAATTTATATGTGCTGTAAACAGCACATATGGTTTTTTGGAACGTATTAAAGCGCAATAAGATTTTATGAAACACAATGGATGCACCTTTAAACCAGTCACATACATGTATGGAAGAGTGAAACTTGACTTTCGGTAAAGAGTATGTGACACAAACTGTTACGTACCTATTTGCAGCTCTGGAGATGAACTTGTGATGAACATAAATTTTGCCGCACTATGCATTGCACAATGTTTGTTTTGTCATTTCTCGAATTAATATTTATCAAATAAAGCATGTTTATTTACATGAAGATCTATCCGTTATTACACACGTTCTAAATGTTAACGCGGGGGTCAATTCATTCTTCAAAAGAAGTTCGGTCACTTGACCTCATACATTGTATGACCCCAGCAGAAATAGAAAATATCCCTGCCTTTATCCTACCGAGAACACCATCCATTGTGTGATAATTGTTGTTTTATTTCATTGTAGCAGAATCATGAATAAATGGTAGTCAATATAAATAGATCCAGATCGACTGTCCTAAATTTATATTATGGTAATAACCTAATATTTATTGATCTAAATTCATTTAGATTTGATGGTGGTGAGAACATAGAGTGATATGCATAAAGAAAGTATTTACTAAATATGTAGATAAAATAATACATTAATGCATACATACAATTAATTTCACTAAAACAATATACTAAACAATATAAGAAACAATCGATGAATACAACGACCTCTTTGTTTTAAACGTGGCGTTCATCAAGCATGATATAAGCATATCTATGATCCTGAGGTGTGTGGCATATAAAGTTCAAACAGTTTGTCTTCGTTTTGCCTTTTCTTCAAAATTCTCGTCCTTTGGTTTGAAACGCATCAATACACCATAGTCGGTTTTACTCTTGCGCATCCTCCTGAAATGAAATTTTAAAAAAGTCAATCTTTTATCCATGTTTCCATGTTACTTTGTAAACAGTTTCGAACCTTAACGAAGTATCATTCGTAACACTTTAAAAAAATTACAATGTTAAAAGAGATTTGTATTTAATTGACGTTACATTAACCTCTATTTTAATCCAAAGTGTCGGTCCAGTGTGCCCTCACTGTTAAACATTCTATGTGAGTGCTTGGACACTGCGCACATCAGGGAAAGATTTTACCAAGATTTGCCGAGCAACGTATTTTAGACTTTTTTTTAACAACGGTAAATATATTTGACAAATTGTAAATTTTCACCTTTTTTAATCAGCTTTTAACCAAATTGTGATAATTTGCTGGTGTTTTTACGACCTTTGTGTCGTTACTTTTTGCCTTTGCAATTTAAAAAAAAATAATCGAGGTTGTGATACTGCCGAAGCGGCGTTAAACTCGCCCCAAAGAGTCGGAATTCCTACCTATGTCAGTGTTATTATAAATGCTACTATATGCAGGATATATCATAATATAAATGTATGTTAACACACACCATGTACATGTAACAACCATTTTAAATACAATGCTGATGTGCCGTTCATTATCGATTGGAATGTAAACAAAGACAACTGTAACTACAAGAAAGAAGTAGATGTTACAGATGTTACCGTACCAGATCACGATGCCAGACACGGCTACAGCTGCAGCTGCTGCCAGCAGTAAGACAACCAGTACAACTAGACCAGTGCTCAGTCCATCAGTCTGGTCGACAGACGATGCAGGGGTTGCTTGCTCTGTTGAGACAAATATCAAATAAGACACATAGAGTTACGAGATTTTACTTGACAAAAACAATTATCAATAATGAGCATTAAAGGGGCTGTAGCACATAAATGTCCCATATATAATGATAGTTTATGTCATTTAAATTAACTTTAGAGGGTATTACACAAACCACTTATCCGCAGTGGTAATATCGGTGTTGTGTATAAAGCAAAAATTGCACGGCGGCAATTTTAATGTGAACACAATTTATTATTTCGAATTACAAAAAACGATTCACATGGCTTTACCGAACCATGTACACTCATTTTTAACTTGATTTTCCGAAGAGAGAAGGGTGTTTTACAAATGGTGAAATTATTTTTCAAATACATTTAACTAACTAATTTGAGTGAAAAAACGTGCTACTGCCCCTTTAAAGTGCTACATCCAACGTATAATATGAATACGTTCTATAAATGTTAATGTTGTTTCATTGTTTTGCATAAATAATTGAATTAATTATAGCGATATTTGGATACAAAATATAATGACAAATATATAAAGAAGCCATCTTGGTAATAAACTTTTTAACTTTAACTTTAAAGTCTACGATGCATCAGCCAACAACATTGTTTTCAAAGTAATGCAGTGTCTAGTATTCTAAAGTCTTCATCTTGTTTAACACAACCCGACTAGTCTCATCAACCTATTAGCATTAATAATGCCGTCTTACTACTTGCCATCACGAAAATATTCATTCATAATAACTATTAGAAATACATAAAACCCAATGGACCTAATGATGAAATGTTATAGAAGCTTCTTTTATGCTACGGTGGAGTTTCACTATGACTGAAAATGAAATGAAATGCAGCATGGCTAAGCCAGTGATGCAGGCTGGCGCGACTTATGACTTGCGGAGAAGTTGAGCTATAACCTGCAAATAAAGCTATTATCCTTTATCGATATGTAATTTATATAAGCAAGACATAAGCCTACCTGTCACTAAGTCGGTGATATTTGTCACAGAAATCGTTGTATATGTTGTTATGACTTCTGGTTGGCTCTCATCTTGGGAGAAACGTTAAATAGTTACATACAACATATTGGTTTAGTTTCGTCAATACACATTAGGCAAAACATAACCGTCCAAATCTAAAGTAATAAACATTGTATAATATTGTTATTTTCATTGTATCTCTTAAAATAAATTTGCTAAATTTGAAAAAGATATTAGATACTTATTTGATATGAAATGTAAACATGAAAGGGGATATCATGAGTATCAATGGTATAACTTATTCGCCACATAAATAGTTAAATGTTGGTATTTCCCGAATGAGAAGATGCTCTTTCCACAGAGCTTAATCAAGTCATTTCCACTGTTACAAGTAAGTCATACTTATCGTTTGTTGTAAAATCCCCTAATAATAAGTAAAACGATTACCATCCTAATTTTCTTCTGATCAACAATCATTCTGTCTGGTAAGAAATATGTGCACAAAGTTTTATCAATGTGGTTTTAAAGGAAAATACTGGAGGTCAGTGTAAAACAACGTCACTGATTGCACAACTAACTTTGATTGCAACTCATCATGATTCTCTATTTCTAGCCAAAACATTCCTCCACTTTGAGCATAGCTTACTCTTTTTGGGGAGAGAATGTAGCGAGAGTAAAGATATACCGAACTGCACAAGTGGCGTAAAGATAACACAAGGTCAAGAATATAAGGTTATGTTTATCAACCAAGTCATTGTAATTGTCACTGCATTTGACATAAAAAAAAACTGATGTCATAAAAGAAAAAGGACCTGTTGACATTGTTCATGACGTCATACCACCATGGCAAAGTGATATTTTCCCCAGGTTATCATATGGAAAATATGAACCCCGATATGTTCGTATGAGGTTATAACATGCATTTGCGTGACAAGGGTGTTTGAACCTGTGATCGTCTTTACAGACAAAAAGTTGTATGTGTATAAAATTCTCTTCTCATGCAGATACGAGCACCTTACCCTCTTTACATGGGCTTGTCATTGACAGGTATCTTATGGTCATGCAATACTTTACTCTGTTAAACAGATAATATGAACTCACTGACGACTCTCAGACATGCTGTTTTGCTGATGTAGTCGACATCATTCCGGACAACACACCTCACGCAGTCTCTGTCTCCCATAGCAACATCACGGATTTTCAGCTGTGTCCTGTTCTCACCAATAGTCACACGCGTTGCTGTAAAATGTAGCTTTACTATAATCCACTGGGTAACATCAGCAGGCGTTGATCATGTTTAATGATTTCCTATTTTGTTTTATGGCTGACGTGAAATTTCAAAGTAAGCGAGTATTCAATACGTAACTTACATTTCTACATCTTCTAAACTGAACTAAACTGCAAGTATTTAAATTAGTGTGCTTATTTCGTTAAACAAATTAATGAATCAGTGTTTATGAGGACATAATAAAATGCCTGTTTTTTCCCTGCAATAAATAGTAAATGTTACTGACTTAATTACTGCACCTCACCAAACATCACCTTCATTACTTCTCCTCACAAAACATCATCTTTATTACTAGTCCTCACCAAAAATCACCCCAATTACTGCACCTCACAAAACATCACCTTAACTACTGCTTCTCACAAAACATCATTTTGTTATTGTACCACGCCAAACATCACCTTAATTACTACCCCTCACCAAACATCACCATAATTACTACTCCTCATAAAAAAATCATCGTACTAACAACACCTCAATAACTACACCTCACAAAAAATCACCTTAATTATTGCACCACGCCAAACATCACCTTAATTACTACTCCTCACCAAACATCACCATAATTACTACTCCTCATAAAAAAAATCACCGTACTAACAACACCTCAATTACTACACCTCACAAAACATCACCTTAACTACTGCTTCTCACAAAACATCACCTTAATTATTGCACCACGCCAAACATCACCTTAATTACTACTCCTCACCAAAACCCACACTACCAACAACACCTCAATTACTACACCTCACAAAAGCTTAATTGCACACAAGCAAATCAACTCACAGTTGAGGGGACTCGTATCCAAGATGTCCCAGGTGATGACTACAGGCGAGGGACTGTACGAGGTTGCTCTACAGGTGAACTGCACGTCCCCTCCCTGCACGACCACCTGGTCACGGGGAGCTTCCACCCACAGGGGACCAGCTGTCAGACAGGTGGAGGGAGAAGGTGAGATCAGAGTTAGGAGGCCACAAGTCTCCCCTTCATTGGGTGAATAAATGCAAAACTGACTCGACCATTCTCTTCCAACAGAGTAATCTTCGTGGGAAGGGAATGTGTATGTATAAAATGTACTTAATCGTAGTCCTGATATTAAAAAAGGATAAATAAAATTCAGGTCAGTTATGCTCTCTATGTAAAGTGTTTTATAATATCCAAATTTCACTTCCCTCTCATGATGGACTTTGCACTAAGCATCTTTCCTACAGTGTATTCTATAATTTATTAAGATGGACCTACAGGTAAGTGTGACGTTGATCGTCGCGGACACCTCCCCCACCACATTCCTCCCAACACACGTGTACATCCCCCCTTTGGACGCGGTCACTCTTTGGATGACCAGTGTCCGTCCTTGGCCTGATACTTCAGAATGGCTCCAGGTGACAGCAGGTATAGGACTGCAAACAGCAGAGTACGAGTGTATGCATTGAAAACAATAAATAAATATGAGGATCGCAATTTATGTATATCTTATTAACCTCATATCAGAAGTAAAGACAAAGTAAACAAGAACGTTACACATACTTTTGTAAATATAAACCTTAAACAAAAACATGTTTAATTTTTTTGTCAACACTAGGCAATGGTTCTCTGCCAATCCTGAACATTAGCGATGACCCTTGCATCACTCAGGTCGTCCTTTATCCCATTACCCACACACCTGCCACTGAAGACACACTCGAGAGTGAGGTCCTGGTCTACCACTGCTGTTGTATCCGCCGTCTTGTACACGAGTTTGGGTTCACTCTGCCTATCTGAAGCAATGGGTACACGGTATCAACACTTTAATATATATAAGCTTTTGTCAACTTGAATATATATGTCACCATAGACCTAAGAACCCCTTTCAGTTATCTATCGATGGTATTCCTCTTACAATATTTGATATTTTTCCCACGACTGCAACGTTAATGTTGGGTAAAGTGAAATACATGTAAATGTATGACAAATAAAAAGTAATTCTCAGTATTCTTTCTGTGCGTTACACTACCCGAGTGGCAAAAGCAACCATACCAAATGTTCAACAACGTCAAACACAAAATATTTCTGCGGGATTAAGTCGGTTTTGACTGTCTGTGTTAAACTTATTTTAGTCCATCAAGGATCGGATCACAAAACAAGTTTGACTGTCTGCGATGAGGGTATATTTCGAACCTTGTAAAATTTCATTCATGAGAGAGTATGATACTTAATGTTATATATCTTTTCAAACACACATTGGGTGCTTAAATTTATATTTAAAAGATGTTTACAATGTTTGGTATTTAAGGTAAAATTTCATGAATTATGGACATGTTGTTAGTATAAGGTGTTTTCGGCATAAATTACCTTCTTGGACTTAAATTTGTTGACGCATGATTACTGTTGGACGTTATAAAAGAAGGCAAAACAACCTTTTTTACTCCTATCTCGTCTAGTTATTAAGGAGATTTGAAAACGAAGTTTTCTTAAAACGTGTGTTTCTTAGAAGTGTGAACATATAAAGTACTGAAATTTTGTTTTTTTTGGCTTCCGTAGGTGTAACTATTTCAGTTATACGTATCGCTTGTGGATTGAAATATCTTGCATTCTGTATGGTATCGTTTCGTTCAGTTGGGTGTACTTAAACTACACCACGACACCTTGTGAATGTTGCAAGTCACTTACTGAAGCCCTTCCTGACTGTGACAGACACTTCACTACCGAGCTTGATAACTTCAAGAACAGTGTTGTAGATGGTACACGTGTAGAGGCCCGAGTCATCAATATCGGTGTACGCCAGGTGAAGGGTACCTGTACAGGTGGGACACTGAGAACATTAATTAGGTAAGAACTGCTAGATGTATCCTGCCACTCAAAACATTAAATAAATAAATACTTCAAGGTGAGGTGAGGTGAGGTGAGTTGGTGTTTAACGCCGCTTTCAAGAGTATTTCACTTATATCGCGGCTGCTAGTATTATGGCAGGGAGAAAGCCCGCAACGCCATGTGGCTATGCATTGCGGTGAAACCTGCGAGCAGCGGCTTGAACTAGCAAACCATGGGTGGTACTACTCTGAAATTCAGTGTAGCATTGCACCCAAACCTTACTGCGTGTAGAACAGTTCTCTACTGCAGACAAAGTTGCCGTGCCCCTGGCGGGACTTGAACCCCGGACCTCTTGATCCGAAGCCGAACGCGCTAATCACTGCGCTATCCCGCCCCCAAATACTTCAAGATATACCCTTCCCAGTATGCATTTTTCAGTTCCACAGTCCATCTAATGTGTCAAGGACAATGCACATTTTGAGTGCATGTTTGAGTGCATGTTTGAATATTTTCATTTAATAGACTCTGCATCGTCCTGCGATAAGTATACATAATGTACATTATATATATATATATATACAATTAGATATAAACCTTTCAAAATTTCAAAATCTGAAAACTTCAAAACAATGCATAACTTTATTTTTGGAAAAGAGCCATACCTTTCAGATCGACATAGATTCGCTGAGAAGGTTGTATCTCTTTCTTATCTTTCGTCCAACTGATCTTCCCAGGAGGCTTGTACAACGGGGTATCCCTGCATTCCAGATCCAGAGATTCCCCGGCTCTCCTGGATTCAGAGATCCGACCCGCATTCCAGTGGGAGCCTGTACCTGGAGACACGTGGTATTTAATTAGTATCGAGACTCGCATATGCTGCCAATCTGTCCAAGTCAAATAGGAGTGTAAAATGACGTCATGCATGTACATGGTACATCACATCCCAAAATTGTCTTGACAAATTCTTTAAATGAAAATACACGAGTTTTAATAGTATATACGTACTCCTTTCTCGTGGGATAAATTCGTATAACAAAGAAAACAAATGTTTGAGGAACTCAGTCAGGGAGATTAAAATGTATGATAACGATATACAATGAGGATTTGCAATACAAACATCTCCCTGTTCTTATGGATCATGCTATTTCTAATTACCCTCCAAATACTTGATCCCAGCTGTTGCATTATGCACATCAAGCATGAAGTTTGACAACACAAATATTCTAACGGGAAAAAATACATATCATGAAGTTAAAAAGCTTAAATGTCATGCCAATATAATATGATGATATACGTCTGATGAGTTCACAAAGCATCAATCACATTATGTACAGTCTACAGCCTAAGATGTAAAATAAGACCATTCCTGCACCTACTTGCTAGCACCAGTGTCACGATGGGGGAGAGATCCACTCCCTCCTCATTCTCTGCCCTGCAAGTGTACTCCCCCTCCTCACGTGCAGAGAAAGAGGCGATACTCATTGTTCCGTGGAGAGGGTCAACAAACAGGTTGTCATTGTCTGAGAGTTTCTCGTCATTTTTGTACCATGTAAATCTATCAACAGGGGAAAACTTAGTTTACATATATATATATCATCGAGTTTATAGAGTTTATACTTTTAAATAACATAGCTGTGGATGTGTACAGTTTTATTTATATATTAAAACTTTGAAAGATATTTCAAATTATTCCTTGAGCCATCAATATGTTATCTCCTCGAATTATTTTGGTGTGATTGTTTGGCAAGTAAAAATATCCGCCTGGTACATTAAAAGGTAATTACCTTGGTACCGGAAGTACCGCTGATTTGCATTCGAGGGAAACAACTTCGTTCTCAACTTTATAGGAAGTCAGTCTTGTAGGGGAAGTAATTCGAGGTCTGTCGGTGCCTTTGAACAGGACGTTAAAACACATCTTTAGGAACCGAATGAGTTTGATAGACAAAGGATAAACTCAGGGGCAAACGCAATGGTGAAGCTGTTCAACAGAGTAAAACTAAATACTTGTGCTAGATAAACTCGATGTTAACTTTTTTTTAGAAACATATGTTTTGTAAAGAAGTATATACGAATAATCTTAATATTACTGCATATTCATAACTTGCACATATCCACGCCCGAAACCATACTCACAAAATATATTATCCTGTTGAATGGAAAATACCATTTAATTTCATTCTCGACTCCTTGAGGAGTATAACAGTGTAGCTACAATTAATGCTTACATTCCAAATGTCGTGACTTCGAAACCATTGATCAGGTACCAGAGGCATTTTTCAATACACTTGCCTGAGATGACGCCACAAATAGTTTAACTTATGTCTCAGTATGGGATAGAAACTAACTCTCAGATTAAGATTATCAAGCCTTTAGTGAGTGAGTGAGTTGGGGTTTAACGCCGCTTTCAAGATTATTTCACTTATATCGCGGCTGATAGTATATTGGCAGGGAGAAAGCCCGCAACGCCATGTGGCTATGCCTTGCGGTGAAACCTGCGAGCAGTGGCTGGAACTAGTGAACCATGGAACCACGCTGAAATTCAGTGTAGCATTGCACCCGATTCAGTGTAGCATGGCACCCAAACCTTACTGCGTGTATGACAGTTATCTACTGCAGACAAAGTTGCCGTGCCCCTGGCGGGATTCGAACCCCGGACCTCTTGATCCGAAGCCAAACGCGCATCAAGCCTTTAGGTCAACAATACGGCGAGTAGGCGGGGTCAAATCAGCATTATACTGGGTCACGTGCATTCAAATAAATTAAATATTTTGTTACATTATTTAACGATTAAATGACATCCCATTCCTTGCATCGTGTGACAAAATGATGTAGCTCACGCATTATGATACAAATCGGAGTGAGTGAGTGAGTGAGTTGGTGTTTAACGCCGCTTTCAAGAGTATTTCACTTATATCGCGGCTGCTAGTATTATGGCAGGGAGAAAGCCCGCAACGCCATGTGGCTATGCATTGCGGTGAAACCTGCGAGCAGCGGCTTGAACTAGCAAACCATGGGTGGTACTACTCTGAAATTCAGTGTAGCATTGCACCCAAACCTGACTGCGTGTAGAACAGTTCTCTACTGCAGACAAAGTTGCCGTGCCCCTGGCGGGATTCGAACCCCGGACCTCTTGATCCGAAGCCAAACGCGCTAACCACTGCGCTATCCCGCCCCGATACAAATCGGAGACCTCATGCATATATGGGTTAAGTTATTAATAAAGCATGTTGTCCACATTAAGTTCCTCCGTTGATGTATCGTTCCTATCAAAACGCATATACAACATCTATTTCCCTATTCTACGTGTATCTCGCATAATTAAGAAGATTTTAAAAAGTATTATCAAAAGCTAATATGTAAACAATAATGAATAAAAAATTAATTTCAAATTGTTGCTAAATTTCAGCCATATTCATTACACACGGATTCACATATATTTAATTACATTTTATGGTATATCCAATTTTTTGTCCCTGAGTGTATTTAGCTATGGCATGAAATTTATATTTGTAAAATGTAGTAAATCAGCTTCTCATGATATCATACATATATACATTACCATCAATAGCTTAGTAATGTAGCCTGGTTCAATCGCATGCGTTTTAAAAAGATTTAATAAAGGATACATATGTCATTTCATTTCGAAAAAATAAAACAGTTTTCCAACAACCAATGTTTACGAGACACTGAACATTTATACGACGTACCTCCAATGTTTGTTCCGAGGTAAAAGAGGTAGACAAAGAGATGCACCTTGCAGTACACCATACTGGAATATGTGTTTTATCGGACACGCAACTTGTCGAAATGTGGGTAATGATACGCGGAAGAGAAACCAGCTATGTTTCCTGTAAAAGTTTGTTTCAACTATGCCCTTCCTTGGGAACACATTTATCAACAAAAACAACGAGGAAAATGTCAGTTAGCTCTTATGGTTATGGTTTTAAGAATATATATCAAATGGCAAATGTTCATATTCGTTTCTTATCGGAAAGTCTTAAATACGGCGCTTCACCTCCTTGCCTGACCTGAGTTTGGGTAAACACATTACCACCCAAAACTGTGTTCCACAGGAGATATCGCTTGTGGGAGTTCTGCTCCGTAGGCCTATATCTGGACAAAGTTCAAATCCAACGAGTTTCTTTGGAAAAGGAAAAAGAACATTTCAGAAATCTAAAAATATCAAAAGGCACCATTTCAGTTGGTGGATAATACAAATGGAAAGTTTCAGGAGATATAATTTGCAGCTTTGGAGTTCTGCTCCGGAAACGAAATGATTACGGGTGGACGGATGGACGGACGGACAGGGCGACGACTATATCCCACTGTATTACATACCGGCATTGCATATCTTGACATGACATTAAAGTGAGTGAGTGAGTTGGGTTTTAACGCCGTTTTCAAGATTATTTCACTTATATCGCGGCTGATAGTATATTGGCAGGGAGAAAGCCCGCAACGCCATGTGGCTATGCCTTGCGGTGAAACCTGCGAGCAGTGGCTGGAACTAGTGAACCATGGAACCACGCTGAAATTCAGTGTAGCATTGCACCCGATTCAGTGTAGCATGGCACCCAAACCTTACTGCATGTATGACAGTTCTCTACTGCAGACAAAGTTGCCATGCCCCTGGCGGGATTCGAACCCCGGACCTCTTGATCCGAAGCCAAACGCGCATCAAGCCTTTAGGTCAACAATACGGCGAGTAGGCGGGGTCAAATCAGCATTATACTGGGTCACGTGCATTCAAATAAATTAAATATTTTGTTACATTATTTAACGATTAAATGACATCCCATTCCTTGCATCGTGTGACAAAATGATGTAGCTCACGCATTATGATAAAAATCGGAGTGAGTGAGTGAGTGAGTTGGTGTTTAACGCCGCTTTCAAGAGTATTTCACTTATATCGCGGCTGCTAGTATTATGGCAGGGAGAAAGCCCGCAACGCCATGTGGCTATGCATTGCGGTGAAACCTGCGAGCAACGGCTGGAACTAGCGAACCATGGGTGGTACTGCACTGAAATTCAGTGTAGCATTGCACCCAAACCTGACTGCGTGTAGAACAGTTCTCTACTGCAGACAAAGTTGCCGTGCCCCTGGCGGGATTCGAACCCCCGACCTCTTGATCCGAAGCCAAATGCGCTAACCACTGCGCTATCCCGCCCCGATAAAAATCGGAGACCTCATGCATATATGGGTTAAGTTATTAATAAAGCATGTTGTCCACATTAAGTTCCTCCGTTGATGTATCGTTCCTATCAAAACGCATATACAACATCTATTTCCCTATTCTACGTGTATCTCGCATAATTAAGAAGATTTTAAAAAGTATTATCAAAAGCTAATATGTAAACAATAATGAATAAAAAATTAATTTCAAATTGTTGCTAAATTTCAGCCATATTCATTACACATGGATTCACATATATTTAATTACATTTTATGGTATATCCAATTTTTTGTCCCTGAGTGTATTTAGCTATGGCATGAAATTTATATTTGTAAAATGTAGTAAATCAGCTTCTCATGATATCATACATATATACATTACCATCAATAGCTTAGTAATGTAGCCTGGTTCAATCGCATGCGTTTTAAAAAGATTTAATAAAGGATACATATGTCATTTCATTTACAAAAAATAAAACAGTTTTCCAACAACCAATGTTTACGAGACACTGAACATTTATACGACGTACCTCCAATGTTTGTTCCGAGGTAAAAGAGGTAGACAAAGAGATGCACCTTGCAGTACTCCATACTGGAATATGTGTTTTATCGGACACGCAACTTGTCGAAATGTGGGTAATGATACGCGGAAGAGAAACCAGCTATGTTTCCTGTAAAAGTTTGTTTCAACTATGCCCATCCTTGGGAACACATTTATCAACAAAAACAACGAGGAAAATGTCAGTTAGCTCTTATGGTTATGGTTTTAAGAATATATATCAAATGGCAAATGTTCATATTCGTTTCTTATCGGAAAGTCTTAAATACGGCGCTTCACCTCCTTGCCTGACCTGAGTTTGGGTAAACACATTACCACCCAAAACTGTGTTCCACAGGAGATATCGCTTGTGGGAGTTCTGCTCCGTAGGCCTATATCTGGACAAAGTTCAAATCCAACGAGTTTCTTTGGAAAAGGAAAAAGAACATTTCAGAAATCTAAAAATATCAAAAGGCACCATTTCAGTTGGTGGATAATACAAATGGAAAGTTTCAGGAGATATAATTTGCAGCTTTGGAGTTCTGCTCCGGAAACGAAATGATTACGGGTGGACGGATGGACGGACGGACAGGGCGACGACTATATCCCACTGTATTACATACCGGTGGGATAAAAAGATGTGTCTTAGTTTGCATATCTTGACATGACATTAAAGTGAGTGAGTGAGTTGGGTTTTAACGCCGTTTTCAAGAGTATTTCACTTATATCGCGGCTGCTAGTATTATGGCAGGGAGTAAGTCCGCAACGCCATTTGGTTATGCATTGCGGTGAAACTTGCGAGCAGTGGCTGGAACTAGTGAACCATGGAACCACGCTGAAATTCAGTGTAGCATTGCACCCGATTCAGTGTAGCATGGCACCCAAACCTTACTGCGTGTAGGACAGTTCTCTACTGCAGACAAAGTTGCCGTGCCCCTGGCGGGATTCGAACCCGGAACCTATTGATCCGAAGCCGAACGCGCTAACCACTGCGCTATCCCGCCCCGACATTGACATTTAATTAATTTTGGTTATTAGACCATTAGAAAGTTATTAGTTTAATGATGGCATTGTGTTGATTTGTATTTACTCTTCGGGATCAATGTTTACTACATTTGCAATAAAATTTCGCATGAAAGAATACGGAAGCTATATTTTTACCACAATGAAACATTTCTCTGATATAAACTAACACATGACTATCATAAAGAAGACAACACATGCTATGACTGCTATAAACATTTAATCAGTATTTAGAAACACTCAAACTAACCTCGGTTCCCTATTTTCACGCCACTGCCACTTTTGTCTATCAGAACCATCACATGACTGATGCACAAGGACACTCGAGTCACCGTCCACACCAACACAGAGTCCAGTTTCGATACCTCTAATAAACTGGCCATCAAATGACCAGGCCTGCATTCCCCTCTGACCATGACACTTAAACAACCTCACTTCAACACCTTGGAAACTGTCAAAACAAATGGAAGATTTACGCACTTCATACAAATCTGTCAAGTCCCATAGTTGATTGCCTCCTAAACCATGACAGTCAAAAATGGACGCTCTCTTATATTCCGACCCCGTATCTATACACTTGGTGGGAAATAGAACACTTCTGATCTCTCCTGTGTATATCCCATCTCCGATGACGAATATCTCGGGGTATACGTTATCAAGGTACCATTTGAAGTTATTGCATTTCAAACTATCTCGTATCTTCTTGCGTTCAGACAGGTCTCCAAAATCAACATTTTCTCCGATCCAGTTATTGACGAACACCTTGTATTCATCTAACCAGACGTTAGCAACACGGCCAATGTTTCGAGGATAGAAGATGGAAAAGTTGAGGTTACCGTTATGATAGTTTGCATGGGACCGATAAACATGACCTACATGAGAACAGGGAATGATCTCCATACTTCCCCCACAGGTCCAGACCTTAACAGAGAGCTCTGAGTTTTCTCCACCCCAAATCAATAGTTCTGGATCATATTTGCCCAACTTCTCAAACCAGTCTCGATTCACCGTGAAGAGCCCGCCCGCCATTGCCGGTGATCGGATTGGGTCATTTTGAGATTTCCGACGTTTCCTTTCACGCTCTGGTATGTATATCCAATCAAAACCCAGAATTGGAAGCGTCAAAGCTGCTACATGTGAAGGTACAGTGCTCCATATTTTGAAATTGTCCATGTCAATAACTTCTATCACTGGCATTGCCACAGTCTTTGGATCATTAGCAACTCTGTCGAGCAACGGTTCCAGCCAGCGTTCAAAACACTCACAGTGACTATCCAGGAAGGTCACCGTGGCTGCAGTGGCTGCATCGAAACCCATGATCCGCGCTTTCATCAGGCCTATCCTTTCCCGGGAACGTAGCAGCTTCACTTTAGGGTATCTAGATATATACCTCTCAAGCGGTTTGCCAAGATGGTGTTTATTTGAAGCATCGTCCACAAGAATGACTTCCCTCAATAGCGATTCAGGAGAGTTATCTAAAACGCTGTGCACAGTACGAAGCAGTGTCGTCCAGGTTTCGTTCATGAAAATGATGACGACGCTGGTTTGTGGGAGTTGTTACACATTGTACTGCATACTTTCACATTCTTGTATCTGGATCCTCGGAGTACGTCTGTGGAGCGAGATGAGGTTACTAACATAGTTGTGGTATCCATTCTCCTTCTTACTTTCGTCATACTTGACACGTTCCTCTTCAGGCAGACGTGTCCTGTCTATATGAACTGGAGCCCCAAACTCACCAGGATATGTGAGATTGAAAAGTCGTTTGACTAAAGTAACATTAGGCATATCTGGAATGAACACACGAAATGAATTGGATTCTTCTCTCTTCAAATATACTAAACTCTCTTCGGGAAGGTTTGCAGAAATTAGTACATAGATTAGAGTAATGGTTACTAAAGGAATACATATATTACGCCTGCAGTTTAAGCGGGACTTCCTCACATATCTCAACACCATGGTGGACTTTGTGAGTTTAAAACACTACAGTCGTGATGAAGTCCAACAAACGTTTTGCATTTCACTTATATTCTGGGCATGACGAATTTACGCTCAAAGTGAAGGCACATTCACGTGAACTGTGTTCCTCGTAAATTCCTCAAAACTCAGTAAGTCGGGAGCTCATCGGTGTATTGTGAGGGATATTTGCATCGCTTAAATCTGCTAATGGACGGAAGGCTTTGCTCTCCCTTACTTGGTTAAACAAGTTCGCCAAAACGCAAAGTGAAATGGACACGATCTTGCTGCTGCACGTGCTGAGAAGCACGTGGCTTCATCACTTTGGATTTGAGCTTGGTCGAGGGCAGTCGCATATCGTGACGGCTCTCTCAATGGCATTCGTTATGTTACAAACATATGTAGCCAGTTTGTAACTTCCTTGGACATTTGGGCAATATATTGAATTAATTCATATAGGCCATTGTCGTAGAACACTTCGTAATTTGTCACTCATTGCATATATATTTAAATATTCACACATATAAACATTCCAAAACAATAGTTTTCTTTTCGTCTCTATTTTAGAAGATTGGTCAGACGCAATGTGTCGCAAGGTCATTTTCGGACCTTGGTGTTCCTATCAATCAATACTTGACTTAACACTGTGTACATTTTGGGGTATTAATTGTGAGATACATACCACAATACAAAATTTAATTGACTTAAAAGTGCTCTGTTGTTCTGTACCGTTTCTTAAACCAAGCTTCCACTGCGTTCCAGATTACATTCTGCGAAATCCTAAATTTTCACGAAACTTTAATAATCATAGAATGCATTCAGCTAGCGAGATCGTATCATTTCAAATACTCATGTCATACATTGGTTCTGCACACGCTAGAAGAATCATTTCATAACAACGCTTCTTATAGTCTATGAGAAGTGATATTGTATTATAAACATCTAGTAACGCCACTGTATTTTCTTCGGGGACATTTTTTAAAGCAACTTCCCTGAAAACTAATACAATCTTGCTTCCTCCGGCAATTATCTAAGTAATGACCCTCTTCCCCGGGGAATTAAGCTGAGGTGTCAAGTAAAAGTGACAGTTAATGTGTACAACGACTAACTTACTGGTTGAAAATTAACTCCAATCTTGAAAATAAACTCCAATGAAATTAGATACCAGTTTGTAAATGTTTTGCCTAAAGGCCATCTAGAACCCAAAACCTTCATAAAGCTGCACAAGAACGCCACTGCACTGAAGTCACACGTATGTCGGCTGTTACCAATTATAGGATCCAGGGTAGTTTGAGTGAGATAGCTATGTCATGGCACTTGTAAAGGAGAAAGAAAAAGGTATTTTTATTTATTGTTTGGTGCTTCAGACATTGAGAGATTGAATTGGGTGCATGAACAGGACTTCATGAATATTTTATTAAAGCACTTACATGGTAAAGCACTTCATTCTGAACCTTTCCCACCCAATTCCAACCGAGGATAATACTTGCCAGCTAGTTATGTTAGGAAGAAAATTCGATTCGATTCAGTTTTTACCTTTACCTTTTAGGTATATGGACAAAACTGTATTGGAACAGGGCAATATTTAAAATTCTTAGTCTCCATCCAACAAAGTTGATGTTCTCAAAAGTTTAGCTTCCTAGCATTAAACGTTCCTGGACAAAAGTTGAAAGAGGTTTTCAGTGTGGACACCTTGCCACGCCCACATGTGATCAAGAACAAATGAACAAATTTAATCTCTATGTAACAAAGGTGTTATCCTGAAAAGTTCAGCTTTTAGGTCAACTGGTTCCGGAGTAGTCGTTTAAAGGTTTTAAGTGAACTATCTGCCACGTCAATGTTTGAGAGGGATCAGGACCAAATGAACAACGTTGATCACCTAGTTGCAAAGTACCTACCCACGGCGCAGCGCTTTTGTAGGAGAAGATGAAAATGTCAAATGGGGACGGACGCCGAACAGACTACGGACGATTGTCGATGTCATATGCCCATCTAGTCTTTAATAAACCCTTGATTGGCTAAAAATATTGCAACTGTTCCTCCAGTCTGATTGAAATCGACCGTTTTCCGAGGAAGAAAATATGCAAAAAAAAGTGCATATATAGAGAATAATACACGAGGTCTCATTAGATACGAATTTTTTTAATATACAATCTACTGAAAGAACAGTACCAAGGTTTGAAGTTTGGATGAACAGCAACAACAGACGCATTATGACTGTAATCGTGGCATACACGGTAGAGAGAACAGTCGGACAGTGACGGTGTCGACTCGCGATCGGCATGTCAACATCGAAGGGCAAGGTCAACGCAGAGTGAAAATGTTTGACTTTGACTAATATCATTGCAAGTTCCATTGCAAGCTGTTCATTACGTTCTTGGTGATGGTTACATGGTGTTTGCATTTGACATTCGCCGCATTGGGAACCTTTTGACACCGACAATGAATGAATGTGAGATGTGTCCGGATTTTTATACAACCCTTGAACTGTAAGTAAATACGGTGCGTTTGCCGATAGTTACAGCTATTCGCGATATCGATTATGCATACTGGACAAATGTGCAACTTTCTAAAAGCATTGACAATCTATGTTGACGCATATATCTACCAAATAAAGTTGTGAAAATGAAAGGTTACGTGTTTTAATACAAAAGTAGTTCCGTTTCAACTTGACCCTAACGGAGAGGTCATTGGTTATCCAATCAGATCGTTGGAATGCGGGGTCACTTCGTTACGACACGGGTCAACGTGATACGACACACGTGTGACGTACGAGATTATTATGTCATTAGTTGTACGTTCACCACGTGTGTAATAAACCGGGATACGAACTCATATCGTTCGGATGTTTCCTCGTAAAACCGCCTGATAACAGCCTGTATACTTGCATGTTCTGACGCAATTCAGTTAACAATCACAAGGCTTCCAACAAAAGCTTTCTGTGAGAGAAGCTAAGGGCTGATAACTCCAAACAGCTATTCCTTTGTCTTTTCCGAATGCTTTCAAGACGGCGACCGTTTAAAAACTATGATGTGATTGGTCAGATGTTTGACTGGGGTACGTCTGCGCTAAATTGGTACTGAACAGCGCCTTTACGGGTGTTCTCAGACCTTGTGGCGAGGAATCTTTTAGTAGCTGTTATTAGCCAATTTGGGAATATAAGGGAAGAAGTCGCTACTCATCTGAACTCATCAGGGAATATAAGGACAGAATTCGCTACTCATCTGAACTCATTTCACCGAATATATGTTCATAAGAGTGAACCTGCCACTGCGACAAATGTATGCCACCTGTTGTGTGTTCCCTGTGACGAAATCAACTGTATGTGTCAGATGGCGTATAGACACTCCAGACCTGACCGCTCGTGGATAACATTGAAGTTGCTGGAACAGCTGTTGCGTGCATTAGGTAGCGCAAAGAATTTAAACAGACTGTAAATTGTAGTTTTTTTTGTATGGTGAATACGTGTACATTAGATTAGTTTATGTGGTTTAAAAGCCCAAAGAATACATTCAAATATTGAATGCGACATATTTATTGTAATATAATTGGAGTAAACAAGTGTCAATATTACCCAATATGATGGATAGTTATGAGTATATAGCGCTGTCTACAAAGGCATGTAATTATGATTTATGGCAGCTGTAAAAGCACACATAAGATATATCAGTGGCGGATCTAAGGGAGGGGGGGGGGGGGGGGAGGAGGAGGCTGGTCCGGACCTCCTGGACCCCCCCCCCCCCCCCCCCCCCTCCCCCCTCCCCCTTCAAAATCTTTTGCATTGGCTGGTATGGGAATTGGTATATTGTTACAGTGTTTGAGTGTTCTCATTTTGGTTCAAATAAATAATGAAGAGTAGCATTTTAAAAAAATCTTCTGCATCCAAATATACACAAAATCTTTCATGGAGTCTCATTCGCACACAATACATATATGGCAAGTATTATATTGTTTACATCATGTGTTTGTGCCATTTAATTTCGAAAATACCTTAATATCGAACAATTTAAATTGTTCATGCATTTAATTCGCTAAAATCCATTTTCTGTTTAGGGGTGTCAACCATTTTTACCATGAGTATACATGTAACAACGAAGTCTGTAGTATAGAAAGTAAGGCATGGCCAAAAGATACTGCCTTTTGACAGTTTGCAAATAACGCCCTAGTTAAATTTCCCTGGTTCTCTTGATTAAGGGTATTGTTTTCCTATAAATCTTCAGAGGACTTTTCTCCATATGTTGCTAAACAAACAAAATAGAAGTTTTGGAGGATTAAATGTGCCAGTTCTAGCAGAGTATATTTTGCAATCGAATTCGTTGATATGGTAAAACATCAATATCAAAGCGAAATATATATGGATTAACAATACACAACCCGTTGCCACATATTTATACACGTACGTACAATTGATATACATCGCACTGTATTTGTTGAAAGATCAGTAGTACTGTCTGGTTATAGCTGTATAAGCATTCAACCAAATGTGTCATTTTTATACGTATTTGCAGCCCTCAAGGTACTCCGCACACTGTCGTCTTGACTGGTCGCAGTGTGGAGCAGGAACTCGGACACAAATCCCAGGATGGTTAAGTGAAGCACCCAGAGAAGAATGGTGATGCCGAGAACGATCTGAATCCGCCTCGCCAGGAGTACCATCGGAGATCATCGATGTAGCAAATACCTAGATAATGAGCAATAGTATATTGATCATGTGGTAACAGGTGATGTGGAGCAGTAACAAACTGCATGAATAGATTATACATACAACGTCTGTGACATTTTCAAAAATTCTAAACGCTCATTCTCTATCACAATTAAAGTTGATTTATTTAGCTAAACCTGTCAATCAATTATCTCTTCATTTAAAACATGAAATCACTCAATTTCGTTAATTTTCTTCGCAAAAGATTATTGCAATTTTTGGCTCTGAGTTAACTGTGAACACTACATTGCGTTTCTATTCGAATCGTACAAATGCAAATGCATCCTTATTCTTTCGATACGAACTTAATTTCATCTTGTCAAATATTATAAGTCAATTGGATTCAAACCCCGATCTTTCAAGGTAAAACAAAATCATCAACCATCCTTACCTGTTCACTTCAGCTGTAGACGTTGTCCCAATGTGTGAAGACTGAATGTATTTCAAGTGTGATGTCATGGTGATAAGTTTATGTTCTGTAGTTAAATTCCTCACACTTAACTTATGTGAACAGCTGTAACGAATGTTCGCTACAATAGTGTAACGACTTTTGACTGGAGATCTGAATGAGCTATATACGAGCGTATAATGTCAATATAGACGTGCACATGTGCCTTTGTGCCTTGTTGGGTTAGTTGGTATGGGTGTTTTACAACAAAATTTAGTTCAATTTAATAATGATAGCTTTAAAAAAATTATAAGTGCAAATGAATTAATTTAACCACTTGTTTTATTAAAACTGTAAAAACATTGTGAAAATATTTCCATAGAAACTATATATATACCGCTGCTTCTTATCCAATGAAAGGACAGCTAACATCGACTTCATCGACTAAGTTACTTAAAGTAGTTTAGCCTTTGACTGTAAAGGGTCTTTCTAATGAGCATATGTCCTTCAAATATGCCTTATAGGAATAATACATATAAACTATTTTCAGGTCTCGTCTCTGAATTGGTCCTTTTCATTTATCAGCATGTTTATGGTTATTTGCTTTTTAAATTCAGGATTCTCCATTTCCTAGCCTAGAAACTGCTCAAATTAGAACAGAGGATACGATCGAAATTCTAAAGGGACAAACTTCTATGGGAAGCGAATATCAGAAACCTTATTTACTACTTGTTTTAGTGCTACACGCCCTGCATTTTTCAGTAATGACTTTATACAAGCATAGGGAAGATATCAGTTATGTTGTGTTTCATTTTAGAGTTCCTGGTTTAGAGTTAGCGCGTTCGGCTTCGGATCAAAGGGTCCGGGTTCGAATCTCGTCTGGGGCACGGCAACTTTGTCTGCAGTAGAGAACTGTTCTACACGCAGTAAGGTTTGGGTGCAATGCTACACTGAATTTCAGCGTAGTACCACCCATGGTTCGCTAGTTCCAGCCGATGCTCGCAGGTTTCACCGCAATGCATATCCACGTGGCGTTGCGGGCTTTCTCCCTGCCATAATACTAGCAGCCGCGATATACGTGAAATACTCTTGAAAGCGGCGTTAAACCCCAACTCACCTCACCTCACCTCCTGGTTTAGACAATATGACAGTAATCACTAATGTGTTTTCAATATATTGTTTTATTTAGTGTCGCTATCTGTGTATGTTGCCAGTTGAATCATTCTGAAACGTTTTAAATCATTATTTTAAGGAACACCAGATTATGAGTCAACAACAGGAAAATAAAGTGACTACAATGTCCTGTTCCACAATGAGTATCGTGGGGGGCTTACATAGGCTTTGACACACCACTGAGAAACATACATAACTACATGAAAATGAAAGAGGAAGTATTTTGTAAATTATACCCAATGAACAATGTTATGAAAATCTTCTTCACATTTCCTCGGGATTCTCTCATCGGTTTCTTAACTAGAACAATTATTTGGTGAAGTTGATTTCTCTTGATCTATAATTGGGTGAGTTTTAATCATCATTTGTTTCCATGTCAAATCGCCGCTAATGGCTGCAATACTGGCGAAGCGGCGTTAAACAATAACTCACTCACTCACTCCATGTCAAAATAATGATGTATGTTTATATCAAAATGAATGTGGATTGGACTGTGTATATATCATGAATGTCATGTTCTTAATACATGATTAAAAAAGCACATTTCTTGTCAATTGCTTTTCATTTATCAGGAGTTAAATACAAGGATGAAAACTACGAGGAAGGTCTTTGTCTTCCTTCTGATGGTATCGGAGTCTCTGGGACTTTCAACAGGTATGTAGCTGTACATGGAACACAACAACTGCAAACAGGAACATTGATTATATAAAATTAAATGTTTGTTGCTTACACTTCATATTTTAGAAATTGGCGTGAGCCAGAGAGGTGGGGGGGGGGGGGGGGGGGGGGGGGGGGGGGGGGGGGCGATTCATTGACAATTATTGAATGTACATTTGACGAACCCCATTGGTGAACGTCTTCCCGACAACACCCACCCCTCCTCCCTGACCCCCAACCCACCCCTCCTAGATCTTTTATTTTTTGTTTCACCCTTCAACTCCTGAACAATGTTGCGTCCTCTAGTAACGTGACCTTCATATCAAACAGATAAGAAATATTTGAAGAACAAAGTGTGTGTAACCTTACATTTTATCTATCACATTAACAATACAATAACTTTGACAGATATCTTTGAATAGAAATTTCAAAAGAATGTGTATTCATTGTCAACTATGAAATTATGTTTTATCTATAATTTATTTACAGAATTGAACATATCGCCCAAAACACTATCCGGAACCAGGAATTTAGTTTACGCAAGACCGGGAGAGACCGTCACGATGAACTGTTCCATTGTGGATGTCAAGGAACCAAGGTAACTCATGTAAATAACATGCATTGACATGCATAGATCCATTTGGACCGAAATGACGACCCAGTGGCCTAGTACCCACTGCAAAGTCAGACCCTGGGGTATGGGCGAACCATGCAAGGAACAAAGTACAGGAGTTACTGCAGGAACAGGAACTATTTCAGATAGTGTATCCAAATTATAACAGTGCTCACTATTTTAATCGCGTATATGTAAAATGCATTACGCTTTATGCCACTTTACAAAGGGGAAATGAAAGTAAAAATAACTTAACTACATGTTTGTTGGACCTCTTCTTTGTCGAGGTTGTGTTGGTACGTTAGTGCTGCCCCACTGACGATGTAGGTTTGAATCCTGCAGAGGTTAGTTTCTTTTAGACTAACCTCTGTTGCATTTGGAGTTTCATTCAAAGTTAATTGTGCGTTCCTAATATTTTATGAAGCTTCGGTAGTTACTTTTGAATCTCATTGTCAAAACAAATTATTTCCTTTTCATTTTGTGGATTGTGTCCCGAAACGAATTTGAATGCTGTCAACGCTCAACATAATTATCAATTTGGCTGAAATTGCTAACTGTTGTTAACTGTTTTTAATTGGCTTTTTGCACATAAACAGCAATTTGTAAAAAATAATATTTTTACTCAATAACTTCTATCTAGCTAGAACCGTGAAACTCACTGAGTTGTGTCTCGTGTGTCATGAAGTGGTGCTTTATGGTTGATAAAAATGATGACTCATAGTCCATGAAGGGATGTTCATGGTTCATGAAGCGTTGGCATGGATCGTGCCCTGGTGAGTCATTGTTTATGAAGTTATATCTCAGTAGGACACGTACATTAATGTGATGCAGGGTCGTAATAAACGGCACTGTATTCTCGCACAGTCTTTTTATAATTACTGTCTACATTTGTATAACTTTTCTGTAAAATATGTCGTGACACTATTAGTTAGTCGTGATTTGAAAGGGTTTGCGAGACTGTAAGTCCCTTGTAGAGTTCGTAATTCCAGAGGCGCGGTGGCGGGATAGCGTAGTGGTTAGCGCGTTCGGCTTCTGATCAATAGATCCGGGGTTCGAATCCCGCCAGGGGCACGGCAACTTTGTCTACAGTAGAGAACTGTTCTACACGCAGTCAGGTTTGGGTGCAATGCTACACTGAATAAAAACGTGTAGAAAGATCTTCCTCGATCGAAAGATCGAAGATCGTAGATCGAAATCTTCCTACTCATGTCTGTTACTGTAACTTTTGATTCTGAAATTCCGAGTGGAGCAACCGTTGGACACACATTCCATCCATGGTGAAGGTCATCCATACAACCCGTGCAGCTGGCATTGCATGTCCAGAGGGGTTGTCCGTTTGAACACCCCGTTAAACGTGTCTACACGGTTTCGTATCCATGCGCTATTTACCAATAATACCTTATGGACCTTAAAACATAAATGGTGTAAATAGATACTAGGTTTAAAAATGACATGACTTCGGCAGGCTCGAAACTGAAGGTTACATCAAGTCCATCCACTAGAACTCAACGGTGCAGTCGTGTAGTATCTAGGGATATTGTATCTCTAAGGCAGGATTGTCTCACAAACATTATGACATGTCTTAAGCGGTGATCAACTTCTTTATTTTAGGATAATAACAATCCTACATTGAAGAAGCTGGTCACCCATACAGACGTGACATTATTCTCTACCATCACTCCTAAATGCCTATCACAGAAATATGACTTAGCTTCAGATGGACCTTCAACGACTCTGCACTGCAGGCAGAGAGCAGTGTACTGCTGGTGGAGGGGGTGTCTGACGAACAGGAGGGAGAATACACGTGTGTCGTCACTTCCGGGATGGGGACTCTCCGCTCAGAGACTCTCACTCTCAAACTCGCTGGTGAGAAACATCGCTCTTTGATATTGTTTGACATTTCAGTCTAGTCGATCGGGTTTAGATGAGGTTAGGTGATTTGAGGTATAACGTTGCTTGCAAGACTGCTTTTTCATATCACGACAGCTAATATTACTATTATGGGGAAAGCCTGAATACTGTAGTTATTGATCTTATCTGTGTCATGTCCATATTCTTTTACTATCTTTTCTTTGAAGCCTGTCTATGTAAGCTGTTCTAGACATCGAGCATCTTGTAGCATCTGGCGCATGTGGTCACATGTGTGTACCAAATGAAGAGAATAAAATCTTTTTTTAAATAAAATAAATGGCTGTGACTTTAAGTATAATGATTTTCATTACGGGAGGTTTGTTCAGCCTAGATAAGATAATTTTATTGGTAATAGATATTAGCCTACGCTCACTATTGCCATTTTGTATGAGGTCACTTTTTTTGGGATCACCATATTTTTCGGTTGAGAGTGATACCTGTTTTACTATTTAAAAATACGTCTATTGGCCTTCAATGCGTTATTTACCAAGATGTTTTAGAACTGGTTTCTATCTTAACTCAATCTAATCTCATCTTCCTGAAGAGTAGTCATTTCAATATGTGTAAATAACATAAACGTGATTGTTTTAAATGATCATAAGAATGTACATTAAACCGCCCAGTATATACTCCTTACTATGGGTACTTAGAAGTCAGAAACTACATGTACCAAGTAAATGTTTGAAATATCATTTTAACAGCATAACATCGATTGATTTAACTAGCGCTATCACATATTCTATCAATCACAATGTATACGTTCAGGATGATCTATAAAGAAGCATCTCTCATCACGGCCCTCGTCATGTTCTCTTTAAACTTCTGAGTCGCGTTTTCTCCTATGCTTAATATATATCCTTTTCTTTATTCTATTGGCAACGTAACGTCGGATTGGTACGCAAATTTAGCCGTTGTATTTCACCACGACTCGTTGAAGCTAAATGTGAATATCCACATGTTCACATTTTACAGAGGTGAAGAAGCTATCAGATGGTTCAAACAGAAGAGAGCATGACGCTGTGGACTTATTGCCCTGTGATGTACAGCTGTACTCTGTACCTCCTGCAAGGGTCTCTTGGTTTAGGAATCAGAAACTACTCAGCTCAGATGTTGAAAACATGTACACTGATATCAACGGTAATATACAGTCAGTCAAGTTCTTCCTTTACACTCATGTATCCACTACACAACGGAAATAGTCATAATTTAATAATAGTCCATTTGTAATGCGCTCAAAGCGTGCATGAACGTTAGGAGAAGTGTCAATATATCGTTTTTAACTTTTGATTCCAAAAGAAATAATAATAAACATTTCTGACTTACCATCCCTGCAGAGTACGTTCATGATTGGGGGGGACATTTGTCATTCTTACATTAATAATAAATCTCTTCGGAAACCGAACTTCTACAACCAGTGACTTACGTACCAACTAGAGAAAGCGAAACATACACGTTTATTCAATAAAAAGAGTTAAAGATCTATCAATAACACACAAATATTCAGCACATGTGACCAAACAAATCTCGAGGGAATAAAATAGATATGACCTTCATGTGGTAAATGCATCATGTTGATTACAAAAAGATAATTGAGAACATTTCGAGTTGCATTGGATTGTTATCTCTCCTGCCCATCGTATTCTTGCAGGTTCTCTAGTGTTCCTGTACAAGACCCTGGATGATATGAGTGCTGTGTATCGGTGTATGGCCAATAATACCGTCCTAAACATCAGCTTCTGTGGAAACAGGAAGTTCTTCAGAAGCCGGTCAGTAAATGGTAAATTGAGGTTTGGTAATGTACGTGTGTATATTTGTAACAGTTACAAGTTTTCAAGTTGGATTAACTCTCGTGACCATGACTCATAAATGCCCAAGGTCCCGTTGAACAATACACCTTAGTGCAATGTTAAATGATGAAACTAAGGCCTACTGTAGTGTTGAGGTTGTTTTGTGCAACTACCCCCACGACAGCAAGATGGTTTACCATTCCATCATGGTGCCACACTTGAAATTCTACTGAGTGTTAGGTATCAGTCAGATCTCTTGAACTACCTTCGAGCGGCCATTTTAATGTGAACAACTTAAAAGGTACATTCGTTTTGTAACCCTTGTTATTGATTGAGGAGTATTATCCAGCCATTGATAACACTTATTTACCTTTTCGTGAGATCACTTTATTTCTGTAACAACAACGTGCTACAGCGCCTTTAAAAGGTCGAATCAACTATTGAAAGGTCAATGATAAAGTTGTACATAATCAAGTCAAGTCAAAGTAGTTTATTTGTAATGTACATAATCCTATATGTGTGTGTTTCCGTATTGGTCGAGTTACAAACCCTGAGCGGAAAGTAAGACCGAATCAAAGATGGAGGACTTACTTCCCTGTATCTTACTTTATTAATTAATATAAAATATAAAATATTATTATATGTTGAATAGAGAATAACAAATGCCGACAGTTTCACAAACCAGACACGCCGAGTCACGGTGATGCTATTGACATTCAAAAAAGGCACGTTCAAATCAATCAAAGTTTTTACAAATGAAAATGGGCTAAAGTCACGTAATTGCCGTCATATTGTAATCAACTAAAGGTATCACAATAGGTTTTAACACTTGAAATATCTATAACAATTAGATGCATTTGACATTTTAAAGTATGATGAATGTTAAAAAAACTGAAGCACCGTGAAGACCTTACTGAAGAGCCTCAATCAAATGTTAAACATGTAACCTACATATTTTACATAATACAGAAGTGGTAAGTGTGCTTGCTTACGGGTTTGAGGGTTGCAGGTTAGAATCGACCTTAATTTGGATGAATTGGAAATTGATATAAGTTTCCATGAGAATATTAACAAAGTGTTTGAACTTTGCGCTTTAAGTATATATAACATTTAAAGTAAATTCAAGGTTGAGGTTTTTACTATCTTAACTTTGCGACGTAAAACCTTCCAGGAATTATTACGGGAAAACAGTACTCAAAACCAAACCAGACGAAATCCCTGACATTCGATTCTTGATTTCTCAAATTATTACTTTCTCCATATGGTTGTCAATAAAAAAGACTTAGTGTTTGAACATGCTTGCTCGTAATTGTTGTTATGTAATTAAGTTCCATACACAATTTTGATTGAGTCATACTGGGTAAATAAATATTGTCAGAATATGTTCTAACTACACGACTGACCTTCTACAGTTCGCCCTCAAACACGACCGATGATAGTGAGTTCAACAAAACAAGTGACTGGTGTGGCGGGGGAGGACGTCATATTGGAATGCGTCTTTCTTGGGGAGTAAGTAACGCTTTATATCACTAATAAATAATAAATAAATCATTGTCATCATTTAAGCCTACCTACAATGTTACATATATATAGATCAAATCTTCATTCATTCATTTTCACCGCAGTGCATAGCCACATGACGTTGCGGGCTTTCTCCCTGCCATAATACTAGCAGCCGCGATATAAGTGAAATACTCTTGAAAGCGACGTTAAAGGCGCTGTAGCACGGTTTTTTGCTCAAATAAGTCGATGAAATGTATTTGAAAAATAATGTCAACAATAGTAAAACACCCTTCTCTCTTCGGAAAATCAAGTTACAAATGAGTGTATATGGTTCCGTAAAGCCATGGGAATTTTCGAAATAATAAAATGTGTTCACAATAAAATGGCCGCCATGCAATTTTGGCTTTATACGCAACACCATTATTACCACTACGGATAATTGGTTTGTGTAATAAGATGTTTTACCCTCTGAAGTAAATATAAATGACATAAACTATCATTATAAATGAGAAATTTGAAAAAATAAAATTTGCAAAAAACGTGCTACAGCGCCTTTAAACCCCAACTCACTGACTCACTCACTCACTCATTCATTCATCGATATATCGATAGCTAATTACCCAAATAAATTAAGGATATAACTTCCATCTTTCGTCATTTTCAGTCCCATTCCACAGATCAGTTGGCAAAAAGTTGGATTCGACGAATCTATTGAAAACAGTAAACACATTACGTTAAGGAAGAATCAGCTCATCTTTTCTAAAATCCGCCTATCTGACGCCGGACAGTACAGGTGTATAGCTAATAACGCTAGAGGCACGGTGACTGAAACTGTACATCTTCAGGTGAAACGTAAGTAACAGGTCATGGTGCTTGACAAACTTGATTCAAAAAGTTCTTAGATATTGATTTGAATCTCAAAAACTTTTGTGATTATTGTTCACCTGTAAAAGCTGGGAATCTTGAAATGTTCATATAACGCTCACAAAATAAATATCACCAATATGGAAATGGAATAGATTATGCATATATAGTCGCTGTAATTTAAACGTTATCCGCATATATACGTATTCACGGTAAATAAACTATCATTTCTCATATTTTGGTTCAAAGCGAGAGCGTCTGCCAAAATATTCCCAGAAAGCCGCACCGTTCTTGTCGGAAGTGACGTCATCATGAAGTGTGCGCCATTGACCGGGATAAACTTCAAGTGGTATGTTGACGGCACCTCCTTCAAGAATATCGGTAAGTAAATGTAGATGTTTGTGTTAACGAGTCAAGAAGCCGATGAACGTTAATCAGTCACACTAATGTGTTCATTGCAATATACATGTATACATAGACCCTCATTTGGATCGTTTGTATGGAACTGGAATACGTCATATACACAAAGAAAAAAGTTAAGCACCCCCTGACACCCCCTGAATATCAGAAACAAGTAAGCTCTGCTATGACCCTAAATTAGTCTGAGATTTTTCGGATAGAACAGCCATCTGGCAAGACAGAAACGTTTAATTAATTAATCTTAATTTGGAACAAACAAATTTTGAACTATTAGGAATAAAATTTGACTTTGGTATTGAAGATATGATTGATCTCAATTACAAAGACAGGTTTAGACACTGTGAAATCCTCATATCAATATGGTTAAGTCGAAATCTCACGCATTTGGGTAGAACAACCATATTGAAATCGCTTATCCTACCCAAATGTTTCCGATTTATATGGGGAAACAAGCCTGATAAAGTTAAGCGTGATCAGCTGATATGCACTGTTAAAGAGGATGGCCTTAATGCACCTAATCTAAAAGAAATAATACAGGCTCAAAAGCTTTCTGTCATAAGGCGTATTTATAAAAACTACTCAAAAGTTTGTAATCTTTTTTATGAAAATCTACCTAAGCTTGGATCTACAAATATTTTTAAATACAACTGCGGGATAGCGCAGTGGTTAACGCGTTCGGCTTCGGATCAAGAGGTCCGGGGTTCGAATCCCGCCAGGGGCACGGCAACTTTGTCTGCAGTAGATAACTGTTCTACATCCAGTAAGGTTTGGGTGCAATGCTACACTGAATTTCAGCGTAGTACCACCCATGGTTCGCTAGTTCCAGCCGATGCTCGCAGGTTTCACCTCAATGCATAGCCACATGGCGTTGCGGGCTTTCTCCCTGCCATTATACTAGCAGCCGCGATATAAGTGAAATACTCTTGAAAGCGGCATTAAACCCCGACTCACTCACTCGGCGTACATGTCGGAGGAGGTGCTGGTCCTCTCGAGGTGTAGTGACAGTAGGTCTTCCAGACCTTGGACGGTCCATTGCACTTCCTGTCTGCACATGCTTCAGGACTAAACGACTAACAACAGTGTAATAGTAGCCCAGATTTCGTCCTATCGCCTTAAATGGCATTCCTGCAGAGTGCATACTAATAATTTGATTTCTGAGATCCATTGAAATATGGAAAGCAACGTTAGATACATTGTACCACCAAATGCAGTTGGGCGATACTCCTTATTTGTGATCCTCGAGCGCGACTGTCACGCATCAGTAGTTGGAACGTATCGCACAAGCACTAGTCTTCTCATAAATGAACCTCGTTAACTATTTAAATTATTCTCGAAAAGATATCAGCACAAATATCAGGGGATGCTTAACTTTTGTCTTTGTGTATAGAAGCGGAAATATAAATAATTTATATTTTGGAGAAACAAAATCTTCGAAAACAAAATATGCTTAACCAAAAACTAAAACTCAATATAAACGATTTATTCACGTGTATATTCTAATCATATATTCCCTTCTGTAGAAAAGGACCACTTTAACATGAGTGAAGACAAAACGTCGCTGACCATTTATCCCTCCGGAAACAGAATCAACGGATTGTGTGTTCAGTGTGACGTCACTGATGATAACACATACACTCTCTACAGCGCATGCGTTAAATACGTCGGTACGTTGTTCTCGATATATATCATTTGGATGTCATCAAAACGTCTATATTTATTTGATCGTAGGTAAATATTTCGTTTGTTACAACAATTTATATTATTTGTTAATTTTGTTTTAGATTCGGTAGACCAACTACCAACCACACTACCTCCAACAGAGAGCACGATACTCAATTCAACATATAGGCCTACATTTGATAGAGGTATGCTGCACGAGTAGAAAAGCTGCTGACTAGTAATTAGAGGATATGTATGTTTGACAGATACCATATCTATCTCATCGAGTTAGGTGAAAGGCTTTATCATCAGTAGTGTGTGTGTGTGTGTGGGGGGGGGGGGGGGGTATATTTTATATCTCATGATGTGACATACAAATGAAATTTGTCGATATAAGACAATTTCTGTATTTATTATATGATTTAATCGTACATTAGATCACATTTCTGTTACTTGGCTCCATAAGCAACGTCATGACACCATGAAGCGTTGCATGACGGCAGAGAAGTGTACCTTGGCGGTATAGCATTGTTGCCTTAACCGTTAGTTGTTATTTTCACTTGGGAACATGATACCTGTAGATGCCGGTATTCCACAGGTAATCATATGATATATCTGACGAATTCGTTACATCTTAGTCATTTAAGGAAGCATGTATTTAATATGTGTAAAACTGAAGAATTAAACAACCAATCCCTGTTTTAGAGGGGGCGGGATAGCGCAGTGGTTAGCGCGTTCGGCTTCAGATCAAGAGGTCCGGGGTTCGAATCCCGCCAGGGGCACGGTAACTTTGTCTGCAGTAGAGAACTGTTCTACACGCAGTAAGGTTTGGGTGCAATGCTACACTGAATTTCAGCGTAGTCCCACAGCGTAGTTCCAGCCGATGCTCGCAGGTTTCACCTCAATGCATAGCCACATGGCGTTGCGGGCTTTCTCTCTGCCATAATACTAGCAGCCGCGATATAAGTGAAATACTCTTGAAAGCGGCATTAAACCCCAACTCACTCACTCACTAAACCCCGACTCACTCACTCACTCACCTGTTTCAGACTCCCAACTTATTCCTATCTGGGGAACAATCGTCCTTGCCACAGTAGCAGCGTTGTGTGTTGTGTCTGCAGTAATCATCATCACCGTTTTACTCATCAGGTCAGGTTATGTTGTTACTTAGAGTACAATAGTTAGAGGTCGGAATCTCATTAAAGTCATTATTTTCCTATTTTGCGTTTCGATCTGGCTACTGCTCCGCTGGGGCATGTCTCATGACCTATTCTGTGACCTTCCATAATTTCAACCATTAACAGGCCTTGATTCATATGGATGCCTCATCGCTGAATGGCTGGGGTGAAATATCACAAAGCCATTCGGGTCAGTACTGAGCGAGACGCAGCAATGTACGAGTGTTACGTTTGGTCTGATTTTATTGAGATTGTAGAGGTTTATACGTGTCGCTGTTCGAGACTATATCACTCCGATCCTCATCATTCTCCCACTAAAGATGTTTCTCAACTTAAAGTAACCTCGGTTCTGATGAAACACTTTTCTTGCACGAGCAATAGCGAATTCTAAATGGTTACAGTTGAAGTTAGTTGAGCAACCAGGTTTTTTTTTCAAATTAAGCATTCGGTCAGTTTCCGTAACCGTCGATATATGCCATCAAGCTCTCTTTGGACAGACGTCCGCCCTCTTTCAATACACCCTAAGACGAAGGAGAACAAGTTCTACGGATATTCAACTTCTTTATTGCGTAGACGCGACGTGTCGATGCATATACAAGTACCGCTATCACCAGCATCACCGACGATTAGGATAACATTAAGGACGCTAATCCGTGTTAATCAATGTTGCAAATTTTCATCGCTGTTGTTTTTTCGAAAAATCAACACTTTCGATAAACCTTTGAGGTCCCACGGGTTTTAACAATTCGGTTGATAAGTGTTACTATTGTTGGCATATGGGTAGGAGGTTTGTTTATACAGTCTCCCAAATGTTCATTCCAGTTAAGCCAGAAGTAAATCATAAATGATGTGGCAAAGACGCGTTTACTCAATTTAATTTATAGAATATGACAACACAATTTTCATCCGTAATAATATGCAAAAATATCCCCAGGACAACACGTGTTTTGCATGTCGCCATCAGTGTCCACAATGTACACGTATATGAAAGTTAACCCACAGGTCATTCTTTGATTTCAGAAAGGGAAGACGTGGCAGGAAGAAGAAAGTCGACACACGTGTGTCCACTGTTGGGTGTCATCTTCCTACAAGGACCAGCATACTCTGTGAGATCGACTTGCTGGAGGATTAACTCTGATGATGACTTGCTTCAACTTCCCAATGCAAGGCATCACTCTTGCCAGTCTCCATTACTGGCCGGTTTACACCTTGCAGTATTTCCTTAAGAACTCTGTGCTTGGAAATCCGGGTCCACTATGCTTTTAAATGCAACGATCCACTATCTTGGCACAACAAAGCGAGGGAACTACTGCAAGGCTTAAATCAGTCAGTAATAGGAGACTGGCAAGAGTTATTCCTTTCGTTTGGAAGTTGGACTTCGTTAGACTTGTATATGTGTTAAATCACAGGGGTTTGTATTGTCGAAAAACAAGCGATTAGTAGACGATATATTATAAGGACTGGATCGTCGAGTTGATATGCTTTCTAATCGTTCGACAATGTAAGCCCTCTGTGTTAAATGAACTTGTAGATTTAAATTCACAGTAGCCCAACCCATATATTTCATATAAACCGTTACGAGTTATCTCCCTTGCTCACTATGGAGGCCCAGCAACGAAAGTCGAATAGAACAAAATAGTTCCATTTTAAACTAAAAAGTTACATATGTCCACTCCTTAGACTATTTTATGTTGTTTAAGAAACTATTCGTGTTTTCAGCTAAAAGCATTTATTCTGAAGATACATGTATATAGTTGAAGGTTACATCTCACGTGTGGACTAATAATTTCAAGTTCTTTTCGGTGTATGCAGTTTCAGTTATGTAGCATTTAGTCTCCATGTACCTTATTTATTTACATTAAAGTTTGTTGGCATTTGTTCGATGATACATTGCATTGTGATTATAAAATATAGCATGATTTTATAATATCGTTTGATTTGTACTTCTCAGTTGCTTATTGGATTGCATTGTCCTTGGAAATAATAGCCTCGTTCCAGTCGTATATATTGTACAATGGATGGGTGAGATACGGCCTGTCGCTACTCAACAAACACGTCTATTCATCCACGCATCAATGCCGTTCGGGGAAAGTGACATCGCGGTATATTCACAGTCACTCTGTATAGGTCTAATGTCATGATGTTCTCTCTGCTTCGTTACCTCAGGGGGACGGGATAGCGCAGTGGTGGACGCGTTAAGATCAAGAGGTCCTGGGTTCGAATCCCGCCACGGGAGAACTGTTCTACACGCAGTAAGGTTGCAATGCTACACTGAATTTCAGGGTAGTACCACTCATGGTTCGCTAGTTTCAGCCGATGCTCGCAGGTTTCACCGCAAAGCATAGCCACATGGCGTTGCGGGCTTTCTCCCTGCCATAATACTAGGAGCCGCGATAAAAGTGAAATACTCTTGAAAGCCTCGTTAAAGCTCAACTCACCTCACCTCACCTCATGTTTTATCAAATTTGTGTTTGTTAAATACACCAAGTTCATATCAATTCTACTGCTTCGTTTGATACCCTTTAAGAGTGGATTGTAAGTATTATTCAATGTGTCATGTGAGACTAAGTTTGGTTTGATTAATTATAGATGTGGTACATTACCTTTTTAAGTTCGAGAATTTGATACTTCGAAGTGTGTGTATTCCAGTTGCGGTATTCCCAATTACAATGTCGATTGTTTTGATTAATAAATCCAGCTCTACTATAACCTCGTTTTCGATACAATCTTACGTTTTAGTTCACCAGACTTGAAAGGCATTATGGGCCTTTGGTATGTGACAGCGGTATGTCGTCTATCCCCCGTAACATTTCGTATTTTCGACTTATCATTGTTCATTTTGTCCTGACCCCCCCCCCCCCCCCCCCCCCCCCCCCCCCTCCCCCATACATCCCCTCCCTCAAATATGGGCGTGAGGACTGGAATTGAATATTTGTCGATTTATTGTTCATAGAAATTATGTTATGAACTTATTATTATTCACATGTAAGTTTTGTATACATCATACAGACCCTGACGAGCTGCAGAGCCAGTGTTTCTATTTTACTTTGAAGTAATTTAAACCAAAGTGTTTGTTTAGCGTTACTGATTAATCGAGTTTATCATCACTATACCCTGAGGGTATATATTTTACACTGTTCTAAACGGGAACATACATTGTACAAGAAATACATTATGAAGGGGGAACTTATTACAAACAAAACAAAACAAAACAAAAACACCCATTATGTAATATCAGTAATCTAGATTATCATTAAGCAATAAGAAGTCAACCTTTTTAACAATAATTTTCTTTCAATAAATGCTACATGTATTTACTTATCCCTAATAGTAATTGTCAGTGCTATACCTCATTAACTTTTAATTAAATACATTAAAAACAGTTAAACTATATACAAAAAATATTACCAACCCTGGATTCGAACTCTGACTGCGAAGTCACCCATGAACTTGTACACGTGGGATAAAGGTGTGGCCTCCCCTACCCGGAAGTCTACCGACTTAATACCCTGTCCAGGTAGATTCAAACTAGGACATTTCTAAAATGGAAGCCGGTTTACCTGGATTTTCAGTAACACGGTAAATTTTTTCTCTGTTTAATTAGTATTAAATGTTTATGTACTTGAAATGTATAAGGCTTATAAGGAATGTTGTAATGTATTGTGTCAGATTGCCTTCTATGGTGAAAGTAGATAAAGGGTTTGACGGGCAGCCCAGTGAGAACGGGTCTATTGAATAGGTTATCGTAGTTAATACAAACAAACGGAACAGCGGTTTTAAATATATTGATATCAACCCTCGAACTTAAGCTCCTGTGCTGGTATAGGGGTCTCGGGATATGATATATGATATATGATATGTGATATATGATATGTGATATGTGATATGTGATATGAAAACACCCATAAACTATTATGTATTCATCGCACGTGTGATTGTGATAATGCGCTGATGTTTTTACGGCCTTCGTGTACGGTTATCTCCCGTCTGACAGACAGGCAGCTGACCGACATGCCATCTGACAGACACTTAGTGGAAGGTTAATTAGGTCATCCCCTACAGATACAATGGAACAGTCCACAGTCAGAGTAGAGCAGAGTAGAGTAGACTTCGTTAACGAACAGTAAAGACAACATAGGTTCTTGTTGCGATCAGAGGATCAAATAATAATCTGTCGTCTACTCTCATTGTGTTTTTTAATGTCAACTAGTGTTTTGTCAACTGTAATGAAACTGTACGTGTAGGAGAATGTCCTCAAACTGGCCATTAGTTTTGCACTAATGGCCAGTTTGAGGACATTCTCCTACTTAAAACAAAGTTTAAGTAAACATGTTCTTGCTATTGAAATGCACGCCACAACGCACCTTATCATGTGCAAAACTAATGGCGACTTATGTATTACTATATGTATTTCATGATCTTCTCAGAATTGCCAGTTGCAATCCCTCGTCTGCCAAGTTATAATATGTAAAAACATCAGGCGTTTTCCAAGTGAAAGGTGAGGTTGTAAACATTAAATTTTAAAAGGTTAAAGCCAAAAAAATTAGTTTCTTTATAAATCTTATGATGGCTGGTGCCTCGAACAGCACCTCGTTCATATTAAGAGCAGTTTCACCAGGATCACCAATGATCGCATATACAGAGGCATCATCCGCAAAAAGGCGTATATTGCTACTTATTCCTTCAACTATATCTTTAATATATACAATAAATAAAAGGGGGCCTAAAACTGAACCCAGCGGTACACCAGCAAAGAGAGTTCTATTATCGGATGTAAAACCATTAATAATAACCCGTTGTATTCTATCCTCAAGATAACTTTCAAACCACTTTATGAGATTACCGTTTATACCATATGCCTTTAGTTTGTATATAATACCTTTGTGCCAAACTGTATCAAAAGCTTTACTAACATCGCAAAATACTGCTCTAATTTCTTTACCTTTATCTAATGCACCGGCAATGAACTATTTTGAAAATTACACTTAATGTTGTTGAATATCCAACTCTATTTTGTTGAATATTCAAATATTCAACTTAATTTCGCTGAATATTCAACATTAAGTATCTTAAACATTCAATATTGCATCGTCAAAAATCAAGACAGTTCAATATTTCACTTGTAACTACACCTTTGAAACTTTAATACACAACGATAACAAATTGTTATTATACTTTTTAATGTTTTTAATTCAACTGTAAAACTTTAAAATTACAATTTTGCATCATTGACATTGTAAACATTCGAGATAATATCTTGAGTTTTCAAGATATCGAGATGATTTTTCAAAATATTAAGTGGAAATTTCAACATACCAAGTTGAATTTTAAGATACAAAGTTCAATTTCCAAGTTCAATTTTCAAGAATTCTGTGTTCAGTTGTCAGGATAGGTGAAATGTGAAATATGTCAAAATATATTTATTTGAAATGTGCTGCTAAACATACATTGAAAGGTGATTTTTCAATGTTATTTAAATAAATACTCATATTTAAATACATTGTTTTATCTTTTATTCGGACTAGTCTATTACAATGAATAGGTAACAAGCAGTAACTCAGCTGTGCACCGAACCGTAAATGTTGTTGTTTTAAGGCGTCTGTCAGCTGCCTGTCTGTCAGGTGGGTGGTTACCCCGTGTTCTGTTTTTTCAATTGCAATCTTCTTTTTAAATTAGGCAAATAAATTAAATATCTCGCCGCTAATGGCTGCAATACTGCCGAAGCGGCGTTAAACAATAACTCACTCACTCACTCACTCGTACGTGTGATATAGTTATATATAATGTGTATTGCTCACCTCTTCATAACAGTAACTGTTGGTTTTATGCCTTTACGCAAATGCAACAAATGTACTTTTGAAATACTGTCACAAATAATGGACAGATTTTTTAAAAATCCTTTACACTACCAACGTCGTCAATATGCTAATGTGTTACAAGTCTATAAAATGGGAAAAAACTGGTTTTACGCTTGAATGATCTTAAAAAGAGACATGCATAAAACTGCTATGCATTTCTGCTATATTACCTGTTTGAATGCTTTAGTGCAGACGGATAGGAAACAACTGCAACGTGTTTGATGGTATGCAGTGAAATGTTGAACCAATTAAACATCCACAATCATGTGGGATGTACGGAGGGTTCATTCGCTTAAAGTCGACACCTGGAGGGGTGTAACAACAAACAGGAAAATTTTGTGCGAATTTGAACCTGTAACTAATTAGTGGAAAGAATAGATGGCTTGTGTTTACATACGCATTAAGCTATTTAAAAAGTAGGAATGGATAAAAAACGAATATAATTGATCGAAGTTTAGGTTTATTCTTGCATTTGAATTTGCACATAAATATCAAATATTTGCACATCACAAATTAATAAGCACTAGTACAGATACAGAAAACAATATAAATACATAGATGTACAAAATGGTAGCAAAAACATACATAATCTAACATCATACCTGTCATGAACAACGATTTATTTCATCAAAACAAACATAATAAAAGCACGTAAAAGCAATATTGAAGCAGTAACACACATTAAGACAATTTCAGCAAGACCGAGACATCATCGCTGAAGGTCAAGGGAGTGATTTGACCATTTATCAATCTGTCCTTCAGGGAAGCTATCCTCCTGTCATATTTGTATATCTCTTTTTCCTCGGTGGGAGGGAATGGCCAGCTTCAATTTGCACCAGAGTGATTTCACATTTCTTTTGTTCACCTTTCAAAAATGCCATTAATTCGAAAACTATAATAAACTAAAAATAATTCTATAATAATAATAAACAATCAATATAGCAATCATTCGCAAGAGATACTAATATACTTGGAAGCGTGCACTTATATAGATAGATGTACTTCGGAATGTTTCGTTTCGTCGTTCGATCCAAATTTTGTAGATAACTGTCTAGTTAATCCCTTGTTAAACAAACAGAAAACATCAAAGCGAGCCGCCTGTCGACAATCTCAAAATTGAATTTTTCAAATGTCGACGTCCTGCGAAGACACCGTACGGAGCATGTACTTGTGATTATCATTACCAACCGTACACAGGACAGTGCATGTGCAGATGTTTACACTGCTGGGTACTGATTGGAAACTTTGTTTTATTATATTTTGTATGAGTATATTTTCGATTTTATCTAACAGAACTTACTTACTTACCATATATTTGTGGAACAGACAGAACGTATAGACACGTCATTTATAGTTTTTGTTGTCCATTTGTTTTGTATTTTGGATCAATCACTAAAACAAGTAATCCAGTAATCCACATATTTATTAAAAACATCGGTCATAAAAAATGTCACCTTTTTATAAATTTAGTAAGTATGAGACAGTGATTCACTAACCATAATTATTATCCATTTATGATAGGAATACATGTTATAATAATAATTTAAAAGTAGCGTTTAGTTGAAGAACGAGTTAGCATTACCGGTGAATCGGCCCAACTCATTGGTACCATTAGAGAGAGAGAGAGAGAGAGAGAGAGAGAGAGAGAGAGAGAGAGAGAGAGAGAGAGAGAGAGAGAGAGAGGGAGAGAGATAGAGAGAGGGAGAGAGAGAGAGAGAGAGAGAGAGAGAGAGAGAGAGAGAGAGAGAGAGAGAGAGAGAGAGAGAGAGAGAGAGAGAGAGAGAGAATTGTTTATTTAGGTGTCACCAGTTATACAATCAAATAAAATCAAACAAGTAGCATACTAAAAGTATAACATACGGCCATTCTTGACCTATGGGACACTGTAAAACCGCAATCAAAGTAAATAAATAAATAAATAGACGTAATACATACCAAATTAACATATAAATACCATACATTTCACACATTCATACTTACTATCATACAGTAGGATACAAAATTAACATTTTCATACATATACAAACATACCAATATACACATAAACCGGCGTACATGTAGAGATAGAGACAGACAGACAGAAAGATAGATAGATACATGCCATTTAGATTGTGAGCAATATATTATTGTGATACTTGGGATCACACTATCTGAAATATTATTTTATTTTCCTTTTCGGGTTGAGTCCATTTCGGGATTCGCAACAAACCAAAGTCACTGACTATACTGGCGGTTGGTGCCTGACTCTGAGGGTGTGGCATTGACCGCTAGCACTAACTGCTCTAACAGAGTATTCACTATAACTGTACATGTAACATTGTTAGTTGTATTTTACATATCAAAATATTAAATAAATTATAAATCAAACAATGAGAATAAAGAATACATCAATCTTTACAATCTTACTTAATTCCGTAATTTATTTGAGTATGGATGCTATTGCGTGTTTTATATAAAAAGTGATGTTTGCAATCACTTTCATATTTCATTCCACTACTGTTTGATAAGATTACGGTATTCTAAAGCTTAAGGTATTTAATGGAAATAAACTACGATTTGAGTGTCGGTGGAACATTGTAGGAGGCACTTTATCAATGTAAATGTGTGAAACATGGCTATAGCGTGATCTGATATCGGTGTCATGAATACATACATGTATGTATTTTATATCGAAATCAACTAAATTTTATAACTTACGAATGGAATATACTTCAGTGTAAAATAAAGAAAATTGACAATACAACACAGGTGGACTATCGTTCATTAATTAGTTTAGTCAAAGGTTATTACAAGGTGGACTATCGTTCAATAATTAGTTTAGTCAAATGTTATTACAAGGTGGACTATCGTTCATGAATTAGTTTAGTCAAAGGTTATTACAAGGTGGACTATCGTTCAATAATTAGTTTAGTCAAAGGTTATTACAAGGTGGACTATCGTTCAATAATTAGTTTAGTCAAAGGTTATTACAAGGTGGACTATCGTTCATTAATTAGTTTAGTCAAAGGTTATTACAAGGTGGACTATCGTTCATTAATTAGTTTAGTCAAATGTTATTACAAGGGAGGTTTTTTGGTACTGTAATAAAGTAACATATCAATTTATAACATTTAACACATATTCATATCTTATTTTTCCAGTACAGTTCTTAAATGTGTTGTCTCTAAACTGAGGTAAAGAAAAGGAATTTGACACCCTATTGTTTTACTCATACAGTAAAACTAACAAAACAAATTGATATAATAGAACCGGGAAATAAGTTGATGTTCAATGTTGACTGATTCGACAAACAATCATACTCGTTTTTTTCAAACATGCAGAGTTAGAGTCACTGAAAGGACCAAGGGGTATACAATCATTTTTACACCAACATGACCCCTACCATGTTTATACTGTTATAAATGTGTGCAGAATGAGGCACATTTATTGATTTTCACTTAGCAGATGTCTAGTATGTCAATGAACAGTTGTGTTTTATCCAAATTAATTTTGAAAAAATTTATCAATTTAAAATTAAAACCACATTCCTTGGCTGGCGACTAAACGCCTGCACTTTTCAGTTTAAGAGTACGACTTCGGAAACATAAAATAAAGATATTTGTAATTGCAAATCAAACATATGATGAAACCAACTAAGGTGTAAAGTTTCTTTTGTACCTCAGTTTATATTCAAATTATCTGATTCTAAGCATGTAACTCGTATATAACACGATCACCATCATCATCATCAAATATCATCATTTGATCAGAAATAAATGAATTAATTATTAACAAGATCTAAAGTTGAACTAAATATCTATCCTATCTACATGTTAGTTCTTAGTATCCCCTTGAACAGTTTATCATTGAGCGAGAATTGAATTGAGTGGTTAGCTGACCCAAAATCTGAAGGATATTTCAATTTTCTATATCAACAGGATACACCCTAGGCATGTTGTTTGTCACAGCTTCATCGTGTTTATTCCGAAAACACTTTATCACGTTATGTTTATTGACTTTTTTCAGCATAACTTTGCAATGGTTGAACACACACACAATATGCGCTTCAACGCTGTTATCAGATCATGACATATATACACACACACGTAGCACATTGAACATGAACATGTACGTACAAAAATAGACACATTAGCGATTATATTTACGGTCAAGACACACTGGCGTAGTTTACCCCTCTTAGTGAAAGTACAACTGCCACTGTGTGTAGATTAACTCAGTTAGTGATCGTACACAGTGTAAAGACATACTAGTAAATATTGACACAGTTAGTGATAGTACAATTCACCAAAACACTATAGTGTAAGTTGACACAGTTAGTGATAGTACACAGTGTCAAGGCATAATAGTGTAGGTTGACACAGGAAGTGATAGTACACAGTGTCAAGACATAATAGTGTAGGATGACACAGTTAATGATAGTACACATAGTCAAGAAATAATAGTGTAGGTTGACACAGTTAGTGATAGTACACAGTGTCAAGGCATAATAGTGTAGGATGACACAGTAAGTGATAGTACAATGTATCAAGAAATGATAGTATAGATTGACACAGTTAGTGATAGTACACAGTCAAGGCATTATAGTGTAAGTTGACACAGATAGTGAGTGTACACATTGTCAAGACATAAAAGTGTAGGTTGACACAGTAAGTGATAGTACACAGTGTCAAGACATAATAGTGTAGGATGACACAGTAAGTGATAGTACAATGTATCAAGAAATGATAGTGTAGATTGACACAGTAAGTGATAGTACAATGTATCAAGAAATGATAGTGTAGGATGACACAGTAAGTGATAGTACACAGTGTCAAGACATAATAGTGTAGGATGACACAGTAAGTGATAGTACAATGTATCAATGTATAAAGTTCAAATACATATTTTGGAGATAGCAGGACTCTTGCATACTATTTGTGTGACATGAGAGGTCATTGATTGGAATTTTGATATTTTAAAAGCTTTTAATTATTAGTTACTTAACAAGTATATTTCCGTACATAAAATACAAAATACACATGTTCCGTATTTAAACGGGTAGGCATAAAAAGAATACATTGATGATGTCTTTATTTTAGATTTGTATGCATATCCATACTTAAACAAGCCCTTTGATACATTATTAATTGACAAATAATGACTCAATTGCAATTTACTATATATCACATTTCTACTGATAAACGGGGGATAATCCGGTTCAATCTATATTAACAAAATTCAGTTGTTAATCCCGACTTAACATTAACTTGATCATAGCGAATAAATAAGCACTAGTGCTGAGCACTTCCATTATTACAGATTAAACATATCAAGTATTCTTTAAAAAGAAACTAATTGATATAATCAATAAAAAGTGACACAATATCTAAAGTTGCAGGTTTTTAAAGATTAATCATGTATATGTATATATGGAAAAGTTATCACCTGTCATTGTATGCATTAAAACTCAAAGTTTTACAATACCACATTTGCTGATTTTTATTGAAAAATCCACTTATCTTGTTAGTAACTGTTGGTAAAATCAACGATATGGTTCATGCTGGTATTTGAATTCATTTGTCATATTTAACTTTCACAATTGCAGGCATGATTTTTTAAATTAGATTTGATTTTTTTTAAATTGATTATATAATTTTCTTAAACAAAATAACTTAAAATCTATTTTGAAATATTGAATTTAAAAGCAACTTCAATGGTTTATTGAATGACATAAACGCCATGGTGTTTTCCCAATCTTCCCCAACCGATGTTTTAATAAGAAAACATATAATAACGCTTTGCGTATCTTGATTTAGCAAGGACACAAACCTACCCTGAATAAAATTACAATGACATGTTTAAATGTTGAAAATATGCAGAATTGGTAAAAATATGGGTTGTTTAAAATTTGTAAAATGTAAGATGCCCCCTTATCACCCAGAGAAGTATGTATGTTCAAGGATCTGATTGTTGGGTTGGTGTGTGGGTGTATATATCCAGTTCACAGAAGGAGAGCGCTCAATACATAAAATGTAGAGCGTAAATACAAATGGAGACACGTTTATATACTCACATTGTAGTTTCACGCACACACTGTGTGGTGATCTCTCTCTCTCTCTCTCTCTCTCTCTCTCTCTCTCTCTCTCTCTCTCTCTCTCTCTCTCTCTCTCTCTCTCTCTCTCTCTCTCTCTCTCTCTCTCTCTCTCTCTCTCTCTCTCTCTCTCTCAGTTGTCTTTGTCGATGGAGTGTAACATGAAACAATTTTTGAAAATTGATCTATGGGAATTCCTGAAATGGGAGCCTCGTCTTCCTTTTGCAATTATAATAGATGTTCCGAACAATTGGGGTTTTATATCGCAACATGCAACCAACACAGGTTTGTTTGAGATGAAAAGGACTGGCTTACGTGCATTATACCTGTACATTTAGGTGTGGCCCGCATTGTACTCTCAACAGGTCACCGAGTGACAAATTGAGGGTATGAGTTTACTTTGTCTGTTCCGGTTTCAAACAATACCATGATTGCATCTAGTCGCCTAAATGTTTATTTAGACCAGCAATCGTCGTCAGTCGACGCTCATTGGTTAGATGTCAGCCAATCAGCAGGTAGATGGATGTCGGGTAACCCCGATCTGAAGTTTCAAGGAAACTGCTATTTTTAGAGCGGGTATCTTGAGTGCGAGGAGCCTAGAGAATATAACTGCTAAGTTACACCATGTTCAACATTGTTCTGTGCAGAATTCATCTCCCAAACTATAATACTCAATTCTTCAGTCTCTGGCCTGTGTCGCAATGATTACACCTCTCACATGTTTTGTTTGGAGTTTAAGCTCACTAGGCCATGACCATGTGGGTAACAGAGAGGTATTAATCTATATTCTGCGAAACATTTTGGACATTTAATAATTTACATGTTTGATATAGCACATGTATGCGCAATGTATCGCGTTCGCCATTGTGGAATTACCATTTGTGAATCACAGGAACTTTATATATTAAAATATTATATAGGCCTAGTATATATATCAATGTCATTGTTTATTTTTCAAAATGATAATCCGTGAGTTTTTCTGAATTCAGTTTAATTTATTAAAAATCCGTGAGTTCTTCTTTTAGTCACATCAAGTGAACTGAACTCTACTGATAGTCACATCATGTGGACGGAGTTCTTCTGATGGGCACATAATGTGAACTGAATTCTTCTGATAGTCACATCATGTGAACTGAATTCTTCTGATAGTCACATCATGTGAACTGAGTTCTTCTGATAGTCACAACAAGTGAACTGAGTTGTTCTGATAGTCACATCATGTGAACTGAGTTCTTCTGATAGTCTCAAGTGAACTGAGTTCTTCTGATAGTCACATCATGTGAACTGAATTCTTCTGATAGCCACATCATGTGAACTGAATTCTTCTGATAGTCACATCAAATGAACTGAGTTCTTCTGATAGTCACATCATGTGAACTGAGTTTTTCTGATAGTCACAACATGTGAACTGAGTTCTTCTGATAGTCACATCAAGTGAACTGAGTTCTTCTAATAGTCACAACATGTGAACTGAGTTCTTCTGATAGTCACATCATGTGAACTGAGTTTTTCTGATAGTCACATCATGTGAACTGAGTTCTTCTGATAGTCACATCAAGTGAACTGAGTTCTTCTTATAGTCACAACATGTGAACTGAGTTCTTCTGATAGTCACATCATGTGAACTAAGTTCTTCTTTTAGTCACATCAAGTGAACTGAATACTTCTGATAGTCACATCATATGAACTTAGTTTTTCTGATAGTCACATCATGTGAACTAAGTTCTTCTGATAGTCACATCGTATGAACTTAGTTTTTCTGATAGTCACATCGTATGAACTTAGTTTTTCTGATAGTCACATCAAGTGAACTGAGTTCTTCTCATAGTCACATCATGTGAACTGAATTCTTCTGATAGTCACATAATGTGAAATGAGTTCTTCTGATAGTTACATAAAGTGAACTGAGTTCTTCTTATAGTCACATCAAGTAACAGAATTCCTCTGATATTAACAACATGTGAACTGAGTTTTTCTGATAGTCACATCGTGTGAACTCAGTTCTTCTGATAGTCACATCATGTGAACTGAATTCTTCTGATAGTCACATCGTGTGAACTGAGTTCTTCTGATAGTCACATCATGTGAACTGAATTCTTCTGATAGTCACATCAAGTGAACTGAGTTTTTCTAATGGTCACATAATACGAACTGAGTTTTTCTGATAGTCACATCATGTGAACTGAGTTGTTCTGATAGTCAAGAGAAGTAACTGAGTTGTTCTGATAGTCATATGAAGTAACTGTATTCTTCTGATAGTCACAACGTGAACTGAGTTCTTCTGATAGTCACAACATGTGAACTGAGTTTTTCTGATAGTCACATCATGTGAACTGAGATCTTCTGATAGTCACGTCAAGTGAACTGAGATCTTCTGATAGCCACATCATGTGAACTGAGTTCTTCTGATAGTCACATCATATGAACTTAGTTTTTCTGATAGTTACATCATGTGAACTTAGTTTTTCTGATAGTCACATCGTATGAACTTAGTTTTTCTGATAGTCACATCAAGTGAACTGAGTTCTTCTGATAGTCACATCATGTGAACTGAATTCTTCTGATAGTCACATAATGTGAAATGAGTTCTTCTGATAGTAACATCAAGTGAACTGAATTCTTCTGATAGTCACATCAAGTGAACATAGTTCTTCTGATAGTCACATCATGTGAACAGATTTATTCTGATAGTCACAACATGTGAACTGAGTTTTTCTGATAGTCACATCATGTGAACTGAGTTATTCTGATAGTCACATCAAGTGAACTGAGTTCTTCTGATAGTCACATCATGTGAACTGAATTCTTCTGATAGTCACATCAAGTGAACTGAGTTTTTCTGATGGTCACATAATATGAACTGAGTTTTTCTGATAGTCACATCATGTGAACTGAGTTCTTCTGGTAGTCACATCATGTGAACTGCGTTCTTCTGATAGTCACATCATGTGAACTGAGTTCTTCTGGTAGTCACATCATGTGAACTGCGTTCTTCTGATAGTCACATCAAGTGAACTGAGTTCTTCTGACAGTCACATCAAATGAACTGAGTTCTTCTGATAGTCACATCATGTGAACTGAGTTTTTCTGATAGTCACAATATGTGAACAGTGTTGTTCTGATAGTCACATCATGTGAACAGAGTTTTTCTGATAGTCACATCAAGTGAACATAGTTCTTCTGATAGTCACATCAAGTGAACTGAATTCTTCTGATAGTCACATCATGTGAACTGAATTCTTCTGATAATCACATAATGTGAACTGAGTTCTTCTGATAGTCACATCAAGTGAACAGAGTTTTTCTGATAGTCACAACAAGTGAACTGAGTTGTTCTGATAGTCACATCATGTGAACAGATTTTTTCTGATAGTCACAACATGTGAACTAAGTTTTTCTGATAGTCACAACATGTGAACAGAGTTCTTCTGATAGTCACATCAAGTGAACTGCGTTCTTCTGATAGTCACATCATGTGAACTGAATTCTTCTGATAGTCACATAATGTGAAATGAGTTCTTCTGATAGTTACATCAAGTGAACTGAATTCTTCTGATAGTCACATCATGTGAACTGAGTTCTTCTGATAGTCACATCATGTGAACCGAATTATTCTGATAGTCGCATCAAGTGAACTGAATTCTTCTGATAGTCGCATCATGTGAACTGAATTCTTCTGATAGTCACAACCTTTCGAACAGAGTTTTTCTGATAGTCACATCATGTGAACTGAGTTATTCTGATAGTCACAACAAGTGAACTCAGTTCTTCTGATAGTCACATCAAGTAACTGAATTCCTCTGATAGTAACAACATGTGAACTGAGTTTTTCCGATAGTCACATCGTGTGAACTCAGTTGTTCTGATAGTCACATCAAGTGAACTCAGTTCTTCTGATAGTCACATCATGTGAACTGAATTCTTCTGATAGTCACATCTAGTGAACTGAGTTTTTCTGATGGTCACATCATATGAACTGAGTTTTTCTGATAGTCACATCATGTGAACTGAATTCTTCTGGTAGTCACATCATGTGAACTGCGTTCTTCTGATAGTCACATCATGTGAACTGAGTTGTTCTGATAGTCATATGAAGTAACTGAGTTGTTCTGATAGGCATATGAAGTAACTGTATTCTTCTGATAGTCACAACATGTGAACTCAGTTCTTCTGATAGTCACATCATGTGAACTGAATTCTTCTGATAGTCACATCAAGTGAACTGAGTTTTTCTGATAGTCACATCATGTGAACTAAGTTCTTCTGATAGTCACATCATGTGAAATGGGTTTTTCTGATAGTCACATCATGTGAACTACGTTCTTCTGATAGTCACATCATGTGAAATGGGTTCTTCTGATAGTCACATCATGTGAACTAATTTCTTCTGATAGATTGTGAACTGAAAACTGAATGAGAGGTGTTCACCAGTGACATTAATTTGAACAGGCTATACATAATAGCTCCACATTCACAGTCCAGTGACCTTCTAATCCCTTTTTAATCCCTATCACAACATACAGATGTGGGGCAAGGGAGGTGATCCCGTCGCAATGCTTCGAATCGGCTTTGTTTTTTTAATTAGAAGTATGTGCCTCCTCCTCAAAATTATTCATTTCATAAGACTGGTATTGGAATGTCGCCATTTAACTCTTTGTAATGACGGAAGTGTTACCAGAAGATTTCATTTTCATAATAAAAAAGGGTGATAATTTACAAATTTGTAATTATCGTTATTTTTTATAACCACTTTTAAATCAACATTATATCTTTATGCAACATTTAAAAAAAAGATATTTGGCCAAGACAGTGATTTTTAGTTTTGCGTAAGAGACATTTATATAGAAAAATTACGCATGCATGCATGAATGTATTAACGTTGTGTATGCATGATTATATTAACGTTGTGTTTGCATGATTATAAGCGTTGTGTGTAATCTTAACGTTATGTTTGCATAAATGTAAACGTCGTGTGTGCATCAATATAAATTTAAGTGAAATACATTCATAAACCATCTCCTTATGACAATACTTGTTTAAAATAAATTCCATCTTTTATAGGCTGTCAACAACGAGCATGATCTGCAAGACAAGGTGTGGAATTTCTTGAAGCTCAACTCTACTAGACGAGATTAACTCATCCCCATGGCGTGGGAGGAAAACTTTGGCCCTGAGCCCGATCCTTATGCAGAAGACGACAAATACGATGATGATGGCAATTATGCCTCTCTGGAATTGGTTTTGATAATAATCGTAGTCATTCTTGGAACGATTCTGTTTATGATCCTCGCGAGAGTCCTATACAAGCGATTCTGTAGACCCTCCAACACCCCGTCCACACTGTCTACCATACAAGATCAGAGACATGCGTACTCTAACGCAGCATTCAATACGCAACAAATCGTAAGTACGCCTACAGTTCACAGTACTCGGGCAGTACCGGGTCTGCCTCCACCCTACAGAGAGCGTATATTCCTGCCGACAGAGCCTGCAATACAGCATGCTACTCCTGTGGCAAGCACTGTGGGGAACTCGGCTGTAGACGGAGGAAACCCGATGATGAGACCAGATGAGCAGCATGGTTATGAACTAACAGTACATCAAAGTATCAGTCACGACTCGAACGAGTCCAGTTCATTCATTGAAGAACATCTGTTTACGCAGTTTAACCCAAGTGTTCGGGATCTGTTCATACCGACGGAGAGAAGTATCAAGAAGATTGTCTCCAATAAGCTAGTGGTTATGGCAGCTCATCTGGTGGACCATCTCGGCTATACACTGGTTCTCGACAACATGGGCATCTCTCTTCACATACCTCCAGGGGCCATACAGGTTGGCGAGAAACATATGATAAGCCTAGTACTGAACTGGGACCTTACAGACAACCCTGATATGACAGACAACCAGTCCCTGGTGAGTCCAGTGGTGTATTGCGGGCCTCACGGTCTGGAGCTGAGGGAAACCTGCACTCTCTCGTACAGACACTGTGCATACGATGCAGGAGACATCAAGATACTGATGAGTGACACAGAACTGACTGAGGAGAAAAACTGGTCAGCTCTGTGCGATGCCCGGGAGGAGATGGGCCAGTGTGTGGTCACTCAGGAGGAGTGCAAGATTAGAATCGATCACTTCAGTCTCTTCACCAGTATCCAAGACCGCCCCTCCAGCTCTCCGGGGAAGAAGTGGCTTCAACTTGCTGTCTTCACATGTCCACTCAAGCCAACACTGGATCATTTCCAGGTTCGCATCTATTTCCTCAACAAAACTCCGTGTGCTCTTGAGTGGGCCATCCAAAATGAAGCTGCACTTGGGGCAAGAAAATGCTGTCCTGAAAAGATCTTCCTATTCAATGGTACTGGAGAGGATATGATCCTGTCATTAGCCTATCTTTCAGAGAAATGGGAAAGCATCGATGGAAATATAGCTCTAAGAACATCTTTCCTCAGTGTATGGCACGGACATTGTCCTTACGCAGCCATGTGCTTCAAGCGACAGAGAACGCCAGGTAGAAGAGCTGAGGAGATCAACATTCACTTCCTAGCTCAGCAGGACGGACAGGACAACCAACAGGAGCGACTCATCATCCACATGACTGAGGACCGGACTGCAGGACCTAGGGACACTGCCCACTGTTGTAACAACCCTCTACATGGACCGAGCTCAGTGCGGGTCATTGTTCAGGATCCGAGTGGAGCAGCCGTAGATGTAGCAATAGGTCCAAGTGAAGAGAAATGTAGTCAGCAAATTGGTGATTTTGTGGATCGGGGAAGGTTTCCAGAAGACCTGAAAACGAAGCTGACGAGCCTGCTAGATCCTCCTGCCCAATTGGGTAAAGACTGGAGAGATTTGGCCTCAAAACTGGCCTTAGACCAGGTGATCCCATTTTTGGAGTGTAACAGAACAAGTCCAACTCTGCTACTTCTCCAGCACATGGAAGAGAAGGGAGCTCATTTGGGGAGACTTTACGAGATCCTGGAGGGCATGGGTAGACATGATGCCAGCCTAACAGTCAGACACTGTCTCGAGTCTGTAGCAAGCGAAAGGGCTTGGACAGAAGGAGGGGGTTATATGATGGACTCGGAGGGCAGGGAATGGTCAGAGGGAAGGGCGAGGTCTGAAGGAAGGACGTGGTCAGAGCCTACGTTCTGGCAACACGGAGCGAATATACTGGTTGATGAAGACAATGGGAGACAGGGGGAAGAAAATCAAGACAGTGTTTTTGAAGTTCCGTGAAAGTTAATTTCAAAGAGGTATCTTCCCTTTCTTGGACAATCAATGGATGAATAGTAAATTTAACAATATGGGAAGCTGATTTAGCTATGGTGAGTGAATGATAAAGCAGATTGTGGTTGTGTTGTGTTAACCCCCATTAGAAATAGAAAGTTTAATCAAAAGGCGTTATCAGGGTAATGATGCTTTCTTGTCTCATGTAAATATATTCAGTCAATATATGTCTAAGACTTACAAATGTAGAAGACAGTGACAAAAATATTGAGAAAGGCTCTTTTAACAAATCCCTATTTCTTACAGTCTCCTTTTCAATATTTAATAAAATGGTGATATTTTCAGAATAAATACTTTATCAGAGTCTGAATGTAAGACTAAGTCAATATAAATAGCTCTAGTTGTGTTCATTAGTATAAAAGTAAATTGTGTTGTTTCATTGTATAATATAATTGTGTATTATGATACAAAAGTGGTTGCTCTCAATTCCATATTCCTACACAACATCAGTCTTAACACGGATCTTGTTCTTGTTTAGTGAAAATAACTAACGGAGAGAGTTTGAAACACAAAGTACTTTAAAATGTCTCCGTTTTTTATCCAACGAATAAATGTTGTTCATCACAGACCGATGTACAAAACAACAGATCGACATGTCAGCCTATTGAAAAGATCACCCAGAGGCTTGTTAATTTACACTACTGATTTCTGTTCGGTATTTTGTAATTTTCTTTTGTAAAGAAAGTCTCAAAATAATCGAATGCAGCAAGACAATATTGTCCACATGAAATATCTAACCTCGTATCGCGTGGTGTGCAGGATGGTGTGGCTTGAGATGTAAAAAGAAAATTGGTAACAAGGCATTGATATACAACGAAGGGCAAATGATATAGCAATGAGTCAAACACCAAAAACTTTCTGCCGGATAACATCATGATCAATGTTCAATGTCTGTGATGAGGATACATCTCCAGATATATGCAAAATGTCATGTCATGACAGTATGATACTTAATAATTGTATATGTTCAAAGACTAATGAGGTGCTCAAAGGTTTTTTTTATATATAATGTTTGGTATTTAAGGTGAATGTTATTAAATATGAAAATGAATGATGTCAGTACAAGATGATGTCGGCATAATGTACCTTCTTGGACTTAAACGACGACGCATCGCTACTGTAGGCTGTTATTAAACATGCTAGAAAACCATAGTTCATTCTCCCATCTTACTTTTCAACAATTCAAAAGACGATTTTTTAAAAGTCATGTTTTTTAGAAGCATGAACAGAAAATGCAACGATGTTTCAGTCGTATCTACAAGTCGTGGATTAAAATATCTTGCATTTTATTGGTATCGTTTCTTTTACCCCTCGGTGTATCCGTTGTTGTTTTTTCTTGCATAGATATTCCTCAAAAAGAGATTAAATAACGTCTCCTTTATATAGAGCATGTCGTTGTCTCTTATGTTGTTAGTTTGTTTTTGTTCTAATTTATAATATATCTACACCCAGGGGCGTAGAAACGATATCATAAAATACAAGATGTTTCAATCCACGAGGGGTCCAAATGACTGAAATAGAGTAACATCATATCAAACTAAATTTTAGAAATTGAAACATTATCTGTTCATATATATGAGGGACAAACGTTTACAGAAATTGTCGTATTCGAATCTCCTTATCTAGACTAGATAAGACAGTCAAAAAGGGACATTTTGGCTTGTCTTATTACGTCTTATAGCTACAGTAATGATGTGTCAACAAAAGTTAGTCCAAGGAGGTACATTATGCTGAGCAGTCTTATAATACCATAATTTCCATATTTCATAAATCGTTACCTTTGATATCAAACAGTATGTTCAGAAAATCCCTTTAAATAGCAATTTCAGCACCCCATGTGTGTTTGAACAAATATGAAATATTACCTACAATGTATCATAGTTACTCTCTAGACCAAATATAATCATGTTATATATGTTCACTGTCTAAATGGCAAGTATTTCTAATGCAATCAGCCCAGGGCCTCTATCAGAGGGGTATTGAATGTAACATTAGCTTAACTATCGATTGTTTGACCTCGATTTTTGTCGAGGCCAAATGGTGGTAAGCTGTTGTTACAGTCAATGCTGGCGATTGTTGCTTTGCTCTTAGGGTGTGGGTATCTCTTTACGAGATTTATTTCCTCATCACAGACATTAAAAACTCACGTTATATAGAAACTAACTATATTTGGTGTTTGACTGTCTGCGTTGAAAAATTGGTATCGTTTCTTTTGGCCCTCGGTATATGTCCAGATCGTTATTTTTCCCAAACAATGATTTGAATGTTTGTCATGATTGTTGTAAATGGTATTGAGGTCGGATAATCTTTGACGTCACCTGTAATATGTTTAACTTTTAATCCCGTAAACGACATCAAGAGGTGAACTGATAGACATCAATTAAATTGTAAACTAGTGCTCAAAAGAAGTATACAGTTGTTTGATCAGGCGTCGAATAAAGGCAAACAAATATATTTTTTTAATTCTTGTTTATTTCAATAGCGAATTCATTTTCATAATAATTGATATTCGATTTGATACAAGACAAGTGGTTTTACATGCAAATTCACACTTTTACAAAATGTTGGATGAAGTGTTTTTCATTCCCGAAATGTTAATAATATCGAACTCAATAGCGAGCGTGGTGTCCATTGGCGTTGAAGCAGGCTGTTACACCTCGACGCATTGATGACGTCAGGCGTGATCCTTTGCTATTCCTGTTGGAGACATTGAGACATGCAATTTGGCACCATCAGTTCACCTACTCGCCTGTACACCCGATCCCTGCCATCATATCTGTACAGATAAAACCGACTTTCATCTGAAAACATCACATGTACACGTGCCCAATTACGCCTTTGCAAACGACGAACCCGCCTGGCACACGTCAGTCGACAACGACGGTACACAGTGTTACCGGCGTTGACGTCGACGTCGACGTTACGATTCGATTTTTAAGATGAAATGTTCGGATGTGTCGATCTTCAGCAGGTGTCGTGACACGTGGTCGACCGCTCTTGGGCTTGTCCGATATACTGCCCGTCTGTCTTAGCCGTTGCAAAAGTCTGATGAGAGTTGCCTCTATACAACCAAACGTTCTGGCAATGACGGTGGTGGTGGCTCCATGTTGGACCATTACGACAGCCCTCTCTCCTTCAACATGACTTAAAGGCGCTGTAGCACGTTTTTTCGCTCAAATAAGTCGATGAAATGTATTTGAAAAATAATGTCACCAATAGTAAAACACCCTTCTTTCTTCGGAAAGTCAAGTTAGAAATGAGCGTACATGGTTCCGTAAAGCCACGGCTATCGTTTTTGTCATTCGAAATAATAAAATGTGTTCACAATAAAATGGCCGCCATGCAATTTTTGCTTTATACGCAACACCGTTATTACCACTACGGATAATTGGTTTGTATAATAAGATGTTTTACCCTCTAAAGTAAATATAAATGACATAAACTAGCATTATAAATGGGAAATTTGAAAAAATAAAATTTGCAAAAAACGTGCTACAGCGCCTTTAAAGATGGCATGCTTTGAGTATTTTTCCAACTACTGCATCCCTAACGTTTCGCTTGGGCTGTTTTATACCACCCATGTGCACGTGAATTTTGTGTTACACAAGAATATGTCATTTTTCGATGTTATGCATCGTTTTCGCGATTCATTTTTGTTTTCACAGTTTGTTCCCGGAAAGCATGTATCTATACGTGGGACACAACGCCCATTATGGATAATTCATTATTTTTCTTATTTTGAAAGATATCTTCGTATTTGTTTGGGTGTATACTTTATTTTGAGCGCTAATTTATAATATTTTGTTTTCTTCTAGTTATATAAAACCGTGAGTAGCTTAATGATCGTTTGAATATACCGTAGAGCTTTTATGTTATTATAATGCAAAGAACTTATATTGTAGACTTTAATGGTAGTATCATTTTACATGCAGGTACGTTTTCTAAGAACCTTAACCCTTTCACCCCTACGATAACTGAATGCTTATTCGTTAAAGTGACATACTTTAGGCATGTAGGGATGGAACGGTTAAAATGAGGTACTGTAAAGGACATTCTTGTTCGATGACGAATAAAGATGATGACCATTGGATTCTTAGTTTTAATATTATGTACTACACGTAAACTATCAGCCCGTAAGTTCAAAACAGGTTTTGATGTAGTTTAAGCTAGTCCGGGTCTAAATCTTGATTTAAACCAAGTTCGGTAATTTCAAAGCAGGTTTATCTTAAACCTGGTTTAAAGTGCCTTAAACTACCTTGATTTCAGGGTAGAATTTAAATCAGCTAGGGGGTAGTTTTCCCTTTACATATCGATATGTTACCAACAATTCATATGATTTTTTGTTTGAAACATCTGATAAAGCGACATTTATTGTTTGAAAAAAAAAACTCAGACCTTTGTCTGTCTTTCGTTTTTATTTTTCCTTCAGAACTGCTGCACCCTAAAAGCTGACGTTTGGTACTAGGGGATCAAAGTTTGTACATTTTGTCCTTCACTACATTGGTCTGACAATCATTATCCTTCAACCCTTCATACAGCTCACATATTTCCCTTTACATGAGAGTAGACTGGGAGAAAAAGAGAAGATGTTGATATGTTACTTATTTAAAAAAAAAAATTAATATTTAATATTAACAAAGAAACAAATACGTTATCAATAGACTGGCCATCAATGTCTTATTATGCTGTATCAAAACTTTCCACACACCGATGGATGGCTTCACTCATCATTTTCTTTATTTCTTAATCTTTGAAGGCTATTCTCTGTTAATAAAAACCATAGGCTCAAAAGTAATACCCTCAGTAATATGTTTCAACTGGAAATAAAATCATATATGAAACACATATATGTATAAATAGGAATGTCCCCTCGAATTTCGTTTCCACAAAAATACCCTGATAGAACCCTCTGGCTAACATCTCCATCAAATTGAAATATGATCCCAACAGGTTGTCTATGGACACTGATCCAGTCTTTCGACTTCTCTCCGGACTCAAGCAATACCAGGAAGCTGAGAACATCACCTTGTTGAATTGAGTCTTATTGCGTAAATTTATTTGCTCTACTCTCAAAGTTACGAGCATGGTAGGGATGAGCATGATAAAACGGTGAATGTGTAAACAGCTTTTAAAATTCATATCCGAGCACAATAAATAAGAAGAATATATAATGCATTTTATTTATAATTGGCTGGTTTGTCTTAACAGTGACGGACAAACAATGTGTATTTGCTTTTGACTGTGTATTGCGTGCAGTGCAGAATACTAAATGTGTTTGAAGATGTGAAATCCCGTGCGTGTATGGAAGAGTGGTCGGCTGAGGGGGACACTTGACTGGCTGGAGCCAGTTAGTCACTGACCAAGTCATAACACTGCAGAGTTGCCAATCGATTAGTTTCAACTAATGAAAAGTTGGGGATGAGGGGGTGGTTCAGGATATTATTGAATAAACATTGGGGTTGGGTATGGGACAAGAATGAGTTTCTGGTTTTTGAGGCACATACTTACTTCTTAGCTATTTTCAAAGTATTTTAAAGCATTTTGGAACAATATTTTATAACTTGGGAAATTTTGTTTAGATCTTCAACCTTAGTTAATAATGCTAAGCTTCACAGCTATTGGTGATTTTTTGTTTGTAATAATATTATTTCATGAATTATCGCAGGTGTTTTTTTGGTTTCCAGAATGAGTTGTCAAGTTGCCAATAATAATGAAGTGATAAATATTGCATTAATGAACTCAAATATTTCCAATGTTTAAAAATAACCACATTTTAGGAATATAATTTGTATTAGTTAATTGTTCTCTTTATTTCTCTGTCGTGCTTTCTGATTTCATGTTTGACATTAAGTTTCATTCTTTTTTTTAAAATCCATAGTAATCCAAATCGTGCCCTGAACAATTTGAAAAAAATGTTTTGAAGACCATACTTTGTCCACATTTTCTTTATAATTCAGTCAATAAATCTGTATACATTATTAATGTAATTGCTAGTCTTCAAAGCTGTTTATTTTGACACTTCAGTATCTTGCCATGTTTATTACTAACGAAGAAACTGATGTTCAGCCCTTCTTAAAAATGCCAAGTCACTTTACCATATGCTTGGACAGGAAGTGTTAACGGAGCATGCTCAAAACTTGGGTTTTACAAATTTAGGCTTGGAAAATTAATGAAACATACGTATTGCATTTAGACCTGTTCTAAATGCTAGTTTAACTAAACCATCTTTCTATATTACCGTTTAAGTTAGACCAATGGTCTTAGTCTAACTAAACCAAGACTAGCATTTAAACCTGGTCAAGGAAAAAGCTGCTTCGAACTTACGGGACTTACATTTAGTACGTTTACAATTACTTTGAATCATGGATAGAGCTGGATATATATTCGATTTCTCAAACATCATTGCATGAATGATTTAAAACACACACTATCAGATCTATAAAATAGTGTTATATTTGGGTAACACTATCAGCAATAGTACACAAACTTATACAATGTACTTTTTCGGGTTGAGTCCATTCAATATTCATGCATCTTCCGGCTATCGAAGATCTCTCCATTTTTTACCTAGCCAGAAGTGGTGAAACGAATCAGCGACATCTGTCGTGATCACGAGTTACGTCCCTTACCATCTACTGACATACAGCCAATGAAATCGCCGTTTACATTCGGAACCAATTCAAAATAAGCGACGTTCGACACAGTCACAGAGGCAATACAACGGTCTTCTGATTGGCTTATCCGATTAGCCTGGAGTACGTTAAAATTTTAGCACTGAAAATGCGAGGGTTGAGGTCAAGGGCGGAAGGAGAAGTTATGGAAATATTTTCGTTACGCTTGTGACGTTGTGAAGATGATATTCATGAGTCTATTCAATAAACGTTAGAATATGTGCTATGTACTGTGGTGTCACTTTGAATTTAACATTGCCTTCAAGAAAATTAAAGTGAGAAAACTTACAACACACTTGTGAAAAATACTAGAACTTGTGAATGATGGGTTATAGTGCTTTTCGAGTCTTATTATTATAAAGAAGAGCTGATATTTTTGACCATTTGCAAAAATCCTCCCACGTGCAATAATTGATACATTGCAATGCTTAAATGCAAAATAAAAGGTTAAAGCACATGAATCCACATATATTTATCTGTGACGTCATAGTCTGTCAATGTTAGAAGGACGTCATAATGATCACTGCATACATGTGGTGTGTAACCGTCGGGGATTTTAAACATGTCCAAAGTTATCTTAATAATAGATACATATTAATATAAGCATACTATAACAATATCTCTTTGCGTTGTATGGCCTTGTTTAAATTTAGAATATCGTTAGAAAAAGTGCTTAACATGTGGGTGATGGAGATAAGCGCAGTAAAGACGCAATTCTTTGTTGGGTACTGATTGTTTTAAATATATATATATATATATATATATATATATATATATATATATATATATTATTTTATATATATATATATATATATATATATATTATTTTATATATATATATATATATATATATATATATATATATATATATATATATATATATAAGCCAAATATGTTATCTACTTGGGAAAAGGCACCTGTGCGTTGATTACAGGTGAACCAGTTCCGGAGACAGGTAGCAGCATGATCTTCAAGCTTCTCGCTCTAGTTTCCTTCACCAACGCTCAGTTTCTACTTCACCATGGTGACGCATATTTTACACTATTTATTTCAATATAATGTTTCTCTTACATGCTGCCTCAATATGATATGTACACTTTATAATAGCAATAACCGTCTGTAATGACAATGATTCAAGATGACAACAACACATCCTTCTACTTAGTTTAGTAAAATGTTTTGAGCACATACTTGCATCCTAACTGACTCACAGTGGATATACGTAAACCATTCAAGTTTATTTAAAGACTCTTAGGAACAAACTAATTTCCATGTATATCGACTAAAAATGCGTTTGTATGCCATGAAACCACTCGCATTCATTCAAGATCATTTTCAAGAACATTCTGTAATCATGAATATATTTTGAGTCTAAATCGAAACTTTATCTTTATCAACACAAAATTAATACTATTGTGCTTCTGTTGTTTCTGTTAAGGGTCCTGTTCTGGCCGATGTTTCACGGCTAATGATTTCATGAAGTCATGTCAGTGTGACTCTGACTGTGAAACGTTCAACATGTGCTGTGGGGACTTCCGGCGTTTGTGCATAGGTAACGCTTAGCAAAGGATAGTGACTATTCTAATATACATACTTTTTGTCTAAATACTGTGTAATTATGTCACTGTTATGTTGTTTTGAAGACGATAACTAATGAGTTACAGCTGCATCCATCCACATGTCAATCAAAATGACGTTCCCAATGGTTTATAAAAGCTAGAAAACTAGAAAATTATATGAAAATATATGAAAGTTTAACACACATATGCTTGCTCAAATGTTAACGAAATGAGAATTAACCAAATGTATCAAAAGTGGCAAACTGTAGCAACAAACTTTGACACATAATGTTATTAATTAAGTATTTCCGTATTGGTCCAGTTACAGGTCCGAGGTCCGTTGTATTGGCCCGAGACGAAATCGAGGGCCAATACAACGGACCGAGGACCTGTAACTCGGCCAATACGGAAATACTTAATTAATGACAATTTTATTAATTGACCTCTTTTCATTCTATATACACAACACTAAACATCTTATTTATATTGAAATAATAATTATAAACAAGATTGGTGAACAGATACCATAGGTCAAAGTTGTGAAGCGACAGCTTCGGGCTTTCACGAAATGAGCGACTGTGCATGCTCAAACTCATATTGGCCCAGTTTGTCTCGTATTGGCCCAGTTTGTCCGTATTGGCCCAGTTGTCGAATCATACAATCTAGGTCGTAAACGCCGTATACGTGCCATAACAGTGATAGTTAATTAATAATTTAACGTACCAATATTATGTAGTTATCTCCGTAATAAAGTCCATCTTTATACATTTCCACCAACTATAATAACACTTTCTTTCATCGTAAAAACTAAGTATTATTTTCAGGGTTAAGTCATATATTTTTTACCAAAAGCTATAAAATCGCCTAAGACATACCGGATGAAATTAAAAGAAATATATCAATAACTTTTATAATACTGTAGCATACACTCTTTATGAATATTTGCATCCACCTCCTTCTCCTGCTTTTCTTTATCCTCCTATCCCTCAATCCTATATTAACTATTTGTCTTCATCATTATCGCCCCCTGTACTACTCGTTACTCATCCTTACTATATCCTGATCATTATTAATACTTTCATCATCCTCTTCAATCTCATCATCTCAATCATCACCCTCCTCAACCCTCTGTTCTTCAACTCATCATCTCAATCATCACCCTCCTCAACCCCCTGTTTTTAAACTTATCATCTCAATCATCACCCTCCTCAACCCCCTGTTCTTCAACTCATCATCTCAATCATCACCCTCTTCAACCCCCTGTTCTTCAATCTCATCATCTCAATCATCACCCTCCTCAACCCCCTGTTCTTCAATCTCATCATCTCAATCATCACCCTCCTCAACCCCCTGTTCTTCAACTTATCATCTCAATCATCACCCTCCTCAACCCCCTGTTCTTCAACTCATCATCTCAATCATCACCCTCCTCAACCCCCTGTTCTTCAACTCATCATCTCAATCATCACCCTCTTCAACCCCCTGTTCTTCAATCTCATCATCTCAATCATCACCCTCCTCAACCCCCTGTTTTTAAACTTATCATCTCAATCATCACCCTCCTCAACCCCCTGTTCTTCAACTCATCATCTCAATCATCACCCTCCTCAACCCCCTGTTCTTCAACTCATCATCTCAATCATCACCCTCCTCAACCCCCTGTTTTTAAACTTATCATCTCAATCATCACCCTCCTCAACCCCCTGTTCTTCAACTCATCATCTCAATCATCCCCCTCCTCAACCCCCTGTTCTTCAACTCATCATCTCAATCATCACCCTCTTCAACCCCCTGTTCTTCAATCTCATCATCTCAATCATCACCCTCCTCAACCCCCTGTTTTTAAACTTATCATCTCAATCATCACCCTCCTCAACCCCCTGTTCTTCAACTCATCATCTCAATCATCACCCTCCTCAACCCCCTGTTCTTCAACTCATCATCTCAATCATCACCCTCTTCAACCCCCTGTTCTTCAACTCATCATCTCAATCATCCCCCTCCTCAACCCCCTGTTCTTCAATCTCATCATCTCAATCATCACCCTCCTCAACCCCCTGTTTTTAAACTTATCATCTCAATCATCACCCTCCTCAACCCCCTGTTCTTCAACTCATCATCTCAATCATCACCCTCCTCAACCCCCTGTTTTTAAACTTATCATCTCAATCATCACCCTCCTCAACCCCCTGTTCTTCAACTCATCATCTCAATCATCACCCTCTTCAACCCCCTGTTCTTCAACTCATCATCTCAATCACCACCCTCCTCAACCCCCTGTTCTTCAACTCATCATCTCAATCATCACCCTCCTCAACCCCCTGTTCTTCAACTCATCATCTCAATCATCCCCCTCCTCAACCCCCTGTTTTTAAACTTATCATCTCAATCATCACCCTCCTCAACCCCCTGTTCTTCAACTTATCATCTCAATCATCACCCTCCTCAACCCCCTGTTCTTCAACTCATCATCTCAATCATCACCCTCCTCAACCCCCTGTTCTTCAACTCATCATCTCAATCATCCCCCTCCTCAACCCCCTGTTCTTCAACTCATCAACTCAATCATCCCCCTCCTCAACCCCCTGTTCTTCAACTCATCATCTCAATCATCACCCTCCTCAACCCCCTGTTCTTCAACTTATCATCTCAATCATCACCCTCCTCAACCCCCTGTTCTTCAACTCATCATCTCAATCATCACCCTCCTCAACCCCCTGTTCTTCAACTCATCATCTCAATCATCCCCCTCCTCAACCCCCTGTTCTTCAACTCATCATCTCAATCATCACCCTCCTCAACCCCCTGTTCTTCAACTCATCATCTCAATCATCCCCCTCCTCAACCCCCTGTTTTTAAACTTATCATCTCAATCATCACCCTCCTCAACCCCCTGTTCTTCAACTTATCATCTCAATCATCACCCTCCTCAACCCCCTGTTCTTCAACTCATCATCTCAATCATCACCCTCCTCAACCCCCTGTTCTTCAACTCATTCCTTATCACCAACCTCGTCACCTTTCACCATTTTCTTTATTTGATTTCATCCTCATCATCCGCATCATCATCCTCCTCTGCAAATTATTTCTCATTTTCATCTTCATCACCCCCTCTTCTACACCCCTCATTATAATCAACATTATCATCATAAGCAACATCATCAGCATCAACTTCATTCTTCATTCTTCATTTGTCCTCCTCATCATCAACTTCCTCCCCTCCAGGTTCCGAGATAGGCCTGGTAGTGACACAGAGCGAGCTGGATACGTTTGCACAGAATCTGTGGGACAACGACTACAGCCGTATCGACTCGTCGCTTCTCAATCTGGATATACAAGGACACACTAATGGATCTATCCATGATGACCTGGCGGGTGGACCGTAAGTTGAGATGGTCTTTGAAGGCTCATAGAATATAGAATATGTGACCATATATACTATTGCAAAATAGTCTTTGATATTATTTTGATATGAAGAGAATGCCTTACTGCCTTCGAGAAGTTCATCCCTTTATCCGAAACATTTATAAAGCATATTCAAGGCTAAGTTTATATTGTGAATACCAAATCGTACAATCCATCTATTACAAGGTTGATGACAGCTACTGATGACCAACTGGCAGCCATCTTGAATTCTCCCAATAACACCTACTCGTCGTTCATCAAGTTACTCAACAATACTGAGATCAACGAGAACCATAAGGAGGCCCGGCCCATAGATGAGATCCAGGAGGAGAATAACTTCATAGCCCAGGCTTCTCAAACCAAGGTCATGCAGCTCACCTTCGAATTTCTTAGAGATAACGGTGAGTCAACTGAAAATTTAATTCCTTTGATATCTGCTGGGATTATAACTCATAGTACCAGTTGGTACAGTTGTACACGCAGGAGGAGAACCACTTCTGGAATCAGGTTTTGTAACTCATCTACAACTTCCTCGTGGATAATGCTAACTCTGTTGATGTTGTTACTCGAAATGTCTAATACAACTAGCATAATCATCATAGCCAAAAGACTAAGAGTGGCAAAATCTGTTTAGGTTAACGTCAGTCTGATTATAATCTACCGTATTCCGAGGAATGAAAGTTTTAAAACAGTCCATTCATAGGGATACGAATTAATATTGCTCGAAGGTTACAATCCATATGATTCTGGCCCGTATACTCGCATGTTCAGTTAACAATCACAATAGAAGCTTTCTGTGCGAGAAGCTTGGGGAAAGTAACTTTAAGTAACTCCAGGCACGTATTCACCATCAACTCATGCTTGATTTAACAATATAATCATAATGATTGTGGTGAGTTTCAAAAGCTTTTGGGTTTGGCAAATAATTTGACGAAATTATGCAAGGACAGACTTGTAATTAATTTCTTAAAACGAACTTTAAGACCAACTCAACCATTTTAACTTCGATGTTCTATGAAAACCTATTAAAAAAGGTTCATTTACCATGATCAGCACTACCGCTCTGGTTATTGTGAACGGTCCTGAAGTAATCCTAGAGTAGTGAAGGGAAATACTTGAGCTAGCGATTTCTATCATATATTATTGCTTGTAGGATTCATCAAGGGGGACGGCCACGCATTTGCAACTGTGATGAACGAGTTGTGGTTCAACTGGTATCAACAACGGAGTGGGTTCGAGAGTGTGATGGTTGGAGAGAAGATTAAAAACACAGGACATCATCAACACAACAACATCACTCACCACATCCGGGGCCTCGCCAACTGGCTACAGTTCTACCAAGAAGAGAAGGCTGGTCAACTCGACTACATGGGATATACAGCAGTCATGCAAGTGCGTGAATACACAAGTGCTTAAACGTACCATTAGTTGTTCGTTTTCATTTTCCTTTCCGGAACACCTTCTTCCTTGCGTGTGACTCCTTCATGTTTAGAATGTGAGTGCTACACATACACAATTTATTTCACGATTTATGTTCCTATGGTACAGCTCTGTTACCAGAGCAATGTCTCCAGATAGATGTCTCTCTTCACATTCAGTACGTAAAAGAATGCCAGTTATTACCTACGTCGGAAACACAATGCTGTTAGAAGATCCATTATTCTTAGTATACATATTATTTTCATTCCGTTCAGGACCCTCCTGTTGTTGCTGTGAAGTTCTTATGGTACAAATCTCTGGGTACATCGACCTTCTTCGTCGGCACGAGTCCCGAGTTTGACATGGGCCTGTACACCGTGTGTGCACTAGCCCGTTCCAGCAAACCCTGTCACTTTACCATCAACGGACACCAGCTCTCTGTCACCGTGACCACAGACACATATCAGCATATCAAACACATTCTGAATGTCCATCTTCACGCCAATGCTACTTCTGTTGTAACGGGAAAACAATAAAGTTGTTTGGACAGTTTAATGTTGTTTTTGTGTTTGCAGCGTTAAATTGTTCTACATGTATATGGCCCTGTACAACATGTCACTTAAACATCAACGGGCACGGGCCATGGGTCACCATTAACACAGTCACACATCAGCATGTACATAGAAGATCTCATCCAAGTGTCCTCTGATATAAACTGTATCAACACGAGTTGATATATTTGATATCAGAAGACATGGGGGTTAGATTCTATTTATAAACTAAAATCATTCATTATGTTTCATCGAATTGTTTTCATCTCACTTTGCTGCCATTTGACTTTCAATGTTGTGATGTCATAGCATTGTAGCGTCAACAGTTTTGTGATGTCACATAATTGTGATGTCATTACTCAATTATGTAAAAGCAATATTATGTCGTGCAGTTGATGGTGGCAGGACACTGTGCAAAATCTACTGTATCGTTGGGAACACAGTTTTTGGATGATAAAATATAAATCTGAATGTCAACTTACATACCACTACTACAACTATTGCCACAGGAAATTAATAGCTGGATTGACAGTTTAAGGTTTTTGTCAAGCAACCATCATATTGTTCTGTTTGTAACATTGGACTGACTTTAGTGAAAAGACAAAATAATGAAGGGGAACGAGTTCTATAGATGGATATACAACGTTTTTATCGCAGGAGAACGAGCCCTATGGAAATACAACTTCTTTAGTGTATTGTTTCTGTGTTGATGCTAAACACCGTTTACAAGCAAACACGGAAACATCGCGCCTGCAATAAAGAAGTTGTATATCCATAAAACTCGTTCTTCTTCATATAACCAACTTCCGCATATCTTCGACAGAAGATGACATAATTATGTACACATGGCACTTTAAATTTTCCATACGACACTATGTTCATGAATCATATAGGCAGCAAATGATGTCAGGGATCTTTAACAGAACATTGTGTATAATGTAAAGGGGACAAAGCTGAACCCAGTAATTACAGGGGAATATCTATTTTAAGCTGCTTAGGCAAGCTTTTCACTTCTGTATTAAGTAAGAGGTTACAAGCCTATTCTGATAAGTTAGCTTAATTAGTGAAGCGCAAGCGGGCTTTAGAAAGGGTTATTCAACCGTAGATAATATGTATGTTTTAAAATCCATCATAGATATCTATCTTAGTCAGAATAAGAAATTATATTGTTGTTTCATTGATTTTAGTAAAGCCTTTGATACGGTTTGGCGATCAGGTCTTTGGAGTAAAATGATTAAATGTAATATTTCAGGTAAATGCTTTGTCGTTATCCGCAACATCTATAATTGTATTAAATCATGCGTATCCCACAATGGTATCACCGGTGATTATTTTCAATGTTACTCAGGGGTTAGACAAGGGGAAAATCTGTCCCCGTTTCTTTTTGCATTGTATTTAAACGATTTGGAAGATTTTGTATTGACTAATATGTATAATGGCATTGAAAATCTCAATAATGAAATTCAGCATCATCTTGGTATTTATTTGATCCTTCTCTTGTTACTTTATGCTGATGATATAGTCCTATTCTCAGAATCTCCATCTAGTTTAAGCAAAACCTTAACTTTGTTCGATGATTATTGTAAAAGATGGAAGTTAACTGTTAATGTTGCTAAAACAAAGATTTTAATTTTTGGAAAGAGGCCGAATAAAATTACTAGGGATTTCACATTACAAAAGCAAAGTATTGAAATTGTCTCTGACTATGTTTATCTTGGTATTTTATTTAATCGCACTGGTAGATTTTGTAAAGCTCAAAATAGAATTGCTGAGCAAGCTTCTAGAGCTATGTATGCTGTTTTTAGAAAAATGAGATTGTTAGATATACCAATTGATTGTCAGCTTAAACTGTTTGACAACCTTGTACAGCCAATTTTGTTGTATGGCTCCGAAGTTCGGGGTTTCGAAAAATGTGTCATTCTTGAAAGAGTACACTTGAAATTATGTAAATATCTTTTAAAAGTAAAACAGTCAACCCCATATTATATGGTATATGGTGAATTGGGAAGATTCCCGTTAGATGTTCTTGTTAAGTTTCGAATCATATCATACTGGTGCAAGCTTATCTCATCTACTCATACATTGTCCAGTATTTTATATAGACTTATGTTATCAATGTCTGCTTGTGATCCAAATATATCTTTACCTCTTATCAAAGTTGTTAAAACTACCCTGGAAGGTACTGGTTTAAATTACATTTGGTTATCTCAAAATTGTACAAACAGATTGTGGCTTAAAGGTACCGTTAAATCTATATTATGTAACCAGTTTTTTCAACGTTGGAACGATTGTAAATCTAAATCTTCTAAAGGCTACTACTATAATATGTTTAAACAATCCCCAATTCTAGAAACATACCTATTACAATTTCCATTAAATGTTCGTATTTGGTTTACTAGAATTGGAACTTGTAATCATAGACTTCCTATTGAAATTGGAAGATGGTATAATGTTAACAAAGAAGATAGATTATGTACATTTTGTAATAGTGCTCTCGGTGATGAGGCTCATCTTCTGTTGTTTTGTCCATATTTTAATAATATAAGAAGGTCATTTTTACCACTTTATTATTGTAATAATCCTTCTTTAGATAAATTCATATCTCTTATGTCCTGTAAGCATAATGCACTACTGTTGAAAGTCTGTAACTATGTAAAAAAACTTGTTTACGTATGCTCCCATAATAATATTGTACATTGTAATTATTTCTCTATGTCACTTTTGTGAAATTCATGAGAATAAACCATTCATTCATCCATTCGTAAAGATGTTTATAATAACCGCCATAATCGGTGTCTGAATACCCCCAATCTACAGTTAGTGTTAAGCTAAGTCAGTGTCAATATATACACATATACATATATAAATCTGTCTGTATTTTCAATTAGCTGAGTTTATGTATTTAAATCCACCTATGTAATGTTGATAAGTGTTGGCTATTGTCTCTAAGAAGAGGCTATTACATACAAGTTCTCACATAATGATAACATGTCAAGTTTATGTATGATCACCCGACAATAAAGAAGTTAAAACGTTAAAGCTAAAGAAAATACTTATCATTATTTAGCTTTTTGCCTATGTTTCGTCATAATTCAAACAATAATCGGAAATGAAATAGCTGTATATAAGCAGATTAGGTACATGCAGTATGACAATCAGTCCTAAAACATTGAAACTCTATTACAGACATCATCATAAGTTTAAGAACACAGTAAGCATGACCTACCCAACTGATAGCCCTTCTCTCATAACATGAATCTTTTCAATAACACGCTTTAACAAAATTAAAGTAGTCTTGTATTTTAATTTGTTGTCAATGAATCCACTAACATGTATCGAATTCGATGTCTTTCATGAATTTCACGAGCTTCCATAACATCGGATGAAGGTGGCTTTAAAGGAATGTTAAAACATCGTGACAATAAGTACAGAAGCCATTTATATTTAACTTAAATTGAAATCTAGGTGCGACTCTACTCTAGAAGGTAGATAAGGCTTATCTCTCCCAGATACCAGCACATTCTGTCCCAGTGTTGTCTGGCCGCCATGAAGCTGTGTGTTGTGTTCCTCGTCTTCCTAGTGGGTGTTAAAGCCCAGCTTCTGTTGCATAGAGGTATTTTATAAAGACATTATATTGTGTTGGACTATTACCATGATCGATGTCTAGATCAAATTTGATAAGTTTACTTCAGCCCTCCAAGTGACATATTTTGTTGGTTTCGTTTACATATTTGATACAATATCACCTGGTATGATTTTTCTGCTAAGTGTGGCAATGTTCGTTAACATGATCCAAGTAACATTTGTATAATATGTTGATCCACAGTATGCAGGATTAATGCTGATATGAAATTTTATATGTGAGTATTTCCATAAACGGATACGTCAGGACTACCAGTACCAGTACTCGTATATACGTGAATCCATACTACTTTAATATTTTAAATCAAATCAGAGAACCTTTACGATTTGATTTTAAAAAGGTGAACCAACCTTTGGGATGTCTGTATCTGTATAAGTCTACGTGTTACAGACAGCTGCAAGTCCAGATGCTTCACCAAGAACGACTATGCGCACAAGTGTCAATGCGACTCCGACTGTGACGCAATGGGCAACTGCTGTGGAGACTTCCGGACAGATTGTATAGGTGCTGCTTATAGTTTACATCATGTCTTAGACTACCTTTTTAATAAAGTCCATCTTTATACGTATATGCATATACATGTAAACAACACATTAACTAGACTACCCTCGTCAGTGTCGTTCACTTGTTTTGTGACGTCTAGACGATGAAATACTCGCACTGAAATCATGTTTGTTAGGCAACGTGATAAGTGCCTGTGTGTATATGAAATATATCCCATTACGTATGGACTGTAGCTATCTTCTGGGTGATAAATGAGTGAATTGTTCATTTGAACTTGTTGACAGACAATTAGGTTGTTTGATAATTGGTCGCCATGGTACATTTAGCTTTTAACTATGGTAATATCCATTAATAATATGATCATTGGTTTTCTATCTGAAACGTATCTAAACTAACTCTTATAAACATTTGGATATATACTTTATTTGAACCTTTTGACAGACGCTTTTCCCAGTTAGAATACGTACATGAACATAAAGGTAGCCTTTATTTTACACATAGATTTTTCAGGCAAAGAATGTGTTCACATCAATAGTTCTTCGGTTCATGTGAATACAGAATTCTGGATTATCGTAGACCACACGTATTTTGATTACAGAAGTTGAATTTACTCCTGATGTTAGTTCATATGGTTCATCCCAGAATAAAACCGACAGCCATGTACCAGAAATTCAGTTCTAAGATAGGTTTGTGCAGCCAGTGCAGTTCTTGTGACTTAAAGGTATCTCTCTGCAGGCTCTCTGTCAGGTCTTGTGGTAACACAGAAGGAACTGAACACATTCGCGCAGTCTCTATGGGACCATGACGTCAACAGGATAGACAGCGCCCTCTACACGCTCAACTACCAGGGGAATACAACTGGCAAAGACACCGTTGACCAAGCATCTATTAAGTAGGTAGCGTGATACTCAGCCTTGATTTATTTGCTATTGTGTGATTCACATTGGCAGCTTATCCATTAGAGGCAACGTTATTGAAGTATATGGTATTTATGCAAAGCGCCGTGGGATATACATGCACAAAAGGCATTTAAATCAACATTCATGCAATCAGTATCGTCCCATTACGTTTGTTGGACAAACATATTTGTTCCATGTCGTTATTCCTTCTGGAAACCGTGCTAAGTCAACTGTATGTCAGATCATCAATCATTTATCTTCGAAATGAGCAGAAAAATGTTGCTTATTTAAACTCATTGTATCAGGAAATCAGGCCTGGTTTCTCATCATTCAAAATATGTTCTCCGCTGCAAGCGCACGTCCAAGATAAAACCTTGAAGTTTGTTTCTATCGGCTTGCTTCACACCTTACCATATTTAATTTAATAATATGTTTATTTCAGACTGATAGAACCAGTAGACAATCAGTTGGACGCTATACTTGCCAGCCCCAACACGACGTACAAAAGCTTCATCAATCTGCTGGACAACTACGTCGCCAATGTACAGCATGAGGAGCACAGACCACAGCACGAGCTACAAGAGGAGAACCACTTCTGGAGCGTGGCATCTCAGACTCAGGTCATGCAGCTCGCCTACAACTTCCTCGTGGATAACGGTTGGTCAACTGAACGTTAATATTACATTTGATATACAGTCAAACCCCGTTTATCCGCACAATTTGGTTACAGTTAAAAATCGCCAGGATAACAAGTCGTGTGGTTAAGTGAATCATCATTTGCACTGAAAAGCTTAGAGATAATTTGAAATACTACCGTGCGGATGGTCGGGTGTCCGGATATACAGGTTCCGGATTGAACAACGTCTTACTGTATACTAGTTATGATTCGTAGTACCAGTTGGTACAATTGCAGTCGGAAAACATCTCGAATCAGGTCCTCAACACTCATGTCTCATCTACAACATCCTCGTGAATAATGGGTCAACTGAAGATTTGCATTATTCTTTATATTTGTCAATTGTTACTCGTAGTACTAATTGGTACAGATGTCAAAGATGCAGCAGGAAAACTTCTTGTATAATGTTTTCCAGACTAGGGTCTTGTAGTTGATCTACTACGTCCTCGTTGATAATGGTTGATCTATTGATAATTTCAAGACTCAATACGTTTAACACATAAGCATAATCCTCGTAGCTAGAGGACTAAGAGTGGCAAAATCAGTTTAGGTCAACGGCAGTCTCATTAAAATTTACTGTATTCTGATGAGATAAAGTTGCAAAATAGTGCATTTAGTGTCCACGACACATAATTTAGCTGTTGCACATGGTCCGATGAGCGTATGCTTAATGGGACACATCAATTTAAAAGTATGTCAAACGAGATATGTTAGGTCTCCCGGTCCGACAAGGTGCATTTATCCGATGCGAAGCGATATCGCTCAGGGCTACCTCTTCTATGGAGAGGAATTTATCGAAATCAGACTGGGCCAACAGGATAGTAATCACAAAATTTACTGGAAGAAACATTGGTAGTCATGGCATCACATAGCATGGTCATCATTATACTTAACCTTGAACACGAGTTTTGACATTCCTAAATATATTACAATGGTGAAGTAGGTGTCCATCGTTCTGCAGGCTTCATCAAGAAGGATATGCACGCATTCCGGACTGTATTCAACGAGATGTGGTTTGAGTTGTATCCCAAGCCTCACTCCAACGTCAGGAGCGACAGTGGATTCGAACACATCATGGTCGGAGAGAAACCTAAACACGGCCAGAACAAGACCGCAGTGGTCAGTGGAATCAACAACTGGGTACAGTTTTACCAAGAGGAGAAGGCTGGCAATCTCGACTACAACGGCTACATCAGACAAACAAACGTATGATTTTTCCATACTTAGCTTGGTGCCATAATTGTACCTGTTGTCTACATTCTCGTCAACTTAATAACCAAAACGATTGTCTTATCTAACAGCTAGAACAACCTCCTAAACAACACTATTTATTTTATTGTGTGATGATACGTAAAACCATAAGTAAAATCATATGTACAAGCATAAGTACAAGCACAGATACAAGAATAAGTACAAGTATAAGTACAAGCATAAGTAAAGTCTTATGTACAATAATGAGTAAAAACATAAGTACAATCATGAGTACAAGCCTAAGTACAAGCATAAGGAGAAGTACATGCATAAGTAAAATCATAAGTACAAGTATAAGTACACGTATAAATACAAGTGTAAGTACAACCATAAGTACAAGCATAAGTACAATTATAAGTCCAAATATAAGTACGAGTATAAGTGCATTTGATAAATATAAGTATAAGTACAGCCTTATGTACAAAAAGTAATATTAACGTAACATCAATCGAATCAACGTCAAATATGTCTTCTTTTCGTGCTCTTTCGTTAAAATGGCATTGTAACGTCATTAAAACAAACATCCCGGTTGGCTGTTTATAGATTGAACGTTAGTAAGGGCATTAACTCATACGTGTTTTAATTAGTCGACGGATACCTTATAATCTTGCTTCAAATCAATTAATTACAAATTTATATCGTATAAGCACTACACCAATACAGACGTTTACCCTACACATTATTGATGTTTTCAACCTACAGGACCCCAGCATAGTGGACGCCCGTTTCACCTGGAAAGGCGCAATGGACCACAGTACCTCCTTCTTCATGGGTACCAGTCCTGAGTTCGACATGGCCCTCTTCACCGTGTGCGCCCTCGCCCATCCCAACAAGGCCTGCTCTTTCACCATCAACGGACAACACATCAACTTGGACGCTACAGTGAAACACCACCAGCAGGTCACACAGATCGCGTCCGTGAAGATACGTGCTCACACCCCAACAGAGACCCCCTCTACATAAAGTACTAGAAAAAGTCAATGGTTATTGTATTTGTGTTTCTTTTTTAACATGATAATCTAAATAATATATAAATGTATATGATTGAGTAACAAGATGATAACTTTAGTGCTCATTCTGTTTGTTCATGGTTTTTGAATCCGCAAGGCAATTTCAATTTCCTGATCTAAAATAACCATCTTTCTCATACAGCGCTATAAATCGCAGCCAATCAAATGAGATGAGATGAGAGACCACAAATTTCAAATGACGACATCTCATTGGCTGATAAAAAAATACTTGCTATATAGCCTATATATAGCGATGAGTAACCATAATTCAGTCCCGAGTGCGAAATCAGCTCTGCTGGAAAACGCGCGTAAAATCTCTAAGCAATCAATCATACCTCAGCAATCTGAGTGCGAAATCAGGGCCATGTTCAAGAGAGGTTTAAAAGTAATCGCTCAATTAGCTATTACGTTTAAACCTCTCTTGAACGCGATTGCTCAATGAAGCGCTACGTAGCAAAGCGAGCAAACTTCGAGGAATCGCACCGTGTCGTTCAGGAGAGAACGCGCTACATTGAACGCAACATTGAGTGATCAATGAGCGATTATAAGCGCTCGCTGTTATGGAGTCCAGCTTTGCTGGAAAACGCTCGTAAAATCTCTAAGCAATCAATCATACCTCCGCAATCCAAGTGCGAAATTAGCTCTGCTGGAAACCGCTCGTAAAATCTCTAAGCAATCAATCATACCTCCGCAATCCAAGTGCGAAATTAGCTCTGTTGGAAAGCGCTCGTAAAATCTCCAACAAGAAGAACGTATTTCAGTGATGCGAGAAAAGCTGCTTTGAAGGGGTCAGGGGATTGACGTAGCCGTGCGGACGGTCATGTGTCATTAGTCACACGTCCCACTTGTCACACGTCCCACTTGCCATTCAATAAATGAAGTGTTAGTTGATAGCCACATGCTCTGTGATCAAAATGATTTAGTCCGCTAATGAGAGAACTTAGGATGACAGTATAATATATAACGATAGCAGATAACTGATTAGCCGGAAGATTTTCCAATTTGCATTATAATTTCAAACAAATTACAAAGTTTTGTTAATACAGATTCTTTTACACATCAACATTTTCTGAAATAAAACTTGTTTGGATGTTTTGACAAAACAGTCCATTGTATTATTGGATAATACAAAGTAGCTATTTGCTCATTTACCCATAACATATGTTGTTTAAATGAGAGATGGGACGGAGAACCCGAACTCACACACGGTAACATTTGCAGCAACAATGTATTGCTGTGAATAAATATGTCTCACAATATATGCATTACATTTTTAAGCAGAGATAATCAATAAGAAATTTTACACCTGATATTTTGACTAAATAAGCGTATTCTAAAATATTTTATTTTATCCTTAAATCTCCACTTAACCCGTATGGATAGTGGGGCGTATGCTTATTTGGAGGACAACTTGGGGACAGGCTGTTTGAATATGTGGCACGTGTGTGGTAAGAATGGTTAGTGTGGTTAGTCGGGTTAGTGTGGTTAGAGCGGTTATATAGTTTTTATTATATATCCGACAGCATATACGGACGTTACGATGAGAAATGAGTCTTGCAAAACCCTAGTTCAAGCGACAAAGATTTGCTTTCAACGTCGTTGTGTAAGTGTCAAAAAAGGATATTGGAAACACGTACAAACAGCATACCGCTTCTATACCCGCAAATGGCGGCTATTATCCTAGAAGCCCGTAGCAACTTTCATTATACATTCAATTGTATATTCATGACTTCAAGCTATGAATCTTATGTCTGTTTTGTTATGTGTTTTTAATCATACTATTATTGATATATTATTAAACACTTTAAATACCCTTAAAGAATAGATTTTAGCATGCGATAATCCGGTATCAGTTTCATTCAGTGACGTTTAGTAATGCCCAGGAGTAAACAGGATGGCATTTGACATTTGAATAAATATATACTGGAGGTTATACACCCATGGACGAATGATGCCTCAACGAATTTAAATTTAAGCCTTAAAATATCTAGCATTCTAAAGACGTGTGTGTTGATTTAAGCTTGTCGGTTTCAACCATCAGCTATATATTGCTATAGTCCACATACTGTAATGGACTCGACCCGAAAAAGAATTTATACTATTGTAGATAGCATTATCTCAAATATAACTACGTTACATTTGTTCACTATCTAAATGACATTTACTTACTCAAGATAACAATAACTTTAATTAGACGATTGTAGTATCTATTGGCTCGACCCCTGTGTCAAGGAAGTACAGCCAGATCAAACGAGAGAGAGAGAGAGAGAGAGAGAGAGAGAGAGAGAGAGAGAGAGAGAGAGAGAGAGAGAGAGAGAGAGAGAAAGAGAGAGAGAATGAGGAAGGGAGAGAGAGAGGAGAGGTCAAGCGAGAGAGAGAAAGAGAGAGAGAAAGAGAGAGAGAGAGATCAAGAGAGAAAGGAGATAGAGAGGGAGAGGTCAAGCGAGAGAGAGGGGGGAGAGGGGGTAGGGAGAGAGAGTGAGAGTTATATGCGTCTCCAGCACATCTACGTAACATATTTCTCAATGTGACGTAATAAGCAAGTGGATTATTTTCATTAGCCTTCAGCGCAAGGACCGTAGTCAGATGTCTCCAAAGAGAGGTTATCGACCATTGAGAGGAAAACCTTGACCCGACAACACAGAGATAAAGTTGGGCTCGTACTTTACAAAGTCCAACAAAGACGAAATTGGGACAGAGTGCTGTATACCGATGAGAGCAGGTTTTAGCGGTGAACGCACGTCACCAAAATGAGTGGCGTCAAATCACCTTAGCCATCGTGAGAAGACTGGTTACTGCTGTCATCGCGTGCATACGTGCTAGAGATGGCCACACTCGATTTTGACGATTAAATCTGACTTTAAATTGTCGATCGTATTGGTTTCCAATAAGAAAAGGAGCATGGTCGAATTATGGACAATCAAAGATATATTCATGCATCATGTGGCTGTTAGAGGGTTTTTTTAACCTGTTAATTGTTTATCTAAACTAAAATCATATCTATTCACATACCTTTTCATATGTTTTAGTAAAGGAGAACAGTAGAAGTCAGGGATTTTGTTGTCAATGAAATTACAATCAAGAATTACATTGCTCCCCGAAAACGGATTGTATGGATAAAATAGCTGAGTCGATAAGAAACGGCTTACAACTGGAAAGGATGAACAGATGGTTGGTGTCTTATTTTAAGCACGGACATATATACAGCTGCATCCCGAAAGTCTGTTCACCTACTTGTGTAACTTAGTGCTAATATCATGCAATTTGACGTCCATTGTAATGTCCATCAAATTACATCAGATACGATGACAATGAATCATACTGTATCAATGAGTAAAATAATCGTTCTGAAACGCATCCTTTGGTCCTCATGAAACAGACAATAGAGGTCACGTTTTGAAAATTCGAATTTCATAAATTTTCCAATAAATTTGTTCGTGTCAATAAAGTGAGAGCAAATTCATCACAGATTAATTGAATGAGAATAAGAGGAAATAGATGGTGCATTTTTTACACTGTTGATCACTTACTGGATATTTTACAGACGAAATAAAATAAAAACTGTAGAAAATATTGACCCTTGGTCACTTCAAAGACCTGCTTATACTGTAAAAACAGTTCACTATCAGGTACAACATTCGATAATGTTATGGATCATGTAACTGTCTTAATATGCGAAAATGCAAAATGGCAGGTTTAGTTTAGTTGCTGCAGAATTTACAAATTACATGATATATGCACTAAAATACGCCAGTAGGTGAACAAACTTTCGGGATGCAGCTGTAGAAGCTATGTCTTTGCCTGAACATGCATGGTCCAACTCAGACATAAGAATATCAGTAGAGTAGGTCATTGCAGGAATTCGAAACATATGAGAACTTTCTCATAAGGAGCCCGTCACGTCACGTTATTTCTAGATTCGTGGTTGAGTCTTGTAACACTGAGAAACATGAAACTGTTGCTTCTTGCTTCTGTTCTTCTGGTCGGGGTCCGAGCTCAAGGTAATTACTGATATTTCTTGATAAGCTTTGTAAATGGTCCTCATAGAGATAAGGTTCGCGCCATTGATTTTCGCTGCTTTTCCATACTAAGCCTTTATGATGTTATGCTATGTTATCTTAACCATGTATTGTTATCAACATTAAAAATATGGATGCTTTACATTATTTTTGTCTCATCGGCTCATGGAACTGGCAAGTCACTTGACCATGTTTTATTTGTGCGCCTTGCCGAATTTCATTAAGGGTTCTGTGCCATGACATCAGAGCCTACTATGGATTTCAGGTGTAGCGCCCCGATATCTTAGCACGGAAAAGTGAGGCAAATACTGCAAGGCTTAAATCAGCCAATTATGGAGAATGGCAAACGTTATGCCTTGCGTAGGGTTGTTCAGAATACAGATATTTGATTTGAGATACACGTTAATGGTTTACTTCAACATACCTAGGGACGTGCACCGGTCGCTGTTACCTAGGGAATGACTTCTCTCAGCCCTGTCAGTGCGACTATGACTGTGAAATATATGAAAACTGCTGTCAGGACTTTTGGCTCCGTTGTAGAGGTGAGAGGTTAAGAGTAATGTCGAGCCATGTTCTGTTTACTTTGGTATACTTGCAATACTTTCCCTGATCATTAGCTACAAATATATGTTGTTGCAAGTATCAGTTATAACGGATAGACCCAACTGAAAAGGTTGGCCCCTCATCTCATAATAACATTTTGTTTTTCATATTGACTTCTTGTTATAATGACCGGCTAGCATTTGTTTTGTAAACTGTATATCACTCTAACCACGTACCTGTGCGATCCATATTGATATTTAAGTATCTCTTTCAAAATAAGAATATATGCTTTAGTGTGTAAATTTAAAATTCATATTGTACGAAATGCGCCTTTTTAAAATAGGAACTGAGTACGGTTTGGTTGTTACCCAAGCGGAAATGAACCAGTTCGTCGAGAGTCTGTGGGAAAACGACGTGAACAGAATCAGCAGCGATCTCTACACAATCAACCCACAGAACATTTCCACCTCGGACGAAGACAAAGCCAATGAGAGGTAAGATAGTCTTATAAGGTGGTTTCCTTAAGCCGACATATTTATTGGAGTCAAGGTGGGAATTTTTCTCAAGTTTTATTCTTTAATTTTAATGTCCACTCATTCAGGTTGATAGTGCCAAATGGGGATGGGCTGGATGCCATGTTAGCGAACAGAAGCACCACTTATCCACCCTTCATCGACCTCCTGAACAACTACAACCCGGACAGCTCCAGGAAGGAGGTGCATGGTGACAACGAGATCCAGGAGGAGATCGCCTTCTGGGACGCCATTTCAAAGACAAAAGTAGTCGACCTGGCCTTCCGCTTCCTCGTCGACCAAGGTTAGATCTGTGAATCGAACTGTAGATCATAGATACCACATGTAGAGACAATCTTCAAAAGGAATCATTGTTACTAATTGTTTTATAATGTTAAAAAAGTTTTCAGTAAAAAATACTAACCATCAATGAAGTTGTAGGTTAATGTTGATAAATGTTAAAACTTTGATTGAAATTAGGTCAATGAAACTCACAGGCAAAAGAAACACTGGTTAAATAAACGTTGACAACGTTGTTGAAGAAGTACATCCCATAGCGCTTGCAGTTGGGCCGGTATCAGAGGTGACACGAAAACGGCCCTGGTTATAAAATGGTACCCCAAGGTTAACGGCTATATCAACCAGGTCCTGACACCAGTCTTTCTTTCATTCCTGCAGAACAATCTTATACCTCAATTTCACTGAGCTACGAGTCGTTGCCAACATAGATAGTCGGTACATGTAGGTCGTCAGTGAGTTGTCAGTGACTCGTAATGAGGCGTGTCTGATTCGTGATATCGGGAAAGAGTTGGCAGTTAGTCGTGAACTATGTGGTAAGTAACTTGTAGAAATATCAAATTTGACAATTTGACCCGAAATGTTCCCTGATTCATGCCGACAAAGTCGTACCCGAAAAGTCTTGTATTGGTGTGATGACTTTTGGTATTCGTAGCTCAGTGAAATGGGGGATATAAGAAAGTTGCTTCAATAATGTCACTCGACAGACTCCACGCGTAACAAGAGACTTTCTCAACACCAACTATACGAAAGCCTGATCTCCTGACTTAAATCTCCCAGAGCACCATCTTGGGGGACCGATACGGCCATATCAGCAACCTCCACACAAGAGACAGACGTTGACGAAAGAGAGAGAGAGACAAAGAGAGACTCACACAGACAGGCGGACAGACAAATTGCTCACTGTGAAAACATCAACGGTCAACAAAAGAATCGTAGTCAGACATCACCGCCATAATGGTTTAAAAGGGGAATGACCTTGACCCGTCAACATCGATTCAACAGAATGCGGTAGGCTGGTACTGTACAACTCTGACAAAGACGAAATTGGGAGAGAGTACAGACAGATTGTGATAAGATAATGGCGAGCGTATGTCACGTTGTTGTATTCAAGAAGTACAACACATAGCGCTTGCAGTGGAATAATTTGGTCCTGGTGTCAGTGGTGACACCAAAACCCAAGGTTAACGGCTATATCAACCATGTTCTGACACCAGTCTTTTTGCCCTTCCTGCAGAACAATCTTATACCCCAATTTCACTGAGCTATGAGTCGTCCGCGACCGAAATTAGTCGGTAAGTCGTCAGTGAGTCGTCAGTGACCCGTAGGCGTGTCGAGTCCCATTGATAGGTCTTCAAGAGGCTTCAAGGGTCGGGAGACCAAATTAAGTTGGGAGTTGGTTTTTTAACATGTTATAAAACTCAGTCGCGACTTTTTCAGTTGGGAGATGCTCGTACTTTTCCACTAAGTTGTATTCAGTCGTGATCGAGTCATCAGTGGCTCGTATCTGATTCTCATTGGTTGTATTAAGTCGTCTCGTCAGTCGTATCCAGTCGTATTGAGTTGTGGTGGCCGTGTGTGAGTCGGGAATAGGTCTCTCTCCCGAATAATGCCAACTCGTGTACGACTAACCAATACTCAAAGACGACCAGTGACAACCCGTTCCAGACTAAACACAACAATAAGGCCAAATAAATCGTATGTGAGACGATTTTGACTCGAAAGTGAATTGTGACTGGGTAGTCGTCATGGTCATGAACTAATCGTAAACTTGTCGTTATAGTCCTGATCGGGTTGGGAATGAGTCCTTGTCAGAGTCGTGGTGTCGGTAAAGAGTTGGTACTTAGTCATAGTAGGTTGTAGAAATATCAAATTTGACAATTCGTAGACCGTATGACAGCCCGGTCTCCTGACCTGAATCTTCCAGAGCACAATTTTGGGGGACCGATGAGGTCATATCAGCAACCTCCACACAACCGACGGACATTGACACTTTTCAACCTGATGTAAATTGTTGTTTCTGTAAAATAAAATCACATCTGAGGCATTTTCAGCAGCATGGGTACTCATTTCTGAATCACCATTGAAAAAAAGGTGCCTTGCCCATAGAAACTGACCAAATGTCAATTTAGGGTGTAATAGAAGAAAGAACAATGAGATTGCACTGTGAATACTCGGTTGTCAAGACTGCTCAAGACTGTTCACACGTACTCACGCTTTCATTTTCATTCAGGAGCGGGTATTCGGCTATTTTCATTCCACTCGCAATTATTCACTCTGCTGAACACGCCACTGTTCACATACCTGTGAGCAAATCAGAAACTTTTGAGTTTAATTATACAACAATGCAAACATTCTAACAAACTTGACTTAAAAACATCGAAGAGCTGAAGAGAGTTAAATTAAATCGTTTAAAGGCGCTGAGTGTTCGAGCGGCCATTTTAATGTGTTCATATTAAAATTGCAGCTCGGAGGTAGTTCAAGTGTAGAGATGTAGTGATACATAACACTCAGATTAGAGTTTTAAATATGGCATAATCATGAAATGGTCATGTCATCGCTGTCTGAACTCCGAGATCTGCAAATCTACCTCTCACACTGAAGAGTTCTACAAAAATGTCACTTTATATGTTGCACCATTTTCCAATACAGATAATAGCTCTCCAGGATAGGGCTAACCAGGTCGTGTAATGAAGTGTTTTACCCTCTAACGTAACAATATATTATAAACTTTATAAATGATTTGCAAATTTAATATGAAGACAGTGGAACACGTAACCAAGCAGAACCCATACGGTGTTACAGGCTACATGAAGGGAGACATCCGTGTGTTCCACACTGTCCTGAACGAGATGTGGTTCGAGATGTACCCTCACAATAACAACTCACTAAAGACAGACAGTGGCTTCGAACACGTGATAACAGGAGAGTTTGATCCCAGCCAGTCATCCACCACCCCTGCTCTACTCACCGGCTTCCACAACTGGGTTCGATTCTACGAAGAAGAGAAGCGCGGCACCCTAACTATATGGGAAACACCAGGACCTTTAAGGTTTGTTCATATGTGTGAGATTAAATGCCCGCAAATTATACTCATGGCATGTTTTAAAATAGCATAGCATGTAATTTTGTACCCACAGTTCGTCATTGTGAAGGTCTACGATCTACGTTGGTCCTCTCATCTCTAGCACGAATGGAGGTTCTTTCATTGGCTGGTTATTTTAAGCCAATTTGACAGTTTCAGGCATAAGGGAATCAGGGTAGTGTATACGGTAGCGTAGCGTATATAAATACACTGATAGATCAGGATGGGTATCATAACAACGTTTCAATATATGAGCACAATAATTTTCAAAATTGAAAACAGAAACCACTTAATGTGTTTTGTTTGGACTTACAACATAAATTATTTGGGGTTGTGTTCCTATTATTATCCCACCGGTATGTAATACCGTGGGATATAGTCATCGCCCCGTCCGTCTGTCCGTCCGTCCGTCCGTCCGTCCGTCCGTCCGTCTGTCCGTCTGTCCGTCCGTAATCATTTCGTTTCCGGAGCAGGACTCGAAAACCATTCATGATATCTTTCTGAAACGTTGCATGTGTATTACCCACCAACTGAAGTGGTGCCTTTTGATATTTTCAGATTTCTGAAATTTTTTTTTTTTTCGTTTCCATAGAAACATGTTGAAGTTGGACTTTGTTCAGAGACAGGTTCGTTTCCGGAGCACAGCTCAAAAACCGTTCATCATATCTTCCTGAAACTTTGCATGTGTATTACCCACTAACTGAAGTGGTGCCTTTTGATATTTTCAGATTTCTGAAATTTTTTTTTTTTCGTTTCCATAGAAACATGTTGAAGTTGGACTTTGTTCAGAGACAGGTTCGTTTCCGGAGCACACCTCCAAAACCATTCATCATATCTCCCTGAAACTTTGCATGTGTATTACCCATTGACTGAAGTGGTGCCTTTTGATATTATCAGATTTTTTCTGAAAAAAATTTTTTTTTTCTGTTTCCATAGAAACATGAGAGGGATGTTGGTTGTTGTTGATTTTGACTGCTTCTGGAGCAGAAGTCTAAAACCCTTAACATTACTGAAACTCAGCATCTGTAATACCCACTAACTGAAGTACAGTAGTAGATACACAAGTATCTGTAAAAGATGTGTTTTACAAATTTTGTGGAACCGGTGGGATATGTCATCTTCTGATGACTCTTGTTTATTTAAACTGACTATTTTTAAAGAGGACACGTCACGTGTTAAACATTGGATGTATTGACGATTTACAGGAAACATAAAATATATATTTATCAAAATACATTTATGAAGTTTGTTTATACATTTTGGACCTCAGTATAAAACATTTATAGGTCCGCAAAATGCAAATTGGAACCAATATTTGTGTATTTATAAATGTGTTCCTTAGAACATCAACAGTATAAATCATTGTTATGACATAATTAACCCCCGGGTGAAACCCAAGGGTGTTTATGTCTGTCCGTCCCGAAAAGGGTACAAGTGTTCTGAAATCAACTCCCCCCACAGTTTCTGATCAATCTTTCTTAAACTTTACCCATACTTTGATTATATACATCGCTGATACGCATGTGCTTTTTTTTAGATCGATCAGATTAATATTTTCAGAGTTAAGGTCCTTGATTTAGAGCGCTCAGCTTTCCACCTTCAGACTGACAGGACCTATGTTCTGAAATCAACTCTTCCCACAGTTTATGATCAATCTTTCTGAAACTTTACACATGCTTTGGATATACATCGGTGATACGCATGTGCTTTTTGGGACCGATCGGATTAACATTTTCAGAGTTATGGCCCTTGACTTAGAGCGCTTGGCTTTCTAATTTCAGACTGACAGTACCTGTATTCTGAAATCAACTCCTCCCACAGTTTGTATGCCCCCGAATCGGAGATTCCGGGGGTATATTGTTTTTCACCTGTCCATCCGTCTGTCTGTCTGTCTGTCTGTCCGTCTGTCTGTGTGTTTGTCCACAAAAACTTAAAGCTAGGGCTTTCATATTTGGCATGTGCATACCTTGTGATGAGACCTTTCAGATGAGGTCATCATATTTGACCTTGTTACCTTGACCTTGCCGCAGTAGACAATATTCAGAAAACTTTAACCTTGGCCATAACTTTGAATTGCTCAGAGCTAGGGCTTTCATACTTGGCATGTGCATACCTTGTGATGAGACCTTCAGATGAGGTCATCATATTTGACCTTGTGACCTGGACATCTTCAGAAAACTTTAACCTTGGCCATAACGGGGGCATCCGTGTTTAACAAACACATCTTGTTTATCAATCTTTCTGAAACTTTACACATGCTTTGGATATACATCGGTGATATGCATGTGCTTTTTTGGGACTGATCAGATTAATATTTCCAGAGTTATGGCCCTTGACTTAGAGCGCTCAGCTTTCCAATTTCACACTGGCAGTAACTTTTAATTTGTCAGCATTTGAACATGTTATGTTTCCAATGTCACACACTGAAGTTATAACCTTTGGCAATGTGACCTTGAACTTGATGTAGGATCCATTTTGTGAGAAACTTAATCATGGCCATATTTTTGGATTGAATGGTGATAGGTCTTCGATACTTTACATGCTGATTTATTTTTAATAGGTCATGAAAGTATCCTTACAATTAAACTGTTGATTTGGAGGATAAGGAACCCGGGGGTTCTTGTGCTCTCAGAGCACTCTTGTTACTTTATGATAATAATAAGCTCATCAAGCCCGAAAGGCTCAATGGGCTTATGGCATGGCATGGCGTCCGGCGTTCATCCATCCGTCAGTCCGTCTGTAAACTTTTTGCTTTTTCGACTTTTACTCCAGAACCAGTGACTCTAGAGAGCTGACATTCTATGTACAGACTCCTTTCACAAAGGAGAGTCTAATTTGGTCAAATTCTAAATATGGGTCATAGGGGTCATGACCTAAAAGCCTCTTTTCATCTTGAAAACTTCAAGAAAGCTGAAAGTTGTGAACATACTCCTCGGGAATCGGGATTCTAAATTGTAGATGATATATGAGGTCACAGGGGTCACAATCTAAAAACCTGTTTTCTGCTTGTTAATCGTGCATTACTTGCGATAACTTAGATATTCCATCTGAGATAATAAATGAGCTACATAGCCCATGGCTATATATCTTTTTTTTATATTTTAATATATATATATATATATACTCTATGTTCTTCAGGACCCTGACATTGTTAATGCGAGGTTCACTTGGCAGTCTTCGTCAACAAAAACATCATCTTTTTTCATTGGCACCAGTCCCGAGTTTGATCTATGCCTCTACACAGTGTGTGCTGTTATCTTCCCCAACAACCGATGCATATTCGCCCTCAACGGCCAGTACATGAGTGTCATCACCTCAGTCAAGAAGCATGGCTTACTCTCGGAGGTCACATCTGCATTCCCGGTTGGTCCCCGTCATGGCGCTGCAATCGTTGGCTGAATAAAAACTTTTACAGTGTTTACGTTTTTTCATTCATTCGTGTACTTTTAATTTCAAGGTTGAAAACAAAAGGACATCTTAAAATGTTGTATATTCTGCTTGAATTTCGTAATGATCGATAATTTTAGAGTCATCTGTGAAGACGGAACTAGTCCGGTGATGCAATACCACTAACATATAAATAGAAGCACTGTTTGATTTACTTACTTGACACTATAATGAGAATTATATTACAAAGTACACTAAATGTACACTAGTTATATGACCTAGTGACACTATCACCCCAAATCTATCTGCAGATAAGATTACTTTTGACTAACTGGCACGTGACATTCACGGTCGATTTTCTATCAACATCACAACGTTTCAACTTTTATAGTTTCTCTATTCACTATCATTAAAATAGTTATGTTCAGCAACCAACAACACCTCGCGATCAATTCACATCATTGATAACGTTAACATGTGTCACTCCAAAAACATACCCGGGAATCCTTGGATTATCAGCAAGTAAGAACTTTAAGATCAGCAACCGAATCAGCTTCACCCACCATCTTTAAGTGTCACCCTCCATCTTTACGGTCAGTAACGTGTGGAATCCCAGCAGCAGGCCAATGCTATGGAACTCACTGCCGGAAAGTATCAAGTCAACCCAACTACTGGATGACTTCAAGAGTGCTATCCATACATTATTAAAGATTAATATCTATAGACAATCCATGTAGTACATATTCCTACATTCCTACATGTATGTATTTTCAGACCAAAACAGCTCCTTAGAACACCTGGCAAGGGCCTCTATAAATCTTAAGTTATACCAAATATAGATTAGATAGATTAAATATTATATGGGTGCCAGTCATCATCTAACCAAGATGATATTCTGTAAAGGTTAAGATTACAATGTCTATTGGATTCGGAGAAGAAGTCCTAAAAGGTGTTATGGGATAATGCTTTCAATTTCATACGTTAAGGTCCAAATGTAAACACGTTGACCCCTTTGTGCATTATACCTGTTCATAAAATTACAACTTTAGGGTGTATCTGCTCTGGAGGAGAAGTTGAAAATGCAAAAAGTGAACGGATTACGGCTCATGCCATAAGTCCAACTGGTTTTATAAGCCTGATTAGCTTATGAAACCTTTCTCCATATTCTTTGGTTCCATGAATGCAAAAGAAATATTGTCTGATTTCGTCGAGTACAACTGTTTTGTTTCATATGCAAGGAAAAGACAATTTCAGTATTTATCTGAAGTGTCTAAAAGCCAAACTTCAAGTTATCGCCATACTATATCATCAATAACACTGAATATGATAGATTTACCGGAAAAGGAATGTGTTATGGAAACTATTAAACAGAGTCACTTTTGTGAAGAGGTAGAATTGCAGTTTAGTAGTCACTGTAGTAGTACTATTACCGAAATACAAGAATGTGTAACTTAATGGGATGAACAGTGTTGAATGTTTAAGCTAGTTCCAGTGGTGACGTCCATAGATGTGCAGAATCTGCGAGCTTAATTAATAACCCATTTCACTGAGTTTCGGCAGAACTACCGTTAAGGAATATGTCTGGAATGTGAGAAGCCGTAAGTTTACCCTGAGCATTTGAAATTATACCTGGCAACACCGAAACTACCCCCCTTGGACCTGTTCAAATCCGTAATTTGTCGGTGGTGAAAAAAGGCAATGTCAATCTCGAGTGACATTTGAGGCTACTGTGTCAATCCCTTGCTTTTATACACGATTTCAAGTTGTCACTTTATACGTCTCACCATTTTCTTCCAAAACGGATAACCATTTTGTTGTGTATACGGCCTTGTAATGAGATGTTTAATCATATTAGGAACCGTATATTGCATAAACTTTTATTATAAATGGTATATTTGAGAACAATATTTAATGCTAAAAACGTGCTACAACGCCTTCCGAGTTAAAAGTTAATCTGTTTAATTAACCTTAACTGAGATCCAATACCATATATACTAAACTATATTAATAGTTGCTGTCCCGAAAATAATAACTCATGGGCAAAAGAAAAGCTTGTTCTATGAATGTTGACAAGATTTAGATAAAACAAATGGACCATGTTTCGATACATATTAAAACTTTCTCACAAACCATTTCTGAAGGGTTGTGGGGAATATGCAGCACGAAATTTCGAAATATATAATTTACCTTTTCTGATGAATATGCATCAGAAAGAATCTGTGCAAGAATTAAGTAAAAAAAGCGAAGTAAGACACGTAGCTTTAAATATGCCTTACATAATCATATGGTTTGTGTCTTATCTTAAGCACGGACATACATACAGCTGCATCCCGAAAGTCTGTTCACCTACTTGTGTAACTTAGTGCAAACTACAATGATACAATCATCAGATAAAATGACTGTTAATCATCCTATATCCATGTGTAAAATAGTTATTCTCAAATGCCCCTTGTGGTCGATCGTCACGTCAGTGTTGCATGCTTTCGAACTTTTGCCTTATGAAATAGAGAGAAGGGGTCACATTTTACAAGTCGAATTTCATTAATTTTCGAATAAAAGTCAATTAAATCAGAGCAAATGCATCACAGATACATTGAATGATAAAACAGGAAATACATGGTGCATGTTTGACACAGGTGATCACTTACTGGATATTTTACAGAAGAAAATAAAAACTGCAGTTTTGAAAAGATAGACCCCTGGTCACTTCAAAGATCTGCCAAAAATTTAACTATTCACTATGAGGTATAAAATCAGATTATGTTATGGAACCTTCAACTGTCTCATTACAAAATGCCAAAGGCTAAATGGTCGGTTTAGTTTTTGCGTTGATGCGATGCTGCAGAAGATATCCCAAATTACATGTCATTTGCAGTGAAATACATAGGTAGGTGAACAAATTTTCGGGATGCAGCTGTAGAACCTGAGTCAGAACATGCACTTGGTCCAAATCAGGTTATAATCAGAACGTTGAAGCATGTGGCAACTTTCTCATAAGGCGTCTGTCGCGTGATATCAGGACACCATCACGTTGTTTCTAGGTTGTGGTTGAGTCTTGTGAGACACTGAGAGACATGAAACTGCTGCTTCTTGCTACTGTTCTTCTGGTCGGGATCCGAGCGCAAGGTAATGTCTGATATTTCCTGATTATCATAACTAAATTGTTTAGATCTTGAGCTTGGCATTATAATGGTACTAAAACCTGTGAAAGAGTGAGGTTCTTACCAATGATTTTCGCTGCTTTTCCATACTCAGGGAAAGCCTCATTGTAACCTCAATGATGTGCTATTTCTTACCTCAACCCTATCTTGTATTCAACATAAGACATATGGCGGCGTTACTTAATAATCTTGTCGTGTTCTGTTCCTGGAACTGGCAAGTCACTTGAACATATATTATCTGTTACAAAATGTACATCACTTCAATATAGGTAGGGGAGGACACGGTGTCTATATTTTGCAATTCTATGTGGTAGTCTGTGATTGGCGTTGGTTCATTCGCTTGATAATGTTTGCCATTTTATCCCCAAGAACATCTTCCCAACGCAAGGCATAATTCTTGCCTGTCTCCATCACCGGGTGAATAACGCTGTTCCGCATTTCATCTAGGTTTCCCAGCTAGAAAATTAGAGCCTATCATGCATTTTATGTGTAGCGCTCCGCTATCCTAGCATTGACAAGTGAGGGAAATACTGCAAAACTTAATTCAGCCAATTATGGATAATGGCAAGGATATGTTCGGCAGAGGGAGGTTGCCATAGAAAAAGGTTTTTACAGATATTTGAATTGAGATCCCCGTTAATGGTTTACTTCAACATACCTAGGGACGTGCACCGGTCGCTGTTACGGAGATCATGACTACTCTCAGCCCTGTCAGTGCGACTATGACTGTGAAACATACGAAAACTGCTGTCAGGACTTCTGGCCCAGGTGTAGAGGTGAGAGGTTGAGATAAATGTTAATCCATGTTCTGTATACTTTTGGTCTAACTCTTTTTTTTTATTTCAGCATTGTTTTGCAATACTGTTCCTATTATCTATTCATGCTGACCTTTCTGATAATGTTATAATTTTTTTCTTTTTCTTACTGATCGCGAGCTCTTGTTGTAATGATTGGCGCATAGACTGGCTCGTTGTAGTCACGGTATATATATTTCTCGGTCATGTACCTGTGCTATCCATATTGATATTTTGTTTATACTATTTTGGATAGTCCAGGGCTTATTATGTCTTATGCACCCCTTTAAACTTTCTATTGATGCAATGAAATAGTACGTTTTTGATTAAACGTAATTATTTTTACTTACCTGTTGACTAGACCTACTTTGCCTACCTCCTCTCTAGGTATGCTATTTCAACCTTAACACAGACGAAACTTGAACAGTGGAGTAAGGGATGCGTACAATCCCTAGCCAAGGGCAGGTAAGTCTGCATGGTCTCGTGACGTCATTACCGGAATATGCCACTCTCCGTAAGTCCCAAAAGGCAAGACAGACCAAGTGGGGAGGATGGGCGGGCCTAGGGCGTAGGTTTAGTCAACAGGTAAGTATAAATAATTACGTTTAATCAAAAACGTACTATTATTTAAATACCTACCGATTCTGTTGACTAGACCTACTTTGCTTTGAATCCCACTGCATGGAGGCGGGTCAGTAGATATGTGGTAGTGACGAGACCAGCAACAAGCCCTGAGTGTAAGCTAACCTAACCAGAGTTACACGCCCCTAGTGAGTGTCCACATATTCAGAGCTCCATTATTTTAATGCAAATATAGCCCATCTAAGGAATGGAACCACTGTGAACGTAAACCCAAGACAATCCAAGGTATTTCTGTGTCTATTGAACGAAATTATGATTGATATAGGCTTGTACAGAGCCAGGATTGGCTTGTTTTCTCACCCACCTGGGACGAAACAAGTCGGCCATGTCGGGATGTATACACCGTATACTCGTCACGGTGCAAGTTGGTCCTTTCTGTATAGACTTAGTGCATGTGCCGTGTTCTTCGCGGTATATTTGTCAGTTACTCTTGCTGTGATCAAGTACGGAAATACTTTTGATCGATTATCAAGGTATATCCCAAGTGAACATCTTTGTTTACACCTGAGTTACATGAGTGACGTCACAAGCCATACACCTGTACTAAATGGGCCGTATAGAAATATTGATTTTTGTGTCAGTGAAGTAGCGAGTCACACCGCTGCACCTGTCGTCAGGTATCAGTTGATTCTAGCAAATGATGTTGAATCTAACCCAGGACCTGCTAGTCTCACTATAAAGGATTTAAACGATGTCAAACTTGAAATTCTGGAAAGCATGACAGAATTTAGAAACTCATTTGAAAGGGAGATGGACTCAGTTAAGACTCAATTAAATGAAGTTAATGACAAATGCACTGATCTAAAAAAAAAACGAGTTGACACTCTGGAGGAGACTTCATGTAGAGTCGAAAATCAACAGGAATTATTGTACGCAGATGTTGAAGCTATAGTAAAAAAGTTTGACATGATGGATGATAGGATTGAACGCCATGCCGACGACCTAGACCGACTCGAGGCGCATAGTCGTAGAGACAATGTGGTATTTTATAATTTGAAGGAAGGTGAAACCGAGACATACGACGATTGTAAGCATATTGTTGTAGATGTGCTTAACCAACACTCAGCTAATCCGTCATGGTTACCTGCAGACATTTTACGCGCGCATCGCGTGGGTAAACGTTCTGGTCAACGCACCCGCCCTTTAATAGCCAAATTAGCGGCATCAGATATCAAAATTAAAGTGCTTTCATTGCGATCAGAACTTAAGAAATCAAACATTGGCGTTTCGAACGATTTGACAAAAAGGCAGCGTGATACCATCAATGAGCACAAGGAGAAGGGAGTGCGAGCATACTTCAAGAATGGGAAACTTTACACTGACAAAAATGATGCCTCATATACTGTGCCTAAAATGCGTGGACCGCTTTTTCCACAACCCCGTTTAACTTTAAACAGAACGTATGGCACTCCGACAAAAACGGGCAGACTTGTGAATAGTGTTAGTTTTGTGGTCAATGATGCATCTACTCCGGTGAATTCTACGTCAAACCCGCAACATGATACACCACGATAGGAAGTCGGCCGGGCCTATGATATATCAGACCCCAGTACTCAACCTGATGATACACCAACAATTGAACTACATTGTCCGTCCCCTCAGTCTGTGTACCATCCTCTTAAATTTATGTCATGGAACATTGATGGTCTATCTAACAAACTTCATGATGGAGAGTTTTTAGACTTCTTACTTCAATTTGATTTCATATGTTTAAGTGAAACTTTTCTTGATACATGTTTAGCTATACCTGAACTTGGTGATTATGAATTGTATATTAGCAAGGCACTTAAGTTATCAAAATATGGCAGACTTTCAGGTGGAATATACGCTTTTGTAAAGAAGTCGATATTAAACTTTTGTTCCAATATTGAAATCGATATAAACAATTTAATCTGTCTACGCTTTGATAAAAAAAATTATAAACCTGGATCGCGACATTTTGTTATTTGCTGTTTATATTTCACCAGAAGGTTCATCGTATTACAAAGTTATTCAACAATGTATGTTACTACAACAGATAGAAGAATGGTTACTCGAGAACCCAAATTATGTGACAGATTGCGAGATTTTGATTTGAGAGATTTTAATGCGAGAATAGGAGACGGAAATCAACCACCAGAGTCTGAATATGACAAGTGTGATAATGTTTTCCCAGAAGATGAGCCAGTTCCCTTAGAATCACGTTCTTCTGAAGATATGGTTGTAAATAGATTTGGAAACTTGCTACTTAATTTCTGTTTTATCTTTAACTTGTACACATTGAATGGTCGGGTTGAGGGGGATATTCCTGGCAAATATACTTATATATCACAGCAGGGATGCAGTGCCATAGATTATATGATTTCATCTATCAACTTGTTTTCACAGTATGCCAGTCTAAAAGTATGTGATAGAACTGAAAGTAAGCATATGCCACTTGTTCTTACATTTAATTGTAAATATATGAGTGAACTTCCCCAGAATGAAAATTGTAGTAATCAAAAGTATAAGTGGAACACAAAGTATGAACAGGCGTTTCTAGATAAGCTTAAATGTAATAAGCGAATCCTTAATGAATTAATCGACACAGTAACATCAAACGCTGAAATTGCTCTCTCGTCATTTGTTGATTATATTTTACAAGCAGCTGATTGTATGAAAAGAAAACCTCGTCCTAGTTACTCAAATCGGAAATTTTACGGTTTTGATTGTCGAAAAGCTAAGGTAGAAGCCACAAAGAGTCTTAGATACTTTAGAAAAGTTAGAACTGTCACCAATAAAATTCGATACTGTTACTTAAGAAACCAATATAGAAGCAAATGTAGACAGTGGAGGAAAATGACACAACAATTTAAAGCTAGGAAGCTGTACGAATATAGAACAAATCCTAAACTATTTTGGAAGGAATTAAGAAGTATTTCTACTAAAAGAACTCCCAGTGCAGATATATCTGGCGAAACCTGGCATAATCACTTTAAGACTAGTTTTAATAGACCAGAAGTTGAAATCGACGATAACACAGAGTTTCAAACATGTTTGAGTGTCGAGATGAATGATATTGAAAAACAGATATTAGAATCTCCAATTACTGAGGTCGAAATAAGAAAAGCTATTAAAAGAATGAAAAATGATAAATCTCCAGGTGTCGATGGTATCATAACGGAAATGATCAAATGTTCCGAAAATATTGTAATGCCATTTCTTTTAACTCTTTTTAATAAACTTTTTAGTGACGGATCATTCCCTGACTCGTGGACTAAGGCAATCATTATCCCTTTACATAAAAAAGGAAGCACAAAAAAACCAGATAACTATAGAGGTATATCTCTACTGAGTATTGTAAGCAAAGTCTACACCAGCATATTAAATGAACGTCTTACGCAATGGGCAAATATAATGAACAAAGTATCCGAAAACCAAGCTGGGTTTAGAAGAGGGTATTCCACTGTAGACCATATTTTTACATTATATTCTATTATTGAAAAATCATTAAGTAAGAAAAGAAGAAAAGTATATGTCGCATTTATAGACTTCCAGAAAGCTTTTGACTCAGTTGATAGATCAAGATTGTGGATTCTATTATCAAACTACGGACTTGGTGGTAAAATGTTAAATGCTTTAAAGGGTATTTATGAGTCAGTTAAATCATGTGTGAGATTTAATTCAAATACAACTGAATACTTCGAGTGTCCATTCGGTTTAAGACAAGGATGTATGCTTAGTCCAATGCTCTTTTCATTATTCATTAATGAATTGTCTATAGAGATATTACAAAATGGAAAACATGGTATTCAAATGTTCCCTGATATGATTCAAATACTGCTTTACTTTTTGCTGACGATGTAATATTAATTTCAAACACACAATGTGGCCTTCAGTGCCAATTAAATATTTTAGCTTCTTATACTAAGAAATGGGGATTAACTGTGAATATGGAAAAATCAAACATTGTTATCTTTAGGAAGGGTGGAAGGTTATCGAAGAACGATGTGTGGTTCTTAAATGATGTACAAATGAAAATTGTTAATAGCTATAAATATTTGGGATTTTTATTCACTTGTAATCTCAGTATGACAAAAGCACTTGATGATCTTTCCTTACGAGCCAAGAAAGCTCTTACAGAAATAAGTGTTAACTTGAGAAAACTTGGAATTCTTTCGCCTGATGTATTCTTTAAAATATTTGATAGTCAAATACAACCAATGCTTTTGTATGCTTCAGAAGTTTGGGGGGTAACAAGATATGAAAATATTGAAAAAATTCATTTATCTGCCTGTACTATTTTTTTAAATGTCGGTCCACAAACACCTAATACGATTGTGTATGGTGAATGTGGTAGATACCCATTATATATTAATTCTGCTGTGCGCAGTTTAAACTATTGGATGAAGATTTTGTACATGCATGAAGATCGTTTACCTAAGAAATCTTATAATACGTCACTTCATTTGGATGATATCGGCCATAAACCTTGGGCCTCAGAAATTAGAAATATGCTTTTTTCTCATGGATTTGGTTTCGTTTGGATTTCGCAAAGTATAGGAGATAGGGTACAATTTATCAATATTTTTAAAATACGGGAAAAAAAATACGTTTTTTCAAAATTGGAACTCTACACTGAATAACAGTACCAGATATGATACATATAGAGAAATTAAAAGTCTACTTACACCGGAGAAATATTTATTTGAAATAGTGGATTTTAAATTTCGTAAAAGCATTGTTAAATTACGATCGGGGCTGTTACGTTTAAAGGTTAATGAGGGTAGATGGCAGAAAATTGATAGGTTGTCTAGAATTTGTCCAATTTGTAATGAAGGAATAGAAGACGAATTTCATTTTATTTCTGTGTGTCCATATTATAATGATTTAAGAAAAATATATCTGCCAAGTATTAGAAATGTAAACATGTATACATTTAAACAAATTCTTACTACTAACGATAACTACATGTTGAAAAAATTAAGCCACTATGTTTATTATGCCTATGAAAAACGATGTAAAAAGCTAAATGAAACTTCTTGTGATTAATTATTATGTTCATGTTATCTACTTCTCGTAAGTTGTGCGTATTATTACTTAATATTATTTTTGTATACGAAATATGTGTTTCCATGTACCTGTATTTGGGCCCAGGGGCCTATATACCTGAATAAAGTTGAAGAAGAGTCCTCCACCCTGTGGTGAGGACAAGGCACAGCCCGGGAGATACCATCTCTACCGCTGAGCGGATCAAAGAGACAACCCTGCCACTCAACTTCCGATCAACACACTGCCCCCAACCCCAACGGGGAGGGGGTGTTAAAGCGAAGCTAAAGAAAAACAACATTAGACAAGGAGCTAGCAATGTAAACAAAGTTTATTTACAATGAGCCTCTAAGCTCCTAAGAGGGCTAACCCCTTCTTGGTCTGGTTGGGGGGACCACCTTAGTCTGAGCGAACACTTGTGGACCCAGCCTAGAGATGCCTTCAAGATCTGCTGTGGAGACATCTCGTAGGTAATGGTTGGCGAAAACCTCTGAGGAACGCCAACAACACCCTGCCATGACATCCGAAACTGCGATGTGGAAGTGATAAGCCATCGTGGCTGAAACTGCGCGGATCTCATGAGGGTTGGAACGCGAAGGCGGAGGCAGGTCAGTGGCCTTGTACGCATCAATGACCACCGACCTCAGACACACCCCCAACGCTCGCTTATCTAGCTCCATTGTGCTCCTCGGCGAGTGAGGCAAGAACAGACGACACCTGCCATCTCTCAGCCTGCGGGTACGCTGTGCGTACACCCTCAAGGCCCTCGCCGGACACAGAGAGAGATCCACCTCCCCTGAGTCAGAACCCAGAGCCGGAATAGAGAACGTACGGCCAGCTTCATCCGCTGCCTGGTTTTTATAGACAAAGTCGGGAGCTAAACCAAGTAAGGCTGATCCCCCCCTCCCTGACCTCAAAGCGTAGAAGGTCCGCCTGCAACGCATGGATTTCAGAAATCCGAGCTGCGGAGGCCATGGCCACCAGAAAAATGACCTTGATGGTGAGAGGGAGAAGGGGCACGTCGGAGAGTGGTTCATACGTATCGGAGCGAAGATGGTTGAGCACAATGGCTAAGTCCCACTCAGGTGGACGAAGCTTAGTCCTGCCGTCAACAGAACGGAAGGTTTTAATGAGGTCTTTGAGGACCGACACATCCAACCCTGGCGACCTCTTCCTGAGCACGGAGAGGATAGCAAACATGTTGGTATTAATTGACAATGCCTTAAAGGTTAGATGAAATGACATATGGTCACATTCGTATTCGTTGAAAAGGGGTTTCAATTTGACAATTGCTCGATTTTAAATTTCTTAAATCGACCCATAAATTACTTATATACGGCTTTTTAAAAAAAAAATGCCTAATTAAGCCCCGGCGACCAGAATGAAAGTGGGCGGGGGTGGTCGCTGAAGCGTATCGTGTTGTGACGTACGTAGAGGAGCCTCATCATGGCCGCTAATCATAATTTAACGCGTTTTTCCCACTTTTAAACTGCTCATATAAGACAGAAAACTTCATCAAAACAACCCCAATTTTCGATAAACGGATTACTTAACTATTCAACTCGCGATTTCATATGGTTACAACAACTGGGGCGTGCTTAATTAGAGTGCATTCTGCGTTTTTGTATAGTATGTTTGTAGCAATTAATCGCGGAACTAGAAGGGAAAGTATGACAGTTCAAGTGACACTCAAACAAGGGAAGAAGATTATTGCGGGAATCGGGTGAAGAGAGATTAAGTAGCATCAATTGATCAAATTATGTTGAATAATCGGCATGTTAATTTTGTTTTGTATGTATTAATAAATAATATATATGGTAGGTAAAATTTTATATACACTGAACGATTGACTGTTCAACCAGATTGCAGATTTATAAATAACATTGTGTATTTAATATAAAAGATTACTGTATTTTAAGTTTGTCAATTAAAATATTCTATGTATGATGTAATGCAATGCAAACCATTTTCACTTCACTTTCATGAATAAATAAATGAACTGGATTGGTCAACAAGCTCAATGAAATTTACATGAAGATTGCTCTATTGTACACGCTAAACGTATACATTATGATACACAGATTGATATAGACAACGAACATTATCGAATTAAAGAAGTATGTTACCAGAAGCATTTTAATGCACATCTCGTTAATGAAAACGAAATGATTTAATTAATAGTCTGATAGCTTTTATGTGTCACTTCTGGACATCTCAGTTTAGCGGACTTCTGGACACTTCTCAGTTTAGCGGACCATGCAGATGTTTCTTCCAGATGAAAGTGGAGTAGTGTTGTTACAGCAAATTAGTTTACGCAATTAAGAAGCTGAGTATGTGAGAAGGAAGGAGTGTAATTATGTTTGTACAGATAACAAGTTTACTGGACCGGTTCAATTATATAACAAATGGCAAGTCGGTGACCAGCATGTCATACATGTTTATTGTCAAACGTCCTGTCTTGGTGACACAAAGGAAATACGAAATAAACATTAACGCGACATTCAGTCTAGATGTTGTCAGCCAATGAAATTATTTTTAGTGTAAAATCGTCATTACTATTTGGTTTTCTATCTTGCCATTTGCAAAAAGACTTTTGCTGAAAGAGGGTTATTATTTGACGAACTTCTGTTTCCAAGTACTGTCATTGATGGAATTATAGGTTTACATTTTGTGTCTAATGTGCATTTGGATATTCATATTGTCCTTTAGGATACGTTTATAAGGTAAGTAATTTACATTAATTGACACTCTTGATGATTTGTCAATTGAATACGATGTTTGTTTGATTATATTTGATTAACCACACATTTAATTGAAAACATTATCTTATTATCTATTAGATTCTGAATGTTTTGATGTGTAATAAGTGATAACTTAATCGTAAAATGTAACATTGGGATGCGATGTTTTCGTAGGTGGATTCGTAGACGTATTATCATCGTTGCTAATGAAATTCTTTTGATGTTTTAAAATATGTGGTGAGTTACTTTGATTGTTGTAATCTACAGTTAATAAATTAGGTTGTCGGTTGATTAACGACGTTTAAAAACAGGATGTTGTGAAGTGCTTTTATTGTCGATGGCTTACAATAGGGCCTACTTCGCCGGCGTGCTTATCTCACGTTTGTTGTTTTATTTTAAACACAAACATTCTCAAACAAAAAATAACAACAACACCGACCTGCCATGACATCCGAAACTGCGATGTGGCAGTGATAAGCCATCGTGGCTGAAACTGCGCGGATCTCATGAGGGTTGGAACGCGAAGGCGGAGGCAGGTCAGTGGCCTTGTACGCATCAATGACCACCGACCTCAGACACACCCCCAACGCTCGCTTATCTAGCTCCATTGTGCTCCTCGGCGAGTGAGGCAAGAACAGACGACGCCTGCCATCTCTCAGCCTGCGGGTACGCTGCGCGTACACCCTCAAGGCCCTCACCGGACACAGAGAGAGATCCACCTCCCCTGAGTCAGAACCCAGAGCCGGAATAGAGAACGTACGGCCAGCTTCATCGGCTGCCTGGTTTTTATAGACAAAGTCGGGAGCTAAACCAAGTAAGGCTGATCCCCCCTCCCTGACCTCAAAGCGTAGAAGGTCCGCCTGCAACGCATGGATTTCAGAAATCCGAGCTGCGGAGGCCATGGCCACCAGAAAAATGACCTTGAGAGGGAGAAGGGGCACGTCGGAGAGTGGTTCATACGTATCGGAGCGAAGATGGTTGAGCACAATGGCTAAGTCCCACTCAGGTGGACGAAGCTTAGTCCTGCCGTCAACAGAACGGAAGGTTTTAATGAGGTCTTTGAGGACCGACACATCCAACCCTGGCGACCTCTTCCTGAGCACGGAGAGGATAGCAAACATGTTGGTATTAATTGACAATGCCTTAAAGGTTAGATGAAATGACATATGGTCACATTCGTATTCGTTGAAAAGGGGTTTCAATTTGACAATTGCTCGATTTTAAATTTCTTAAATCGACCCATAAATTACTTATATACGGCTTTTTAAAAAAAAAATGCCTAATTAAGCCCCGGCGACCAGAATGAAAGTGGGCGGGGGTGGTCGCTGAAGCGTATCGTGTTGTGACGTACGTAGAGGAGCCTCATCATGGCCGCTAATCATAATTTAACGCGTTTTTCCCACTTTTAAACTGCTCTTATAAGACAGAAAACTTCATCAAAACTACCCCAATTTTCGATAAACGGATTACTTAACTATTCAACTCGCGATTTCATATGGTTACAACAACTGGGGCGTGCTTAATTAGAGTGCATTCTGCGTTTTTGTATAGCATGTTTGTAGCAATTAATCGCGGAACTAGAAGGGAAAGTATGACAGTTCAAGTGACACTCAAAAAAGGGAAGAAGATTATCGCGGGAATCGGGTGAAGAGAGATTAAGTAGCATCAATTGATCAAATTATGTTGAATAATCGGCATGTTAATTTTGTTTTGTATGTATTAATAAATAATATATATGGTAGGTAAAATTTTATATACACTGAACGATTGACTGTTCAACCAGATTGCAGATTTATAAATAACATTGTGTATTTAATATAAAAGATTACTGTATTTTAAGTTTGTCAATTAAAATATTCTATGTATGATGTAATGCAATGCAAACCATTTTCACTTCACTTTCATGAATAAATAAATGAACTGGATTGGTCAACAAGCTCAATGAAATTTACATGAAGATTGCTCTATTGTACACGCTAAACGTATACATTATGATACACAGATTGATATAGACAACGAACATTATCGAATTAAAGAAGTATGTTACCAGAAGCATTTTAATGCACATCTCGTTAATGAAAACGAAATGATTTAATTAATAGTCTGATAGCTTTTATGTGTCACTTCTGGACATCTCAGTTTAGCGGACTTCTGGACACTTCTCAGTTTAGCGGACCATGCAGATGTTTCTTCCAGATGAAAGTGGAGTAGTGTTGTTACAGCAAATTAGTTTACGCAATTAAGAAGCTGAGTATGTGAGAAGGAAGGAGTGTAATTATGTTTGTACAGATAACAAGTTTACTGGACCGGTTCAATTATATAACAAATGGCAAGTCGGTGACCAGCATGTCATACATGTTTATTGTCAAACGTCCTGTCTTGGTGACACAAAGGAAATACGAAATAAACATTAACGCGACATTCATTCTAGATGTTGTCAGCCAATGAAATTATTTTTAGTGTAAAATCGTCATTACTATTTGGTTTTCTATCTTGCCATTTGCAAAAAGACTTTTGCTGAAAGAGGGTTATTATTTGACGAACTTCTGTTTCCAAGTACTGTCATTGATGGAATTATAGGTTTACATTTTGTGTCTAATGTGCATTTGGATATTCATATTGTCCTTTAGGATACGTTTATAAGGTAAGTAATTTACATTAATTGACACTCTTGATGATTTGTCAATTGAATACGATGTTTGTTTGATTATATTTGATTAACCACACATTTAATTGAAAACATTATCTTATTATCTATTAGATTCTGAATGTTTTGATGTGTAATAAGTGATAACTTAATCGTAAAATGTAACATTGGGATGCGATGTTTTCGTAGGTGGATTCGTAGACGTATTATCATCGTTGCTAATGAAATTCTTTTGATGTTTTAAAATATGTGGTGAGTTACTTTGATTGTTGTAATCTACAGTTAATAAATTAGGTTGTCGGTTGATTAACGACGTTTAAAAACAGGATGTTGTGAAGTGCTTTTATTGTCGATGGCTTACAATAGGGCCTACTTCGCCGGCGTGCTTATCTCACGTTTGTTGTTTTATTTTAAACACAAACATTCTCAAACAAAAAATAACAACAACACCGACCTGCCATGACATCCGAAACTGCGATGTGGCAGTGATAAGCCATCGTGGCTGAAACTGCGCGGATCTCATGAGGGTTGGAACGCGAAGGCGGAGGCAGGTCAGTGGCCTTGTACGCATCAATGACCACCGACCTCAGACACACCCCCAACGCTCGCTTATCTAGCTCCATTGTGCTCCTCGGCGAGTGAGGCAAGAACAGACGACGCCTGCCATCTCTCAGCCTGCGGGTACGCTGCGCGTACACCCTCAAGGCCCTCACCGGACACAGAGAGAGATCCACCTCCCCTGAGTCAGAACCCAGAGCCGGAATAGAGAACGTACGGCCAGCTTCATCGGCTGCCTGGTTTTTATAGACAAAGTCGGGAGCTAAACCAAGTAAGGCTGATCCCCCCTCCCTGACCTCAAAGCGTAGAAGGTCCGCCTGCAACGCATGGATTTCAGAAATCCGAGCTGCGGAGGCCATGGCCACCAGAAAAATGACCTTGAGAGGGAGAAGGGGCACGTCGGAGAGTGGTTCATACGTATCGGAGCGAAGATGGTTGAGCACAATGGCTAAGTCCCACTCAGGTGGACGAAGCTTAGTCCTGCCGTCAACAGAACGGAAGGTTTTAATGAGGTCTTTGAGGACCGACACATCCAACCCTGGCGACCTCTTCCTGAGCACGGAGAGGATAGCAAACATGTTGGTATTAATTGACAATGCCTTAAAGGTTAGATGAAATGACATATGGTCACATTCGTATTCGTTGAAAAGGGGTTTCAATTTGACAATTGCTCGATTTTAAATTTCTTAAATCGACCCATAAATTACTTATATACGGCTTTTTAAAAAAAAAATGCCTAATTAAGCCCCGGCGACCAGAATGAAAGTGGGCGGGGGTGGTCGCTGAAGCGTATCGTGTTGTGACGTACGTAGAGGAGCCTCATCATGGCCGCTAATCATAATTTAACGCGTTTTTCCCACTTTTAAACTGCTCTTATAAGACAGAAAACTTCATCAAAACAACCCCAATTTTCGATAAACGGATTACTTAACTATTCAACTCGCGATTTCATATGGTTACAACAACTGGGGCGTGCTTAATTAGAGTGCATTCTGCGTTTTTGTATAGCATGTTTGTAGCAATTAATCGCGGAACTAGAAGGGAAAGTATGACAGTTCAAGTGACACTCAAAAAAGGGAAGAAGATTATCGCGGGAATCGGGTGAAGAGAGATTAAGTAGCATCAATTGATCAAATTATGTTGAATAATCGGCATGTTAATTTTGTTTTGTATGTATTAATAAATAATATATATGGTAGGTAAAATTTTATATACACTGAACGATTGACTGTTCAAACAGATTGCAGATTTATAAATAACATTGTGTATTTAATATAAAAGATTACTGTATTTTAAGTTTGTCAATTAAAATATTCTATGTATGGTGTAATGCAATGCAAACCATTTTCGCTTCACTTTCATGAATAAATAAATGAACTGAATTGGTCAACAAGCTCAATGAAATTTACATGAAGATTGCTCTATTGTACACGCTAAACGTATACATTATGATACACAGATTGATATAGACAACGAACATTATCGAATTAAAGAAGTATGTTACCAGAAGCATTTTAATGCACATCTCGTTAATGAAAACGAAATGATTTAATCAATAGTCTGATAGCTTTTATGTGTCACTTCTGGACATCTCAGTTTAGCGGACTTCTGGACACTTCTCAGTTTAGCGGACCATGCAGATGTTTCTTCCAGATCAAAGTGGAGTAGTGTTGTTACAGCAAATTAGTTTACGCAATTAAGAAGCTGAGTATGTGAGAAGGAAGGAGTGTAATTATGTTTGTACAGATAACAAGTTTACTGGACCGGTTCAATTATATAACAAATGGCAAGTCGGTGACCAGCATGTCATACATGTTTATTGTCAAACGTCCTGTCTTGGTGACACAAAGGAAATACGAAATAAACATTAACGCGACATTCAGTCTAGATGTTGTCAGCCAATGAAATTTTTTTTGGTGTAAAATCGTCATTACTATTTGGTTTTCTATCTTGCCATTTGCAAAAAGACTTTTGCTGAAAGAGGGTTATTATTTGACGATCTTCTGTTTCCAAGTACTGTCATTGATGGAATTATAGGTTTCGTTTGTGTCTAATGTGCATTTGGATATTCATATTGTCCTTTAGGATACGTTTATAAGGTAAGTAATTTACATTAATTGACACTCTTGATGATTTGTCAATTGAATACGATGTTTGTTTGATTATATTTGATTAACCACACATTTAATTGAAAACATTATCTTATTATCTATTAGATTCTGAATGTTTTGATGTGTAATAAGTGATAACTTAATCGTAAAATGTAACATTGGGATGCGATGTTTTCGTAGGTGGATTCGTAGACGTATTATCATCGTGGCTAATGAAATTATTTTGATGTTTTAAAATATGTGGTGAGTTACTTTGATTGTTGTAATCTACAGTTAATAAATTAGGTTGTCGGTTGATTAAAGACGTTTAAAAACAGGATGTTGTGAAGTGCTTTTATTGTCGATGGCTTACAAAAGGGCCTACTTCGCCGGCGTGCTTATCTCACGTTTGTTGTTTTATTTTAAACACAAACATTCTCAAACAAAAAATAACAACAACACCGACTATCTGATTTCGTTGTCTCAACTATACTTCGTTCATATTATCATATCTTGGTTTCATTTTGTCATCTTATATATCATTAGCATTGATTTATCCTATGTCTACGAACGTCTATGGATCCACCGTCTCTCACTAGTTATATCAATTATATTTGATATATATATAACGATATTTTGGTACATTTGTAAAGTGAAACTTGATAACTAACATTACTCGAACAGTTTACAGCAGAACAGCGATGTGGCATTATTCAGTGCAAAGCGTAGATATAACAGATTAACTGACCAATTCCCAGTGTTTGCCATTGTAAATACTAAGCGAATGTTTACACCCCGTCCCTTCACGTTCGTCACTTCCGGTATCTTCCAACTCTCTAAGCCCCGCCCCATTTTTGGTTTGTTGGTCACGGGTGAAAAGCAGACGATGTTTTTCGGTGTTTTTAAGTCGCTCTACTTTAATATAGGAACAAGATATGGATTTTTTTTTGGTCTCGTTTTTCACAAAATAGTCTTATGAACCAATAGCAGTAAAGAATTCAATAGAAAATAATTTATTTCGGCCTTCCTTTAAGATGCCTGGTGTTGCATAGGTACAATAAGTACTCCGCCACCTGAGGAACTGAGGCCTCTGCCGGGATGAAATCCCTCTGAGCACAGAAGGAGGCGAAGGCCTGCCACTGGAAATCATAGAGTTTCCTAGTGGTCTTCCTATGAGAGGTAGCTATGGCATTGGCAACGCACCTTGAGTACCCACTGCTCCTTAGCCCTCTTTTAATACAAGCCAAGCGTGAAGGCAGAACATTTGAGGGTTCTTGTGTTACCTTCCGCTTGGCCTGCTGATGAGCAGATCTCTCAGGCTCCGGATGACAGAGCCGCCGGAGAGGAACGAACCACGGTCAGCCTGGCCACCAAGGGGCGACCAGAAGGAGACGAAGAACCCAAGTTGTCCCTATCTTGGCTACAACTTGGGAGAGGATGGCCGGTGGCGGAAAAGCTTTGGCGTCCATCCCCTCCCACCCTAACGAGAGCGCGTCTAAGCCCATCGCTAGCGGGTCTGGTACTGGAGAGAGGTTGGCAATTGGTGATTGAGACATGTCACGAACAGGTCTATCAGAGGGGTGCCGAACTGGAGACACAACCCCCTGAAAACCACCGGATTCAGTTGCCACTCCGTCGGGGGGAGGGGCATCTGGTCGCAACAGAGCGTCCGCAAAGATGTTCTTGGCACCTGGAATGTGGACTGCTCGAATGTTCAGGTCCACCTCGTCCACCAGCTCGAAAAGCTGGAGCGACACGCGTAGCAGAGACCCCTGCTTGTTTATTGACCAAGCAGCTGCTGAACTGTCCGTGTGGACTAGCAGACACTGGCTTCGCAAGGGGGTCTGCCAGTGCTGAATGGCTAGACGTACTGCGTCCAACTCGAGGACGTTGATGTGTTGGTTCTGATCTGACAGACTCCCGCCACATGCTCGTGACCCATATGCGCCCCCCACCCCTGGGTGGAGTCGTCTACAAACAGGTGAGCTGAGGGGGGACGAGGGCGAAGTGGAACCCCGGAGAACACACTCTCGTCCAACCACCACCAAGCTAGGAAACGATGGAGATCTGGGGTCAAGGCTATGTTGGACGGCAACGCGTCTTCCTGATGTGGGGATTCAGGAACACCTGTAACGGGCGAAGGAACAACCTCCCCCTGCGGGTCAGGTCCTGAGCTGATGTTAGTAACCCTAACACTCTTTGCTACTGACGTAGGGAGAGCGACGCGTCGAGCGCGCGATCCATTAGGCGATCATAACGAGCCATCCACTCCCTCATGACGAACCCGCGGAACAGCTGAGTGTCTAGGATAGCCCCTAGGAACTTCAGACAAGTCGCCGGAACCAAGTCCGACTTCTCTAAGTTCACTAACCACCCTAGACGACGGAAAAGGTCTATTGTGAACCTGAGCTGCGCCTCGAGAACGACCGGAGAACGGTCGAAAGCGAGCCCATCGTCCAAATACATTATAAACTGAATGTCGCATTGCTGCAGGAATTTGACGAAGGGCTGAGTCCCACGTGTGAATAGCCAGGGGGATGACGAGATCCCGAACGGGAGCACGCACCACTGAAAGTGTCTCCCGTCCAGAATGAAGCGGAGGTACCTGCGATCCCGATAGTGAATCGGAATGTGCAGGTACACATCCTGGAGATCGAGAGACACCATGCAGTCTGAGCGCTCCAGAATTGGCATCACAGCGGGAAGCGTCAAGAGTCGAAAATATGCCGGGCGAACGAGGTAGGAGCGGTTGAACACCTTCAAGTCGTGAATGAGCAGCCATTTTTTCGAATTCCTTTTGGGTATGACGAACACTGGGGAGTAAAACCCCGGAGTTAGATGCGGGGTCAGGACCTCCTGCACCGCCCGTTTGGAGATTAAGATCTCTACCTGTTCCAAAGTCAATTTGAGCCCGTCCATTCCTAAGGGACGCTCCGTTGGAGCACAGGTAAGAGGCGGAGGGGAAGAGACGGGAATGCGGAATCCCTGACCCAGAATCCGACAAACGTAAGGGTCTAACCCTAACTGTACCCAGTTGCTGACAAAGTTTTGGAGTCGACCTCCCACCGAACCCTCCGACACCGTAACGAGTGGAGGAGGAAGCAGAGGGGGTGACCAAGAGTCACTTCCTCCGCTTCCCCTTCTGAGGGGTACGACGGGGGGACTTGGGGGACTGACCCGTGGATCCACGGCCACGTCCTCCCCGTCAAAAGTCTGTCTTGGCTTTCTTGGTGGAAGGTTGGACTCTCCCGTGACCTTGGCCCTGACGGAAATTAGTCTGAGGACGCTTCGGTATCATTTGCCTCTGACTGACGAGACGATTGGTGAGGTCTTGCTGCTGAGCCTCCTGCCGCGCCCTCAAAACCTCGGGGATACGACCCCCAAAAAGAGATTCAGAGTGGGCAGGGCCTGTCGGAGAAAGGATTTCTGATAGGGTGAAGGAAATTGTCTCTGCGCAACACTGTGACACCCGATGAAATCCGCGAAGCAGATAACATGATCTGCGCAAGGTCCGCAGCCACATTGCCGAATGCTTTGAACAGCACCGGGTCACCCGACTCCATGCCAGCCTGCTTGGCACAGGCAAGCATCACCTGACAGGTGAACGCCACGTTGTTGCCCAAGCCTAACACTGTGCAAGCCGCTCTGTCGAGATGTGTAAGCTGTGCATCAGTAATGCGATGGGGCGGTTCGGGGGCAATCAACCGAGACGCACCCTGATCAAGAGCAGGCATAACGAGTTGAAAAGGAATCGGGTACAAAGGCAATTGACGCCGGTGCTTGTCCGACACCACTAACGGCGGAAGCAGACGTTTTGGAACCGCAGCTGAGATGACCTGCTCCATATCCTCGGAGGCGTCCAGCAGGAGCCTATGCGGTGGAAGGGCGAGACACGCAAAAGGAAGCCTTCCTGGCTGCCGACAAACGCGGTCCCAACACGCTGACCTGACTGAGTGGTACCTCCACAAACGAGGTCACTTCCGATAGCATGGCGACTGAGTCGACAACCGGCGGATCCTCCAACAACCCCATACCCTCCGCATCCGATACTATATTGATGAACGGAGGGTTCGATAAGTCAACAAAGCGGACGTCCCGCTCCGGTGAGTCTCGCGAGGAATCACGGGTGGGCGACACCACTGTGACACGACGTGAAGGGTAGTGAGAACCACGCGAGGAGGTAGCGGACCCGGAGGCCTTTAAGGACGTGGGACGCGAACCCTGAGACACGCAGTCCGCATTGGGTTCACGCGCTAGCGTAGTAGCAGAGGTAGTGTGACTAGCCAAAGTCAGCGGACCCAACCGAGCATCGAGCAACGAAGAGACCATGTCTTTAACGGATGCAAGAAGGAGGTCCGGATTGACCTTGTCAAACCTGGCCTTCTGGTCTTCTTCTTCTTGCTCTTGGGCGTGGAGGGTCCGCCGACCTTAAGCCTAAGAGGTGACATACGCCTGTCTGGCGAAGGGGGAGACGAAGTGCGAGTCTTCGGACGAGAACGCGAACGCGAAGGGGGAGAGAGCGAATCTCTCGAACCCCTAGCGGATTCGGATAAGACCGGCAACTCCCGGTCGAACTGATCCGCCCTTTCCGTAAGGACACCTCCTGACATTGACTCGACGAAGCCGAACGTTTCTGAAGCGAAGCCCTATCGGCAACGGACTTTCGAATGGCCGTGACATAGGCGTGGAAGTCTGACGCAGAGAGAGGGGCACTCGTCCTTACACTTCCTACATAACAAGTGCGGATCCTTGATGGCAGACTTCCTACCTCCGCAATTCGTACAAAAAGCAGATAACATGGCGAATCACTAACACGCGTAACCTAGGTGAATGTAGTGACAGTCGGGTCACTTACGCAGATGAGCGATAGGCGAGACACTCGCACGCGAAACGTAGACGAGTTGAATAACCGGCGAATCACTGACGCGAAACACCTAAGTAGCATAGCGTAAGAACAACAACTTTTCCGATAGTTAATTACTCCAACACCAATAGCGTTAACTCAACACGAACGTAGACCGACGAAACGCTTAAGTGAGTATACGCAAGGCAACATGAAGGAGACTAACGAGAGTGTTGAATGCAGAGGCTCCGAACTCGAAGAGAACGAAGTCAATATCAACTAATGGTCAGACAAAGTAAATGACTGGCGAACAAGGCAAGACACTGACTAAGCTAAACACTTGCGAGACGAGAGGAATCACGTAACAAGTAATTACAAACCTGAAAGGCGAAAGACTAGCGAAACGAATGACAGGTGAAGCGAATGACAGGCGAAGCAAGTCACTAGCGAGACGATGCAAGTCAAGTCGAATTGAGCCTTACGCAAGAGTCGAGCCTAAGGCGATAGACTGGCGAAGCGAGTGACTGGCGAAGCGAGTGACTGGCGAGACGATGCGAGTCAAGTGGAATCAAGCCTATGGCAAATGACTGGCGAAGCGAGTCACTGGCGAGACGATTCGAGTCAAGTAGTCCTGATGTGGGGATTCAGGAACACCTGTAACGGGCGAAGGAACAACCTCCCCCTGCGGGTCAGGTCCTGAGCTGATGTTAGTAACCCTAACACTCTTTGCTACTGACGTAGGGAGAGCGACGCGTCGAGCGCGCGATCCATTAGGCGATCATAACGAGCCATCCACTCCCTCATGACGAACCCGCGGAACAGCTGAGTGTCTAGGATAGCCCCTAGGAACTTCAGACAAGTCGCCGGAACCAAGTCCGACTTCTCTAAGTTCACTAACCACCCTAGACGACGGCAAAGGTCTATTGTGAACCTGAGCTGCGCCTCGAGAACGACCGGAGAACGGTCGAAAGCGAGCCCATCGTCCAAATACATTATAAACTGAATGTCGCATTGCTGCAGGAATTTGACGAAGGGCTGAGTCCCACGTGTGAATAGCCAGGGGGATGACGAGATCCCGAACGGGAGCACGCACCACTGAAAGTGTCTCCCGTCCAGAATGAAGCGGAGGTACCTGCGATCCCGATAGTGAATCGGAATGTGCAGGTACACATCCTGGAGATCGAGAGACACCATGCAGTCTGAGCGCTCCAGAATTGGCATCACAGCGGGAAGCGTCAAGAGTCGAAAATATGCCGGGCGAACGAGGTAGGAGCGGTTGAACACCTTCAAGTCGTGAATGAGCAGCCATTTTTTCGAATTCCTTTTGGGTATGACGAACACTGGGGAGTAAAACCCCGGAGTTAGATGCGGGGTCAGGACCTCCTGCACCGCCCGTTTGGAGATTAAGATCTCTACCTGTTCCAAAGTCAATTTGAGCCCGTCCCTTCCTAAGGGACGCTCCATTGGAGCACAGGTAAGAGGCGGAGGGGAAGAGACGGGAATGCGGAATCCCTGACCCAGAATCCGACAAACGTAAGGGTCTAACCCTAACTGTACCCAGTTGCTGACAAAGTTTTGGAGTCGACCTCCCACCGAACCCTCCGACACCGTAACGAGTGGAGGAGGAAGCAGAGGGGGTGACCAAGAGTCACTTCCTCCGCTTCCCCTTCTGAGGGGTACGACGGGGGGACTTGGGGGACTGACCCGTGGATCCACGGCCACGTCCTCCCCGTCAAAAGTCTGTCTTGGCTTTCTTGGTGGAAGGTTGGACTCTCCCGTGACCTTGGCCCTGACGGAAATTAGTCTGAGGACGCTTCGGTATCGTTTGCCTCTGACTGACGAGACGATTGGTGAGGTCTTGCTGCTGAGCCTCCTGCCGCGCCCTCAAAACCTCGGGGATACGACCCCCAAAAAGAGATTCAGAGTGGGCAGGGCCTGTCGGAGAAAGGATTTCTGATAGGGTGAAGGAAATTGTCTCTGCGCAACACTGTGACACCCGATGAAATCCGCGAAGCAGATAACATGATCTGCGCAAGGTCCGCAGCCACATTGCCGAATGCTTTGAACAGCACCGGGTCACCCGACTCCATGCCAGCCTGCTTGGCACAGGCAAGCATCACCTGACAGGTGAACACCACGTTGTTGCCCAAGCCTAACACTGTGCAAGCCGCTCTGAGATGTGTAAGCTGTGCATCAGTAATGCGATGGGGCGGTTCGGGGGCAATCAACCGAGACGCACCCTGATCAAGAGCAGGCATAACGAGTTGAAAAGGAATCGGGTACAAAGGCAATTGACGCCGGTGCTTGTCCGACACCACTAACGGCGGAAGCAGACGTTTTGGAACCGCAGCTGAGATGACCTGCTCCATATCCTCGGAGGCGTCCAGCAGGAGCCTATGCGGTGGAAGGGCGAGACACGCAAAAGGAAGCCTTCCTGGCTGCCGACAAACGCGGTCCCAACACGCTGACCTGACTGAGTGGTACCTCCACAAACGAGGTCACTTCCGATAGCATGGCGACTGAGTCGACAACCGGCGGATCCTCCAACAACCCCATACCCTCCGCATTCGATACTATATTGATGAACGGAGGGTTCGATAAGTCAACAAAGCGGACGTCCCGCTCCGGTGAGTCTCGCGAGGAATCACGGGTGGGCGACACCACTGTGACACGACGTGAAGGGTAGTGAGAACCACGCGAGGAGGTAGCGGACCCGGAGGCCTTTAAGGACGTGGGTTGCGAACCCTGAGACACGCAGTCCGCATTGGGTTCACGCGCTAGCGTAGTAGCAGAGGTAGTGTGACTAGCCAAAGTCAGCGGACCCAACCGAGCATCGAGCAACGAAGAGACCATGTCTTTAACGGATGCAAGAAGGAGGTCCGGATTGACCTTGTCAAACCTGGCCTTCTGGTCTTCTTCTTCTTGCTCTTGGGCGTGGAGGGTCCGCCGACCTTAAGCCTAAGAGGTGACATACGCCTGTCTGGCGAAGGGGGAGACGAAGTGCGAGTCTTCGGACGAGAACGCGAACGCGAAGGGGGAGAGAGCGAATCTCTCGAACCCCTAGCGGATTCGGATAAGACCGGCAACTCCCGGTCGAACTGATCCGCCCGTTCCGTAAGGACACCTCCTGACATTGACTCGATGAAGCCGAACGTTTCTGAAGCGAAGCCCTATCGGCAACGGACTTTCGAATGGCCGTGACATAGGCGTGGAAGTCTGACGCAGAGAGAGGGGCACTCGTCCTTACACTTCCTACATAACAAGTGCGGATCCTTGATGGCAGACTTCCTACCTCCGCAATTCGTACAAAAAGCAGATAACATGGCGAATCACTAACACGCGTAACCTAGGTGAATGTAGTGACAGTCGGGTCACTTACGCAGATGAGTGATAGGCGAGACACTCGCACGCGAAACGTAGACGAGTTGAATAACCGGCGAATCACTGACGCGAAACACCTAAGTAGCATAGCGTAAGAACAACAACTTTTCCGATAGTTAATTACTCCAACACCAATAGCGTTAACTCAACACGAACGTAGACCGACGAAACGCTTAAGTGAGTATACGCAAGGCAACATGAAGGAGACTAACGAGAGTGTTGAATGCAGAGGCTCCGAACTCGAAGAGAACGAAGTCAATATCAACTAATGGTCAGACAAAGTAAATGACTGGCGAACAAGGCAAGACACTGACTAAGCTAAACACTTGCGAGACGAGAGGAATCACGTAACAAGTAATTACAAACCTGAAAGGCGAAAGACTAGCGAGACGATGCAAGTCAAGTCGAATTGAGCCTTACGCGAGAGTCGAGCCTAAGGCGATAGACTGGCGAAGCGAGTGACTGGCGAAGCGAGTGACTGGCGAGACGATGCGAGTCAAGTGGAATCAAGCCTATGGCAAATGACTGGCGAAGCGAGTCACTGGCGAGACGATTCGAGTCAAGTAGAATCGAGCCTAGACAAATGACTGGCGAAGCAAATCAAAGGCGAGACGATGTCACGAGTCAAGTTGATTCAACCTAAGGCGATAGACTGGCGAAGCGAGTGACTGGCGAAAGCGAGACACTGGCGAGACGATGCGAGTCAAGTTGATTCAACCTAAGGCGATAGACTGGCGAAGCGAGTGACTGGTGAAAGCGAGACACTGGTGAGACGATGCGAGTCAAGTTGATTCGACCTAAGGCGATAGACTGGCGAAGCGAGTGACTGGTGAAGCGAGTCACTGGCAAGACGATGCAAGTCAAGTAGAATCGAGCCTAAGGCGAATGACTGGCGAAGCAAATCACTGGCGAGACGATGCGAGTCAAGTTGATTCAACCTAAGGCAATAGACTGGCGAAGCGAGTGACTGGCGAAAGCGAGACACTAGCAAGACGATGCGAGTCAATTGATTCAACCTAAGGCGATAGACTGGCGAAGCGAGTGACTGGCGAAGCGAGTGACTGGCGAAAGCGAGACACTGGCGAGACGATGCGAGTCAAGTAGAATCGAGCCTAAGGCGAAAGACTGGCGAAGCTAGTAACTGGCGAAGCTAGTAACTGGCGAAGCGAGAAACTGGCGAGACAAAGTTGATACAAATCGAAGGCGAATGACTGGCGAAGCGAATGACAAGCGAAGCAAGTCACAGGCGAGACGATGCGAGTCAAATACAAACGGCGAATGACAGCTCACAAAAGCGTAGGCGACGAGACGCTTAAGCGAGGTCACTGACATGTCGAAGGTGAAACCAACCGAAGTAAACGACGAACTATCAGAGGATTCACTTGATCTAGAAGACAAAGGGACTGGCGGAAGGTACGGACCGAGCAGTCACCCGACGACAGGTGAGAGAAAAACAAAAGACACGAACTGCACGTGCAAAGCATGCAGCCACCTCGTCAGGCAGCACACAGATAGTACATGTCAACAAGGCCCTTTGTAACTCAACACCTACCTAAAACAGATTGTCTAAACAACCTGCTAACGACGAATTCGTAGATTAAGGCGTTGAAACTATCTCTTAATTAAATAAGAGATTGCTAGCAAGTTAGCAACAAAAGCGCTAAAAATACCCAGTCTCAGAACAAAACAACACGTCTGTCTTGCTCTGCAAATGAAAGGAGAGTGACATATTCCGTTAGTGACGTTACGAGACCATGCAGACTTACCTGCCCTTGGATAGGGATTTTACTCATCCCTTACTCCACTGTTCAAGTTTCGTCTGTGTTAAGGTTGAAATAGCATACCTAGAGAGGAGGTAGGCAAAGTAGATCTAGTCAACAGATAGGTATTTAAATAATAATTTTAAATCGCTTTCTGACCAGATTAGGAATGCGATGCATTGTTTGGAGCAATTTATGTTTTATGTTTTACAGATGAAATTTTTACCTTTATACCATTATAGAATAGTATTGAAACTGTGTAATGTTCACAATTTTCCTCCAAAAATTGTAATTGTTCCTAGAGACTTGAAACTTTTTTTTAAATAGATACACAATAACAATACAAGCTAAAAAGTTATCACAACGAATTCTTAGGTCACATGGTTTAACCGCCATTTTGATTTTCTTTAAAAAATTTTGATCTTGACATGGGAAAGTTTGGTCTCAAAAATGCTAGAAATATGCTAGAGACCTGCAAGATTCTTTAAAATATGCACAATTACGATGGGACGAATACATGATTTATGCACTAAATCCGTTTATTGTTGCATGCGACTATATTAAAATTCATATTGTTGTTTCAACGAAATACGCTTTTTCAAATAGGAACTGAATACGGGCTGCATGTAACCCAGGCTGAGATGAACAACTTCGCCCAGGGTCTGTGGGATAACGACGTGAACAGAATCAGAAGCGATCTCTACACAATCAACCCACAGAACGTTACCAGTCGGTACGAAGACAAGGCTACTGAGAGGTAAGATTCTCTTATAGGTTTGTTTCTATAGAGAGAATACTAAATATATGTCATATGTACAGTTTAATAACATATTTATGAAACTACTGAGTGGTTTGGTATTTAATGATCGAAAGCGAGTTAGATTCCGATAATATTCATAACATTCAGTTTCATGAAAATGTTGTTAGATACTTTAATTTATTAAATGGGACTCACCTTAGTATTTCACTTATTTCTCGCTTTTTTAAAGTAAGCTGAATGGCACGAACATGAATGGGAAACACGCAATTGAAACCGTGACACTGACATCATGAGGTCATATTTTAACACCTGATGTCCGTGGGAAATATCACTAGTCATCATATTGTACACATATTACATCCTCACTTTAATGTCAGGACATTGTCCGTCAAAATAAGCTTTGAAAAACATAAACATCGATTGAATATTTTCAAAGAATTTCATGTATATAACGAAAACTGCTAGTGGCTATTTTAGTGTGAACCCATTTTAATAATCCGAGGATTGCGGAAATGGAGCAACGTTGCTTAACCGAATCATAGCTATTCGTTTAAGAACTATATTTATTGACTGAGAGGGATTTTTTTAAATATTGCGAGATCTCTTATTTCCATTAGAATACACGCCACAGCCCCTTTAATGGGGGAATAAATGAACTACTTCAAACCTGGCGTCCCTAACCTGATATATTAATTACAGTAAAGGTGGTAATGTTTCACGTCACATATAACATGTCCACTCATTCAGGTTGATAGTGCCAGACGGGGATGGGCTTGATGCCATATTAGCGAACAAAAGCTCCACTTATCCATCCTTCATCGCCCTCCTGAACAACTACAACCCGGACAGCTCCAGGACTGAGCATCATTATAGCAACATGATCAATGAGGAGATCATCTTCTGGAACGCAATTTCAAAGACAAAAGTAGTCGACCTGGCCTTCCACTTCCTCGTCGAGCAAGGTCAGATCTTGTGAATCGAACTGTATATCATTGATAACATATCACACTCTCCTCAAACCAGGCACCTGTGTTGCATGGGGGGTTGGTGTCGCCCGTCGATTACGAAGGTGGGTGTCCCGGGCGTAGCGATCATGATCCGTGTGAACCTTGGTCTACCACTTCTTTGACGGTCTTCAGTTGCATGTATCTGCGTATATCGATTCCAAAGTAATTTTGATTAAGGGCAACTGTTCCAAAACTTTGCACGGCCTCAATGCAACCAATGGCAATATTTTATCTGCCGTACTCAGGGGTATTTTCGACCTTGATTTTCGAAGTAAATGAAATGACTAAATTGCAATATGCGTCCTTTTGTAGACCTCTACAGCAACTGTGTTTTCCTTGATTTGCACATGAAACCGACTTTCAAAGTGAAGTACACCTTCAAGTAGCGAGCGCTAAGGGTATCTGACGTCACATAAACAGTATCCCATTTATTGTGTAAAACGTACTACACTACTCTAGCGCAAGTCGCCATACCAACTCATGTGCTGCACGCGCTGCACTTGCTTCTCTTGCAAGTTACCCTTGTCAGACATTACTGAATGTGAAGATTGCTTTATAAACAATGTTTCTAAATGTCTTGAGAATATACAAATTATGGCCTGTTTAATGTACTTCTTATTGAGATAAGACCAGCACATTATGATATTTTTTTTTATTCTCATCAATTATAAAATTCAAGCAAAATACCTACCATTCTGGTTCTCGGAGTCTGTTGCGCTGCGTAACTGGCGACTGGCTTAATTAGGCTCCGGAAACCTTGACGTCCATGGCCGCCATGGATAAATTCAATATGGCTGCAATAGTCATGTTTAACGTTGGGAACTCCGAGAAAAGGTGTTTGCGAGTTTTTCTTAGCATTTTCACCACTAGTTACACAATCGTTAGAGTGCAGTGAACACATACATACATCTAAACTCGCTAAGAAAAAATGATAACGATCTCTACACGCGATTGAAAACAATGTTGCTAGGCAACATATAAACAATAATTGAAACATATTTCAAACAGTTACAGTTTTGTTAAACGTTGCTGTCATTTCAATTTTTTTATTGAAAACACATAAAGACACATTGTACTCAACGACCATGATAAAGGTTTAATCCGATCGCCAATAGATGTATTATTTTTATACAAAGTACATGTAGAGACCTACGCAGCAATCTCGGTAAAATGTAAACAAAATGATATATTATAGGTCGTGTATTAACAGCAATATCGATGGGTGGGCCTACATAGGAATTAAATCATAATTGTTACTAAAGTTTTGTTTGTATTGTATTAAACAAAGTTTCCGCCATTAAGGTTTGAGAATTTGTCGACACAAGAGGGGAATGACCATGACCCATCAATATCGACTCAACAAAATGTGGTAGTCTTGTACATACAATGCTGACAAAGATCAAATTTGGAGTAGGTGCCAGGTGTACAGTGCAGACGACTGATTGCGTAGAGACGAAAGTATGTCACATTGCTGCGTTCAAGAATTGTACTTCAATGGCGCTGGCAGTGACATGAAATAACATCACATCTGTTCACATACCTTTCCTTATATTTTTATTAATTGAGCAATTAAAACATACAAACAAACTTGACTGAAAATCACCTTAGAAATGAAGAGAGTTAAATAGAATTTGTCACAGATGAGCATATCACCAAAATCGCTTAAAGGCGCTGTAGGACACCGTTCAGACTGAAATTGAGTGCTTTCACAAAAAGGGAAGGTAGTGTTACAAATCATGAATATGAATAAAAAGTATTCTAAAAAAGTACATTGTTCAGTTAAGCCATGCAAGGTGGTCACATTAAAATGGCCGCCCGAAGGTTGTTCAAGTGTAGTGATGTAGCGATACCTAAACACTCAGAGTATAGTTTTAAATGTGGCACAACGATTGAATGCCATGAATGGTCAACAATCTTACTGTCTATACTATCAAAATCGCATGAGACTTTCAAATCTACCTCTCATACTGAAGAGTTCAACAAAAGTGTCGCTATATAATCTTTACATTCTATATTTTCTTCAAATACAGATAATCGTTTTATGTAGATACGGCTTACCAGGTCGTGTAATGAGATGTTGCACCCTCTAAGGTAACAAAATATTGTATAAACAGTATTAAATCAGGTAACCAAGCAGAACGCATACGGTGTTACAGGCTACATGAAGGGAGACATCCGTGTGTTCCACACTGTCCTGAACGAGATGTGGTTCGAGATGTACCCTAGCAATAATAACACCAAGGTAAAGACAGACAGTGGTTTCGAACACGTGATAGCAGGAGAGTTTGAGCCCAGCCAGTCATCCACCACCCCTGCTCGCCTCACAGGCTTCCACAACTGGGTTCGATTCTACGAGGAAGAAAAGAGCGGCAATCTCAACTATATGGGAAACACCGGGACCTTTAAGGTGTGTTGTAAATCTTTCCATTAATGTGTTTTATGAGGTTCCCAACAATTGCCCACGCAAATGCCCAATTGTCATATATTGACTGTCTGAACATTATAGAACCTTAATTAAATCAGGCCTATTTTTCATCAACAGTGTGTCGTGATAACATTGAAATCAAATTATATTTGGATATTAATAATAAACAGAAATTGTGTTATGGTTGTGTGAAATGTTTCATGTTTTATGGTAAAACATATATTTGCACCTTAACCTTATAAAAATTGATGATATAATACAAATGTTTATTTACCAGTGAAGAGCTAGAATTGTATCTCCCTTTGTCAATAACTTTTCATCAATATTCAACTTCAGCATAAAAAAACTCAGAAAATAGGTCCGTGACACATTTTTTTCATTTTTTTCATTTTTAAACAATATGTTTTCTAAAAATTGCATTAAGTGTATTTTACTTTTCATTTATTTTTATTTTTGAACAGGACTTAGGAAGTTATTTCTGCAGAATCCATTGTTGACATTGTATTTGTATCATAAAAGGTTAATGAAAAAATGCAACCTACAATTCCTTTTTGTTTCTAATAAGATTCCATTTATAAAGGTAGACAATATTATAGCTCTGAATAATTATCATATTAACTGACTTTGATAATACAAGTTTGCCCCTTTTTGAAACATTATTTACAATATATACTTTATTATTTATACCTATCTGTTGACTAGACCAAACTATGCCTACCTCCTCTCTAGGTATGCTATTTCAACGTTAACACAGACGAAACTTAAAACAGTGGAGGAGGGGATGCTTAAAATCCCTCTCCCAAGGGCGGTAAGTCTGTATGGTCTCGAGACGTCACCACCGGAAATATTCACTCTCCTCTCAGTTGAATAGCGAGACAGACGTGTATGTTTTCGCTCTGCCACTTGGTATTTTTAGCGTTTTTATCGCTACTTTTGCTAACATGCTACTTCTTATTCATTTAAGAGGTTGTATCAAAGTCCTATCTACGCTCGTCGGTAACAGGTTGTCTTAGAAGACCTGTTTTATGTAGGTGTTGAGTGAATAAGGGATCTTGTTGGCATGTGCTAGGTGTGCTCTGCAAAGCTGGTAGCTGCACACTCTGATTGTGCAATTCGTGTCTTTTGTTTTTCTCTCGCCTTCGTCGGGTGACTGCTTGGTTCCCATGGACTTGGTCGTGCCCTCCGCCAGTCCCTTTGTCTTCTAGAATCAGGTGGGTCTTCCGATAGCTCGTCGTCTACTTCGGTTGGCTTTCACCTTCGACTCGACTCGTCTAGACTCGTCAGTGACTCGACTGTCACTCGCCTTCACTCGCCTGTCACTCGCCTTCACTGGCCTGTCACTCGCCTACGGCATTCGACTCAACTCGACTCGCCTGGTCTCGCCAGTGACTCGCCCCTCCAGTGACTCACCTCGTCGTCTCGCCAGTGACTCGCCTCGTCTCGCCAGTCATTCGCCTGTCACTAGCCTTCGTCTTCGGCCATTTGTCTCGTCTCGCCTCGTTCGCCAGTGACTCACGGACTGCATGGTGTCTCTCGATCTCCAGGATGCGTACCTGCACATTCTGATTCACTGTCGGGATTGCAGGTACCTCCGCTTCATTCTTGATGTGAGACACTTTCAGTGGTGCGTGCTCCTGTTTGGGATCTCGTCTGCCCCCTGGCTATTCACACGAGTGACTCAGCCTACCTTCCAATTCTTACACCAATGTGACATTCAGTTTCTAATGTATTTGGACGATTGGCTTGCTCACGACCGTTCTCCCGTCGTTCTCGAGGCACAGTTCATGTTCACAATAGACCTGTTCCGTCGCCTAGGGTGGTTAGTGAACTTAGAGAAGTCGAACTTGGTCCCGGCGACTCGTCTGAAGTTCTTAGGGGCTATCCTAGACACTCATGGGTTCATAACGAGGGAGCGGATGGCTCGTTACGATCACCTAATGGATCGCGCCCTCGATTCGTCGCTTTCCCTACGTCAGTGGAAAAGAGAGTTAGGGTCAGGACCTGACCCGCAGGGGGAGGTTATTCCTTCGCCCTAATGGGCCCAGGTCTCGTTGTCGTCACGCCATAGCTCTGACCCCAGATCTGCATCGCTTCCTAGCTTTTTGGCGGGTGGACGAGAGTGTTTTCTCCGGGGTTCCACTTCGGCCTCGTCCCCCCTCAGCTCACCTGTTCTTAGGTGCCTCCACTCAGGGGTGGGGGGCGCATCTGGGTCACGAGCAGGTTGCGGGAGTGTGGTCTCAGTCAGAGCAGAACCTGTTCCGATTCAGCAACAGAGAGATATGCTCCTCAGCAGGCCAAGCGGAAGGTTACAAGAGAACCCTTTAGGTGTTCTGCCTTCACGCTTGGCTTGTATTAAGAGATAGTTAAGGAGCAGTGGTTACTCAAGGTGCGTCGCCAATACCATAGCTACCTCTCATAGGAAGACCACTAGGAAATTCTATGATTTTCAGTGGCAGGCCTTCGCCTCCTTCTGTGCTCAGTGGGGTTCCGTCACGGCAGAGGCCTCCATTCCTCAGGTGGTGGAGTACTTACGCAACACCAGGCATCTTAAGGCGTCGTCAATCAATACCAACATGTCTGCTATCCTCTCCCTTCTCAGGAAGAGGTCGCCAGGTTTAGATGTGTCGGTCCTCAAGGGCCTCATTAAGACCTTCCGTTGTTTGGATGGCAGGACTAAGCTTCGTACACCTGAGTGGGACTTGTGCTCAACCATCTTCGCTCCGATAGTTATGAACCGCTCTCCGACGTGCCCCTTCTCCCTCTCACCATCAAGGTCATTTTTCTGGTGGCCATGGCCTCCGCAGCTCGGATTTCTGAAATCCATGCGTTGCAGGCGGACCTTCTACGGTTTAGTTCAAGGGGGGGGGGGGGAGTGGCTGGCCATATCTTCTCTATATCATATCTTCTCTATATCTGACTCGGAAGAGAAGGATCTCTCTCTGTTTCCGGTTAGGGCGTTGAGTGTGTACGTGCAGCGTACCCGCAGGCTGAGAGATGGCAGGCGTCGTCTGTTCTTGCCTAACTCGCCGAGGAGCACCAAAGAGCTTCACAAGCGTGCGTTGGGTGTATACCTGAGGTCGGCAGTCATTGATGCGTACAAGGCCGCTGACCTGCCTCCTCCATTGCGTTCCGAGCAGTCTCAGCCACGATGGCTTACCACTGTAACATCGCGGTCTCAGACGTCATGGCAGGGTGTTTTTGAAGTTCTTCAGAGGTTTTCGCCAATCATTACTTACGAGATGTCTCCACAGCACACCTCGAAGGCATCTCTAGATCTAGGCTGGGTCCACAGGTGTTCACTCAGGCGACGGTGGTCCCCCCGACGAGACCGAGAAGGGGACAGTCCTCTTAGGAGGTTGTTCCCACGTGTCTTACGATGCTCCTTGAAATAAACTTCAGTTCGCATCGTTTATTCCTTGTCTGTTGTTTTGTTTCTTTAACTTCGCTTTTAACCCCCCCCCCCCCCCCCCCCCCCCCCCCCCCCCTTGGGGTCGGGGGCAGTGTGTTAATCAGAAGTTGAGTGGCTAGGTTAGAGATGGCGTCTCCCGGGCTGTACCTTGTCCTCACCAAAGGGTGGAGGACTCGTAGGTTAGCTTACACTCAGGGCTTGTTGCTGGTCTCGTCTCTACCACATATCTACTGACCCGCCTCCATGCAGTGGGATTCTAGGCATAGAAGATTTGATTATTTATAATTACCTGTTGACTAGACCTACGCGCTAGGCCCGCCCATCCTCCCCGCTTGGTCTGTCTTGCTTTTTTGGGCCTGATCGGAGAGTGGAGATTTCCGTTGGTGACGTCACGAGACCATGCCGACTTACTGCCCTTGGGAGAGGGATTTTACGCATCCCCTACTCTACTGTGTTAAGTTTCGTCTGTGTTAACGTTGAAATAACATACCTAGAGAGGAGGTAGGCATAGTAGGTCTAGTCAACAGGTAAGTATAAATAATTACATTTAATCAAAAACGTACTAATAATACATTTTCAAATGGACTTTGATATGATAAAAGAATGTTATTTTTGGCAAAAGAACAATTATAATAGGCATTTGCCGATCAAATAAGTATAAGAAAACGTTATGCAAAAACCCCTTCCATAAGACAATTATGTTTCAACATTCTATGATATTTAAAACTGAAAGTGTCACAATATAAATTCAAATTATCAATCCGAGATGTAGTGTGTTTAAATACTGATAAAACAGTGAGATTACATGTCTATGGTATTACATTTGCATAAATAACAAGCAATTTTCAGGAGACGTAAGGAAAGAAAAAAACCTTTTTCATCAACATATTGAGTTCAAATATCAACATAACATCATATATCCGAATTATAAGGTAGGGAAAAACGGGTGACTTTCGATATTCAAACCATACCACAGAAGGCTGATTTTAGATTGTTGTGTCTACAGTTACATTTATGTGCCATGTGATGTCCTTATATGGTAATACTCGATAATGTCAGAGTAACTCTGCATTCCTTAAAAATAATGGAGCCGAGGCCATTATTTTTAAGGAAAGGAGAGTAACAACAAGGATATATTAAATTACACTTGAAGTATCGCTTATCCTCTAAATGTGAACTTTTAAATGACAGCCTTGTAGGCATTCTTGACAACCATGCTCCAATTAAGAAACATTCTATTATTGTTCGTCCAAACACTAGTTGGTATGATGATGAAGTCAGACGCTTGAAACATCTGTGTAGATCTGCTGAAAAGACTTGGCGCAGAAGCAAACTTGAAGTATATCGTCAGATGTACAGAGATGCCAGAAATAAAGTGAACTCAGCACTGAGAGCAGCAAAGCGTAAGTTTGTTACAGACAGCATTTCAAACAATAAAAACAACACAAAAGAACTGTTCAAACTGTTGAACCAGCTTCTGAAGGGAAAATCCGAATGCAAGCTTCCTGAACACAGCAATCCTGTTGTTCTAGCTGACAACTTTGCAACATTCTTTCAAGACAAAATATCACTGATAAGAACTAATCTTGATGAAATAGACATCAACGCTAATTCTGCTCCTGATGAGAACAAGTTCTCCGGTCATGTTCTGGAAAGCTTTGGACAAGTTTCTGTCAACCAAATTCTGCACATCATGAAAAATGCGCCATCCAAGTCTTCTCCACTGGATCCCATTCCTACTTGGCTCTTCAAGTCTGTGCTGCAACATCTAGCTCCTGCGGTGTGGGACATTGTGAATTCATCACTATCCTCTGGTTCTGTCCCATGTGTGTTCAAACATGCAGTGGTCACACCAGTTCTAAAGAGAACAGGTGCTGACGAGAACGATATGAAAAATTTCCGTCCCATTTCCAACCTCTCGTTTATGTCAAAATGTTTGGAGAAGGTAGTAGCTGGCAAATTAAAGTCACATCTGGAAAGAAATCACCTAGCAGAACCCTTCCAGTCGGCCTACAAGACATCTCACAGTACGGAGACGGCTCTGGTGAGAATCCACAACGACATTCTCATCAACATGGGTCGGAAAAAGGTGACAGCACTAGTGCTCCTTGATCTATCCAGTGCATTTGACACAATCGACCATACCTTGCTCCTACATCGCCTTGAACACCACATTGGGGTAACAGGAACCGCACTAAAATGGATCTCCTCATATCTACAAGGACGCACCCTCTCTGTAAAAATCGGAGATGTACAATCATCAAAGTCCCCCTTGGTATATGGTGTCCCTCAGGGTTCAGTTCTTGGCCCGCTTTTGTTCACAGTCTACATTCTCCCCATCGGTGACATTATCAGAAGACATTTCAGTGGATTTCACATATATGCAGACGATACGCAACTGTACATTGCCTTTGACTCAGATGACATGTCATTCACCATCGAGAAACTTGAGCTGTGCATTCAGGATTTGAGATCATGGATGATCTCCAACTACCTAAAGTTGAACGAGGAGAAGACAGAGTTCTTACTCATTGGCTCCAAACCCCAACTGATGAATATTAAATCTGCTCCCACATCACCTTCACTTCGAATTGGTGACATCAGTATCGAGTCATCAGAGAGCGCCAGGAACCTCGGTGTCATACTTGATTCCAGCATGTCCATGGATGCACACATCACCTCCATCAGTAGAGCATGCTACTTCAACATCTACAACATCAGCAAAGTCCGCCACTACCTTGATACTGCCACCTGTAAACTTCTGATGCACTGTCTTGTCACTACTAAACTTGACTACTGCAACTCCCTATTAGTCAACCTCTCTTCAAGATCACTCAAAAAATTACAGAGAATCCAAAACTCCGCTGCCAGATGTATCACCCACACTTCCCGATATGACCACATCACTCCAGTACTGCATTCCCTCCACTGGCTGCCCATCCCTGCACGAATCTCCTATAAAATCCTCATTTTAACCCATGACTGCATTTACAACGAGAACTTCCCATACTATCTCAAGCAACTTGTTTCTGTGTATGTGCCCCAGCGAAGTCTCCGGTCATCCTCTGATTCTCTTCTCACCCAACAAAGATCTCCAAACCAACTTTCGGATCGAGCCTTCTCTTTTGCTAGCCCAAAACTGTGGAATTCTCTTCCAAAGGAAATACGAAATACTACATCCAAAGAAACTTTTAAAGCTCTGCTAAAAACCTATCTTTTCACTGCTGCCTACAGCAATTAACATTTCCAGCATTGTCATAGCGCCACTGAGCATCTTAACGGTGGATATTAGGCGCTATATAAATACATTATTATTATTATTATTATTATTATTATTATTCAACAAACAAAATATTTTGAAATATTTTTAAAAATACATTAAGAGCTAAAACCTTGATGTAGTTGGCAATCTCAATTACTGAAAAGCAAGCAAGTGGCACGATCGCTTAATTAATTAACTAATTATAATACTTCAAAAGAAAAAATAATGTCAGGGCAAACAAACTTGACTGGGCTTTAATATTTTCCCTAGAAGAGCAGTGATGTAAGATATGATGAGAATTCAGTGCGTGTTTTTTTAGATGTCCAGTTAACATGTACCATTCAAGTCACTAAAATCAAATCAGCCCTTTGAGAAGCTTTGTGTAGGATATGATGAAAATCTAGTCAACCGTTTTTGAGATCACCTGCTGACAAACTTTCATACAAACTATGTGTAAGATAGAATCAGTCTCATGGAATTAAAGAGCCATCCAGTATGTCGATAAACTTATCGAAAAATTGTCAAATATCTATCTGGATGAAATATATACACTTAATTTTTCAAAGATTTGTTCGATCCAAAATAAGCCGAGGAATTGCACTAATTAGTAAAGGTGTTTTCCAGTCTAAATATAGATCACGTCTATTTTTTTCAAGCGCTAAGAACAACAAATTTTATAAGTAATGAAATAGATTGAATAATGATATATGATATAATATATATATAATGTTTGATTGTAATTTATTTACCATTTCATTTAATCAGTTATTTACTATAGATATTTGAATACATTTTTTACTCAACTAGGTATTTTGCTTGAATTGAGACTATATGTGCCATAGTTTGCTGGTCTGATCACAATAACAAGTACATTAAACAGGTAAAATGATAATAATTTGTTTATTCTCAGGACATTTAGAAACATTGTTGATATAGCAATCGTTGCATTCAGTAACGTGTGACATGGGTAACTTGCAAGAGAAGATCGTGTAGCAAGTGGGTTGCTATGGCGACTTGTGCTATAGACGCGCCTTCAACTTTGGAAACACTAGCTGTTGCTGTGTAGTATGTTTAATGCAATAAGGGGAATTATGTTTATATGACGTCAGATACCCTTGACACGAGTATTCGAATGTTTCCTTGTCTTTGAAACCAAATTTTATTACGTTGTCGTGATATGAACATTATTATACCCCCGACCTAAAAAGGTTGGCGGTATGTAGTAATACCAATGATTCCGTCCGTCCGTCCGTCCATCCTTCCGTCCGTCCGAAGACAATTTTTGTCCGATGGATAACAGAAGAAATATTCATCTCATCCTTTTCAAATTTAAAAATGTCTTCTTCATCACTAGGAGAGGTGCAGTTCGAATATTAAATGGAATTGGTGAATTTTTTAATTTTTGGCGAATTTTTGTATTTTTTGAACTTAGTCATATTCTGAGCATTTTTTGTCCGATCGATTATAGAAAAACAGAAAAACATCCCATCCTTTTCAAATTTGGCACATGTCTTCTTCACCACTAGGAGAGGTGCATGGCAAAATGTAACATGATTTGCTGAATTTTTCAATTTTTGGCGATTATTTGTATTCTTTTACTTCGTCATATTCGGAGCTAGAATGAATGAAGCTACTTCTGTGTTATGATTTGTTGACTTTATCATTTTCTTTTTCATGTAACTTTCATCATTAGCTACTTCTGTGTTCTTGTTGGTTTTACTATTTTATATTTCCACTGGTAATATTTTTTGGAAAAGTTAAAGTTACTGTCCTCTCAGCCATAAACTGTTGTATATCCCTCATTGTGCCTACAGGGGTGTGCTTCCATGTTGTTTCAAGTCACTCGAATGAATCATTATGATGGATTAAATTCCAAAATAAAGTTGAAATCAGTGGTAATGGCAGTAGTGTATTATGTTACCCCTACCTTTTCAAGTTACTATTATTCCATAAAGAGACTTGTCCTACCCTTTTCACAAACAGTTTAATCTTACCAATTACATTTCATAGCTTATCAATCCATAGGTGTGCAGACACCTCTCTCTTTAAGTAAAATAAAAATGTCAAACTTTAATAGTCGGGGGTATTAGTGTGCCACGCTCACTCTTTTGCTTGTTTATCATTTATCATATGTTATGTTGTAGATAAAAGATTGCTCTAGCGATTGATGTTATAAGTATATTTTCTAAAATTAATTTTGTATTTGAAACACTTACATACTTGATGGCACTTTCAGATGTTGTAGTAACGTAACGGAAACAAATACACTGATAGAGCAGCAAGGGTATCAACTCATCTTTAGATGAACTGAAGATGAAGAATATACGTCTTTAAAATTTGAAAATAGAAGCACTTAGCGTGTTCTTTTCAGACAACAATGGCTTATAACAGAACTGCCTTGTTGTTGGTCCAATTATTGGTTAGTTGGTTGGTTGGTTGTATAATTATAACTCATTTAAATCAATTATATTTATAGAGGGCATGTTACACAGTTGATATATTTACGGTTTGTGGGCAAGATAGAATACAGTATAAATCATTGTTATTACATTATTACTTTATTATGACATTTATATTTTAAAATATAAGATTCTAACTCGTGATAGAAATTGTCCCTCTCGAAATCGTATATCATCTCCCCATTCTTCTCTTCTTCAGGATTCCAACATTGTTTATGCGATGTTTACTTGGCGCTCTGCGACAACAAAATTTTCATCGTCGTTTTTCGTTGGCACCAGTCCTGAGTTTGATCTATGCCTCTACACAGTGTGTGCTGTTATCTTCCCCAACAATCGCTGCACGTTCGCCCTCAACGGCCAGTACATGAGCATCATCAACTCTGTCAAGAAGCATGGCTTACTCTCGGAGGTCACATCTGCATACCCAGCTGGCCCCCGTCATGGCGCTGCAATCATTGGCTGAATAAAACTCTTACCATGTTTACATTTTTCATTTATTCGCGTACATTTATTCGATTCATTGTTAACCCTTAACATGCGGGCGACGGAATTATCCGGGAGGCTCATAGAGAAAAATGTTAGAACCCTTGGCGAGACCCGTACGTTGGACTTAGTGCATTTACCGGGTCAGTAATAATTCTATTTGCCCCCCAGGCGAAATGCGAGACGAAGTGTGTCCGTATATCGCCACATGAAAACTTGTTTACATACATCTCGCAGATAGCCACGATAACAAGTCTGTGTGAATGTCCGGTCGAAATATCAAGTAAAATTCACACCAAATTGCGTGTGCATTGTTGACCCGTAACGCATTGATAATTAGCTTTACAAAAGGCCAATTTTGTCGGGCTTAGCCCCCGAAGCATTAATTCGCTTGAGGCTATTTTCACCCACGTGTTTGTATTGCCTCGGGTTTGCCTCGCCCGAGACTGCTATCTGCCTCGCATCTCGCGAGACGGGGGAAAAAATCGCTAACTCGCCTTACTCCCGCACTTCATATCATGTGAGCGAATAGTTTGTTTTCAAAAAAAAATACGGCAAAATAAAGGGGAAACAATGGACTACATTCCCATATAAAATTAGAAAATCTCAAAAAAATAATAAAGACACAGCAAGCGCCGTGAAAAAGGTCATGTTTACACTTCATAAATTTTGAAACAATCGGCGATTTTCACAACTTCTAAAACATTTATCACGGCTAAAATACTGAATGCATTTTCATAATTTTTATATCACAATAAACCGAAAAGAATAATCTTTTATTCTATATAAAATGCGCAGATTTATTCACAGAAATAAAGATACAATTTTACCTTTCTGAGAGGCATGTGAAACCAAACGGCACACAAACTAATCAACATATTTTCATCAGTTATGGTTCGAGGTTAGCGTTTATTTGAAAAGTCAAACAACATAACCATATTTGGGTTGACATGTGCTTATTTGTCAACTGGTTCGAGATTATGATTTCTTGGAAAAGTGCGATGAACGACCGTTTGCAATGCCGCATACATGTTGTAAGTATTGACGATTTTATAGGTGGGAATAAAGACAAACTTTACATAGCTATAGAATTATAACCAAAGGTCGCATTCTAATAATTTTTATATCATTGTGAAGCTAGACATCTTGTCTTCAATTCCGTATATAAATGGAATTTTTTTCGTTTCGTATTTATGATGTTACGAGGCCCGAATAAAAGACAATCTTTCGAAAGTAATAGAATAAAAACGAAAAAACATAGAAAATTCATTCAAAGTTTCGAGTGTGAATTAGCCATTTGTGTACGGGTTTCGCTACTTGAATTTGTATTGAACGCCCGTATATAGTCCTTATTCGCCATGTAGATGCGGTATATTTCGTAAAAACGGTACCGGAATCGCCGCCTGGAAATTCCGCCAGCAGAGCTCGTTACACTGGATGAAAAAGTCCTATTTAATCCGGATTAAATATGAATTAAAGATGTCATTTAATCCCCTTTACTCCCCTTTACTCCGGATTAAAGAAACAATTTACAACAGAGTAAAGGGGAGTAAATATCACATTTAATCCATATTTACTCCATATTTACTCTGAGATTAAATATTTGTAAAGGTGATTAAATAAGATTAAAGTTTTGTAAATATTCAGACAAGTTTTTGCTATGTTGTAATAAAAATAAAATAATTTCATAAATTTGACAAAAGTTGCTTTGAACATTGCCGGCAAAACATTACTCTAATTAAAAACTACTTCTATGAAAAGAAATGCTTTTAAAGAGAAAGTGACTTGAATGGAGAAATTGACTTTGATGAAGACAAAAATGATACTGATGAAGACATTGACTTTGATTGGAAAAAAGACTTTGCTGAAAAACATTTATTTTGATGAAAATATTTGCTTTAATGGATAAATTAACATTAAATGAATTTTTTTAAATCGAAATAGAGAATAGAGTTTGATGGAAAAAATTACTTTAATGAAATAAAACCTACTTTGATGAAGAAATTTACTTTGATGGTACAAATGACTGTGATGAAAAAATGTCTTTGATGAAAAATTGACTTTGGTGGTAAATGTTACTTTGATGATATATTTGACTTAAAAGAAAGAAATAACTTTGATAAAGTATTTAACTGATGAAATAATTGTGTTTAATGAAAAACATTACTCGGGTGAAAAAGTTCACCTTGATGATAAAAATTACTTGGATGAAAAAATTTACTTTGATGGGAAACAAATACTTTCATAACATAAATGTTAATTTAAAAATTGAATTTGATGAACATTGTTATTTTGATAATAAAATTTAATTTAATGAAAAAATTGCTTTGGTGAAAATAAACTACTTTGAAGATAAGAATGTCTTTAATAGAAAAATATGACTTTGACGAAAATATGACCAATTCGGAATAATGACTAACATGATTTAGTAACTTACAGAGATATTATAAGTATCATCTCATGAAAATATACATAAAGATAAATATAGTAAATCTATTGATGAGTTTGGCAATTGGTGAAGCAATTCACTTTATTAGTTACCATTTACGGCAGATTTACATTGGATATAACAATATGGTATGAGTATTTCTTGGAGGTTATTGAACATATATAATTTCCTATAATTGTATACATTTAAATAACATACACATTTACGACAGACATACACTTCATAATGCTAGATTGCATGGCCATTCTTTGTGAAGTGTGTAATGTTACAGAATCGAACTGGGATAGCAACATTTAGCGAGGTGACGGGGAATTATTAAAAGAGCCATAACGTTTTGATTATTTAGATTGTCATTTGATTGCTAAACATTGTTCATTAATGCCATATTGTTACATTGTAATCACTTTATGATTCGATATAGCAGTTCAGATACATAGTTATGATAGATATAGACAGGCAGACAGACATATACATTTGATTACAGTGTCAAAAATTAAATATAAATTGGAAAAAGCATGTTTAAAAGACATTAAACAACCAGCCATCTTTTGGCTAAAAAGACACTTTAAAAAAAAACAGTGTACAATATATTCATAAATATAGGTATGTAAAATAGGAATGGTACAGATTTATAATAGTAATTAAATAAATATAAATAATAAAGTAAGTAAATAGATATAAGAATTATAAAAATTAATTTCCATTTATAAAACATATTTCTTATGGTTGTACATTTTATGCGTTTGGGCTATTTTCCGTTAACAGTTTGATAAAAAGATCTAAAGGTCCCGTTACATTATAAACATTTTGATTAAATTATTTCTGAGATCATTGTATAAGTGGCATTCTGAAATAAAATGAACAAAAATCTACAAAATCTACGCTCTAATGGCGTGGAGTCTTGCTTTATATATCAAATCAAATGTACAGAAGAAGAAAAGAAACATTGCATACAACGGAAGTAAGCAGGTCGGAAACCACAGAGTCCGCAAGCAGAGAGGAAATCGTAACAGAAGACCACTTGCAGTTCCAAACAGAGACAAATATGTAGATCAAACTGATTATCATCACTACGAATCAGATGGGTCCTTCTCAATAGAGGGGGTGAATCAGTCCCCAGTGTTATTATCAACTTAGGACTAAGACGAAACCAACACAAGTGCAACCGACCAAACCACTGTGTCACCAACATAAACTACAAACATTGACTTTAATAACACCTCTTTAGATTCCTCTCTAAACACCATGAAAACGGTCTTTGGAGTAATTTTAATAAGAAGAACGAATCGTATACTCCCCGAAACTACATGTATGCGAGAAATGTCAATTGAGTGAGTGAGTTTGGGTTATGCCGCTTTCAAGACTATTTCACTTATATCGCGGCTGCTAGTATTATGGCAGGGAGAAAGCCCGCAACGCCATGTGGCTATGCATTGCGATGAAACCTGCGAGCAACGGCTGGAACTAGCTAACCATGGGTTGGACTACGCTGACATTCAGTGTAGCATTGCACCCAAACCTTACTGCGTGTAGAAGAGTTTTCTAATGCAGACAAAGTCGCCGTGCGCCTGGCGGGATTCGAACCCCGGACCTCTTGTTCCGAAGCCGAACGCGCTAACCACTGGCTATCCCGCCCCCCAATTATGCAATTGAAACAAATGATCAATTCATTGACTGTGGGCCAGGATGTGAGACCTGCAATGACTCAAATTTTAAGCCCTCGTAAATAGTGTATTGTGTGAAAATCAAGCTAACTTATTGTCACCCAATCAACGTCTATTGTACATTGTTTAAGCTACCTATATATTCGCCAAGTAAACAAGTCGAAATGCGGCGCATCCAGTCATCATTAAAATGATATCTACAGCAAGTGTCGTCTGAAGTATATATATAGTATTAATATAAAGAGTTGTTTTAATTGTGTTATATGAGTATTACATCATGCGACATATATTCACAATATACTAGGTTTACTCACAAAGATGTGATTTTAACATACATTCAATATATGATGCATAGGATTTAAAGATATGTGACAAGCTGATTTATGTCCATTTTAAGTATTACACGACTTGTGACAGATATTCAATAGATATTCCATGATTGTGTGGCAATTTATTTGAGAGAGGTTTATTCACATACAATATAGTTCATATACAAAGTTGTGATTATAACATAAATATTAGGTACCTGTTGCATTGAATATAATAAGATGTTGATATAAGTGTATTATTTGAGTATAATATTCCATTTGCGACAGGTAGTTATGAAACTCATATCGATTGATTACTTATCACACTTCAATGAAATCCTAAAACGCTAAACACGACAGCGGGTAACCTCTCATCACAGCACCTTCACCACTAGACTTAAACTTTAGTTATCACCACGAATGCGATACATACACTATTAAGTGTTAAAGGGGACTGATTTGTTATACGATCTTGGAATACAAAAATACTCCAAGATGATATAGGCAACATCTTTTTGCTTTCAAGATAGGTTTACTGGTGCTTACCGTTTTTTGTCTTTGGTAGCTAGATATTCTAATGCATTGGTATAGCATCTAATATCCAGTGACATTAATATTACCTTTATGTATTATGAAATCACTTACCTACAGACCGATGTAGTTTAACTATTCCTCGTTAAAAATGATTGGTAATATTGATTCAGCTTAAAATAATGACAGAGGGAAATATGTGATCTTGACAAATATGTATCTCATATTTTGTTTTATAACTTCATCACACTTTATCAATTTATTTTTAAAAAGTCCATCGTATACAGCCTTCAATATTTAATATTAATACTTTACTTCAAACAGAAAATGTCGCTACCATCAAACTATCCATATGATGTCACCATGTGTGAAGTTATACACATATTGGCAATATATGTTAACCTCATTATGCTCTGTTGTAGCCTTGAGTTTATAGAAATATTCAGTATCATCATAACAAGTGTCATTATCCATTAAATAAACCTAATGTTCAAGCCAACTAAGGGTGGTTCTTAAAGCTACAAACCTGAAATAATGTAATGCGACATCGCTTGTTTAAATCCTATCAATGGACAGTTTGGACTAGAATAATGCATTTTAAACGTCTAAAATCGTATGCACAGCTGATTATGAGAGACCATTATTTAACAACATATAAGGTTCTTAATGAATAAGATTTACAAATAATATTTTCCAGGATGCCCGTATATTATAATATATCAATTATGTTTTTAAGTAATTGTATCAGCATTATTTATTTACAATGCATTTACCATTGAATAAAAGTGATTTGAATTCTAACTCATTCAACTAAAAAGGACAAAACACAATAAAAGCAAATTTTCACAATCACATGTTGCGTAGACATAGGTATTGTTCGTCATAATTGTTGATTAAATCTTAAGATCCCTAGCTAATCAAATTGGCGCCACCCAGTCTGGTGTCGTTGTATATACAATATGTAGGGAGTCGGCGGAAGGGTACAATTAAAAAATGGTTCAATGGTGACAAAACACAATTATATCTCCTAAGTAAAGTGTCATCACAAATTCACTTCTTGAATGTAATGGAATATACATGCCGTTGAACATATAACGCCTTTGTCAGACAATGCAAAGCTAAACCGAAATTAATTTATTGCCCCTAATTAGCGGCAGCCAAAGGAGATTCAGGCTGGCATTACACAACACACTTTGCACGGGCCGTGATCACAACTCTTTAATTACCCTGTTCTGTTCAGAAATACAGAAATACGGTTACATCTATCTTAATAAAATGTAAACTATAAAAGCGTTTCCGGCAAAAAAACCGATATTATAAAAAAGTAAAACTAAAGGTTAAACTTTTCTTGTTATAAATGTTTATGATTTGAACAAATGACGTATTTTTTTAAAAATAAGGGGCGGGGTAGCCCAGTGGTAAACCGCCATCTACTGTTCCTCTGTGATTTTTACAATTCAGAAGCGATCTCCTGAATTTAAGCAATATCTACTCCTCCATGACCATATATCCAAACCAATCCTTAAATTTAGAACAAGCAATTAAAACCGGCCGATGGCAAAATATCGTAAAAGGACTTTGTTTATGGATTTACGTAAGTTTTTGTTTAAAGAATATTATTGTTCCTGGCCAAGATTGTTAAAATTTCGTCAACTATTTTCAAATAAGATTTCTGTTCTGAAACAACTAGCTAAGTTTATTAGGATTGTTTGAAATCAATTTGATTTAATTATCTTTAATCTGCAGTTATATTGCTGTACATTCTATGTATATTACTTTATTTACTCATGTACCACCGATGGTGGATCTTTTTGAGTAATAAAAGATTTATGATGACAGTACAGATGATTGCGCCGAGGTATAGTGTTATCTTGATAGAAACAATAAATCTTGAATAAATGATGTTGTATTAATGTGTTATAATGTTTAAACCTTCCCAGATTCTCCACATTGAGTTTGTTGTTCCCATATGTCGATATCATCGATGATATATATCGAGCTCAACTGACAGCTACTGAAAATAACTATTTTCCCCCCGTTCAGTAAGTGAGAATAGTGAGAATAACAACAATGCATCAAGATAGGCGTGCGCGCAAATCAATGTTATTTTGGAAACTTATCTAAAGGAGACAAAGTTGGTTTACTACCATGTCCCACAGATACGTAAAATGGGTCCACAAATGCGACTTCATGATTGTATGAAAACGTAACTCAACTTTAAGTAATATTGTATTGTGGCACATATCAAAGCCAAACCAGATTTTATGAAATATACCATGACTCTATTCCAGTCTATAAGGGTACACAGAAAAATCAATATAATACACATCAACATTTAAATTCACATCTTTATTGTTACTCTTAACTCATGGTGATTGCATATGTATTTATTCTATGTCCATAAGCCGAACATATTGTTGTATAGAAGCAAAATGTATTTGTCAGGCAATAAAAGCAACATGAATAACTCAGGCGACCCTCAATACACAGGTTAATGCTGAACCTCTGTATATTTGATTTAAGACCCCTTTGGTATTTCAATCTTTATCAGTCAAATTGCACACCTCGATAACGAACTGAAACGGTTGTCTCTGATTTGGCAGTCTCCTTAACTGATTTAATCAACTCTTAGCCGACAGATTTGTATGTTTTTGTGTAAGGGGGGGGGGGGGGGGGAGTGGGGTGGGGGGGGGGGGGGATGTTCCCTACAGAACCCACTACCAAACATGAAAACTTTGTATAAAATCTCATTCCACAAGAAAACCAATTGTTTAAAATTCATGTTACACACATATTTAGTTGAACAACTCCTGTGGGTGCGTTTACTGTTGTTATTGTCAAAATAATGCGTTAACGAAAAGCTTTCTCTATAATACTTAAAGCTTTCTCCGTAGATATGAATAACACATGAATGTACAGAACCATTCAAGACCGAATGATAAGAAAAGCATATTACAACAAAGTTTAATCCTTTACCATATACTTTCTATAAACATGTAACGGTCACGTCCGTGGATAAACTATTACCTGCCTGGCATGAGTGTGTACAGGTCACATGAACGTATTAAAAGATTCATAGGAGTCAAAGGGATTGAATAAATTGTAAAACTGTTAAAATTGAATATGAATATCCTTTCCTTATTGTCTGTAATGCCTATAGTCATTTTAGAAAAAAAAAACGAATTTATCTCATAAGTATACCGCAAACCCCACAATTCATAGCTGTAACCTCTTGTTAACCAATACTGTAAATGATACCTGTGTTATATGCCAGTAAATATTGCAATTCTGTGAAACTAAGTTGAATGTTAAACGGGCTGATAACCAACATGTATCCTATGGAAACTATAAATTCAATAAATGTCATCCATATCGGAATATAAAACCAACTGCAAGTGCAATACCCCGCTAACAAACTTGTATATGTAGTTTATTACTCGCTTGTAAATCAAATCAATGGTTACATTTTATATTGCAAAGTTGTTAAATCAGTAAAAATATACCATCTACTCCTTTTTTCACGCAATGCACCAAAAATACTCCCTTAGTTTAAGCAAGCGTCAATCTTGCAACATTTATGACCTAAATAGGTTCTGAATACACAAGTGTGTATTATCGAATTCTTTGTGTATTCGGCTTATGCCTTCTCAACCATCGGTCATTCTCACCGTTGTTAACGAGCCGGCGCAGTTTCGGCAGTTAATGACTTACACCTATTTGGTATCTTGTTAATGAGCCCTAATTGAGTTAATCAACTCATAAGAAGAAATGCGTAAATTACACTTATATTTAAACTGTTTGTTTGGAGGGGAGTTTGTGTATCAAACCCCGTGCGTTCATGTTTAATCAGGCCACTCTAGTATTGCATCATGGTGATACTGAATTAAAAGATATTGATCGTCAATAAGTATAAATGATTATGCAATATGGCAAAACATACAATCCAAGTTATTCTTTTCTGCGCTTTGGTTTACAAATGATTACACTGTGTGTCAGTAAGAGACGCTTTTCATGTACATATCGCACAATAAGATTTTTCTTGATTAACGAAAAATGTTAAACTATGTTGTGTGTTATAATGTGTAATAACATGAGTGAGTAATCATTGTCGCTAGATTATTTTTAGACGTTTACATTTGTATTTCATTGTATTCCATTCTGTTTAACAAGGATAATGTTTGCTTGAAATAATGATTGTTCATTTCTTTTTATGATAATCATCATCCTCTTAATTCATTTGGATGTTTTAACTATTTCTTGAAGTAATCTATTTTAACGTAAATGTCTCAACATGCAAAGGAGGTAACATTAATTAAATCTTTAACCAGCGATTGCATTTGCATAAATTATATTTCGTCTGTCATTTTGTATAAATAACAGCAGACTAAATACTTATCGCTTTCTAGGAGGATTGATTGATCATAATTAAGCGAGTCAGTAGTTCCAGGTTTTACTGTAATTCACACATTTATGGTCCACTTAATAACGGCAAATCTGGTTCAGCAAGGTAGCAATCGAAAATGTTGTTTCTCTACTTATATGTTTGACCTTTGTAATGTTAAATAGTATACCCTTAATATAATGTCACCTGTTATTGTGTTGTATCCAGGTTGGACAAATGGAAACACTTTCGTTCTTTGCATGTATAATATGTTTGCAGAGAATGAAGACTATGTTACAGATAAACATCTACACAACTGTGTGTTCAGGCGTCACTTACTCCCATGCTTTCTCTTACATAGCTTACGCAGGCTGTTCGTCGGGATTTGATTTGATTTGATTTATGTAATCAACAGTAAAATTTAGTTGGTGTACTCTGTACTCAACCGCAAAAGAAACGTCACCATACAAAATATAAGATAATTCATTCCAAGAGTGATACTGACGACTGAAACAGAGAAACAGCATGTCTTCAGAGGAAAACTTAACCTGAAATTTCAAAACATTATATATGCATATTTCTGCGAAACACCTTTTAAGAATTGGCAATTCTCAAAATCCACGTTTTCGAATTTTCGTAACTAGATGACGTAGGGGAGTCTAAAAGGACTTTTTTGGCATTTTACGACATCCTACAGTAAAGACGTGTCATCAAATTTAAGTTCAAGAAGGTTATTCATGTCGACACCATATTTTATTGTATCTTATGTAGTTTCTACATTTTATATTTTATACATATGACTTAAATCTCAAACACTCTGACCCAAAAACATTTTGAAAAAGCGATTTCAACACTGCAACTGTATTTGAACTGACACTAAAAGAAAAGCCTCATTCTCTAATACGTGAAATTGTGAGTACTTCTTTATTGAATATGTGTCCACCATATACTTTCTCAGACAGCAACATTTAGGGGTTCCCCGGGTGACATTTCTTTTGCGGTTGAGTGCATGATAGTCTTACACTCAGACTCAGAAAAAGTATGTTTTCTGAAAATATCACCATTTTATCAAATATCGAAAAGTAGACTGTAAAAAATGGAATATTAAGAGAACCTCCTTTTCAATGTTTTCATTTCAGAGACTAGGTGTTTGATTAACCACAAAAAAACTGTACATTCACAGTGTAAATAGTTAAATCAACATCGTAAATAGCATTATATCATATAGATGGCATAAACGGTTTTCTGATGATTGGCATTATAACGAGGAAAAATAGTAATTTGTTCCAAAATGCAATTGTTCAACTGAAATTGTCTATTGCATAACATGTTATCATATTTTCGGGCAAATTAAACTATTATTTTATCCCAATGGCATGCAATACTGTGGGATAAAGTCTTGTCTTGTTTTGTCCGTCTATCCGTGGTTATGGATGCAACTTTTATTTTCTTGAATTAATAAGTAACTCAATGAGTGGTTCATACACTTATGAGAGGAGAGATCGCATTTAACGTTAATTTGAGGGGTTTTTTTTATCTGGTAATGATCATTTACTCCGATATAAGTTCACAATAAAAACTTGTAATAGAATATTGTTTTTTATGTATTCAACTTGTAAATTCCCTCCAAAGACATGATGAATATTTATTTTTTTACATCTTGACATAATTCAGTTTAGGGAGTGTTTCATTCGAATCAAGTACATTTATTTAACAACTGTTTTCATTGATTGGACATTATTATTAAGCAACTGGCTGCACTTCCTTCCCGTGATAGAGCTCTTTATTTCCGTAAGAACGGCGTGCTACATTTCGTTTAAAGACAATATTTACACATATTTAATATCATTTAACATTATATTTGCAAATATTGAATCGTATATAAACATTATATATACAAACATTTAATCTGAATTAAATAAGACATTTACAAAACTTTACAAAACTTTACAAAACTTTACAAATATTTACTCCGGATTAAATAAGACTAAATATGATATTTACTCCAGGATTAAATATGACTAAAGATGATATTTACTCCGGGAGTAAATAGGAGTAAATGATTAAATATCATCTGTTTTCCCAGTGTTAGTGAATAAGCTCAAACTACTGCTGCGAGCTGCGAGCCTGTAAATTCCGCCACAGGGGCTAAAAATGGTAAAATATATATACGCAACGTAAGGGTTAAAACTTTAGAGTCATATGTAAAGACAGAAGAGTCGAAAAAGTGTACACGGACACGGAACCATTTGAGGGAAACAAAATCATTAAAGATGCATCCATTGTCTTTCTTAATATTGTATTTGTCTTAAAGTTTAATACGTGCCAAAATACGAGATGTGCTTGTGTCAGTTAAAATAATTTCACTCAACTTGAATATTCATTCTCATTCGCCAATTATATCATAATTACTGAACTTAGGTACAAAAGAAACTTTACACCTCAGTTGGTTTTATCATATGTTTGAATTTCAATTACAAATATCTTATGTTTCCGAAGTCATACTCTAAAACTGAAAAGTGCAGGCGTTTAGTCATCAGCCAAGGAATTATTCTATGTGGTTTTAATTTAATTTGGAAATTTTTAATTCATAGATTCTTCCGAAGTTATTTTATATAAGACATTTGCTAAGTGAAAATCAATAAATGTGCCTCATTCCGCACTCATGTACAACATTATAAACAAGGTAGGGGTCATGTTGGTGTAAAAATTATACCCCTTGGTCCTTTAAGTGATTCTAACTCGGCCTGTTTGGAAAAAAAACCGAGTGTGATTGTTTGCCGAATCAGTCAACAGTGAACGTTAAATAATAATCCCGGTTCTACCATATCAATTTGTTTTGTTATATTTACTGTATGAGTGAAACAATAGGGTACCTCAGTTTAGTTTTCAATACAAATCGAGCAGTATCATTATAAATGCACAGAACCCGAAACCACACGTTAAATTTACATGCTCAGTAGTTATACGACTACTAAACATTATCAACCCCAATTTGTCTTTTTTGTTTGTTCTAAGTTAGTTATCTAAACTTACGTTTCACAAGTGACGCGCGTCAATCGTGGTGTGTTGTCCGGTTTTACTAGTTTCATCCTCATATTGTCACTATGCTGAGTTGTCTATCATCAAAATGGTAATTTCGGCAAATGTCAGTACTTCTAGAAAAAAAACACCATTTATAGCGTTTGGTATATGTGACCCCCAACAACACAATGGATGTACAATATACCTTTAACATATATTGAGGAGTAATGTCTGACATAATCACTAAGCCACTATGATAAGAATTATTTGAGAATTTACTAAAACGTATCTCATCAATAAAATTAGTTTAATTTTAATAAGTAAAGGGTGATTTACTCGTGAGTGAGCTACACGTAGAATAAAGAGAGGATACTAAACGATCCCCCATTTAATACCATTTTTGTTAAACAAGTTAATGATTTCGTATGAAACGAGCGAAAGCGATTTGGGTAGAAAATCATTCACGAGATTAGTAAAAATGGAATTATGGTATTTGTCCAAGTTTATGAAGCGAACTTGCCGACAGTGTATAAGTCTTTCGCGAGTTATCAGATGGCTGCACGACCATTATGACGTCACAACTGTACATTATTGTGACGTCATACTTGCAGCAGTATTACACTAGTTTCATATTGCAGTATACATATTACCATGTAGTATCTTCCACGGGCGAGTACTAATCTTGTACAGATAGAGCAATCAACTCTGTATCTCATCAGGCTTTACATGATTTATCATCTAAGGTTGAAGACTTGACAAACGAAATATTCTAAGGGCATTGTTCATGTGTCCCTTATTATGGGATTGGCAGTTATGAAATGTACAATTAACAACTCGCATGTATCGATATAAGTCTACACACGATTTCCAATAGCTTTATTTCGTTTAAAGAAGTCCAAAATAGTTTTGCTGAGTTGCTCTTTTAGAAAAGTACACTACCCATACACTAGTTGAAATTATCTATAGATAAGTTTCCAGTATTACGTTTGAGTAAATGGCACGGACAGCCACGGTACATTGTCCGTTTTCTATCAACATTACGACTTTTCAAGTTTATAGATTCATTATAATGAACCGGTTATCATTGAAATAGTAATGTACAGCAACTGACAGTACCTATTGATAATGTTACATCATTAATAACGTTGATGTTATATGTTATGTTATATGTGACATACTCACTCCTATGTGGATTATCCGTCGGTAATAACTTCAAGATCAATACTCCAGATCGGCTTGGTCCTCCATATTCATTAACGTGTGTCAACTGTATTGAAAGTATCAACCCAACTACTGGATGATTTCAAGACTGCTATGAAGACATTCTTGCTCAAAGAATCATATCTATCAATGTATTACCAGGTGTTTTCACACTAAAGGAGTTCCTTTGAACAGATGGTAAGGGCACTTTATTAATCTTAAGTTATTGGCTGTATAATTAAAGAAGTCAAATACAAAATATAGATCAGAAAGCAACGCATTTATTGTGTTGGGATAGTAATAGAACTTACTGTCTATTTTCAGATATGATATTCTGAAAATCTGAGCTACCATTATTCATTTCAAGATAGCAGTCAACACAGGGGATACCCTGCCACGCCCTTATTTGACAGGATGTTAGTCGCCATTTACAAAGATGATATTCTGTAAAAGATTCCAATGTCTATTAGATTCGGCGAAAAAGTCATTTAAGGGTTTGTGGGATAATGCCTTTCAAGTCCATATATTAAGGACCAAATGTACACACATTGACCCCTTAGTGCATTAAACTTATCACAAAGTTACAAGTTTAGAAATGCATAAGCTATGGATGAGAAGTTGACAACGCTAAAAGTGAAGGACAATGGCTCAAGCAATAAGTCCAACTAGTTTTATGAGCATGGTGAGCATATGAAACATTTCTCCATATGCTTTGGGTTCTTTGATTGCAACAGCAATTTTGTCTGTTTTCGTGGAGTAACACTGTTTTGTTTAATATGCAAGGAAACACATTATCGTACTTATCTGAAGTGCTTAAAAGCCCAAGTCCAGGTGATCGTCATATTATATTATCAACAACACGCAATCGATTGACCATGAAGCAAATATCTTTAAGGAAACTAGCAGAAATCCTAAGATACAATTGTGAAGTGCAAGAATTACAGTCTAGTTGTCACTGAAGTAGTGGTATTAAGGAAATACAAATATGTGTGACTTATTGTTTTTTTGTTTTCGTGCCGTTGATACCCTTTTTCGTTGCAAGTTTTAATTCATGTAAGGACAGCAGCAAGTGAAGTAGCTGTAAGATGTCTATCTTCAGTGCAGGTTTTGCAATGCTATCTGAGGCTTTCTTGTCAATCCCTTGCTTTTATACACAATTTCAAGTGAACTTCCTTTGATCTTTGCCGAGCCGTGTTCATTCCCTGATTACCCCAGGTATTCCTCATTTTGTCCGCATCTCTTCCTTGCTTACAGCAGGGTTTCCGCTAGTGTACGGTAAGTCTTTCTTTGTTTTTCTTGAATTTCTGTGTTCTTCCGTGTAGTATTTCGTTGTTGTGGCAGCAAATCAATGAAATAATCGGTTTGTTTTAAAATTCGTACATGTAGTTGTGTCAGCAAATCATCATATTGTTTTTAGATGTGTGGTTATGTCAGCACATCAATGAAATCGCAATTTGTTTTAGATTCATGGTGATGTTAACAAATAATTTTTAGATTCGTAGTTGTGTCAGCAAATAAATCAAATCATCACATTGTTTTTAGATCCGTAATTGTGTCATCAAATCAATGAAATCACCAACAACTTTTTAGATTCGTAGCTGTGTCAGCAACTCATCATATTGTTTAAGATTCATGGTTGTGTCAACAATTAAATAAAATTATCAAATAGTATTTAGATTCGTAGTTGTGTCAGCAAATGAATGAAATACTCCAGTTTATATCCTCCTGGTATATAATTTTGGGGGAATTAGTCGTTGGCTCCATCTGTACATGTCTGTCCGTCCGTCCATCTGTCTGTCCGTGGTCACAACCTTTCCGGAGCAGTACTCGAAAACTACTTGGCCAATCTTCAACAAATTTGGTATACAGTCCCCCATCATGTAGATGTGCCCTCTAAGACTACTAGGCCAATCCTCACCAAATTTAGTATACAGCCTCCCCATATAATGTAGATTTGCCTTTTGTGGGTTTCAAGTTTTTGAGAAAGAAAATGTTTTTGTTTCCATGGTAACATTTTGGACTATTTGAACCTGACCGGATCTCTAAAACTATTTGGCCATACATCACCAAATTTGGTATGCTGCCTCATATCATGTAGATGTGCCTTTTGTGTTTTAATAGCTTTGACTTTGGCTTTTTATTGGAAGGGTAGAGATCTTTCCGGAGCGTATTTTTATACCCCCGCTACGAAGTAGTCAGGGGTATATAGCGCTCAGCGCGTCCGTCCGGAACACTTTTGGTTCCGCTCATAACTCAAATACTACTTGTTCAATTGTTATGAAACTTTATACATGTACACTTTATGGTCCCTAGATATGCCTTTTCTATGTTTCCCTCAGATTCCATGATTATTTTTTCAGATTTTCCACTTTTAAGCGTCTTTGTGTGCGCGTCTATGGTCACACTTTTGGTTCCACTCATAACTCAAATACTACTTGTTCAATTGTTATGAAACTTTATACATGTACACTTTATGGTCCCTAGATGTGTCTGTTCTATGTTTCTCTCAGATTCCATGATTATTTTTTCAGATTTTCCACTTTTAAGCGTCTTTGTGTGCGCGTCTATGCTTAGACTTTTGGTTCCGCTCATAACTCAAATACTACTTGTTCAATTGTTATGAAACTTTATGTATGTACACTTTATGGTCCCCACATGTGCCTTTTGTATGTTTCGTACTCTAATTTGCATAATTTATGCAAATTTTCTCCGTTTTTCGACTTTGCCATTCAGTTTTTGTTCCACTCATAACTCAAATACTAATTGTTCAAATGTCTTGTAACTTGATACATATAATCATCACGATGTGTACATTTGCCTTTTGTATGTTTCATACCCTCATTTGCATAATTTATGCAAATATTCTCCGTTTTCGACTTAATAATTAGTTGAAGTGAATTGAGGGAAGGAGGAGACATCTGTTTTTATGAGCAAACACTTTATAGTTTTAATTATATACTGATAAAACTGATTATTCAGCTTATGTAGGGGGATTATCATTCTCTCCTGATGGCTCTTGTTTTAATATTCATGGTTTTGTCAGCAAATCAAAGAAATTATCAGATTGGTTTTTGATCTGTAGATGTGTCAGCAAATCAGCAGATTGTTTTTAGATTCGTAGTTGAGGCTTGTGAGACACTGAGAGACATGAAACTGCTGCTTCTGACTTCTGTTCTTCTGTTCGGGATGCGAGCTCAGATTCCCCACCCTCATGGTAAAGTATGATATTGTATGAAAACTGTCGCTTTACATGTATACGTCGCAACATTTTCTTCAAATACGGATAACCGTTTTCTGTGGATATGGTCTATCGGGTCGTGTAATGATAAGGTTAACCCTATAATATAACTATATATTGTATAAATTTGATAAATGGTAAATTTGAGAAAACCTTAAATGCTAAAAACGTGCTACGGCGCCTTTAAAATTCCGAGATCAAAGTTTGTCTGTCTAGTTAACCTGACAAATACCATATATATACTAAACTATTATTTGCTATTCCAAATATAATGGGCAAAAGAAACCCTGGTTCTATGAATGTTGAAAAAATGTGGATCCAAACATAGAACCATTCGATACATATAAACAAAATTCTCACAAACGCACAACAATTTCTGAGGGGTCATTTGGAATATGCAGCATGGAATTTTTGAATATGTGATTTACTTTTTCTGCTGAAACTGCATCAGAATGAAGCTGTGATAGAATTAAGTATAAAAAGTGTACAGTCAGCAACCACCCTTAGCTTTTTATAAATTTGATTTCACCAACAATAAAGCAGCGAGAGAAAGCACGATTAGGATGTTATGGACGGGTGAAACAATCATTAACTCCTACTAAATCAGAGATACTGACATGACACATGGCCAACGAAGACCACTATTTTCGTCTGCTGCACATCTACTTAAGATATATCTCAATGTAACGTCATAAGCAAAGGATCCTTTTCAACAGCCGTCAGCGGAAGGGACCGTAGTCAGACGTCTCTGTTTGACAGCTTATCGACCCAAGAGAAGAAAAACCATGACTGGAAAACGTCGACACAACATAATACGGTGGGCTCGTACTTTACAAAGACAATACTGAACAGAGGGCTGTATACCGATGAGAGTAGGTTCCAGTAGTGAGCGTACGTTACTTAATACGTAATAAGATGGTAAATTGTGGACATTCAAGAATATCTTAATCATGTTGCTGTTAGACATTTTCTCAACCTGTAAATAGTTGTATAAAATAAAATCATATTTGTTCACGTATCTTTTAACATGCCTTACATAAGCATATGGTTGGTGTCTTATCTTAAGCACGGACATATATACAGCTGCATCCCGAAAGTCTGTTCACCTACTTGTGTAACTTAGTGCAAACTACAATGATACAATCATCATATAAAATGACTGTTAATCATCCTATATCCATGTGTAAAATAGTTATTCTCAAACGGTTCTTGTGATCGATCGTCACGTCAGTGTTGCATGCTTTCGAACTTTTGCCTGATGAAATAGAGAGAAGGGGTCACATTTTACTAGTCGAATTTCACTAATTTTCGATTAAAAGTTTTCGAGTCAATTAAATCAGAGCAGATACATTGAATGAGAAAAGAGGAAATACATGGTGCATGTTTGACACAGGTGATCACTTACTGGATATTTTACAGAAGAAAATAAAAACTGCAGTTTTGAAAAGATAGACCCCTGGTCACTTCAAAGACCTGCTCAAAATGTAACTATTCACTATGAGGTATAAAATCAGATTATGTTATGGAACCTTCAACTGTCTCATTACAAAATGCAAAATGCTAAATGGTCAGTTTAGTTTTCGCGTTAATGCGATGCTGCAGAAGATATCCCAAATTACATGACATTTGCAGTGAAATACACAGGTAGGTGAACAAACTTTCGGGATGCAGCTGTAGAACCTGAGTCAGAACATGCACTTGGTCCAATTCAGGTTATAATCAGAACGTTGAAGCATGTGGCAACTTTCTCATAAGGCGTCTGTCGCGTGATATCAGCACACCATCACGTTGTTTCTAGGTTGTGGTTGAGTCTTGTGCGCCACTGAGAGACATGAAACTGCTGCTTCTTGCTTCTGTTCTTCTGGTCGGGATCCGAGCGCAAGGTAATGTCTGATATTTCCTGATTATCATAACTAAATTGTTTAGATCTTGAGCTTGGCATTATAATGGTACTAAAACCTGTCAAAGAGTGAGGTTCTCACCAATGATTTTCGCTGCTTATCCATACTCAGGGAAAGCCTCATGGTAACCTCAATAATGTGCTAGTTCTTACCTCAACCCTATATTGTATTCAACATAAGACATATGGCGGCGTTACTTAATATTCTTGTCGTGTTCTGTTACAAAATGTACATCACTTCAATATAAATAGGGGAGGACACAGTGTCTATATTTTGCAATTCTATATATGTGGTAGTCTGTGATTGGCGTTGGTTCATTCGCTTGGTAATGTTTGCCATTTTATCCTAAAGAACATCTTCCCTAGGTATAATTCTTGCCAGTCTCCATCACCGGCTGAATATAGCTTTTCCGCATTTCATCTAGGTTTCCCAGCTAGGAAATCAGAGCCTATTTTGCATTTTATGTGTAGCGCTCCGCTATCCTAGCATGGAAAAGTGAGGAAAATACTGCAAAACTTAATTCAGCCAATTATGGATAATGGCAAGAGTTATGTTCGACAGAGGGAGGTTGCCATAGAAAAAGGTGTTTACAGATATTTGAATTGAGATCCACGTTAATGGTTTACTTCAACATACCTAGGGACGTGCACCGGTCGATGTTACGGAGATCATGACTACTCTCAGCCCTGTCAGTGCGACTATGACTGTGAAACATACGAAAACTGCTGTCAGGACTTCTGGCTCAGGTGTAGAGGTGAGAGGTTGAGATAAATGTTAATCCATGTTCTGTATACTTTGGTCTAACTCTTTTTTTATTTCAGCATTGTTTTGCAATACTGTTCCTATTATGTATTCATGCTGACCTTTCTGATAATATTATAATTTTTGTTTTTTCTTACTGATCGCGACCTCTTGTTGTAATGATTGGCGCATTGACTGGCTGGTTGTAATCACGGTATATATATATATATATATATATATATATATATATGTACCTGTGCGATCCATATTGATATGTTGTTTATACTATTTTGGATAGTCCATGGCTTATTATGTCTTGTGCACCCCTTTAAACTTTCTATTGATGCAATAAAATAATTTTAAATCGCTTTCTAACCAGATTAGGAATGCGATGCATTGTTTGGAGCAATTTATGTTCTATGTTTTACTGATGAAACTTTTACCTTTATTCCATTATAGAATAGTATAGAAACTGTGTAATGTTCACAATTCCCTCCATAAATTGTAATTGTTCCTAGAGACTTGAAACTTGTTTTTAAATAGATACACAATAACAATACAAGCTAAAAAGTAATCACAACGAATTCTTAGGTCACATGGTTTAACCGCCATTTTGATTTTCTTGAAAAATTGATCGATTTTGACATGGGAAAGTTCGGTTTCAAAAATGCTAGAAATATGCTAGAGACCTGCAATTTTCTTTAAAATTTGCACAATTATGATGGGACGAAAACATGATTTATGCGCTGAATCCGTTTATTGTTACTTGCGACTATATTTGCTTTCGAGTAATCTTGACAGAATGATGCTATTTAAACTCTATTCATTGGTAGGAAAAGGGTGCTGTGGTGTAATTCTTTTAATCATCTCTTTCAAATTTAGAATATATCGATTAGTGTGTACGTTGAAATTCATATTGTTGTTTCAACGAAATACACTTTTTCAAATAGGAACTGAGTACGGGCTGCATGTAAGCCAGGCTGAGATGAACAATTTCGTCCAGAGTCTGTGGGATAACGACGTGAACAGAATCAGCAGCGATCTCTACACAATCAACCCACAAAACCTTACCGGTCGGTACGAGGACAAGGCTACTGAGAGGTAAGATACTATTATAGGGTTGTTTCTATAGAGAGAATACTTAACGATGTACAGTTTAATAACATATTTATGAAACTACTGTGTGGTTTGGTATTTAATGATCGAAAGCGAGTTAGATTCCGATAACATTCAAGAGTTTCATGAAAATGTTGTTAGATACTTTAATTTATTAAATGGGACTCACCTTAGTATTTCACTTATTTCTCGCTTTTTTAAAGTAAGCTGAATGGCACGAACATGAATGGGAAACACGAAATTGAAACCGTGACACTGACATCATGAGGTCATATTTTAACACCCAATGTCCGTGGGAAATATCACTAGTCATCATATTGTACACATATTACATCCTCACTTTAATGTCAGGACATTGTCCGGCAAAATAAGCTTTAGAAAACATAAACATCGATTGAATATTTTCAAAGAATTTCACGTATATAACGAAAACTGCTAGTGGCTATTTTAGTGTGAACGCATTTTAATAATCCGAGGATTGCGGAAATGGAGCAACGTTGCTTAACCAAATCATAGCTATTCATTTAAGAACTATATTTATTGATTGTGAGGGATTTTTTTAAATTTTGCGAGATCTCTTATTTCCATTAGAATACACGCCACATCCCCTTTAATGGGGGAATAAATGGACTACTTCAAACCTGGCATCCCTAACCTGATATATTCATTACAGTAACATGTCCACTCATTCAGGTTGATAGTGCCAGACGGGGATGGGCTGGATGCCATGTTAGCGAACAAAAGCTCCACTTATCCATCCTTTATCCTCCTCCTGAACAACTACAACGCGGATAGCTCCTGGACGGAGCATCATTATGGCCACATGATCAATGAGGAGGTCGCCTTCTGGAACGCAATTTCAAAGACTAAAGTAGTCGACCTGGCCTTCCACTTCCTCGTCGAGCAAGGTCAGATCTTGTGAATCGAACTATAAATCATTGATAATATATCACACTCTCCTCAAACCAGGCACCTGTGTTGCAGGGGCGGTTGGTGTGGCCTGTCGATTACATAGGTGGGTGACCCGGGCGTAGCGATCATGAGCCGTGTGAACCTTGGTCTACCACTTCTTGGGCGGTCTTCAGTTGCATAGATCTGCGTATATCGATTCCAAAGTTATTTAGATTACGGGCAACTGTTCAAAACTTTGCCCGGCCTCAATGCAACAAATGGCAATATTTGATCTGCCGTACTCAGGGGTATTTTCGACCTTGATTTTCGAAGTAAATGAAATTACTAAATTGCAATATGCGTCCTTTTATAGACCTCTACATCAACTATGTTTTCCTTGATTTGCACATGAAACCAACTTTTAGTATTATGTACATGACTTTTTCGCACACTCTCAAACAAAATCGGAAAAAATTGTCAGTGTGCGTGACAAAGGCTGCGTTTGGGAGGTAGGACTAAAGGTAAAGAGTCATCAAGGATGTTAGTGTTTCAATTTTTTTTAAATGTTTTGGAAAATAAACTTATAACGTCAATCGCCAGAGAAATCTTCTATCTACAACATGACATGTGATAAATAATTTTCATATCACGACAATGTAATAAAATTTGGTTTCAATGTGAAGTACCCCTTCAAGTAGCGCGCTAAGGGTATCTGACGTCATATAAACAGAATCCCCTTTATTGCGTAAAACGTACTACACAACAGCAAACACTTCCGAAACGTGAAGGCTCGTCTCTAGCGCAAGTCACCATAACAACCCATGTACTGCACGCGCTACACTTGCTTCTCTTGCAAGTTACCCTTGTCACACATAACTGAATATGACGATTGCTTTATAAACAATGTTTCTAAATGTCTTGAGAATATACAAATTATGGCCTGTTTAATGAACTTCTTATTGAGATAAGATCAGCAAATTATGAATTTTTTTTACTCTCATTAATTATAAAATTCAAGCAAAATACCTACCATTCTGGTTCCCGGAGTCTGTTGCGCTGTGTAACTGGCGACTGGGAAACTACGAGAAAAGGTGTTTGCGAGTTTTTCTTACCATTTTCATCACTAGTTACACAATCTTTAGAGTACAGTGACCACATACATACATCTAAAATCCCTAAGAATAAATTATAACGCTCTCTACACGCGATTGAAAATATTGTTGCTAGGCAACATACAAACAATAATTGAAACATATTTCAAACAGCTACAGTTTTGTTGAACGTTGCTGTCATTTCAATTTTTTTATTGAAAACACATAAAAACACGTTGCACTCAACGACCACGATAAAGGTTTAATCCGATCGCCAATAGATGTATCATTTTTATACAAAGTACATGTAGAGACCTACGCAGCAATCTCGGTAAAATGTAAACAAAAGTATATAGGTTGCGTATTAACAGCAATATCGATGGGTAGTACATAACAAAAAATTATAATTTACGATCACTACTTTTGTTCAGAGGATGTTGTCAGATATTGAGATAGGGGCTGCGTTTCATTATTGAGAGAGTGTACATTCTCCAAAAGGAAATCATTATCACCAAAGTTTTTTTTATTTTATTAAACAAAGTTTCCGCCCTTATGGTTTGAGAGTTTGTCGACACAAGAGGGGAATGACCATGACCCATCAATATCGACTCAACAAAATGTTGAAGTCTTGTACATACAAGGCTGACAAAGATAAAATTTGGAGTAGGTGCCAGGTGTACAGTGCAGACGACTGATTGCGTCGAGACGAAAGTATGTCACATTGCTGCGTTCAAGAATTGCACCTTCATGGCGCTGGCAGTGACACGAAATAAAATCACATCTGTTCACATACCTTTTCTAATATTTGTATCAATGGAACTATGAAAATCACCTTAGAAATGAAGAGAGTTAAATAGATGTCACAGATGAGCATATCACCAAAATCAAAAACAATCGTTAAAGGCGCTGTAGGACACCGTTCAGACTGAAATTAAGTGCTTTCACAAAAAGGGAAGGTAGTGTTACAAATCATGAATATGAATAAAAAGTATTCTAAAAAGTACATGGTTCAGTTAAGCCATGCAAGGTGTTCACATTAAAATGGCCGCTGAAGGTTGTTCAAGTGTAGTGATGTAGCGATACCTAAACACTCAGAGTATACCGTATTTCCTCTAATACAACCCTGGTGTTCTATTTCATTCAGCACCCCCTCACCTTCCGGGTTGTATTGGTGGCCCGGGTTGTATTTGAGAAAATACGGTAGTTTTAAATGTGGCACAATTGTTGAATGGTCAACAATCTTACTGTCTGTACTATCAAAATCGCAAGAGACTTTCAAACTACCTCTCACACTGAAGAGTTCCACAAACGTGTCGCTGTAAAATCTTTACATTCTATATTTTCTTCAAATACAGATAATCGTTTGATGTAGATACGGCTTACCAGGTCGTGTAATGAGATGTTTCACCCTCTAACGTAACAACATATTGTATAAGCAGTATTAAACCAGGTAACCAAGCAGAACACATACGGTGTTACAGGCTACCTGAAGGGGGACATCCGTGTGTTTCACACTGTCCTGAACGAGATGTGGTTCGAGAAGTACCCTCACAATAACAACTCCCAGGTAAAGACAGACAGTGGCTTCGAACACGTGATAACAGGAGAGTTTGATCCCAGCCAGTCATCCACCACCCCTGCTCTACTCACCGGCTTCCACAACTGGGTTCGGTTCTACGAAGAAGAAAAGAGCGGCAATCTCAACTATATGGGAAACATCGGGACCTTTAAGGTGTGTTGTAATTGTTTACATTAATGTGTTTTAAGAGGTTCCCAACAATTGCCCACGCAAATGTCCAATTGTCATATATTGACTGTCAGAACATTATAGAACCTTAATAAATCAGGCCTATTTTTCATCAACAGTGTGTCGTGATAACATTAAAAATCAAATTATATTTGGATATTAATAAAGAACGGAAATTGTGTTCTGGTTGTGTGAATGTTTCATGTTTATGGTAAAACAAATATTTGCTCTTTAAAGAGCCATCACGGATGTTAGTATTTAAATTTTTTGGAAAATATACTTATAACGTCATTCGCCAGAGAAATCTTTTATCTACAACATGGCATATGTTAAATAATTTTCATATCACGACAATGTATTGCAATTTGGTTTCAAAGAGAAGTACCACTTCGACTAGCGCGCGCTAAGGGTATCTGACGTATATAAACAGAATCCCCTTTTTTGCGTAATACGTACTACACAAACAGCAAGCGCTTCCGAAGCGTGAAGGTTCGTCTCTAGCGCAAGTCGCCATAACAACCCATATGCTGCACGTGCTTCACGTGTCTCTCTTGCAAGTTACCCTTGTCCCACATTACTGAATGTGACGATTGCTTTACAAACAATGTTTCTAAATGTCCTGAGAATATACAAATTATTTCCTGTTTAATGTTCTTTTTATTGAGATAAGACCAGCAAATTATGACAAATTGTTACTCTCATTATAAAATTCAAGAAAAATACCTTGTTGGGTAAAACAATTATTCCAATATCTGTAGCAAATACATAATAAAATGAAATTGTAAATAAATCACCGCCAAAAAAAAATAATATTTCGATATCTTTCATTGCTCATATTTTTTGTTATTCTTTCGTTTCTTTGTTTACTGTGTGTGAGCTAGACCATAATGCTTTACGCTTGAAAATAATAGACTGGATCTATATTTAGACTGGACAACACCTTTACTAATTAATGCAATTTCTCGGCTTATTTTAAGAAAAATTAGGGAAAAATTAAGTGTATTTATTTCACGGAGGTGGATTTTTGGAGAAAAAAATTATATTTTCATCAACATCCGTGATGGCTCTTTAACCTTATATAAATTGGTGATATACTACAAATGTTCATTTACCAGTGAAGAGTTAGAATTGTATCTCCCTTTGTCAATAACTTTTCATCAATATTCAACTTCAGCATCAAATAACTCAGAAAATAGGTTCGTGACACATTTTTATTTTTTTTTTATTTTTAAACAATATGTTTTCTAAAAATTGTATCATTTTATTTATTATATTATTTTTCATTTATTTATTTTTGAACAGGACTTTTTAAGTTATCTCTGCAGATTCCATTGTTGACATTGTATTTGTATCATTAAAGATTAATGAAAAAATGCAACCTACACATTTCAGAAATTCCTATTTGTTTTCTAATAACATTCCATTCATAAAAGTAAACAATAATATAGCTCTGAATAATTATCATATTAAATGACTTTGATAATACAAGTTTAGAAAGATAGAATACAGTATAAATCATTGTTATTACATTATTACTTTATTATGACATTATTTACTCTATATACATTAATAATAGACTTTTTCAAATGGACTTTGATATGATAAAAGAATGTTATTTTTTGCAGAAGAACAATTATAATAGTACGTTTTTGATTAAACGTAATTATTTATACTTACCTGTTGACTAGACCTACTATGCCTACCTCCTCTCTAGGTATGCTATTTCAACCTTAACACAGACGAAACTTGAACAGTGGAGTAAGGGATGAGTAAAATCCCTATCCAAGGGCGGTAAGTCTGCATGGTCTCGTGACGTCACTACCGGAATATGCCACTCTCCGAAAGTCCCAAAAGGCAAGACAGACCAAGTGGGGAGGATGGGCGGGCCTAGCGCGTAGGTCTAGTCAACAGGTAAGTATAAATAATTACGTTTAATCAAAAACGTTCTATTTAAATACCTATCTGTTGACTAGACCTACTATGCCTAGAATCCCACTGCATGGAGGCGGGTCAGTAGATATGTGGTAGTGACGAGACCAGCAACAAGCCCTGAGTGTAAGCTAACCTACGAGTCCTCCACCCTGTGGTGAGGACAAGGCACAGCCCGGGAGATACCATCTCTACCGCTGAGCGGATCGAAGAGACAACCCAGCCACTCAACTTCTGATCAACACATTGCCCCCGACCCCAGCGGGGAGAGGGTATCAAAAGTGAAGTTAAAGAACAAAACAACAGACAAGGAGCAAACAATGCGAACAAAGTTTTATTACAATGAGCATCATAAGACCTGCGGGAACAAAACTCAGGCACACCCCCAAAGCTCGCTTGTCTAGCTCTTTGGTGCTCCTCGGCGAGTGAGGCAAGAACAGCCTACGCCTGCCATCCCTAACCCTGAGGGTACGCTGCACGTACCCCCTCAAAGCCGTAACTGGACACAGAGAGAGATCCATCTCTCCTGAGTCAGAACCCAGAGCCGGAATAGAGAAGGTACGGCCAGCCTCATCAGCTGCCTGGTTTTGCAGACAAAGTCGGGAGTTAAACCAAGTAAGGCTGACCCCCCCTCCCTGACGTCAAAGCGTAGAAGGTCCGCCTGCAAAGCATGGATCTCAGAAATCCGAGCTGCGGAGGGGTACGTCGCAGAGTGGTTCATACGTATCGGAGCGAAGATGGTTGAGCACAATGGCTAAGTCCCATTCGGGTGGACGAAGCTTAGTCCTGCCGTCAACAGAACGGAAGGTTTTGACGAGGTCCTTGAGGACCGACACATCTAACCCTGACGACCTCTTCCTGAGAACAGAGAGGATAGCAGACATGTTGGTATTAATTGATGACGCCTTAAGATGCCTGGTGTTACGTAGGTACACTAAGTACTCGGCCACCTGAATGATGAAATCCCTCTGAGCACAGAAGGAGGTGAAAGCCTGCCACTGAAAATCATAGAGTTTACTAGTGGTCTTCCTATGATAGGTAGCTATGGCATTGGCGACGCACCTTGACTAACTACTGCTTCTTAACCCTTCCTTAATACAAGACAAGAGTGAAGGCAGAACACCTGAGGGTTCTCGTGTAACCTTCGCTTGGCCTGCTGAGGAGCAGATCTCTCCGTGGCTGAATCGGAACAGGTTCCTGATGACAGAGCCGCCGGAGAGGAACGAACCACGGTCGGGCTGGCCACCAAGGGGCGACCAGAAGAAGTCGAAGAACCCGAGTTGTCCCTATCTTGGTTACCACTTGGGAGACAAGGTTGGCAATTGGTGATTGAGGCATGTCGCGAATAGGTCTATCAGAGGGGTGTAGCACTTTCGTCGTAAGGAGAACACGAGCAAGTCTGGATCAGGTTGGAGAGAGCAAGGTTTATTCTCTGCAGGTCACCGGTCTGGTCTAGCTCAGATGACTTATGCGTCTTAGGACAGGAGTTGGACTGTTCCTGGAGAGGGTCGCAAACCACAACTGACTCGGACTCTTGTCAGCGTCCTTTTATACTAGTGTTGATGGGACAGTCCGCAGCTTGACCGCTAGCTTAATTAATGGTTTTGGCATATGGATATAGATGGTTTGTTCATTATGCCAACAGACTACCGCTTGACTGGCATATCAGTGTATAGATATAGATGGCTTGCTGATTATGCCAGTAGACTACTGCTTGACCGTTACATTCATTAACGAGCTTTGTATATCAACCGATTGATTGCTGAGATTGTAACACGGGTCACTCGGATATTATAACTCGTTGATGAACCAAAGTGCCAGCAGCACTTTGTTACATTCGCCCCTATCGTTTTGAGAAATATGGTACAGATTTCTCTAGTTAACCTTTATCTTTAAGAGCCAGACCACGACCGTATATAATTAAACATAGAATAGTCATTATATACACATCCAACATTCTTTGACAATATACATAGGTAAGCATTCAATACACTGAAAGAGTCCATTGTTTTAAAACAAACATCACACGACATGTCATTCCGTGGAATATGTCAGTCCAATATACACAATCATATATATGTAGTCTATGTACAGTTCATGTATCTTCGTGGTTGGAGAATTCCATATCCATTTCCGGAATTACTCCTCCTTGCCATCGGACTTCTAGGTCTTCGCCTAATTCCTCGTCCGTCGGTTTTCACCCTTGGCAATCCTTCACGTCATTACAGCATTGTCTTCTGCTTCTGTCGTCTAGAGGTTACTGCCGAACCGCAGGACTGGATAGATGACGTTGTTACTTTCGAGAGGTGCAGTGGGGCAATCTCTGCCGACGTTCTCACAGTCGTCCTGGTGAACAGGAGCCTTCTCATACTCAGGTGGGGTAGGGATGTATCTCCCATGCCTTCTTCCTAGGATCAACCTTCTACCAAGCCCGACTCCTACGGCTATCACTATTAATATGCTTATTCCTACTACTATTAATATTATCCAATGTTTCCATGTCCAACCACTAGGCTGTATCCTTGATGCTATCTAGTTGCTTAATCATGGTGGACATTTGGATCGAACTGACTTCTTTGAGAGAGGGGGGTAATTTTTTCAAGTTTACCTTCTTTACATGATCGATAAATGGTGACCACAATTTAATACTACAGCTAGGGAATGTTGATACCACTTCAGTAAACGAATTGGGTATGTGATATTTACTTTTAGCTTTATAGTAAGGTGGTAACGTCAAAGAGTCATGAAATGCTGTACAACTTGTATTTAGTCTAATTAATCCCATAGGTGGGTCGACTACAACATCACGATTATTGTGCCATCTTTGTGTGCAAACTATAGAAAATACTATTTTATGATTCGTAGCCACCATCCAAATTCCGTCCGCAATATATTCTGCTAGTGGTAGTGTGGCACTTGGCTTTACTGTTACTTCACAAACATTACGTGCTTTGAGAGAATTTCCCGTGAGAATAGCTGTTATGCAGAAATTGCTAAGGTTTACAGGATAAAGTGGACTTTTAATATGACAATAACCTTCCAAAACTGGGTACAATCTCTTAATTCTTCCTCGGAAATAGGGTAAATTTTGTACGTTCTTTATTTATTGCTAAGGCTTTACCTTCCAATTGATATTGTGCTATCATATCTTGTAACGTTACATTATCGGCCAAGGTAAACATACTGGGCAGAGGTAGATTATGTACTTTGAAAATTTCAAGAGAGCTTAGGGTATCTAATAGTGGGATAGGTGTAATGACTAGGATCTTTCGATTGAATATTACTGTGCTACTTTTCAAAAGTGTATAGAAATTCCACAAATCTTTCATGGGATTGCCAGGCAATCTTATTTGACAGGGTAAGTGACTTTGGATTTCTAATAATAATTTCCTTAAATTTTCAGGTGTAATCATGCTTGGTTACAACCTTCCGAATGATAATACATTGAGTTGAAGATGTAAATGTTGCAGGAACTGTCGCAGTTGCTGCAATATCCCCTTTATTTCCCCCATAAAAAAGAGAATACTGGAGATAAACTTTCATTAAATGTTCTAAATTACGTATTTGCCGTTCTATTTGGATTTAGCATATTTCTCGTCAATTTTATCCATACTGACTACTAAATTATTTATCTCATGGCGATTCTCTGCAATTTCAGCCCTGGAGGTATTTATTACCGACAAGGAATCCTTAACAACATGAACATGAGCCTGTTGATTTTGTGACAACTGTTCAACATTTCTATGAATTATATCCAAATCATCGGCAGATGCTGTGCCAAACAAGAAACTAACACGCGTAACCTAGGCGAGGTGAGTGACAGTCGGGTCACTTACGCTGGTGAACGATAGGCGAGACACTCGCAAGCGTAACGTAGACGAGGTGAAAAACCGACGAATCACTGACGCGAAACACCTAGGTAGCATAGCGTAAGAACAACAACCCTTCCAAAAGCTAATTACTCCAACACCAAAAGTGTAAACTCACAAAGAACGTAGACGACGAGACGCTTGAGTGAGTAACACGCAAGGCAAGACGACGGAGACTATCGAGAGTGTTGAATGCAGAGGCTCCGAAACCGAAGGGAACGAAGTCAATATCAACTACTGGCCAGACAATGTGATTGACTGGCGAAGCAATGACTGGGGAAGCAAGACACTGGCGAAGCGAGTCACAGACGAGACGCGGTAAAGAAGTCGATTCGAACGAAGATGAATGATTAGCTAGTGACAGGCGAAAGCGAGCGACTGGCGACGCAAGACACTGGCGAGATGAGACACTGACGAAGCTAAACACTTGCGAGACGAGACGAATCATCTACATTAGAAAACTGTAACGTAACAAGTAGATACAAACCTGAAGGCGAAAGACTGGCGAAACGAATGACAGGCGAAGCGAATGACAGGCGAAGCGAGTCACTGGCGAGATGATGCGAGTCAAGTCGAATCGAGCCTAACACGAATGACATGAATGAAAAGCGAGTCACTGGCGAGACGATGCGAGTCAAGTACCTAAGGCGATAGACTGGCGAAGCGAGTGACTGGCGTTAGCGAGACACTGGCGAGACGATGCGAGTCAAGTAGAATCAAGCCTAAGGCGAATGACTGGCGAAGTTAGTGACTGGCGAGGCGAGTCACTGGCGAGACGATGCGAGTCAAATAAAATCAAACCTAAGGCGAATGACTGGCGAAGCGAGTGACTGGCGAAGCGAATCACTGGCAAGACGATGCGAGTCAAGTTGATTCAAACCGAAGGCGAATGACTGGCGAAGCGAATGACAGGCGAATCGAGTCACAGGCTAGACGATGCGAGTCAAATACCAACGGCAAGTGACAGCTCACAAAAACGTAGATGACGAGTCGCTTAAGCGAGGTCACTGACGAGTCGAAGACAAAGAGAGTGGCGTAAGCTACGACCTAAAGCTGTGCGAACCGAGCAGTCACCCGACAAAGGTGAGATAAAAAGAAAAGACACGAATTGCACGTGCAAAGCATGCAGCCACCCGACAGGTCGCACACAGCTAGCACATGTCAACAAGGCCCCTTGTAACTTAACACCTACCTAAAACAGGTTGTCTAAACAACCTGCTAACGACGAACGTAGATTAAGGCGTAGAAACTATCTCTTAATTAAATAAGAATAGCTAGCAAGTTAGCAACAAAAGCGCTAAAAAATACCCAGTCACAGAAACAAAACAAACACGTCTGTCTTGCCTTGCAACTGAAAGGAGAGTGACATATTCCGGTAGTGACGTCACGAGACCATGCAGACTTACCGCCCTTGGATAGGGATTTTACTCATCCCTTACTCCACTGTTCAAGTTTCGTCTGTGTTAAGGTTGAAATAGCATACCTAGAGAGGAGGTAGGCATAGTATTTAGGTAGGTAGGTAGATAGGTATTTAAATAAAAGGCATTTGCCGATCAAATAAGTATAAGAAAACGTTACGCAATAACCCCTCCCATAAGACAATTATGTTTCAACATTGTATGATATTTAAAATTGAAAGTGTCACAATATGACTTCAAATTATCAATCCGAGATGTAGTGTGTTTAAATACTGATAAAACAATGAGATTACATGTCTATGGTATTACATTTGTATAAATAACAAGCATTTTTCAGGAGACGTAAGGAAAGAAAAAATCCTTTTTCATAAACATATTGAGTTCAAATATCAACATAACATCATATCCGAATTATACGGTAGGGAAAAACGGGTGAGTTTCGATATTCAAACCATACCACAGAAGGCTGATTTTAGATTGTTGTGTCTACAGTTACATTTATGTCCCATGTGATGTCCCTATATAGTAATACACGATTATGTCAGAGTAACTATGCATTCCTTAAAAATAATGGAGCCGAGGTCATTATTTTTAAGGAAAGGAGAGTAACAACCAGGATATTGCTCTACTTAAATTACACTTGAAGTATCGCTTATTCAACAAACAAAATATTTTGAATATTTTTTAAAATAAATTTAGAGCTAAAACCTTGATGTAGTGGGCAAGTTTCGATTACTGAAAAAAGCAAGGTGACACGATCTCTTAATTAATTAATTAATACTTCAAAAGAAAAAATAATGTCAGGGCAACCAAACTGGACTGGGATTTAATATCTTCCCTAGAAGAGCAGTGATTTAATTAGATATGATGAGAATTCAGTGCGTGTTGTTTTTCATATGTCCAGTTAACATGTACCATTCAAGTCACTAAAATCAAATCAGCCCTTTGAGAAGCTTTGTGTAGGATATGATGAAAATCTAGTCAACCGTTTTTGAGATCACCTGCTGACAAACTTTTCATACAAGGTCACATGCTGAAAACTTCAAAATTCCGCTGTGACCTTGAGAATAATGTGAAGGTCACCAATATCTAATCAGCCCGTTGTCGTCCCCATGAGAAACTATGTGTAAGGTAGAATCAGAGCCATCCATTATGTCGATAAACTTATCGAAAAATTGCCAAATATCTATCTGGATGAAATATATACACTTAAATTTTCACAGATTTTTTCGATCCAAAATTAGTAAAGATGTTTTCCAGTTTAAAGATAGATCACGTCTATTATTTTCAAGCGCAAATAACTGTGGTCTAACTCCCTCACTGTATACACAGACACGAAAGAAAAACAAATTTTATTAGTAATGAAATAAATTGAAATATATAATGTTTGATGGTAATTTATTTACCATTTCATTTAATCAGTTATTTACTACAGATATTGGAATGAATGTTTTACTCAACTAGTTTTGTTGCTTGAATTGAGAATTTATGTGCCATTGTTTGCTGGTCTGATCACAATAAAAAGTACATTAAACAGGTAAAATGTTAATAATTTGTTTATTCTCAGGACATTTAGAAACACTGTTGATATAGCAATCGTTGCATTCAGTAACTCGTCACATGGGTAACTTGCAAGAGAAGATCGTGCAGCAAGTGGGTTGCTATGGCGACTTGTGCTATAGACGCGCCTTCATGCTTTGGAAACACTAGCTGTTGCTGTGTAGTATGTTTTATGCAATAAGGGGAATTATGTTTATATGACGTCAGATACCCTTGACATACGTTTTCGAATGTTTACTTGTCTTTGAAACCAAATTTCATTACGTTGTCGTGATATGAACATTATTTATCATTTATCATGTGTCATGTTCAAGCTAAAAAATTTCTCTAGCGATTGATGTTATAGGTATATTTTCTAAAATTAATTTTGTATTTGAAACACTTACATACTTGATGGCACTTTAAGATGTTGTAGTAACGTAACGGATACAAATACACTGATAGAGCAGGAAGGGTATCAACTCATCTTTATGTCTCAATAGCATGAGCACAATCAACTGAAGATGAAGAATATACGTCTTTCAAATTTGAAAATAGAAGCACTTAGCGTGTTCTTTTCAGACAACATTTACTTATAACAGAAGTGCCTTAATTGTTGTTGGTCAAATTATTGGTTGGATGGTTGGTTGTATAATTACAACTCATTTAAATCGATTATATTTATAGAGGGAATGTTGCACAGTTGATATATTTGCAGTTTGCGGGCAAGGTAGAAAACAGTATAAATCATTGTTATTACATTATGACTTTATTGTGACATTTATATTTTAAAATATAAGATACTAACTCGTGATTGAAATTGTCTCTCTCGAAATCGTATATCATCTCCCCATTCTTCTCTTCTTCAGGATCCTGATATTGTGAATGCGATGTTTACTTGGAGCTCTGCGACAACAAAAGATTCATCATCGTTTTTCATTGGCACCAGTCCTGAGTTTGATCTATGCCTCTACACAGTGTGTGCTGTTATCTTCCCCAACAACCGATGCATATTCGCCCTCAACGGCCAGAACCAGTACATGAGCATCATAACCTCGGTCAAGAAGCATGGCTTACTCTCGGAGGTCACATCTGCATTCCCAGTTGGCCCCCGTCATGCCTCTTCAATCATTGGCTGAATAAAACATGTTTACGTTTTTTATTTATTCGCGTACCTTTATTTTCTAGCCCGAAAGTAAAATATCCATAAAGGCGTATTACATGTGATAAAGAACATCTTAAAATGTTGTCTGTTTTGCTTGTTTTTTTGTAATGATCGATTCAGTGTTAAAACTTTAGAGTCATATGTAAAGACAGAAGAGTCGAAAAAGTGTACACGGACACGGAACTAGTTGAGGGAAAACAAGAACATTAAAGATGCATCCATTGTCTTTCTTAATATTGTATTTGTCTAAAAGTTTAATATGTGCCAAAATAAGAGATGTGCTGGTTTCAGTTAAAATAATTTCAGTAAACTTGAATATCCATTCTCAATCGCCAATTATTTCATAATTACTGAACTTAGTTGCAAAAGAAACTGTATCATATGTTTGAATTTCAATTACAAATATCTTATGTTTCCGAAGTCATACTCTAAAACTGAAAAGTGCAGGCGTTTAGTCATCAGCCAAGGAATAAATCTATGTGGTTTTAATTTAATTTGGAAATTTTAAATTCATAAATTGTTCCGAAGTTATTTTATATAAGACATTTGCTAAGTGAAAATCAATAAATGTGCCTCATTCTGCAACACATGTACAACATTATAAACAAGGTAGGGATCATGTTGGTGTAAACATGATTTTATACCCCTTGGTCCTTTCAGTGATTCTAACTCTGCATGTTTGAAATAAAAACAAGTGTGATTGTTTGCCGAATCAGTCAACAGTGAACGTTAAATAATATTCCGGTTCTATTATATCAATTTGTTTTGTTATATTTACTGTATGAGTGAAACAATAGTGTGCACAGTTATTTTTGTACCTCAGTTTAGTTTTCAATGAAAATCGAGCAGCATCATTATACATGCACAGAAACCGAAACCACACGTTCAATTTACATGCTCAGTAGTTATATGACTACTATACATCATCAACCCCAATTTGTCTTTTTTGTTTGTTCTAAGTTAGTTTTTAAACTTACGTTTCACAAGTGGTGTGTTGTCCGGTTTTACTGGTTTTATCCTGATATTGTCACTATGCTGAGTTGTCTATCATCAACATGGTAATTCCGGCAACTGTCAGTACTTCTAGAAAAATTAACACCATTTATAGCGTTTGGTATATGTGACCCCCAACAACACAATGGACGTACAATGTACATTTAACATATAGTGAGGAGTAATGACTGACATCATCAATAAGCCATTATGAAAAGAATTATTTGAGAATTTACTAAAACGTATCTCATCAATAAAATTAGTTTAATTTTAATAAGTAAAGTGTGATTTACTCGTGAGTGAGCTACACGTAGAATACCTAAAGGATACTAAAAGATGCCCCATTTAATACCATTTTTGTTAAACAAGTTAATGATCTGGTGCGAAAGCGATTTGGCTATAAAATCATTCACGAGATTAGTAAAAATGGAATTATGGTATTTGTCCAAATTTATGAAGCGAACTTGCCGACAGTGTATAAGTCTTTCGCGAGTTATCAGATGGCTGCACGACCATTATGACGTCACAACTGTACATTATTGTGACGTCATACTTGCAGCAGTATTACACTAGTTTAATATTGCAGTATACATATTACCATGTAGTATCTTCCACGGGCGAGTACTAATCTTGTACAGATAAAGCAATCAACTCTGTATCTCATCAGGCTTTACATGATTTATCATCTAAGGTTGAAGACTTGACAAACGAAATATTCTAAGAGCATTGTTCATGTGTCCCTTATTATGGGATTGGCAGTTATGAAATGTACAATTAACAACTCGCATGTATCGATATAAGTCTACACACGATTTCCAATAGCTTTATTTCGTTTAAAAAAGTCCAAAATAGTTTTGCTGAGTTGCTCCTTTGGAAAAGTACACTACCCATGAACTAGTTATAATTATAAACCTCTAGTGACGTCACTCTATTGTTCTATTAGGTTCTACTTTTACCGGGTAGACCTCTATTGTCAGTTTGCCGGGCGTTCTCCAAGAATGCCCAGGGCTTTATTGAAGAATGCCCAGGGCTTTCTCTAGGAATGCCCGGGGCTTACTCTAGAATCTATCGGAAATGTATTTTGATTGGGAATTATACACGTTTTTAAATACTTTGATTCAAAGTCCTTCTTCGAATAAATACCATCACAAAATATCACATTTTTGACAAATCACATATCACAAACATAAGCTTTGAATGCCTGGTTTCGAACCCTGCACCACCCGCTTACTAAACTGGCGCGGTTATCACTGGAAACTAATGTACAGCAACTGACAGTACCTATTGATAATTTTACATCATTAATAACGTTGATGTTATATGTTATGTTATATGTGACTCCAAAAACATACTCACTCCTATTTGGATTATCATTCGGTAATAACTTCAAGATCAATACACCAGATCGGCTTGGTCCTCCATATTCATTAACGTGTGGCAACTGTATTGAAAGTATCAACCCAACCACTGGATGATTTCCAGACTGCTATGAAGACATTCTTGCTCAAAGAATCATATCTATCAATGTATTTCCAGGTGTTTTCACACTAAAGGAGTTCCTTTGAATAGATGGTAAGGACACTTTATAAATCTTAAGTTATTGGCTGTATAATGAAAGAAGTCAAATACAAAATATAGATCAGAAAGCATTGACCCCTTAGTGCATTAAACTCATCACAAAGTTACAAGTTTAGAAATGCATCAGCTATGGATGAGAAGTTGACAACGCTTGAAGTGAAGGACAATGGCTCAAGCAATAAGTCCAACTAGTTTTATGAGCCTGGTGAGCCTATGAAACATTTCTCCATATGCTTTGGGTTCTCTGATTGCAACAGCAATTTTGTCTGATTTCGTGGAGTAACACTGTTTTGTTTAATATGCAAGGAAATACATTCTCTTAAAAGCCCAAGTTCAGGTGATCGTCATATTATATCATCAACAACACGCAATCGATTGACCATGAAGCAAATATCTATAAGGAAACTAGCAGAAATCCTAAGATACAATTGTGAAGAGCATGAATTGCAGTCTAGTTGTCACTGAAGTAGTGGTATTAAGGAAATACAAATATGTGTAACTTATTGTTTTTTTGTTTTCGTGCCGTTGAAACCCTTTTTCGTTGCAAGTTTTTAATTATGTAAGGACAGAAGCAAGTGAGGTAGCTGTAAGATGTCTATCTTCAGTGCAGGTTTTGCAATGCTATCTGAGGCTTTCTTGTTAAACCCTTGCTTTTATACACAATTTCAAGTGAACATCCTTTGATCTTTGCCGAGCCGTGTTCATTCCTTGATTACCCCAGGTATTCCTCATTCTGTGCGCATCTCTTCCTTGCTTACCGCAGGTTTTCCGCTAGTGTACGGTAAGTCTTTCTTTGTTTTTCTTGAATTTCTGTGTTCTTCCGTGTAGTATTTCGTTGTTGTGGCAGCAAATCAATGAAATAATCGGTTTGTTTTTAGATTCGTACATGTAGTTGTGTCAGCAAATCATCATATTGTTTTTAGATGTGTGGTTATGTCAGCACATCAATGAAATCGCACTTTGTTTTAGATTCATGGTGATGTTAACAAATATTGTTTAGATTCGTAGTTGTGTCAGCAAATCAATGAAATCACCAACAACTTTTTAGATTCGTAGCTGTGTCAGCAACTCATCATATTGTTTAAGATTCATGGTTGTGTCAACAATTAAATAAAATTATCAAATAGTATTTAGATTCGTAGTTGTGTCAGCAAATGAATGAAACACTCCAGTATATATCCCCCTGGTATATAATTTTGGGGGAAACAGTCGTTGCCTCCATCTGTACATGTCTGTCTGTCCGTCCGTCCATCTGTCTGTCCGTGATCACAACCTTTCCGGAGCAGTACTCGAAAACTACTTGGCCAATCTTCAACAAATTTGGTATACAGTCCCCCATCATGTCGATGTGCCCTCTTAGACTACTAGGCCAATCCTCACCAAATTTAGTATACAGCCTCCCCATATCATGTAGATTTGCCTTTTGTGGGTTTCAAGTTTTTGAGAAAGAAAATGTTTTTTTGTTTCCATGCTAACATTTTGGACTTCTTCTATTTGAACCTGATCAGATCTCTAAAACTATTTGGCCATACATCACCAAATTTGGTATACTGCCTCATATCATGTAGATGTGGCTTTCGTGTTTCAATAGCTTTGACTTTGGCTTTTTATTGGAAGGGTAGAGATTCTCTCCGGAGCCAATCATGACCAAAATTGGTATACTACCTCTTCATATCATGTAGATGGGCCTTCTGGGGTTTGGTTATTGTTTATTCTTTTCTGTTTTCATGGCAACACTTTGTATATTTGTCTTTTACAAAGGTAATTAGTTGAAGTGAATTGAGGGAAGGAGGAGACATCTGTTTTTATGAGCAAACTCTTTAGAGTTTTAATTATATACTGATAAAACTGATTATTCAACTTATGTAGGGGGATTGTCCATCTCTCTTGATGGCTCTTGTTTTTATATTCATGGTTTTGTCAGCAGCTCAATGAAATTATCAGATTGGTTTTTGATCTGTAGATGTGTCAGCAAATCAGCAGATTGTTTTTAGATTCGTAGTTGAGTCTTGTGAGACACTGAAAGACATGAAACTGCTGCTTCTGAATTCTGTTCTTCTGGTCGGGATCCGAGCTCAAATCCTCCTGCCCCATGGTAAAGTATGATATTGTATGAAAACTGTCGCTTTATACGTCGCACCATTTTCTTCCAATACGGATAACCGTTTTCTGTGGATAATGCCTATCGCGCGTGTAATGATATGTTTTACCCTATAATGTAACTATATATTGTATAAATTTGATATATGGTAAATTTTAGAAAAACCTAAATGCTAAAAACGTGCTACGGCGCCTTTAAAATTCCGAGATCAAAGTTAGTCTGTCTATTTAACCTTACAAATACCATATATATACTAAACTATTATTTGCTGTTCCAAATGTAATGGGCAAAAGAAACACTGGTTCTATGAATGTTGACAAAATTTGGATCCAAACCTAGAACCATTCAAAACATTCAAAACAATTATCACAAAAGCACGACCACTTCTAAGGGGTCGTGGGGAATATGCAGCATGAAATTTTTAAATATGTGATTTACCTTTTTCTTCTGAAACTGCATCAGAATGAAGCTGTGGTAGAATTAAGTATAAAAAGTGCACAGTCAGAAACCATCCTTAACAATAAAGCAGCGAAAGAAAATACGATTGGGATGTTGTTGACGGGGGAAACAATCATTAATTCTTACTAAATCAGAGATACTGACCGGACACACGGCCAACGAAGACAACTATTTTCGTCTGTTGCACATCTACATAACATATTTCTCAATTTAACGTCATAAACAAGAGATGTTTTTCAACAGCCGTCAGCAGAACAACTTCCCAATGCAAGGCATAACTCTTGCCAGTCTCCATTACTGGCTGATTTAGGCCTTGCAGTATTTCCTTAAGAAATCTGTGTTTAGAAATCCAGGCCCGCTATGCATTTCCAGTGCAGCGATTCACTGCCTCGACACAAGAAAGAGAGGGAAATACTGCAAGGGTTAAATCAGCCAGTAATGCAGACTGGAAAGAGTTATGCCTTGCGTTTGGAAGTTGTCAGCAGAACGACCATAGACTGAAATTTCCACAATTACAGTTTAAGAGCTTGTCGACCCATGAGAGGAAAAACCTTGACCTGACAACATCGACACAACAGAGTAAGATTGGCTCGTACTTTGCAAGGCCAGCAGAAGAGAACTGTTTACCGATGACAGCAATACCTTGCTGCGTTCAATATGTGGCGGGGAATCACTCAAGCCATCGTGAGCAGACTGAGGTGGTCACACTTCATTTTGACGATTAAATGTGACTTTAAACTATGGTATTAATAAACTGAATACCAAAAGAAACTTTGCATCAGATAGACATTACTGTATTTTAAAAAAATTTAGAAATAACAACGCTTTGATGTAAAGTATATTTAATGCATCCATGTCCACAGTGGATTGGAAAACTCCAAATGAACGCTGTACGGTAGACGAGTGTACACCGTGCAAATAAACGTAGTTGGGGTCGAAAATCCCATTGTTCAGAGTTTCAATGCACTTCATTAACATCAGGAAAGTGTTAACAATCGCTAAAAATGTCATTTTGAAGTTTAATACGGAATGTGGCAATCCCGTGCAGCAATACAGGCCATGACTCGACGTCGTACGGAAGACGTCAAACGTCGGATGGGATCAGGTGGCAGGTGGTTCTATTCATCTTGGAGAGCTTGAATCAACTCGTGTCTGTTGGTGGGATTGTGTTGTCGGGCCCGAACTCGCCTGTCCAAGCAGTCCCAGAGGTGTTCAATGGGTGATAATCGGGGGAACACGCTGGCCAAGGTAAGACATTGACGTTGTATTGTTGTACGATACGAGCTGTTGGTGGAGGTAGGACAGCACCACTGGACGAATGATGCTATCTTTGTAACGTTGTGCATTGAGATTACCATTGATGACGATGAGTGGCATCTTCTGGTTTCGACAAATGCCTCCCACAGCATAACGCTACCATCGCCGTAGGGAAAGACTCCTCTAACGCAGCAAACATCTGTCCTTTCACCTCTGCCACGGTAAACACCTTGGCTGTCATCAACTCAAAACAATCAGAACCGACTTTCGTCTGAAAAAAACAAGCGTTGCCACTGCCGACGTTGTCACCGTCGTATTGCCCATCGTAGTCGTCTGCGTCAATGTTCAGGAGTCAATAACTGTCCTCTGAACAATCGGAAGGCCTGGATACCTCCTGTCCGTAGTCTTCGGGCCACTGTCTGTTGGTTAACCCGCCGACCCAAAGCTTTCTGTGCTGATGACGTAACCGTCAGGAAGCGGTTTCACAGGTGCAACGTTCGAAGATGCCAGTCTTCCCATGGCGTGGTGACCCGTGGTCGTCCAGTCCTGGGTCTGTCCGATGTCTGTCCAGTCTGTCTGAACTGCTGCACCAACTTTCCAACGGTAACACAGCTCCAGCAAAAGATTCTTGCATGGCCGCCATATCAATCATTTCAAGTGCTCACTGACGTTGTCCTGCAGTAAGTCTTGGCATTTTTCAGTGTTCTTTTTGCATTGTGACTGTTTGACATTGCCACTGTGCAGTTTTTATACCCCTGTGGCTCGTGCAACGACGTCACGTGAATTTGACATTTTTGCTTTTTCACAGCAACACGGGCATATTACCGGTAGAAATTGGAGGTCAAACAAGCTTGCGTTTGGGCTATGTATTTGTACCTATTTGGGTTTGAACCAGTTCAACTAATTTGTAACAACATTGTTCTCAAATGTGAAAGTTTCTTTTGCCATTCAGTTTAGGCAACAACAAATTAAAAGGACGATCGTCGTATTATTGACAATCAAGCATGTAAATAGTTGTTCCTATAAGCATTATCACCTTTAATACAATTACGGTATACTGTAGGGTTTGTAGCTTCCGTAACCAAATAGGTGAGTGGATCCTTGGATTCACCAAATATGATTATATTATTCACATTGGAATCACATCACAAATCGCATGTAGATATCTATATTTCACATTCTAAAGTTTATATCCATTTATTAACTATTTTCACTACTGGCAATAGTATGTTTCCTATATATAAAAATATATCTGTTCACATACCTTATCATATGTTTTTAGAAAAGGAGAAAATTAGAAACCAGGGTTTCTTTTGCCAATGAACTTACAATCAAGAAACTACATTGGGTCTCAAAAACATGTAAAGATACATTGGATAAAATTGCTGATTCTATTAGCCACGCCTTAGATATTAAAGTGATGAACAGATGGTTTGTGTCTTATTTTAAGCACGGACATATATACAGCTGCATCCCGAAAGTCTGTTCATCTACTTGTGTAACTTAGTGCAAATGTCATTCAGTTTGAAGTTCATTGCAACGTCAATATAACTACAATGATACAATTATCAGAAAAATTACGGCTAATCCTCATATACCAATGTGTAAAATAGTTATTCTCAAACGCTTCCTGTGATAGATCGTCACGCCATTGTTGCATTATTTTGTATTTTTCGAATTCCCTGATGAAATAGAGAGAAGGAGTCACATTTTGAAAATTCGAATTTCATTAATTTTCGAATAAAATTGTTCGTGTCGATGAAATGAGAGAGCAAATTCATTATATATACATTGAATGACTATCAGAGGAAATACATGATGCATGTTTAACACAATTGATCACTTAATGGATATTTAACAGAAGAAAATAAAAACTGTAGTTTTGAAAAGATAGACCCCGGTCACTTCAAAGATCTGCCAAAAATGTAACTATTCACTTTGAGGTATAAAATCAGATTAGGTTTTGGACCCTTCAACTGTCATGATGCAAAGATGCAAAATGGTTGGTTTAGTTTTCGCGTTAATGCGTTGCTGGGGAAGATATCCCAAATGACACAATATTTGCGGTAAAATACACAGGTAGGTGAACAAATTTTGGGCATGCAGCTGTAGCAGCTATGTTCTTATCTGAACATGCACATGGTCCAATTCGGGACATAATCAGTACTCAGTGAAGAATGTTGAAACATGTGGCAATTTTCTCCATGTCCATGGCGTGTTATCAGCAAACCATCACGTTGTTTCTAGATTAGTGGTTGAGTCTTGCGCGCCACTGAGAGACATGAAACTGCTGTTTCTTGCTTCTGTTCTTCTGGTCGGGATCCGAGCTCAAGGTAATGTCTAATATTGTTGATTAGCTTAAGTAAATATATAAGATCTTCGAACTTGGCATTGTTATGCTACTCACACCTCCTTTAAGCGTGACATTCGTACTAATAATTTTCGCTGCTTATCCATTCTCAGGTAAAGCCTTATGTTAAACTCAATGACGAGCTACGTCTTACCTCAACCCCATCTTGTAGAAGAAATATGGAGGCGTTACAAATTGTTCCTGTCGTATTTTGTTCTTGGAAATGGTCACTTGACCATGTATTAATTGTTAAAAACTGAACATCACTTTAAATTGTGCACACTACTTGACATGTACAAATTATGGTGATATGGGTAGCGAACGATGCGGTGTCCACTTAATAGATATTTAACAGAAGAAAATAAAAACTGAAAAGTATTTTTAGTTTTGAAAAGATAGACCCCTGGTCACTTCAAAGATCTTTTGGTAGTTAATGATGGGCATTGATTCACTTGCTTGTTACATGTCTCCTCCAGGGTAACTTCCCAGCGCAAGCCACTCTCCATTCCTGGCTAGATTAAGCCTTGCCGCATTTTATTAAGGGTTCTGTGCTATACAATCAGTGTCTACTATGCAATTCAGGTGGAGCGCTTCACGGAAAAGTGAAGTAAATACTGCAATGGTTATGCTTTGCGTAGGGAAGTTGTCCTAGAAATACGTGTTTACAGATATTTGAATTGAGATCCTCGTTAATTGTTTACTTCAACATATTCCAGGGACGTGCACCGGTCGCTGTTACCTGTCCCATGACTACACGAAGGACTGCCAGTGTGACTATGACTGTGAATTATACAACAACTGCTGTCAGGACTTCTTGCTCAGGTGTAGAGGTGAGAGGTTGAGATAAATGTGTGTTACTAAGCCATGTTCTGTATACTTTGATCTAACTCTTTTTTTATTTTAACATTTTATGCAAAATTGTTCCCATTATTAGCTTGAATGTCATGTTGTAGCAAATATCAATTATGACAGACAAGCACAACTGTAGAGGTTGACCCTTCATCTGATGATATTAAAAACATAGTTCATATTGACTTCTTGATATAATGATTGACACATCGACTGGCTAGCATTTGAGTTGTAAACCGTATACATGTATCACTCTGACAAGGAACATATGCGACCCATATTGCTTTAGTGTGTAAATTTTAAATTCATGTTGTTGTTTAAACGAAATAAGCTTTTTAATTGTAGGAACTGATTACGGACTGGTTGTGACAGGGTCAGAGTTGTCCCGTTTCACTCAGAGTCTCTGGGATAACGACGTGAACAGAATCAGCAAGGATCTCTACACTATCAACCCACAGAACGTTACCAGTGGGGGAGAAGACAAGGCCACTGAGAGGTAAAATACTGTTCTAAGGTGGTTTCTATATAGAGAATAGTAAATGATGTCCCGTTAATAGCATTTATGAAATGAGTGAGTGGTTTGGTATTTAACGAGCGAAATAAATTAGATATCAATACTATTCATGAGTTTCATAAAACGGGATCGAGTATTTTACTTTTTCTCGCTTATGTTAATCAATGATCTAAATTGCTCGAACATCGTCATTACATGTGACACACAAACATAAACATCGATTGGATATATTCAAAGACATTTTTTGTTCAAAGCTTGAAATTCTAATGTTGCTGCAATTTCAGCCATCTCCCTGGCGGCTCCGTAGGAGGCAAATTTTCTAGTTGTAGAAAGGTTGGGTTCAATTCAATATGTAATCCAAAGTATTGCCATATGTAATAATACGCTAGTTCCAGCCATCGCTTGCAGGATCTATTTATGTTGTTGCCGGTCTCATACATATCTGCTTTAAATATGTTCAAATTTGCCGTTTATGATAAATGCATTATATCTTTACTTCAAAGGGTAAAAGAGTCTATTGCACGACCACAAACCGAAATCCGTAGTCGTAGAAACGGGTGTAGAAAAAGGTGTCACGTATAAAAGGAAAATTGCTAGTGGCCATTTTAGTGTCAATCAATCATACTGAACAATAGAAAAGCCACTGGCCTGGGTTTACACATTTCAAACAACATGTTACACCGTGACAATCTGATATGTTATAAGAATTTACAATTCATATTGTAATTGTCTCTGTTATACAGCCTCCATTATTTACATAGAACAATTCTGGAGTATAAAAAGATGAACTCAGTGAATTTATATTTTTGAACAGTGAATATTGCACCTAATCATAACGGGATATAATTCATTCTTATTTTTGTGTAAACAGGACATATGAGGATGAAATGATATTTATCTTCAGTCAACTGTTTTGCAGAGGCTTGACAAATTATTCCTTCATGCAGCAATTATTCCCATCTTCCCATTTTAAATCGTATGTGGTAACTCGAAATGGAACATTAATCGTTTAAATTCCTATTTTTCGGTAGTTGATATAGTTGATATAGTATAGATAGTAGAAATGTTTCTTCATTTGGAATTGATTTAAAACTTTTATAAAATGTCAATTTTCTTGATGTCAATAATGGCTCTGTCTTTTTTTGTTGATAACAATCTTTAACTCTTTTTAAACGAATGTACATCTTGTGAAATCCAAACAAAACCATAGCCGTATTGAAACAGCAGTTCTCTTACGTTATTCGTTCATGTTCTTCGGTTGCTTAAGTCCAGTTTAAACATTATGGTGAAAACTCGTTTCGGGTATCTGCTTGAGGGTTGACACAATATTTTACACCAGAATTGTTACATTGTACGGGGTAGTCGACATGTAATCATTATAAGAGTAAAGGTTATATTGTTTCTCTTCACATGTAACATGTTCACTAATTCAGGTTGATAGTGCCAAATGGGGATGGGCTTGATGCCATGTTAGCGAACAAAAGCACGACATATCCATCCTTCATCGCCCTCCTGAACAACTACAACCCGGACAGCTCCAGGAAGGAGGCGCATGGTGACAACGAGATCCAGGAGGAGATCGCCTTCTGGGACGCCATTTCAAAGACAAAAGTAGTCGATCTGGCCTTCCGCTTCCTCGTCGACCAAGGTTAGATCTTGTGAATCGTTAATCAATGACACCACATGAAGATACATTCTTTGAAAAGGAATAATTTTTACAAAATATTTTTATTAAGTTGAAAAAAGTAAAAAGTACTAACCATCAATGAAGTTGTAATGTTGATATATGTTAATTGGGTATCACGAACAATGAAGACCGCTATGAGCTATGATGGCACCATATAACATATTTCTCAATGTGAAATCATCAACTAGAGTTACTTTTCAACACACCACCAGCAGAAGGCCTGTATTCAAGCTTCTGCGCCATAAAGGTTGAGAGTTTGTCGGCACAAGAAGGGAATGACCTTGACCCGTCAAAATGAACTTAACATAATGTGGTAGGCCTGTACTTACATGTACACTGTTGGCAAAGACGGAATCATTGGACACAGTGCTGTTTACCGATAAGAGTAGGTCTTCAATGCTGGCGGCCGATTGCGAGTATAATATCATCGAGGCATATGTATATACGTCTCGTTGCTACGCTCAAGTTCTCGCCCATGCGCTGGCATATAATGATTTGGGCCAATATAAGTGGGGACACCAAGATCGATCTGGTGGTTATAAATGGAACCCTCAAGGTCAACGGCTATATCAACCAGATTCTGACGCCAATTTGTTCTTCCATTCCTGCAGAACAATCCAAGAAATTCAACAGAATAATGCGTAACAATATACTTTTTCAAAGCCAACAACATGACAGCCGATCCACTGACCTGAATCCCATAGAGCAACCACGAAGCGATCTTTGGGTATGAACTCGGCAACTTTAGCACCTTCCTTCCACGCAACAGTAGTGGTTTGCACGCTGGCCTCTCACGCCGACGACCCGGGTTCGAATCCCGGTGGAGACACCAAAGATTTGTGACTTGGGTCGAATACTGTGTTGTGTCCTTGGGCAAGGCACTTAATCCACATTGCACTCAGTCTACCCAGCTGTACATATGGGTACCTGAATATGGGAGGTACTGATGAAGCGCTTAGTAGCAGCTCTGAAAGTACAATTCCTTCAGGGTAATAATTGTAGCGCTTTGAGCATACCTTAGGGTGTGGAAAAGGCGCAATATAAATATGCAATTATTATTATTATAACAGATATTGACGCTTTGGTGTTTCTCTAAGATAAAATTACATCTCTTCACATACCTTTTCGTCTGTTTGTAAACTATTACAAAAAGAAACGCATAGGTTATATTTTGACATCTTTAATCAGAGTTTTCAAACAAGCCTGTAGAAATAGTGAAGTCTCGTAAAAAGTTGAAAATTGGTACAGAAATAGTCAATACATGTCTTCACAGTTTTCTAAAAACGAAATTTAATGCTCTCAGTATCTTTTATGACCATCCCTGGCTGCCAACACAGCCTGGCACCTCTGTGTCATGGACCGAATAACTCGACGGATTGCTTCCTGTGGCATGTTTTGCCACTCCTGCTGCAACGCTTGTCCTATGTCTCATAACGTTTGTGGTGGATTTTGACGGCGACGCAGACGTCTACTTCAAATCCGGCGATTTCGAGGGCCATGGGAGGACATTGATGTTCTCATTGGTGAGAAAGTCAACTGTCACATGGGCAGTGTTGGGCCTGGCATTGTCCTGCTGAAATATTTTTCCGATGTCGGTCGACAATGTGACACAGGTGAGGCCGTAGGATTTGGTCTATGTATCCATTAGCGTTCAAATTGCCTCGGACCCCCACACGCTCAGACCTTTGATTGTAGGAAATCGCTCCCCACACCATGACCCTCCCACTGCCGAATTTGTCGAACTCACGGATACAATTTTGGGAAAATCGCTCATTTCGACGTCTATACACCATGTGTCTTCCGTCCTTTGAATTCAACATGAATCGTGATTCATGATCATCGCTGAACCAAACTCTTGCCAATTAGCCAAGTCCCAAACTCTCAAATTTCTGCACAATCTGACCCGTTGACGTCGATGACGTAGCGTCAGAATAGGTCGAACCAGAGGTCTTCGTGCCTGCAAACCAGCTGCTCGCCTCCTCAATCCTCAATCCTCTGACAGCCTCCTCAATCTGGGCAGTCTGGCCATGGTGTCTCTTGCTGTCAGATGCAGATTCCGCATGTGAACTTGTTGGATGTAGCGCTCCTGACGTCCAGTGGTCACTCAAGGACGACCAGCGTGTAGCGGTCCCAAAGACGGCAAATAGTGGTTTGATGAACCCAAAGGTGTCGAGCAACATGTCACTGTGACTGGCCGGCTTCCAGTCGTCTGATGCGTTGTTCCTGTCAGCGTCTGGTAGTCTCGCCATTTTCAATTCTCGTTTTTTTCTGGATTTGCACGTGCATTACGCGAATTAGAGCGACCTTTTCATGAATTTTCTGCAAATTACCCGTATTTGCTCACATGATGAATGTATTGCTGCGTTTTGGTGTATTGTTAGGTTTTCATATACCCGAATATAATTTTATCAACAAAAAGTGTAATTATATTCGATAGATTCTGAATGCTCGTTCTTTTAAAAAATACACCCACCTATGCGTTTCTTTTTTTTAAGGGTATATTTATAACATGAGCAAATTAGGAGCCTGTGAGTTGAATTGTATAACAATGCAAACATAATAAACAAAACGACTGCAAAACAGAGAGGGTTGAAGAAAGTTCAATCAAATTCGTCGCAGATGAGCATTTTACCAAAATAGACCAGTAGTTTAAAGGCACTGCAACATGCCGTTCTTATTGAAATAAAGTGCTCTTAAAAAAAGAAAGTAAGTGTTACCAATGACTAAATAGTACTCCTGAATCAATAAAAAAAGAGTTCTAAAATGAATATGCATGGTTCGGTTGAGCTGTGCGAGTCCATTTCCCATCAAGCAGTCATTTTAACTATCTCACTGTTTGAACTCTTACAATCGCATGAGACCTACAAATCTACCTCTCACAGTGAAAAGTTACATGAAGGTGTCACTTTATTTAAGAATTGACTTCAAAATGTATTAAGTTCAAGGAGGTATAAACTTAAAAAACGCTGTGCATAGCGGATTTATGCCAAGTTTGCACAGCGTGTTTTAAGTTCATACCTCCATGAACTTAATAAAATTATATTCGTAACTGATGTTTTGAAAAGGTTTCATTGCTACAAATATAAATATTTGCAACAACTACAGCTGTACTATTTACACTATGAAGACACAAAAATTAGCCCCGCCCACAACGTGTTCATCAGCCAATGAATATGCACAACGCGACTAGCCATGAACCTGACGTCATTGGGGCGTGGCTAAATGTGATGTGACGTCACGAAATTAAGTTTGTGCAGGTATGAACTGAACTGACAGTGTTCAGCGAATCAGATCTACGCAAAGCAATTGCTATTTATTTATATTGTTTATATTCTTTACTTTCTTCCAATACTGATTATCGTTTTCTGTGGATACAGCTTACCGGTCGGTCGGGTAATGAAATGTTTTACCAACTCACGTAACAATATATTATATAAACTTTAATAATAAATGAAAATTTTTTGAAAAAGTATTATGCACAAAACGTGCAACAGCGTCTTTAATATGAAGACAGTGGAACACGTAACCAAGGAGAACGCATACGGTGTTGCAGGCTTCATGAAGGGAGACATCCATGTTTTCCACACTGTCCTGAACGAGATGTGGTTCGAGATGTACCCTAGCAATAACATCTCGCAGGAAAAGACAGACAGTGGCTTCGAACACGTGATAGCAGGAGAGTTTGATCCCAACCACTCATCCAACACCCCTGCTCGTCTCACAGGCTTCGACAACTGGGTTCGATTCTACGAGGAAGAAAAGCGCGGCAATCTCAACTATTTGGGAAGCTCCAGGACCTTTAAGGTGTGATGTGTATGTTTTCATAAGTGTGTTTAAATCTACCTAAATTTTACTCATGGTATGAAAGATACAATACATAAATTTATAATAGGCATTATCTGGCCTAGCCCACAGTATTGTCATGTAATCATACAGTCAAGGTCATGTCTCAATGAACAAACAGGGCGCACGCCAAGGATATGTCCTGTCTCAGCCAGTGTAAGTGATTGTGTCAGGTTTTACTTTATGAGATAACTGCTTGAATGAATACTCCGGTCTATGATGTAAACAACCACAGTAGCATTTTTCTGGGCATGTACTGAGATGAGAATATTTTTTAACTTGATGGACAACTGGTGGTGGGACGGGTCTACCCAGTGGATGATGAGGGGTGATTCATTGTTATTCATGCCGTAACTACATCATCTACATCACTGACTTTGACCAATGAATTGAAATTATTGAGCCAATTAAGCCCATTTATGAAATATTGTTCATTGACGCCTCTGCAAGGGTCAAACTTCTAAATGTTGTCTAACCAAACATCTCTTCCTGCAGCTCATATTGATAGAAGGTGCCGGAGAATATAAGTTCCATCATAATCGTTAAGGCGGGAGATAGGAAGACCACCTTGAAAAATCCAAGTACCATTTGATTCCCCTAATTCTCCTTGATAGCAGTCTTCAAGATAGATTTCATCTCTTCATAGTAGCTTCTCAAAAAATCCAGAGGGTCATTTTTGGCTATGCCCTCCCTGGATGGTTTGAATCTTCATCATACCCTTTCTTGTCTTAAAGTCACAGATACTAGGAGAATACATCAATAATCACCAAGATACAGGTCACTCCATCGTTGTACTTTGCTAACGTCCATCAAGACAGCCTTGAATCCTGTTTCTTGCAAATGATGTTCTAACAGGCTGTTAAAGACTGTAAGCTTCATGTCTCTCTAACAATGAAATATTTGCTGAGATTAAATTTTCCAGCTTTTTTCACATATGTAAACAGTTAATAAAGCCTGGCAAAACTTTTTTTGGGGGGGGGGGGGGGGGGGGGGGGGGGTGGGTTGTAGTAGACAGATGTGAGATAATCTTCCCAGGAGACCATACTGCTGTGGATGTCAACACTTCAATATCTTATGTAACTGAATGGCATGGGTTATATACACTTCAGTGTTCTACATCAGCCACAGATAGTTCTAGGAGTTCTTAAGCTACGCTTCGGACACATCCACATGAGATAAGATGTCCTTAGTTTTCATTGTGATTTTCCTGTCCATTTCATCAGGCTCCGTATGTGGATCTAGATTATTTACCTTCTCCAGGATAGGCTTGAAGAGAGGCCCATTACTTAAATAGTTGGTAGATCTGAAAGCTTGGAACAAACGAATTAGAAAGGGGGTTTCTTTTCAATTAATCTTTCACTCTTCCCTTCATCAAATTCCTTTTTCTCCTACCTGATGTCCTTCTTACAAGCATGCAAATTGTCTCCTACGTGTATTCAAGACCTTTGACTTAAACAGACTCAGTAGTAGGAGTGAGTAGATCCTCCTTAGCATCAATGGTTAAATCAAGAAGAAGACGTTTATTCAATTGAAGTATGTAGGCAATAGGCCCATAATACAGCATGTACATAATGCATGATGTGATATATAATTGATGCTCTTAAATGCATAGCTTTAATAATGAAAGTTGCTAACAGATTGATGTAATTGGGTTACATGACGACATTAAAACATAAAACTCATGTCTGCTTGGAAATTGAAAATATCTTTTAGGAATAAATCATTTCTTAAATCATCATAACATTTGCATATTAAAATAAAGTGAAATTCATCTTCTATATAATTACATTTACATAAACTCACGTGCAAAAGAAACGTCCCAAAAATAGTTGTATTTGTCATTTTCTATTTAATGACCGTGAACATAGCTCACTCTCAGTAACAGGTCGCCTGAACACTCAATTTGATGACTTGGCCACAGTAGAGCATCGGATGCACGTGCTTTGCGAGAAAAATTACTTAAATCAGCGAAAGTTCCCGTATGTAGAGAAAAATACCCGTATGATTGTGGGTATAAAACAGCCACCAACTTGTTCTTGGGCATCGATAACAGCAGATTGACCCGAAGAACATGCCAAGATTAACGTCAGAGCAGAGAGAGTGAGCAATCGGAAAGCTTCGACTACACACGACCATTGACCATGTCACCAGAATCATGAACTGTTCGAAGCGAACAATTGGTAGACTGGTGACCCCTGTCTGTTGGCAGGACAACAGACAGGCCAAGGAGCAGCAGACCAAAGGTGACCACCCCCAACGAAGACCGACATTTACGGCTGCTTCAACTGAGGAACAGATTCCTCACCGTGACGTCATCTGCTGCACACGGCCTAAACTATTGAATCAGCAGATGGACAGTGACCAGACGACTGCATCATCATGGAATCCGAACCTATCGACGGATCAGAGGGATGAAGTTAACGCATCAAATTCGACGTCGACTGGCTTGGGCGAGAACCGTTCGACAATGGCATCAGCAACATTGGACCCGAGTGCTTTTCACCAACGAGAGCAGGTTCCAGCTCAACAAGCCCGAGGGCCGGGTACGTGTCTACAGGCGGTGGTATGAGCGAACGTCGCGTTGTTGCGTCGTAGACGTTGAACCTTATGGAGGCGGAAGTGTCATGGTTTGGGGAGGGATTTGTGGGAACCGGAAGATGGATCTGGTTACAATTCCTGGTAATCTGACTGCACGCCGGTACATTGATGAGATTCAGCAACCCGTGGTTGGTCTTTTCGTCCGCCAGAACCCAAGAACGATGTTCCAATATGACAATGCCACGCCTAACACTGCTGTCATCACAAGGGAACTTTCTAGACACAAACAATGTGCATGTTTTGCCCTGGCCAGCAAGATCACCGGATATGTCGCCGATAGAGCATCTGTGGGTCTACCTCGGGCGCCGTGTTCGACAACGTCAACAGCCTCCATTGACAGTACAGGACTTGAGTCGTGCTTTGCAGGAAAAATGACGCCAGATCCCTATTCATGTGATTAGACGTTGTGTTGCGTCACTTCTTGCATCACGAGGGGGGCACACCCGATATTAGGACGTTTTTGTGACTTAGCAATGTGCTCCATGCTGCGACAGGTGATCGAATACTGGACGATACACCCCTAGTCAACGAATCTGCTTGAAAAACGGTACAAAAGTGTATTTGTGTTTACCAAATTCTTTCATTATGATGAATATACACCATGTTAATCATATTAAATGTTGGAATTTACAAGTGTTTTGTTATTTATTATTTATAGGTTGAAAACGCACGAGGACGTTTCTTTTGCGCTTGAGTTCTAGTAAGATCTTCTTTTTGAATGAATGAAGTGTTAATTCGTTGACTCGAAGCGGGAAACCGCCTCCACCAGTTACTTATTCCCAATTAAAATCGAAAACATCATTATATATGTGCAGAACCGAAACTACAGTCCGATTTAAATGCACATATCTTTCAAGCATAATTAACCTAAATTTGTCTTTTTCTGTGTTATAAAATAGCTTCTGTAGCGGTTTATGGGGGTAAAGGAGTTAATAATTTACTTAAATGACAGCGTGTTATGGAGTAATAGGATCTCTCACCTTTAACATATAAATTACAGTTTACTATGTGGTAAATAATTTGACAACAATTAGTTGAAACAATGAACAATAATTTATTACATTAACATTTATCAATCAATGAAATTGCATATTATACATTATAAATACATTTATGGAATTGCACAGATACATTCAAAAATTAGCTCAAATCCGGTATTTTACAAATGCTTCTCTGAAATATTAAATTTTAGGTACTGCTGTACAGATCTCAAGCAATGTATTTGCTTGGAATATGTTTACATACATTATTGATCACGGTAAAAACCGACAGCAAAATAACGAGCAGATGATACACACAGCCTCTCGATCATGTCAAATCATTGATTCTCAACTCCCGTGAATCTAACTGTAAATTACTGACGTCATCGTCAAAACAATGCTTATGACGTAATATTTTTACAATATTCACAGACATATTATTTATTTGTTATTTTAAAATATAGAAAGTCATAGATCAAAATATTAATACTGAAACATATATTTCGACGTTGAACAATTTTACAAAGATTTACAAAAAGAATATTTTGTCAACAAAACATCGTACACATAAAGTCATGACGTCATAACCAAACCGAAAATGCAGTTAAATACATGTTTATTAAAGGTAAAAGTCGATGTATTTCAATTAAACAAACGTTAAGATATCTAGCATTATGATTGGAATAGAAATAGGTGTTGCCAATCTGAAATAAAGGCTCAATTAAATCTAAACACTGTCTGATTACCGACAATGGAAATCAAAACGAATGTAAATACTAATGGAATATTATGATGCCAAAACGTGAAGACTACAACTAGGCCTGTATATTACACTTCTAAAATTACGTTTGGCTAATATATGTGCGTTAATCGTGATGTAGTGTCCGGTTTTCGACCAGAACTACTTTTAAATATATATCGTCACTATACTGAGTCGACTGTCTTCAAGTTGGTCATTTTCGGCAACATTCAGTACTCCTCGATACAATAGCACCATCTATAACATTTAGCAGGCCTGTATGGCAATGTATGCCAAAACGAAAGTCTGAATTTCCTGTTCACACATCAAAATGATAGTCAAATTTGATGAACTTATGTTTAAAACTCATTAGTCATATAAATGATCGTGCTAATGACCTTTTTTGTAGTTCTATTGTGTCTCTCTAATGAGGTATTGGTGTCAGTTTGCCTGCTCACATCAGCATCGTAGGGTGGTCAAGGGGAAGCAACTCCTGCACATGACAGTTCAATAAAATCTTCATCTCATCCAACTTGTTCAAATGTTCAAAGTCAACATACTTTCAAAGGTAATTGTGAAAAAGGCGTTAGGAGTTATTTAATGAAATAACTTGTTTTTCCCCAATGCTTCAGCTGCCTATAAATCTAAGTTGTAGCGCTTAGATGCAGATATCTTCAAAGTGGCGTAACACTTTGTTTAAGTTTATTAGCGACATATTTATGATTCTCCCATTTTTTAGTACAATAACTACCCGTATGGAATGTACATTCACTCAAACAGTAGAGACAAATCCATTTCGCTTACGAAGTCTGACTTTGAAGCGATACACCAACGTGTACATGAAGACACTACTTCCTGCCACCTGCCATCGGGAACCACCCCCATCTACAAAGAGTAGGCTACAACGCAAAAAAGCTGTTGTTGTTGGATAGGAGTTTAACGTCTGCTTCCACCATTGGTGATTTCGCCGACGGGGAGTTATACTTACTGACATGAAAGCTATAACTCCGATGATGATGATGATTACGGGGATTTAACGAGCGGTTTTCAGCGGAGCTGTTCTCCCACTCGGGTCACACGGACCATTAATAAAGTTTGAAAATTTCCAGAAAGGATAATTTTGATGCCAGGTTCGAAAGGTGGAGGCAAATTTTGAAATTTTGAAATTTGGAATGGTACCTAGGTAAGGCTAAGCCGGGGCGGGGGTGGAGAGGAGGGAGAGGGGGTTGGTTTATTGGTTAATTTTGGATGGGTGATTTAGTTTTTTGATGGTTTTAGATTCGGTCCAAAAGGCCCGAATCTTTTAAGTAAGTGCCGACCGCTTGGAAGGTACTATTGTTATTGTGTGGGTTTAAGATTTGATATATGTTATTTGTTTGGATGTTGTTTGCCCTTAGTTTTAGGTTAAGTATTTGGCGGAAGGCCGCATACTGTGGGCATTCAATAAGGATGTGATGAATTGTTTCTGCCTGTGGGCAGTGCGGGCATGATGCAGGTGTGTTAGTAAAGTTAATTTTGTGGATGTAGTTATTTAGTTTTGTATGCCCCGTTTGGAGCTTAATTATTGCCCTATCAATGTTTTTATTTTTTGAGTAGATTTTTTGGTTGCCTAGTGGTTTAGGTAGAAGTTGTTTGGTGTGATGTGCCTTGTTGGTGTTTGCATATTGCCGGTGCCATGCTCGCTTTGCATGAGATTTTGATAGGCTTTTTGCCTCTTGTTTCGAATGAAAAAGGGGGAGAAATTTTGGTAGTTTTAGGCCCTCCTTGGCAGCTTTGTCGGCTTTTTCGTTGCCAAATATGCCGACGTGTGCTGGTACCCATAGGAGCTTTACAGCCTTGCCTTGATTATTTAAAGTTTGGATAGAGTTAAGAATTTTGGAGATTAAATCAGGGCGGTTTTTAGTTGATTTGTTTTGAAGTGCCTGAAGGGCACTGAGAGAATCCGAAAGGATGAGAATTTTGCCCTGATCTTTAATTTTTGGATGGGATAAAGCGAGTGCTATGGCCATGAGCTCAGCCGTGTAGACCGATTGGTCGTTAGGGAGCCTATTGGAGTAAGATATTTGTTGGGGGTGTTGCATGTGTATGCCTACACCTGTTGTGCGTGCATCCGGGTCGCGGGACCCGTCTGTGTACATGTGACACCAGTCAGACCAGTGTTCTTGTATGTAGTTGAGTGCGGTGGTGTGTGCTAGTTTAGGGTTTTGTTTAGAAGTTATTTTGCTGAGATGGAGGTTTATTTTGGGGGTGGGCAGTGGGGCGATAGGGTGATGCACCGTATTTTGGGGGGGGGGGGGGGGGGGGGGGGGGGGAGGTGGATATGGTCCATCTCAGCTTGTGATAGAAGTGTTTGGATACGGTGGGAGATGGATGCACGGATTGGATATTTATTGAAAATTGCGGTATTAAGTTTAGAGGTAGTGCTAGTAAGCATTTCCCTGATAAGTGGATCCTCCGAAGATCCAGCCCAGAAGTTTAAGGTGAGTTGGTCCCGTCTCAGATTGAGGGGAATTTCACCAGTTAGGGCTTGGAGAGCTTCGAGTGAGGTACCCATTTGGGTGCGGGTAGCAACCCTTAGTGCCTGGTATTGGATAGAATTTAGGGTATTTATTTGAGTAGAATTAAGGGTGTTATAAATAGGAGCGCCATAGTCCAATTTGGACCGTATAAGGGATGAGTATAGGTTGAGTAGGGTTTGCCTATTTGCTCCCCAGCCTGTGCCGGAGATTGCTCTCATAACATTAAGGTCCTTGGAGCATCTAAGTTTAAGTTCTTTGACATGAGCTTCCCATGTGAGATGCTCGTCAAAGATTAGCCCTAGGAATTTAGTTTGTTTTTGGAATTTAATTAAGTTATTTTTTAGATATAAGTTGGGGGAGATAGGGCGCGAAGATTTATTTTTAAATACTACCCCTACAGTTTTTTTCCGCATTTAATTTAAAGCCCCATTTATCAGCCCAGCGGCTGATTTTATTTAATGCGGTTTGGAGTAGGGAAGTAGCGTTACCTGGATTTTTACAACGTGCCCAGAGGGCACCGTCGTCTGCAAATTTGGAGGTGTTTATTTTTTTGTTGATACCTTCGAAAAGGTCATCAACCATTATGTTGAATAAGGTGCGGCTAATGATGCTGCCTTGTGGGGTGCCGTTTTCCAAAAGATGGTTTTCAGATTTTTGATTTTCGACCCCGACAGTTATTTGCCTATTGTGTAGGAAATCCTGGATGTAATTAATTATGTTGCCTGAAAGGCCTTTTTTAGTTAATTTTTGGATGAGGCCGTTATGCCACACCATATCAAAAGCTTTGGAAAAATCCAGGAATATTGCGAGTGTATATTGCTTTTGAGTTTGAGATTTTTTAATATCTTGCTCTAGGCGAGCAAGATTGTTTAGAGTAGAACGACCAGGAGTGAAGCCACTCTGGTCGTTATTTAGTGGATTGATGTTTAGATGAGCTTGGAGGCGATGTTTTACCATTGCTTCCATTACTTTACATAAGTTTAAAGTGAGAGAGATGGGCCTATAGGAGTTTGGGTCCCCGGGGGGTTTATTGGGTTTAGGTATTGGTATTACTAAAGCTTCCTTCCAGTTGGAGGGGAGCTTACCTGCTTGCCAAATGGTATTGTATAAGTTAAGTAATATAGAGATAGTGGAGGGTGGTAGCTTCTTAATTATTTGATAGGAGGACAGGTCGAGCCCTGGGGCTGTTCCCTTTTTCCTATTATTAATTACGAATTGAAGCTCCTCCATTGTGAATGGTTTGTTGATAGGTTTGTTATCTGAGGGTTGTTTTGCAGTGCGTGCTTTGTCGTTTTTGTGTTTTTTCAAAAACTCCGGGGAGTAATTGGTGTTGCTGCTTGCAGTAGCAAAGTGTGATGCGATTGCGTTAGCTTTATCTTTAGGATTTTTAAGGTTATTTATGGGTGGGATTTTACTTCTGCATTTTCCGCCACGAATGACTCGGAGTTTATTCCAGACTTGTCTGGAATTGACTTTGCCATTCAACTCCTCGCAGAAGTTTTCCCAGTGTTGTGTTTTTGTTTGTTTTATGAGTAAATTTACTTTATTTTTAAGTTGCCTAGCATAAGGTAATTTTGATAGGTTGCGCTTTGCCTTCTTAAAGGCCGCTTTACACTGTTTGCGCGCAACTTTAATTTCCTCAGTCCACCAAGGGACTGAGGGTTTGGAGATATTGGGGGGTGAAAATGGAATAGATTGTTTTGCAGCATTGATAATAGCATTAGTGAAATTATCAGAAAAGGTTTGTGGGTCGTTATTTTCAAGGTCTGTTGGGTTAAGCTGGTTGCAAAGTGCATTGAATTTGTCCCAGTCAGCCTTGTTGTAATGAAATTTAGGATTTGGGGGTGAATTTGGAATATTTGAGTTATTTGTGGGAAAAAAATTATTTAATGTAATAAATATAGGAAAGTGATCACTTCCCCACGGATCATCAGATACCTGCCACTCGGTATTTATAGCGATGTCCGGGGTAGTGATCGTTAAATCGATAGCGGACATAAGGTCCCTAAAGCTATCATACCTAGTTGGAGAATTATTATTATGTATTACTAGGTTGTTATTTATGACCCAATCGGCAATTAGTTTGCCGTTGGCGTCTACCTTATCATTTACCCCCCAATTCGGGTGGTGGCTGTTGAAATCGCCCAAGTACATGGAGCGAATTTTGGAAGAATTTAGAAGGGCCTGAAGGTCCTCTGTTTGATATGCCAAATCTGGTTTTTTGTATATATTATGATATTATTACTATAACTCCATAACAAATTTTTTTTTAAAGGTGAAACTGAACATGAAAAAAGCGGATCCAACACCACCAATATCACTTAAGAAAAACTTTGATGTTTCGAGCCGTATTAATGAAGTCACAGTTCAGCTTAACTGAAAAGGTCGGATTTGGAGCCGCTTTCTGAGCTTGAGGTGGGGCTTGGTGCATCTATATCGACTACATTGTAAATATCGTATGAGTTTTTTCCAGGATGTATCTCTCAATTGGCGAAGAATAGCTTTTAACTCGAACTGGTATGATTAAGTACTTAGTAACATGTAAATCTGTGGAGAAATTAGAATTTTAAAGATATCCCAGAAGGCCACGATGAACCAGACACTGTCGATACTGTTGTCCAGTTATTCGAGTTTAAGCATTAGTCTTTACACTTGAAAATCATCTTATTCAACTATTGTGTAAATATTATATGACTTCCTTCCAGTATGTGTCTCTCAGTTCACGTTGAATACATTTCCACTCGAACTGGTATGACTTACAGTTTATTAACATGTATATCTTTGGAGAAATGAGAACTTTTAAGATTTAAAGTAAGGACTCGATGAAGCAGACAATGTTGATACTGTTGTCCGGTTATTCGTGTCTTAGCATGATTCCTTACACTTGCAAAATCTTACTAAATCGACAATTGTATAAATATCATATTAATTTCGAACAGGTTTTACTCCTCATTACGCGTATAAAAGATTTAAAATCGAACTGATATGACTTATTGCTTAGTAAGTGTATATCTTTTGAGAAATAAGAAAATGAGTTTTGTTTAAAAATCTACGTAAATATTATAAGGATAAAGCATGATACCGAGGATATGGTAAGGTTGTGGACCCTGATAGGAAGGAAAAAACCGAGGATGCGAAGCATCCATGGGTTTTTCCTGACTATCAGGGTCTACAACCTTACCATATCCGAGGTAGAATGGCTTACCTATATTAACAACTGTTTTTAAGTGTAAAACAGGCTTTTTACTTGTTATCGCGTTATATTGAGGATCCCTCGGTGATGTCATCCGCGCTATATGAGTTTCTTTTGTACCGTGAAATCTCGTCTGCCCCCTTGGCGCAGTAGTCTAAGGCGTTGACTCCGTAATTACAGGTGATAGTGGATCCGGGTTCGAGACACACTTTCTGCAAAACATATGCTGTACATATTCTGTCGTAAACTTATAAAAAAATTCAAAATTAGTCTAAGTTAGTTTCTTCAGATCGTTACTTTCAAGCCATCATCTTAACAAATATATCAGGGTTTACAATCATTATACAGTCGAACTTGTCTATAAAGGCCACCCAAGGGACCGACCAAAAGTGGCCTTTATATAGAGGTGGCCTTTCTATAGAGGTTTGGGTGTGCAGTCATACTCAAAGACAACTAACGAAAATTCTAATATCATATTTTATTCTAAATTTGAGAGCATATTTCACATACAGAATTAAAAATACAATGTAGTTTTTGAAATCAATAAAGATATAACAGTCATTAAAAGTTTGTTAAATGATGATCTTAAAAATTATTTGTTAAAATAGTCACTGATTTTTCACCTCTGTTTTTTGTTTCAAAATGTTATTAATCTGCGTTCTTCCCACACCATATTCTTCTGCAATTTTTCTCACGCTGTTCCCTCTATTGGATTTTTCAACAACATCAATCTTTTGGTAAAGAGATAAAGCGTTTGAAATAAAACTTACCTGCACTGACCTTTATTGAAACACCATCACGCTTCACTAACTCAGATAACACAAAAGATTTGTCAAAGGGAATATCAAAGTAACAAGCTTGTGTACTCACGCTATTGTTATCGAGTTAGGTGACACCTAACTAATCAACATGTTAATTACGACCAATTCCTTCTAACAGGGTTTACAACTGTCTGTGTAAACCCTCTTGGGGGGAATTACAAGGTTGTAAGTCCCTCGTACCAGGTGATACGGTTTAGAAAGGTCGTTTCAAGTATCACGTTATATGGCTGGTAGGTTGATAATCAAAGTCATCATACTTTGAAAGGTAATTGTGAAAAAATTAATAGGAGTTCGCTAATAGGATCAAAACATTTGAAAACGTTAAAATTTAAATATGGCGTTACAGCCAGTTGACCTACGACTTCGCCATGGTAAGATATTATAAGATTAATCAGAAAAATTTAAAGAAAAATCAAAATGGCGACGAGAGCGATTTTATCATTGACTCATAAAGACCATACTCTTGATTTACTCACCTGAAAAAATCGTTCAATTCGATGGGTAGGTTTTTGAATTATCGCCCCTGAAGGTTCGCAGTTTTCCAAATTTGTGCGACTTTGAAAGGTCACTGTGAAAAAATGTGTTAGGAGTTTGCTAAAAAAACAAACTTGTTATTCCCCAATGCTTCAGCTATACGTAAATAAATTTTCAGCTCTTAGGTGCAGATATCTTCGGAGTGGTGTCAGAAAATTTTAAAAAGTTAAAAACAATCCAAGATGGCGGCAAAACCATGTGACTCACGATTTTACCGCGATTAAACTTTTATTCTCGCATTGTCAGTGCTCTTCTTTTTAAAAAAGTACCATGTCTCTAGGTGCATTTTGAAAACTTTTCCCATGTTAATAAACGAAATTTGGATACGAACTGAACCTTTAATGGCTTTGCCGATTTGGCCCAAAAGCTTCGGCGTGAAACTACATAGTAGGAGGGATCAGCCTGTGAAGTTTGGTTGTAACAGATGCAATCCTTCTTGCCAAAGTGCCACTGAAAAAATCGGAACAAATAATAATAAACACACCAATTATAATACAACAACACTGTAAAATTGCTGAACACCAGACGTGTAGTGTTTCATTTAGTAACACTAGTGTTCTTCGTGTGCACACACATATTTTGTGGTGTTTAAGATATAAACATGCATGTTCAAGTTATGAACACGTGTGTTCATCATACAGACAATAGGTGTTCTCTTTTTGAACACTATGGCATAAATTTTCAAATATTACTTATTACTTTCGCATCTGAAATAATTTTTTACGAAAGTGTTTTTTAATCATCACCTTGTGGTAAGTTTTCAAAAGTTTAATTTTAAAATTGTTACCTAATCACAATTTTAGTGTATGTTACCTTTAATTTCAAGGGGTTGATAAATCAAATTGTGTTCATACTTTTTTTTAACTTTGTCGGAGCACAATTACTTAAATGAAGACCGCTGTTCATGGATTATTGCACATTTTCAATTAAAAAAACGTGGTTATTAGTTTGCCCTTTGCAGGCTTCAACACCGGTGTTCTGCTTTTGAACACCAGTGTTCAAATTTCCCGCTCTTTCGAAAGTTCTTGACCCAAGATGCAACGCGAACAGGACGGAAGTTGACTTGGCGAAGCAGTTCGAACACGGTGTAGTACATCAAAATGCTGCTAAAGGAGACTCTCCCATACAGAGATGGTGTGCTAAAAATAGCAAGACACTGGTCAGCGGGATCCTTGAAGTATGTCCTTGCTTCACAGATGCTCTCTTTGTAAGTTTGTTTCTATCTATTCAAGTTGTCTGTATGAAGTCTGGTTGTGGCTGTAAATGTTAGAAAAATGGCTCCATACTTTCATATGTCCAATTAATGGCAATTATTATAAGTATAGTATGTGTTTGAATGAAGGCGGATTTGAAATAAAGGAAAAATTTGCAATCAATTATACAGGTCAATGCAAATAATAAGATATTTTCCAATAATTTGTCTTAGTAAACTGCAATATGTATTGTTTTTTCCATAATGTTTTTTTCCAGTTGCTATGTGAATTCAAGGCAAGATTTGGAGCCGAGAAGTTAGTTGCTTTTTCTGAGAACATGAAGAGGGTTGTGGTAGCGTGTCACAAATTGATGAAGAAGGAGACGTCTGATGAGTCCAAAGAGGAGGTACTGTGTATAAATATCAGTCAAAATCTTCATTCATCATAACCATAAACATTTTGACATGACATGTTGAACCTTGTTATTATGTTGAAGCATTCCTCCCTTAATATAGATCATAGTTCATAACACCTTTATATCTGGGCATTTTTGGGGTTAGACCTGATTTTTTGTATCGTCAGAGGCATGGAATTATGCAATCTGAAGCTTCTTTGACAAATATGTGTTCACTTATCTCTTGTTCGATACTGATCTCGTTTGTTGGGCACTTAAATTGAAGACCTTGCCTTTGGAAAATAATGCCCTGAAAAACAGTTCTTCTCCCTTATATGTACACTCATTGTTGACCAAAACAACCGCTCATTATCTATATGCCTTATCTTTAGGGAAAGATGTGACTATTTAAAAATTAACGAATATTGCCAAAATAGACACTATCTTACACTGACATTTTATTTGAAACAGTACACAAGAGCAATGGTTGATGTCATCCGCTTTATCGAGAAAGAAACCAAATTTAACAGAGGTGGGAAAGGGAACACCCCAAACGCTCATTTCAAGACACTCGTTCAAGTACATGATGTAAGTAATAGTGAATTAAACAATCTGTTTTACCATTACTGAAATGAATGAGTGGCTAATTTATCAATCATCAAGAAAAAGTTTAATGTAATCCTGTAATGCATACATTAAGATAATATTGTTATTAAATTCATCTGAGCTATGTATACCTGTATGCAGCTTCAAATGATTATCTGCCCGTAACAGTTTCGATTTTCAATTTTACCTTGTGAATGATCGACTCCAGAGACCTTAAATCATGTTGTTGCATTTATCTTGGCCCAAGGGAACTGTAAAATTGTAGACTTCATGACTATTGCTCCTACTATAAAAAGGCCATGCAAAAAAAACCTCTTCTCAAAAAACAATGTAAGTCCTAAAAGGTTGAAATGTCATTTCAAGATCCTTAGCTATTGGAATTTGGTGCTCTGGTAGCGCTTTATATGGGTATCCTGTAGCCCCTTTTTATGTATTATATAAAGACTGATGAGAGCCAAATGGTCTTTTTAGCAGCTCCGACTTAGTTTTGTGCAGTTTCCGTCGCCGCCGCCGGCACGTTTTGTACTCGCTTTAACTTTTTTCCTAGAAGGTTTTGAGAACTCATATACATAACTTCTTACTTATGCCCCTGGGGAATTTGTTTGACATGTTCACATTCAAGGTCAAAGGTCAAGGTCATGAGTTCTGAAATCGCTAAAAAAAATAATCCTTGTAAACACGATAACATGAAAAATATTTGTGCTATGAGGCTCTTATCTGGTGTATATAAACTATGGAGAAAGGCCAAGATTTTAAAAGGTTTTCGCTAACATCCGTCAAAGGTCAAGGTCATAGCGAGGTCACAACTTAAGCATGCTTTTGCGAAAATGTCTTATTTCAACTATTAACACTTTGAATCATTACATGATGTTGATACAGAATGAACAGTGATCACTGCTTGTGGGACCTTGAATTTTAAAGGTCAGGGTCACGAGATAGGGTCAAGGTCACCAGTTCTGAAAAAACTAAATAACTTTTTTCCATGAAGGTATCAACACCTCATATATATAGCTTCTTTCTTGTACACCTGGGGAGTTATTTTGACATGCTCACATTCAAGGTCAAAGGTCAAGGTCATGAGTTCTGAAATCACTACAATAATCCTTGTAAACATGATATCTTCAAACATTTTTGTGCTGTCATGCTCTTATTTGGTATATATCAGCTATGGAGAAAGACCAAGATTTGAAAACGTTTTCGCTAAAATCTGTCAAAGGGCAAGGTCACAACTTAAGCATGCTATTGTGAATGCCTTTTGTTAACAATGAACACTTTGAGTCATTGCATGATTGTTATACACAATGAAAAGTAATCATTGATGGTGTGACCTTGAAGGTCAAAGGTCATGAGATATTGCTTAAGGTCATGTTAATGCTTTGATCCAATTTTGAAATCAGAAATAGGTTTTAAGAACAAACTTGTGAAAAGTGACCACAGTGATGATTCAACTTATTAGAATAACTTGAATAATGAACAAATTTTTTACCAAAAAAATTCCCATTTTTTTATGCTGAGGAGAAGGCGGAAGAGGGAAAGGCGACACCCAAAGTTTCGGAGCTGCTCTGCTTTTGCGGTGTCCCGCAAACGCTCATCTAGTTATTGTATGTTTTCCTTTTTACAGGATGTTGCAGATTCTGACATTGGAAAAATGTTGATAACCAAGCCGATGGAAGCTCGTCATGTCATTGTTTTCACCAAAGATTAAGTTGTGAATGGAATGTTCATCGTTGGAGATGGCTGTTCCATTTGCTGTCAAGGCAGTAGTGTCACTTCCTCAGTCTTGCAACTCATTAGCTTGTACTACAACTTTGATATTGAATATCCCAAGTGTCATGTAATGGTTCTTGGTCTCTTCCAACAATTTGCCATTGGAGAGCCATATTCGATGCAAATATCCAAAAAATTCAAGTTCTTTTAACTTTGTCCATAGATTCAGACCAGTGTTTGAATCTACCGAACTGTAAGAATCAGCCATCAACATTGTTGATCTTTGACTTACCCCTTGTACAAATTTGTATTTGATTCAATTGCCGTTCATATGTTATTAAGTACACCTGTATATAGTAGGCTAAGTGGTGAGATGATATATCCCGATACCAGTTAATGAGACACCCAGAGACCTGTAATCTGATTGTAATTACAACTTTACAAGTTGCGAGACAATATGTCCCAATACTCTACACATAAAGAGTTTTAAAGACAGTAGAATAGATTAGGCATAAAAAGGTTTTGTTGAACAGAAGGAATGCAATATTTCCTCTTTCAGTGAAGTTAAAACTTACAAGTATTTCACACAGAATGCCAAGATTAATTGTCATTAACATTATAGATGAATTGATATAATAAAATCAGTGAATCTAATTGCAGACATAAATCTGAAATATTATTTCTTCATTTTGTCTGATCACCTCCAGTCTAACTTGAGTGAAAGAAATTCTTCAAAAGCTTTTCAAACTATACAATATATTGTTAAATATTATGGAATAATATCGGGATATATCTTCTCATGGCTGTATATTGAGGTATCAAGGACTCTCTTGTAAGTCTTGTGAAATTATTTTCTGTTTTGGATAGATCTTTCTGAAACTTTGTACATCCTTTAGTACCTTGGGTATACATCAGTTATGCACATGTTAAGATTAAGGGTGGTTGCAATGATGCTTGTTGTGCTCTCAGAGCACTCATGCTGCAGTTTGTATCTTTGATATATATGTACAAAAGTATGTTATTTGATTTCCCTGTCAAATATAAAATAATTGAATTGAAAGTAAACCGTTGCAGCCTTTCTTCCCATTCAAACTGACTGGCAGTGACTGTAGCTGTTTATATTTTTGGATTTTAATAGAATTTAGTTTTTGTATTCCTCTGACTAATTTCCCATGTTTTCAATGCACTTTTTCGCTCATCAGGCCTGAAAGGCCCGATGGGCTTATGGCATGGGATGACGTCCGTCCGTAAACTTTTCACTTTTTCGACTTCTTCTCCAGAACCAATTACTCTAGAGAGCTGAAATTGTATGTACAGACTCCTTGGCCAATGGGGATTCTAAATTGTAGATTTGGTGACCCTGTGACCCTAATTAAGGGCCACAGGGGTCATTACCTAAAAAGATATTTGCATCTTCTTCTCCAGTCCCAATGAACATAGAGAGCTGAAATTTTATGAACAGACTCCTTGACTGACGGGGATTCTAAATTGTAGATTTGGTAACCCTGTGACCCCAAATAAGGGCCACAGGGGTCACAACCTAAAAAGCATTTTTCATCTTTTTCTCCAGTCCCAAAAGCTCTAGAAAGCTGAAATGTTATGTACAGACTCTTTGGCCAATGGGGATTCTAAATTGTAAATTTGGTGATCTTGTGACCCCAAATATGGATCACAGGGGTAACCACTTAAAACAGTTGTTTTAATGAGCTGTGAAGATAATGAGATTTTATGTGCACTTCATATGTCAGCTTAAAAGTAATACTACATTATGGACATGTTTGATGTAATCAATGTGAAATAAGAACTATTGAATAGCCTGTGAACTGAATATTGTGACAGGATGCATAGGGAAAAATTTAAAAAGGGTTAAGAAATGTTTTATTTTACATTAGATATGTGAACTAAATATGACTGGTGATGAAATGAGATAAGACAATTAAAACTAGCTACATGAGTTTGTGATACCACATCTTCTTTTCCAGTAAAGAAAAATAAATAAAGATGGGGAAAACAAAATTTATTTACTGGCTGTGAGTCCAGGGTCTGCATGTTGTGTAATTGCAGGTGTTGACCTGGGGAGTGACCACTCCCTGGCAAAGATGCAAACAGCAGCTAATACACAGAGGTTTCAGGTTACTTCTCTGCTGTGTTACTGATTTAGTCTTACACTCAGATGCTCAATAGAATTTATTAATTAAATATTGAAAAGGAGCCTATGAAACAATGAGCCTATGAGAAACAGGATTTTTAGAAACAAATAGGGGCTCTTTTTCATTATGTAATAAATGTTGATAATTCAAGAATAAAAATAAGAAGAAAACAATAAACTACAAAGGTCTACATTATGTATAATGAATATGGAGTAATGTGTAACCAATTTTGATAATAATTTGATGACTGGGCAATGACTTATTATGTGATATCTTAATCTTTTCCTTATGGATAATAAATAACATGATTCCTGATGAGCTTCAGAGCCAGTGGCTCTATTTTTTTAATTGCATTGCATTGCATTACATCCATTTGAGCTTTAGGAATGCATAGCCTCTTCCTAAGAATAATGATATAAATGCATGCTATTCTTTTTTTACATGTTTCCTTATTATATCCTAATGTTCACTAGAAGAATAGTATTGTGAAAGATATATGAGTGAGCTTTATTACCTCAGCATTTGCATTGATTTGGTTTTCATTTCATTTAATCCCCGTTTAAGCTCTTACTAAGTAGTATCTCATTGAGCCCAATGTCTTCAAACAATAACAAAAAAAATACATTTGATGTTTATGCAGACACCAGTCAGTATTGATATTTTGATCTCATTTTGCACATTCTTTGCTTTTCAAGAACACGTTATATCTTATTTACCTTTGCCTACACATTTGGTTACAGTGTCCTTGTATACTTGTCATTCAACTTGCCTTTTATTCCAATGTGTGACAGCAGTTTCATGGTCAAAGGGTTTGTTTCTAAGTAAATATATCATATCCGTTTCATTATGTTGTCACTGCTACTGTTTGAAATATTACCCAACCCAATTCACTCGCTCAACTTGTTTCATTATTGTTGGGGTATAATGCCATGTTAGTGACCAACACTTGTTTGTTGGAATGTTGTTTGTTATAATGCAGTTTTTATTTTTATTTAAGTGTTGTTGTTATATATGTTTATTTTATCTTGCATAGTAAAGTGTTATACTGCTGCATGTTTTTTAAGGACATAATTGAGGTTTTCATATTGATGCACGATGCCAAAGAAAAATAGTATTGGTGATTCCACTTGCTTCTTTGACTGATTTGACAGTAATAGACAAATTATCAAGTTGACTGTTCAGTAGATACTTTTTATATTTCTGTCAAACTATTGCACAGTATAGACACATATATTAATGTTATGATCTGAAACAGTATTGTTGTCTAGTTCTTTGTTTAAATCAAATAAATAATTTGAGACCACGTGTTTATTGTTTTAAAGTTTTTTCAGTTTCATAATTTTAACACTTGGTATGCTTTCTGCTATGGTGTTTAAGATGATGAACATAACATGTTCTAAGTGATAAACATTTGGTGTTCAAGATGATAAACATCAGGTGTTCAAGATGATAAACATCAAGTGTTCAAGGTGATGAATGTTAGTGTTCAAGATGTTAACATTATGTGTTTATGAAGTGTTCACTTTTGTAACACCCAGGTTTTTAAACATGTGAAAGTGTTCAAGAAGTGTTACATGGCTTTGAACATGTAAATGTGTTAACATTTTGAACACTTAGACGTGTTCCAAAGTTGAACACTATGTGTTCAAATGGCGTCCAGCTATGTAACGCTTGGTGTTTAAAATTGAACACCTGGTGTTTAAAATCGAACGCCTAGTGTTCAACTTTGGAACATCTATATATGTTCAAGAATTGTTACAATTTAGTGTTCAAATAGTGTTCATTTCCTGAACACTTGATTTTACAGAAAAGCATTTATCAATATGCATGTTTCCAAGTTGAAAACAGAAGCACTTCAAGTGTTCTATTCAGACCGGACCGTTATAACAGAAGTGCCTTTAAAATTAAGTTCCAATAATTCATTTAGATCACATTTGATGTATGTGTGGTTTGCTGGAAAGATAGAATAACTATTATTCGGTAAGTTTTTAAATTTTGTTAAGACAATTGTGATGTCTGTGTAGAAATATTTTAATGTCAAACAAAATGCAAATTCATAAATGCTTGTTGTATTTATAAATGAGTTCCTTAGAACATCAACAGTATAAATCATTGTTGTGACATTATAAATTTTATATGAAATTAATATTTTTATAATATAAGATTCTAACACGAAGTTGAAATGGCCGCTTTCGTATCACAATTATCTCCTAACTCTGTTTCAGGACCCCGACATTGTGAATGCGAGGTTCACTTGGCACTCTGCGCAAACATATGAATCTTCAACATACTTTTTCGTTGGCACCAGTCCTGAGTTTGATCTATGCCTCTACACAGTGTGTGCTATTCTCGTCCCCAACAATCGCTGCATATTCTATATCAACGGCCAGAACATTGGTATTCCCAACAAAGTCAAGAAGCATGGCAACCGCTCGGAGATCACATATTCAGTCCCAGTTGGTGACCGTCATGCCGCGCCAATCATTGGCTGAATAAAACTTTTACCGATTACATGTTTGATTCATTCACGTACATTTCGTTTCAAGCTAGAAAGCAAAATATCCATAAGGACGTATTATGGACATCTTAAAGTTTACATTTCTGCTTGATTTTCGGAATGATTCAATGCTCAAATTTTAGAGTCATCTGTGGGACAAAAGAGTCAAACAAATCTAGTTCAGGGATACAAGATCACTTAGATACCATTAGGAGCATTGCTTGATTTAGTCAATTGACACTATGTTGAGAATTCTTTAAGAATTTACTTATCCAATAAAATAAGTTTAACTATAATTACTAAAAAGTGTTTAGCCATGAGTGAGATACACGTAGAATACTATTGTATATAAATAGAGCCTTCAACTTTTCATATTCGTATACCACCATTTCACTGTGGGCTACGGTGTCTGTGGTGGCCACGGATCAAAACAGTTCTCCACAGAAAGATTTCTATGACAGAGCTAGGAATTTAACAAGAATTTACACTGACTTGGGGGGGGGGGGGGGGGGGGATTTTGATTATATTCATATGGAATGACAAGAAGGACAAAATAAAACGTGCAAATTTAATGCGAAACTACCAAGATGGCGGCCTAAGAATGGTTGATGTCAAAATTTTCATTGATTCACAAAAAAATTATTGCTAAAGAGATATGCTTCAAAACCAAAACTGTATAGTCTAGCGGATTTCCCTATAAAGCATGTCCTTCTATTAGGTGCTAATATTACAAACAAAATATAAATTTATAAACCCATTTTGGATGGACACATTTGATGCCTGGCATAGATATATTAAAGTTTATGTTATAAATGATTTAAATAGTAATGTACTTAGGTAACCCATTTGGTTAAATCACCAAAGTTCAAATCCAGATCTGATAATCAATAACTTGTTCAAACAGGGTATAACCAATGTGAAAGACATTTGCAAAGATCATGAATTTTTAACTTTTGCGGAAGTTAAAGCAAAAGGATCACGTTTATTTTACGATAATCTTATATCGCAAACTTCAGCAATTTTCCAAAAGTCTGTAATAAATAGGAAAGTAAAACCAACTATAAATTGGAGTGCCACAGTTTTGAGAAATTAACAATGTACCAAAGATACCAAGCTTCCAATATAAGTTTATTCATTAAATAATTTATACTAAATGAGATTAATTTAGAATGAAAGTAGTTGATAACGACTTATGTCCTTTATGCGATTTAAGTGAGAATTATTATTATTATTAGGATATTTATATAGCGCACATATCCATCCACTAGTGGTTGCTCAAGGCGCTTACAGTGTAACCAATAATTGACAGGAATTAAATGACATTGTCAAATACTTTCCATATTTTCTCCACAAAAATAAGTTATCATTTCTAGTGAATATACATCATGTTTATATTGGATGTCCAGTTGTTAGACTTTTCTGGAAAGAATTCACCGCCTTTGTCAATAGATTCCATATTGAAACCGTCGAAATACAAACTCAAGATATATTATTTTGTGCGAACGATGACCATGCTTAATCATATGATGTTATTAGCTAAACAACACATTTTCGTAATGAGCATTAAAGGTAACAAGCCTTCTTTCTCATTTACTCGTAAATATACTAAAGGATGCCTTTGCCATTGAGAAATACATCGCCAGGAGAAATGATAACTTTTTTTTTTGGAGAAAATATGGAAAGTATTTGACAATGTCATTTAATTCCTGTCAATTATTGGTTACATACTCAATGATGAATTTCTCTATGAAGATGAAGAACTGTTTTCTCCCAATCTTTGAATGAAACAATTATGCCTTCTGCCATGTTGTATCATTTAAATGCGATGTATTGCTATGTTATAGAACCCTCGGGAATTGAATTTAAAAAATCCAAATATATATATAAATTATGCATAATTTTGCACCTTCTGACCAGTTCTTGAAATTTTGCACGGTGATGGGTATCGGTATGTATATATATATATATATATATATATATATATATATATATATATATATATATATATATATATATATATATATATATATAACAAATTATTGTTTTAAAACAAATAATCAAGGATTATATATACATATATATATAATGTGTGATAATTGTAGCATACTAGAAGATGTGGGTGTCGGTAACAATTTTCATATATTTTGGAATATATAATTTCAAATAGCACAAATATGATTAGAATAAACCCACATTAACTATACATTTTAGAAAGATTTTAATTAGATATTTCATTTGATATATAACATGACACAAATATTACAAAAACAGTTTATTATAGCATTCAGTTTATTTGCGGCGGCGGATTTGTGCAAACAGGCCACCAGAGGGCGGTCTTACATTGTTTGGGATGGTTTCTGAAAACCTTGTACCCAAACCTATCATCATGCAAAATTTCAAGAACTGGTCACAAAGTGCACGATTTTCTCAAATTGCCTCCGCGCTACAGTCTGACATCTCAAAGTCGCATGAGACCTATACATCTACCTCTCACACCAAATAGTTTCACAAAATAGTCGCTTTTTACGTCACACCATTTTGTTCCTATACCGCTTAACTTTTTTTTCTTTCCATACGGTTAATAACATAACAAATTATGTATGCACTTTAGTAATAAATAACAATTTTGTGAAAGCAAAATATGCACAAAAAAACGTGCTTCAACAGCTATCAACGAAAGAATTCAACAAATTTAATCATATATTAGTCCGGCAGCCAAACTCCGATTTTGTTTTTATGTTTTTACAGAAATTGAACCTTGTGGGTATATACTATAGGAAACTGACACATCACCAAACAATGTTTCTGAGCAAATTTGGTTATCTTACAGTAAAGGTGGATTTAATGGTGTAATAATTTACTTTTGATTATAAAATTGATTATTAAATCATAATGAAAAGAAATGGTGATAAACTTTCAGTTATTGTTTATATTTGTTTACTTTTGCCAATTTCTGAAATAGGCCTTCGTGTTACAATGTCACTTCTTGTGGTGAGAAAATGGTGATTTTTGACGATTTTATGGTGTTTTTTAAAAAAAATACAATTTATCATTTTTATTTGGTACTGAAATGAATTTGTTTATTCACCAGGCAACACATTTATCACAAAGAGTGAACTAACAAAAATAGTGAATTTCAAAGTTTAGACCCAAGATTCGAACACGAAGCGGGCACTGAAATTGGGCAATTTGAAGGTTAACTTATTGGTTGACAATAGTAGTCTCCCTAGAAGAAAAAGCTAGAATGTTTCTTAAACGTTAAAAGTATAACTGCAATGACCTGAAAAGTGACATTAAAAAGTGTGGGCGTGCACATATTCAGACCCTTATTCAGATAACACTAATGGTTTATGCCAGACGTTGCAACACATTTTTGAATCATAAATATCAAACATTATGTTATTTCATAGGTCATGTGTATCTTTTTATACATAAAAACTAAACAGCAAAGACAAGGATAACAGAGACAATGAAACAACAAACAAAAACAGTTGGTCGGCTTCTCCAAAGAAATTGCGCAGTTGTATGGAAAATAATGTGTTTCATTGTAAAGAACACTGTACTGTCTTTCTGTCGAATAAACGGAGCATTCAGTGATTTACATTGCTGTAGATGCAAGATATCACGTTGATTTCAAGTATAAATTAATGTCCAAAGGGTCCACTTTTGCAGCATGGTTGGCGCAAGATGGTGAGTCAATGTTGTAGGACTTGTCTCACAGACACCATGGTCAGCTACGATGTTGTCGATTTCTTCACCAACATATCCCTCAACAGAAAACCCTAGAAGCCAACAAGCTCCACATCCGCATTGAACAGCTCGACACCAAGTTAACCATCAGCTACTCCTATTTTATCTTCACTGTCACGATCCACGGACTTCCAATGGGCTCACAGCTATTTTCCCTAATAACAGAGATTTTCGTGACATCCTTCCAAGAACCAGCACTTTCTAATGTTCCTTTTCAGTCGCTTTATTGGTTCCACAAGGTTGATGACACCTTCACCACCACAACCATCATCTCCTACAACATCTCAACGCCATAAAAAAAACTCTTGGCAAGATTTGGAACTTTTTCTAAATACTCATCTTCAATGTAATATTACTTTTACAAAATGTTTGGACTATGCTCAAACAGTGAAATTCTTAATCATACCATTCTTCTAGCCAAAAGAGTTATTTATATTTCAAATATACAGCAACATGCTTTATCTTCTGAAGGATTCCTTAAACAGCTTAAGCTAGCATGCACAATAGAAAAATCTATAGCCAGGAAAAATAACAGACTAGGTCCCTTCACTAGGAAGTGGAAAAAACTGACTGCCATATTCAATAATGAGTGAAGTAAATTACGAGAAAAGATCTTTAATGACTAGGAAAATATGTTTCATAAGTTTTACACTTAAACATACTCAATAAGATTATTTTTCATCGTTGAGGGGTTATGATGTAAAGCATACAACCTTTTTGTCTAGTCATAAAAGTAAAAGTTTACTTTAAACTTCTTGACATCAAAATCACATTTATTGGTTACTACCAGCCCGGTCGAAAACCGGACAATTTTAAACTTCTTAAGCAAGCTGCATTTTTCCATAATATGAATCCATCATAAATTTTAAACGTGTTATTAGTATAAAGCTACGTTATTCAGCTTTCTTTTGAACCATTCATTTCGAAATATCTTTGTTACTTAAAATGTTATTAAAAAAGAAATGGAGTAACGTTTCTTTTGGCGTTTAGTGTATGTTTCCTATAATAAAATCATATCTGTTCATATACCTTATCATATGTTTTTAGAACAGGAGAAAATTAGAAACCAGGGTTTCTTTTGCCAATGAACTTACAATCATGAAACTACATTGGGTCTCAAAAGCATGTAAAGATACATTAAATGAAATTGCTAATTCTATTAGTCACGCCTTACATATTTATGTGATGAACAGATGGTTTGTGTCTTATCTTAAACACAACATATATACAACTGCATCCCGAAAGTCTGTTCACCTACTTGTGTAACTTAGTGCAAAAGTCATACAGGTCAATCAAAATACAATGATGAAATCATCAGATACCAAGACAGTGAATCATTCTATATCCATGTGTAAAATAATTATTCTGAAACGCTTCCTGTGGTCGTCATGTCGGTAGTGCATACTTGCGAACTTTGGCATAAAATAAAAGTTTTCGTGTCGATTAAATGAGAGAGCAAAATCATCACAGATACATTGAATCAGTAAAAGAGGAAATACATGAGACCTGCCAAATATTTAACTGTTCACTATCATTATTATGATTATGTTATGGAACCAACATCCAGAATGTAAAATGGTCGGTCTAGGTTTCGCGTTGGTTGGATGGCGCAGAAGATATCCTAAATTAGATGATATTTGCACTAAAATACACAGGTAGGTGAACAAACTTTCGTGATACAGCTGTAGAACCTATATATAGTCTCTACTTTTGGGACTCCCTGTTCCCTAAATATCTTATTTAGTTTTCACATCTTAAGTCTTAAGTTCTTAATTTGTATTTTCATTTGACTTTACAGGAACATATTTTAAACATTAATTTCATAATCTAGATAAAAAGTAACTTACATAGATATCAGTATATGTTTGTGTTTGTTTCATTTTACAAAGGTGGGTGTAGGAACAGTTGGGGTAATTTCTAGCAGGTCGCGTAAGCTTGCGATTAACGTGCATGACCTGAGATCAGTTTTACTATGTGTGTAGATTATGGGGAACATCTCAAAGTTATTATGATCGAATTCAAGTGCATTTCTTTAGACTTCTAAGTAAGTGACGTTTCTATTTTGAGACGATCCATCCACACAGTTAAAAAAAATTGTAGTTATATAGACAAGTTTTTAATTGAGCTATGAAATCTGTATTAAAAGTTAGTTTCTGTTACGTCAAGTAAAATAATCAATATGCCAATAACAAGAAGTTGACAGAAGTGAAAATTGAATAAGATATTTGCGAAAAACGCAGTCCCAAAAGTTAGGTTGACAGACCATAGCTATGCCTTTGTCTGAACTTGCACTTCGTCAGTCTCAGGACATAATCAGTACTCCTACTAAATCAGAGATACTGACCGGATACACGGCCAACGAATACCACTATTTTCGTCTGCTGCACATCAACATAAGATATATCTCAATGTAACGTCATAAGCAAAGGATCCTTTTCAACAGCGGAAGGACCGTAGTCAGACGTCTCAGCAAATAAAGTTTGAGAGCTTATCGCCTCATGAGAAGAAAAACCATGACTGGACAACATCGACACAACAGAATAAGGTGGGCTCGTACTTTGCAAGGCTGGCAAAGACAATACTGAACATAGGGCTTTACGCTACTTAATAGATGGTCGAATTGTGGACAATCAAGAATATATTAATCATGTGGCTGTTTACTCAATCTGTAAATAGTTGTTCCTCTAAAATAAAATCATATCTATTCACATACCTTTTCATTTACCTTACATATTCATATTGTTGGGGTCTTATTTTAAGCACGGACATAAATACAGCTGCATCCCGAAAGTCTGCTCACCTACTTGTGTAACTTGTGTCATTCAGTTTGAAGTTCATTGCTACCTCAATAAAACTACAATGATACAATTATCAGATAAAATGACTGTTAATCCTCATATACCAATGTGTAAAATAGTTATTCTCAAACGCTTCCTGTGATAGATCGTCACGCCATTGTTGCAATCTTTTGAACTTTTCGAATTCCCTGATGAAATAGAGAGAAGGGGTCACATTTTGAAAATTCCAATTTCATTAATTTTCAAATAAAAGTTTTCGTGTCGAATAATGAGAGAGCAAATTCATTATATATACATTGAATGACTGTCAGAGAAAATACATGATGCTTGTTTAACACAATTGATCACTTAATGGATATTTTACCGAAGAAAATAAAAACTGTAGTTTTGAAAAGATAGACCCCTGGTCACTTCAAAGATCTGGCAAAAATGTAACTATTCACTATGAGGTATAAAATCAGATTATGTTATGGAACCTTCAACTGTCTCATTACAAAATGCAAAATGCTAAATGGTCAGTTTAGTTTTTGCGTTAATGCGTTGCGGGGTAAGATATCCCAAATGACACAATATTTGCAGTAAAATACACAGATAGGTGAACAAATATTGGGGATGCAGCCTTAGCAGCTATGTCTTTATCTGAACATGCGCATGGTCCAATTCGGGACATAATCAGTACTCAGTGAAGAATGTTGAAACATGTGGCAATTTTCTCATAAGGTGTCCGTCGCGTGTTGTCAGCAAACCATCACATTGTTTCTAGATTCGTTGTTGAGTCGTGTGCGCCACTGAGAGACATGAAACTGCTGCTTCTTGCTTCTGTTCTTCTGGTCGGGATCCGAGCTCAAGGTAATGTCTGATATTTCTTGATTATCATAACTAAATTGTTTAGATCTTCGAGCTTGGCATTGTAATGCTACTCACACCTCCTTTATGAGTGAAATTCGTGCTAATAATTTTCGCTGCTTATCCATTCTCAGGTAAAGCCTCATGTTAACCTCAATGACGAGCTACTTCTTATCTCAACCCCATCTTGTATTCAACAGAAGAAATATTGAGGCGTTACAAATTGTTCTTGTCGTATTTTTTTCTTGGAAATGGTCACTTGACCATGTATTAATTGTTAAAAACTGAACATCATTTCAAATTGTGCACACTACTTGACATGTACAAATTATGGTAATATGGGTAGGGAACGACGCGGTGTCCACTTAGTTGATATTTAACAGAAGAAAATAAAAACTGTAGTTTTGAAAAGATAGACCCCTGGTCACTTCAAAGATCTTTTGGTAGTTAATGATGGGCATTGATTCACTTGCTTGTCAACGTTTACATGTCTCCTCCAGGGTAACTTCCCAGCGCAAGCCACTCTCCATTCCTGGCTAGATTAAACCTTGCCGCAATTTATTAAGGGTTCTGTGCTATAAAATCAGTGTCTACTATGCAATTCAGGTGGATCGCTTCACGGAAAAGTGAAGTAAATACTGCAATGGTTATGCTTTGCGTAGGGAAGTTGTGCTAGAAATACGTGTTTACAGATATTTGAATTGAGATCCTCGTTAATTGTTTACTTCAACATATTCCAGGGACGTGCACCGGTCGCTGTTACCTGTCCCATGACTACACGAAGGACTGCCAGTGCGACTATGACTGTGAAATATACAACAACTGCTGTCAGGACTTCTGGCTCAGGTGTAGAGGTGAAAGGTTGAGATAAATGTGAATTACTAAGCCATGTTCTGTATACTTTGGTCTAACTCTTTTTTATTTTAACAATTTATGCAAAGTTGTTCCCCTTATTAGCTTTAAATACATGTTGTAGCAAATATCAATTATGACAGACAAGCACAACTGTAGATGTTGACCCTTCAGCTGATGATTAAAAACATAGTTCCTTTTGACTTCTTGTTCTAATTATTGACACACCGACTGGCTAGCATTTGAGTTGTAAACCGTATATCACTCTGACAAGGAACATATGCGATCCATATTGCTGTAGTGTGTAAATTTGAAATTCATGTTGTTGTTTAAACGAAATAAGCTTTTTAATTGTAGGAACTGATTACGGACTGGTTGTGACAGGGTCAGAGTTGTCCCGTTTCACTCAGAGTCTCTGGGATAACGACGTGAACAGAATCAACAAGGATCTCTACACTATCAACCCACAGAACGTTACCGGTTTGGGCGAAGACAAGGCCACTGAGAGGTAAGATACTGTTCTAAGGTGGTTTCTATATAGAGAATAGTAAATGATGTCCCGTTAAATAACATTTATGAAATGAGAGAGTGGTTTGTTATTTAACGAGCGAAAAAAATTATATATCAATACTATTTTACTTTTACTTATTTCTCGCTTATGTTAATCAATGATCTAACTTGCACGAACATCGTCATTACATGTGACACACAAACATAAACATCGATTTGATATATTCAAAGAAATAGTTTGTTCACAGCTTGAAATTCTACTTTTGCTGCAATTTCAGCCATCTCCCGGGCGGCTCCGTAGGAGGCGATTTTTTTCGTTGTAGAAAGTTTGGGTTCAATTCAATATGTAATACAAAGTATTGCCATATGTAATAATGCTCTAATTCCAGCCGTCGCTTGCAGGATCTATTTATGGTGTTGCCGGTTTCATACATGTCATACATGTTCAAATTTGCCGTTTATTATAAATGCTGTATATCTTTACTTAAAAGGGTAAAAGAGTCTATTGCACGACCAAAATTCGTAGTCGTAGAAAAGGGTGTAGAAAAAGGTGTCACATATAAAAGGAAACTTGCTAGTGGCCATTTTAGTGTCAATCAATCATACTGAACAATAGAAAACCATTGGCCTGTGTTTTACACATTTCAAACAACATGTTACACTGTGAAAATCTGTTAAAAGAAAATGTAACATGTAAAATGTTATAAGAATTTACAATTCATGTTGTAATTGTCTCTGTTAAAGAGCCTCCATTATTTTCATGGCACAATTCTGGAGTATAAAAAGGTGAACCCAGTAAATTTTTATATTTTTGAACAGTGAATATTGCACATAATCATAACGGGATATAATTCATTGCTATTTTTTTTTGTAAAGAGGACATATAAGGATGAAATGATATTTATCTTCAGTTATGCAGAGGCTTGACAAATTATTTCTTCATGCAGCAATTATTCCCATCTTCCCATTTTAATTCTTATTGGTAACTCAGAGTACCGAAATGGAACATTAATCGTTTAAATTCCTATTTTTCGGTAGTTGATATAGTTGATATAGTATAGATAGTAGAAATGTTTCTTCTTTTGGAATTGATTTAAAACTTTTGTAAAATGTCAATTTCCTTGATGTCAATAATGGCTCTGTCCTTTTTTGTTGATAACAATCTTTAACTCTTTTTAAACGAATGTGCATCTTGTGATATCCAAACAAAACCATAGCCGTATTGAAACAGCAGTTCTCTTACGTTACTCGTTCATGTTCTTCGGTTGCTAAAGTCCAGTTTAAACATTACGGTGAAAATTCGTTTCGGGTATCTGCTTGAGGGTAGACCAATATTTAACACCAGAAATTTTACATTGTACGGGGTAGTCGACGTGTATCCATAGTGTCCACAGTCGTTTAGAACTGCAGCATTAGAGCCATGAGTCCTAGACAAAAAAAATAATTTGCAGGGAAAGAGAATTAAATTTTACAATAACATCTACATGTGTATCTTTTTGTGGTAGTGTGAAGAACTTTTGATAATACGTAGTTGGGAAATGGATGAACGTTGCTTAACCAAACCGTAACCATTCGTTTTAAGCTTTGTTTATCGATTGATAATTTGTAAAAAAAAGATTGATTTATGAGACCTCTTTATTTTCGTTAGAAAACGTGCCACAGTCCCTTTGAGTAATCTAAGTTAAGTTAAGTCGACATATTTATAAGAGTAAAGGTTATATTGTTTCTCTTCATATGTAACATGTTCACTAATTCAGGTTGATAGTGCCAAATGGGGATGGGCTGGATGCCATGTTAGCGAACAAAAGCACGACATATCCATCCTTCATCGCCCTCCTGAACAACTACAACCCGGACAGCTCCAGGAAGGAGGCGCATGGTGACAACGAGATCCAGGAGGAGATCGCCTTCTGGGACGCCATTTCAAAGACAAAAGTAGTCGATCTGACCTTCCGCTTCCTCGTCGACCAAGGTTAGATCTTGTGAATCGTTAATCAATGACACCACATGAAGATACATTCTTCGAAAAGGAATAATTTTTACAAAATGTTTTTATTAAGTTGAAAAAAGTAAAAAGTACTAACCATCAATGAAGTTGTAATGTTGATATATGTTAATTGGGTATCACGAACAATGAAGACCGCTATGAGCTATGCTGGCACCATGTAACATATTTCTCAATTTGAAATCATCAACTAGAGTTACTTTTCAACACACCACCAGCAGAAGGCCTGTATTCAGGCTTCTGCGCCATAAAGGCTGAGAGTTTGTCGGCACAAGAAGGGAATGACCTTGACCCGTCAAAATGAACTTAACATAATGTGGTAGGCCTGTACTTACATGTACACTGTTGGCAAAGACGGAATCATTGGACACAGTGCTGTTTACCGATAAGAGTAGGTCTTCAATGCTGGCGGCCGATTGCGAGTATAATATCATCGAGGCATATGTATATACGTCTCGTTGCTACGCTCAAGTTCTCGCCCATGCGCTGGCATATAATGATTTGGGCCAATATAAGTGGGGACACCAAGATCGACCTGGTGGTTATAAATGGAACCCTCAAGGTCAACGGCTATATCAACCAGATTCTGACGCCAATTTGTTCTTCCATTCCTGCAGAACAATCCAAGAAATTCAACAGAATAATGCGTAACAATATACTTTTTCAAAGCCAACAACATGACAGCCGATCCACTGACCTGAATCCCATAGAGCAACTATGAAGCGATCTTTGGGTATGAACTCGGCAACTTTAGCACCTTCCTTCCACGCAACAGTGGAGCACGGTGGTGTAGTGGTTTGCACGCTGGCCTCTCACGCCGACGACCCGGGTTCGAATCCCGGTGGAGACACCAAAGATTTGTGACTTGGGTCGAATACTGTGTTGTGTCCTTGGGCAAGGCACTTAATCCACATTGCACTCAGTCTACCCAGCTGTATATGGGAGGTACTGATGAAGCGCTTCGTAGCAGCTCTGAAAGTACAATTCCTTCAGGGTAATAATTGTAGCGCTTTGAGCATACCTTAGGGTGTGGAAAAGGCGCAATATAAGTATGCAATTATTATTATTATAACAGACATTGACGCTTTGGTGTTTCTCTAAGATAAAATTACATCTCTTCACATACCTTTTCGTCTGTTTGTAAACTATTAAAAAAAAGAAACGCAAAGGTGATATTTTGACATCTTTAATCAGAGTTTTCAAACAAGCCTGTAGAAATAGTGAAGTCTCGTAAAAAGTTGAAAATTGGTACAGTAATAGTCAATTCATGTCTTCACAGTTTTCTAAAAACGAAATTTAATTCAGACTGATAATGTCGCCCATATGGGGCGCTGCTCTCAGTATCTTTTATGACCAGCCCTGGCTGCCAACACAGCCTGGCACCTCTGTGTCATGGACCGAATAACTCGACGGATTGCTTCCTGTGGCATGTTTTCCACTCCTGCTGCAACGCTTGTCCTATGTCTCATAACGTTTGCGGTGGATTTTGACGGCGACGTAGACGTCTACTTCAAATCCGGCGATTTCGAGGGCCATGGGAGGACATTGATGTTCTCATTGGTGAGAAAATCAACTGTCACACGGGCAGTGTTGGGCCTGGCATTGTCCTGCTGGAATATTTCCCGATGTCGGTCGACAATGTGCCACAGGTGAGGACGTAGGATTTGGTCTATGTATCCATTAGCGTTCAAATTGCCTCGGACCCCCACACGCTCAGACCTTTGATTGTAGGAAATCGCTCCCCACACCATGACCCTCCCACTGCCGAATTTGTCGAACTCACGGATACAATTTTGGGAAAATCGCTCATTTCGACGTCTATACACCATGTGTCTTCCGTCCTTTGAATTCAGCATGAATCGTGATTCATGATCATCGCTGAACCAAACCCTTCGCCAATTAGCCAAGTCCCAAACTCTCAAATTTCTGCACAATCTGACCCGTTGACGTCGATGACGTAGCGTCAGAATATGTCGAACCAGAGGTCTTCGTGCCTGCAAACCAGCTGCTCGCCTCCTCAATCCTCAATCCTCTGACAGCCTCCTCAATCTGGGCAGTCTGGCCATGGTGTCTCCTGCTGTCAGATGCTGATTCCGCATGTGAACTTGTTGGATGTAGCGGTCCTGACGTCCAGTGGTCACTCAAGGACGACCAGCGTGTAGCGGTCCCAAAGACGGCAAATAGTGGTTTGATGAACCCAAAGGTGTCGAGCAACATGTCACTGTGACTGGCCGGCTTCCAGTCGTCTGATGCGTTGTTCCTGTCAGCGTCTGATAGTGTCGCCATTTGCAATTCTCGTTTTTTTCTGGATTTTCACGTGCATTACGCGAATTAGAGCTACCTTTTCATGAATTTTCTGCAAATTACCCGTATTTGCTCACATGATGAATGTATCGCTGTATCGGTGTATTGTTAGGTTTTCATATACCTGAATATAATTTTATCAACAAAAAGTGTAATTATTTACGATAGATTCTGAATGCTCGTTCTTTTAAAAAATATACCCACAAAAACAAAACGACTGCAACACAGAGAGGGTTGAAGAAAGTTCAATCAAATTCGTCGCAGATGAGCATATTACCAAAATAGACCAGTAGTTTAAAGGCACTGCAACATGCCGTTCTTATTGAAATAAAGTGCTCTTAAAAAAAGAAAGTAAGTGTTACCAATGACTAAATAATACTCCTGCATCAATTAAAAAAAGAGTTCTAAAATGAATATGCATGGTTCGGTTAAGCCGTGCGAGTCCATTTCCCTTCAAGCAGTCATTTTAACTATCTAACTGTTTGAACTCTTACAATCGCATGAGACCTACAAATCTACCTCTCACAGTGAAAAGTTACATGAAGGTGTCACTTTATTTAAGAATTGACTTCAAAATGTATTAAGTTCAAGGAGGTATAAACTTAAAAAACGCTGTGCATAGCGGATTTATGCCAAGTTTGCACAGCGTGTTTTAAGTTCATACCTCCATGAACTTAATAAAATTATATTCGTAACTGATGTTTTGAAAAGGTTTAGTTGCTACAAATTTGCAACAACTACAGCTGTACTATTTACACTATGAAGACCCCAAATATTAGCCCCGCCCACAACGTGTTCATCAGCCAATGAATATGCACAACGCGACTAGCCATGAACCTGACGTCATTGGGGCGTGGCTAAATGTGATGTGACGTCACGAAATTAAGTTTGAACTGACAGGGTTCAGCGAATCAGATCTACGCAAAGCAATTGCTATTTATTTATATTGTTTATATTCTTTACTTTCTTCCAATACTGATTATCGTTTTCTGTGGATACAGCTTACCGGTCGGTCGGGTAATGAAATGTTTTACCACCTCACGTAACAATATATTATATAAACTTTAATAATAAATGACAATTTTTTGAAAAAGTATTATGCACAAAATGTGCAACAGCGTCTTTAATATGAAGACAGTGGAACACGTAATCAAGCAGAACGCATATGGTTTACAGGCTTCATTAAGGGAGACATCCATGTTTTCCACACTGTCCTGAACGAGATGTGGTTCGAGATGTATCCTCACAATAACAACTCCCAGGAAAAGACAGACAGTGGCTTCGAACACGTGATAGCAGGAGAGTTTGATCCCAACCACTCATCCAACACCCCTGCTCGTCTCACAGACTTTTCCACAACTGGGTTCGATTCTACGAGGAAGAAAAGCGCGGCAATCTCAACTATTTGGGAAGCTCCAGGACCTTTAAGGTGTGATGTGTATGTTTTTATAAGTGTGTTTAAATCTACCTAAATTTTACTCATGGTATGAAAGATACAATACATAAATTTATAATAGGCATTATCTGGCCTAGCCCACAGTATTGTCATGTAATCATACAGCCAATTTCATGTCTCAATGAACAAACAGGGCGCACGCCAAGGATATGTCCTGTCTCAGCCAGTGTAAGTGATTGTGTCAGGTTTTACTTTATGAGATAACTGCTTGAATGAATACTCCGGTCTATGATGTAAACAACCACAGTAGCATTTTACTTGGCATGTACTGAGATGAGAATATTTTTTAACTTGATGGACAACTGGTGGTGGGACGGGTCTACCCAGTGGATGATGAGGGGTGATTCATTGTTATTAATGCCGTAACTACATCATCTACATCACTGACTTTGACCAATGAATTGAAATTATTGAGCCAATGAAGCCCATTTATGAAATATTGTTCATTGACGCCTCTGCAAGGGTCAAACTTCTAAATGTTGTCTAACCAAACATCTCTTCCTGCAGCTCATATTGATAGAAGGTGCCGGAGAATATAAGTTCCATCATAATCGTTAAGGCGGGAGATAGGAAGACCACCTTGAAAAATCCAAGTACCATTTGATTCCCCTAATTCTCCTTGATAGCAGTCTTCAAGATAGATTTCATCTCTTCATAGTAGCTTCTCAGAAAATCCAGAGGGTCATTTTTGGCTATGCCCTCCCTGGATGGTTTGAATCTTCATCATACCCTTTCTTGTCTTAAAGTCACAGATACTAGGAGAATACATCAATAATCACCAAGATACAGGTCACTCCATCGTTGTACTTTGGTAACGTCCATCAAGACAGCCTAGAATCCTGTTTCTTGCAAATGATGTTCTAACAGGCTGTTAAAGACTGTAAGCTTTATGTCTCTCTAACAATGAAATATTAGCTGAGAACAAATTTTCCAGCTTTTTTCACATATGTAAACAGTTAATAAAGTCCGGCAAAACTGTTTTTGGGGGGGGGGGGGGGGGGGGGGGGGGTTGTAGTAGACAGATGTGAGATAATCTTCCCAGGAGACCATACTGCTGTGGATGTCAACACTTCAATATCTTATGTAACTCAATGGCATGGGTATATACACTTCAGTGTTCTACATCAGCCACAGATAGCTCTAGGAGTTCTTAAGCTACGCTTCGGGCACATCCACATGAGATAAGATGTCCTTAGTTACTGGTTTTATTCATTGTGATTTTCCTGTCCATTTCATCAGGCTCCGTATGTGGATCTAGATTCTTTACCTTCTCCTGGATAGGCTTGAAGAGAGGCCCATTACTTAAATAGTTGGTAGATCTGAAAGCTTGGAACAAACGAATTAGAAAGGGGGTTTCTTTTCAATCAATCTTTCACTCTTCCCTTCATCAAATTCCTTTATCTCCTACCTGATGTCCTTCTTACAAGCATGCAAATTGTCTCCTACGTGTATTCAAGACCTTTGACTTAAACAGACTCAGTAGTAGGAGTGAGTAGATCCTCCTTAGCATCATTGGTTAAATCAAGAAGAAGACGTTTATTCAATTGAAGTATGTAGGCAATAGGCCCATAATACAGCATGTACATAATGCATGATGTGATATATAATTGATGCTCTTAAATGCATAGCTTTAATAATGAAAGTTGCTAACAGATTGATGTAATTGGGTTACATGACGACATTAAAACATAAAACTCATGTCTGCTTGGAAATTGAAAATATCTTTTAGGAATAAATCATTTCTTGAATCATCATAACATTTGCATATTAAAATAAAGTGAAATTCATCTTCTATATAATTACATTTACATAAACTCACGTGCAAAAGAAACGTCCCCAAAATAGTTTTATTTATAATTTTTTATTTTATGACCGTGAGCATAGCTCACTCTCAGTAACAGGTCGCCTGAACACTCAATTTGATGACTTGGCCACAGTAGTGCATCGGATGCACATTCTTTGCGAGAAAAATTACTTAAATCAGCGAAAGTTCCCGTATGTACAGAAAAATACCCGTATGATTGTGGGGTATAAAACAGCCATTAACTTGTTCTTGGGCATCGATAACAGCAGATTGACCCGAAGAACATGCCAAGATTAACGTCAGAGCAGAGAGAGTGAGCAATCGGAAAGCTTCGACTACACACAACCATTGACCATGTCACCTGAATCATGAACTGTTCGAAGCGAACAATTGGTAGACTGGTGACCCGTCACAGGCAGACTGGCAGGACAACAGACAGGCCAAGGAGTGGCAGACCAAAGGTGACCACCCCCAACGAAGACCGACATTTACGGCTGATTCAACTGAGGAACAGATTCCTCACCGTGACGTCATCTGCTGCACACGGCCTAAACTATTGAATCAGCAGATGGACAGTGACCAGACGACTGCGTCATCATGGAATCCGAACCTATCGACCGTTCAGAGGGATGACGTTAACGCATCAATTTCGACGTCGACTGGCTTGGGCGAGAACCGTTCGACAATGGCATCAGCAACATTGGAGCCGAGTGCTTTTCACCGACGAGAGCAGGTTCCAGCTCAACAAGCCCGAGGGCCGGGTACGTGTCTACAGGCGGCGGTATGAGCGAACGTCGCGTTGTTGCGTCGTAGACGTTGAACATTATGGAGGCGGAAGTGTCATGGTTTGGGGAGGGATTTGTGGGAACCGGAAGACGGATCTGGTTACAATTCCTGGTAATCTGACTGCACGCCGGTACATTGATGAGATTCTGCAACCCGTGGTTGTTCCTTTCGTCCGCCAGAACCCAAGAACGATGTTCCAATATGACAATGCCACGCCTAACACTGCTGTCATCACAAGGAACTTTCTAGACACAAACAATGTGCATGTTTTGCCCTGGCCAGGAAGATCACCGGATATGTCGCCGATAGAGCATCTGTGGGTCTACCTCGGGCGCCGTGTTCGACAACGTCAACATCCTCCATTGACAGTACAGGACTTGAGTCGTGCTTTGCAGGAAAAATGACGCCAGATCCCTATTCATGTGATTAGACGTTGTGTTGCGTCACTTCTTGCATCACGAGGGGGGCACACCCGATATTAGGACGTTTTTGTGACTTAGCAATGTGCTCCATGCTGCGACAGGTGATCGAATACTGGACGATACACCCCTAGTCAACGAATCTGCTTGTAAAACGGTACAAAAGTGTATTTGTGTTTACCAAATTCTTTCATTATGATGAATATACACCATGTTAATCATATTAAATGTTGGAATTTACAAGTGTTTTGTTATTTATTATTTATAGGTTGAGAACGCACGAGGACGTTTCTTTTGCGCTTGAGTTCTAGTAAGATCTTCTTTTTGAATGAATGAAGTGTTAATTCGTTGACTCGAAGCGGGAAACCGCATCCACCAGTTACTTATTCCCAATTAAAATCGAAAACATCATTATATATGTGCAGAACCGAAACTACAGTCCGATTTAAATGCACATATCTTTCAAGCATAATTAACCTAAATTTGTCTTTTTCTGTGTTATAAAATAGCTTCTGTAGCGGTTTATGGGGGTAAAGGAGTTAATAATTTACTTAAATGACAGCGTGTTATGGAGTAATAGGATCTCTCACCTTTAACATATAAATTACAGTTTACTATGTAGTAAATAATTTTGACAACAATTAGTTGAAACAATGAACAATAAATTATTACATTAACATTTATCAATCAATGAAATTGCATATTATACATTATAAATACATTTATGGAATTGCACAGATACATTCAAAAATTAGCTCAAATCCGGTATTTTACAAATGCTTCTCTGAAATATTAAATTTTAGGTATTGCTGTACAGATCTCAAGCAATGTATTTGCTTGGAATATTTTTACTTACATTATTGATCACGGTAAAAACCGACAGCAAAATAGCGAGCAGATGATACACACAGCCTCTCGATCATGTCAAATCATTGATTCTCAACTCCCGTGAATCTAACTGTAAATTACTGACGTCATCGTCAAAACAATGCTTATGACATAATATTTTTAAAATATTCACAGACATATTATTTATTTGTTATTTTAAAATATAGAAAGTCATAGATCAAAATATTAATACTGAAACATATATTTCGACGTTGAAAAAATTTACAAAGATTTACAAAAAGAATATTTTGTCAACAAAACATCGTATACATAAAGTCGTGACGTCATAACCAAACCGAAAATGCAGTTAAATACATGTTTATTAAAGGTAAAAGTCGATGTATTTCAATTAAACAAACGTTAAGATATCTAGCATTATGATTGGAATAGAAATAGGTGTTGCCAATCTGAAATAAAGGCTCAATTAAATCTAAACACTGTCTGATTACAGACAATGGAAATCAAAACGAATGTAAATACTAATGGAATATTATGATGTCAAAACGTGAACACTACAACTAGGCCTGTACATTAGACTTCTAAAATTACGTTTGGCTAATATATGTGAGTTAATCGTGATGTAGTGTCCGGTTTTCGACCAGAACTACTTTCAAATATATATCGTCACTATACTGAGTCGACTGTCTTCAAATTGGTCATTTTCGGTAACATTCAGTACTCCTCGATACAATAGCACCATCTATAACATTTAGCAGGCCTGACCCCAACAACGCAATGTATGCCAAAACGAAAGTCTGAATTTCCTGTTCACACATCAAAATGAAAGTCAAATTTGATGAACTTATGTTTAAAACTCATTAGTCATATAAATTATCGTTCTAAAGACCCTTTTTGTAGTTAGGGTGATATTGTGTCTCTCTAATGAGGTATTGGTGTCAGTTTGCCTGCTCACATCAGCATCGTAGGATGGTCAAGGGGAAGCAACTCCTGCACATGACAGTTCAATAAAAGCTTCAACTTATCCAACTTGTTCAAATGTTCAAAGTCAACATACTTTCAAAGGTAATTGTGAAAAAGGCGTTAGGAGTTATTTAATGAATTAACTTGTTTTTCCCCAAAGCTTCAGCTGCCTATAAATCTAAGTTTAGCGCTTAGATGCAAATATCTTCAAAGTGGTGTAACACTTTGTTTAAGTATATTAGCGAAATATTTATGATTCTCCCATTTTTGAGTACAATAACTACCCGTATGGAATGTACCATTCACTCAAACAGTAGAGACAAATCCATTTCGCTTACGAAGTCTGACTTTGAAGCGATACACCAACGTGTACATGAAGACACTACTTCCTGCCACCTGCCATCGGGAACCACCTCCATCTACAAAGAGTAGGCTACAACGCAAAAAAGCTGTTGTTGTTGGATAGGAGTTTAACGTCTGCTTCCACCATTGGTGATTTCGCCGACGGGGAGTTATACTTACTGACATGAAAGCTATAACTCCATAACAAATCTTTTTTTAATAGGTGAAACTGAAACATGGAAAAATCTCCAAAAGCGGATCCAACACCACCAATATCACTTAAGGAAAACTTTGATGTTTCGAGCCGTATTAATGAAGTCACAGTTTAGCTTAACTGAAAAGGTCGGATTTGGAATCGCTTTCTGAGCTTGAGGTGGGGCGTGGTGCATCTATATCGACTACATTGTAAATATCGTATGAGTTTTTTCCAGGATGTATCTCTCAATTGGCGAAGAATAGCTTTTAACTCGAACTGGTATGATTTAGTACTTATATAGTAACATGTAAATCTGTGGAGAAATTAGAATTTTAAAGATATCCCAGAAGGCCACGATGAACCAGACACTGTCGATACTGTTGTCCAGTTATTCGAGTTTAAGCATTAGTCTTTACACTTGAAAATCATCTTATTCAACTATTGTGTAAATATTATATGACTTCCTTCCAGTATGTATCTCTCAGTTCACGTTGAATACATTTCCACTCGAACTGGTATGACTTACAGTTTATTAACATGTATATCTTTGGAGAAATGAGAACTTTTAAGATTTAAAGTAAGGACTCGATGAAGCAGACAATGTTGATACTGTTGTCCGGTTATTCGTGTCTTAGCATGATTCCTTACACTTGCAAAATCTTACTAAATCGACAATTGTATAAATATCATATGAATTTCGAACAGGTTTTACTCCTCATTACGCGTATAATAGATTTAAAATCGAACTGATATGACTTATTGCTTAGTAAGTGTATATCTTTTGAGAAATAAGAAAATGAGTTTTGTTTAAAAATCTACGTAAATATTATAAGGATAAAGCATGATACCGAGGATATGGTAAGATTGTGGACCCTGATAGGAAGGAAAAACCCGAGGATGCGAAACATCCATGGGTTTTTCCTGACTATCAGGGTCTACAAGCTTACCATATCCGAGGTAGAATGGCTTATCTATATTATCAACTGTTTTTAAGTGTAAAACAGGCTTTTTACTTGTTATCGCGTTATATTGAGGATCCCTCGGTGATGTCAACCGCGCTATATGAGTTTCTTTTGTATCATGAAATCTCGTCTGCCCACTTGGCGCAGTAGTCTAAGGCGTTGACTCAGTAACTACAGGTGATAGTGGATACGGGTTCGAGACACACTTTCTGCAAAACATATGCTGTACATATTCTGTCGTAAACTTATAAAAAAATTCAAAATTAGTCTAAGTTAGTTTCTTCAGATCGTTACTTTCAAGTCGTCATCTTAACAAATATATCAGGGTTTACAATCATTATACCGTCGAACTTGTCTATAAAGGCCACCCAAGGGACCGACCAAAAGTGGCCTTTATATAGAGGTGGCCTTTCTATAGAGGTTCGGGTGTGCAGTCATACTCAAAGACAACTAACGAAAATTCTAATATCATATTTTATTCTAAAATGAGAGCATATTTCACATACAGAATTAAAAATACAATGTAGTTTTTAAAATCAATAAAGATATAACAGTCATTAAAAGTTTGTTAAATGATGATCTTAAAAATTATTTGTCAAAATAGTCACTGATTTTTCACCTCTGTTTTTTGTTTCAAAATGTTATTAATCTGCGTTCTTCCCACACCATATTCTTCTGCAATTTTTCTCGCGCTGTGCCCTCTATTGCATTTTTCAACAACATCAATCTTTTGGTCAAGAGATAAAGCATTTGAAATAAAACTTACCTGCACTGACCTTCATTGAAACACCATCACGCTTCACTAACTCAGATAACACAAAAGATTTGTCAAAGGGAATATCCAAGTAACAAGCTTGTGTACTCACGCTATTGTTATCGAGTTAGGTGACACCTAACTAATCAACATGTTAATTACGACCAATTCCTTCTAACAGGGTTTACAACTGTCTGTGTAAACCCTCCTGGGGGGAATTACAAGGTTGTAAGTCCCTCGTAACGGGTGATACGGTTTAGAAAGGTCGTTTCAAGTATCACGTTATATGGCTGGTAGGTTGATAATCAAAGTCATCATACTTTGAAAGGTAATTGTGAAAAAATTAATAGGAGTTCGCTAATAAGATATGAAACTTTTTGTTCCCCAATGCTTCAGATGCTTATGAATCTAAGCTCTCAGACCCAAATATCTTTGGCGTGGTGTTTCTGCAAAAGTGCATAGGATCAAAACATTTGAAAACGTTAAAATTTGAATATGGTGTTAAAACCAGTTGACCTACGACTTCGCCATGGTAAGATATTATAAGATTAATCAGAAAAATTTAAAGAAAAATCAAAATGGCGGCGAGAGCGATTTTATCATTGACTCATAAAGACCATACTCCTGTCTTACTCACCTGAAAAAATCGTTCAATTCTATGGGTAGGTTTTTTAATTATCGCCCCTGAAAGTTCGCGGTTTTCCAAATTTGTGCGACTTTGAAAGGTCACTGTGAAAAAATGTATTAGGAGTTTGCTAAAAAAACAAACTTGTTATTCCCCAATGCTTCAGCTATACGTAAATAAATTTTCAGCTCTTAGGTGCAGATATCTTCGGAGTTGTATCAGAAAATTTGAAAAAGTTAAAAACAATCCAAGATGACGGCAAAACCATGTGACTCACGATTTTACCGCGATTAAACTTTTATTCTCGCATTGTCAGTGCGCTTCTTTTTTTAAAAAATACCATGTCTCTAGGTGCATTTTGAAAACTTTTCCCATGTTAATAAACGAAATTTGGATACGAACTGGACCTTTAATGGCTTTGCCGATTTGGCCCAAAAGCTTCGGCGTGAAACTACATAGTAGGAGGGATCAGCCTGTGAAGTTTGGTTGTAACAGATGCAATCCTTCTTGCCAAAGTGCCACTGAAAAAATCGGAACAAATAATAATAAACACACCAATTATAATACAACAACACTGTAAAATTGCTGAACACCAGACGTGTTCAATATTAACACATGTAGTGTTTCATTTAGTAACACTAGTGTTCTTCGTGTGCACACACATATTTTGTGGTGTTTAAGATATAAACATGCATGTTCAAGTTATGAACACGTGTGTTCATCATACAGACAATAGGTGTTCTCTTTTTGAACACTATGGCATAAATTTTCAAATATTACTTATTACTTTCGCATCTGAAATAATTTTTCACGAAAGTGTTTTTAATCATCACCTTGTGGTAAGTTTTCAAAAGTTTAATTTTAAAATTTTTACCTAATCACAATTTTAGTGTATGTTACCTTTAATTTCAAGGGGTTAATAAATCAAATTGTGTTCATACATTTTTTAACTTTGTCGGAGCACAATTACTTAAATTAAGACCGCTGTTCATGGATTATTGCACATTTTCAATTAAAAAAACGTGGTTATTAGTTTGCCCGTTGCAGGCTTGAACACCGGTGTTCTGCTTTTGAACACCAGTGTTCAAATTTCCCGCTCTTTCGAAAGTTCTTGACCAAAGATGCAACGCGAACAGGACGGAAGTTGACTTAGCGAAGCAATTCGAACACGGTGTAATACATCATAATGCTGCTAAAGGAGACTCTCCCATACAGAGATGGTGTGCTAAAAATAGCAAGACACTGGTCAGCGGGATCCTTGAAGAATGTCCTTGCTTCACAGATGCTCTCTTTGTAAGTTTGTTTCTATCTATTCAAGTTATCTGTATGAAGTCTGGTTGTGGTTGTAAATGTTAGAAAAAAGGCTCCATACTTTCATATGTCCAATTAATGGCAATTATTGTAAATATAGTATGTGTTTGAATGAAGGCGGATTTGAAATAAAGGAAACATTTTCAATCAATTATACAGGTCAATGCAAATAATAAGATATTTTCCAATAATTTGTCTTAGTAAACTGCAATATGTATTGTTGTTTCCATAATGTTTTTTTCCAGTTGCTATGTGAATTCAAGGCAAGATTTGGAGCCGAGAAGTTAGTTGTTTTTTTCTGAGAACATGAAGAGGGTTGTGGTAGCGTGTCACAAATTGGTGAAGAAGGAGACGTCTGATGAGTCCAAAGAGGAGGTACTGTGTATAAATATCAGTCAAAATCTTCATTCATCATAACCATAAACATTTTGACATGACATGTTGAACCTTGTTATTATTTTGAAGCATTCCTCCCTTAATATAGATCATAGTTCATAACACCTTTATATCTGGGCATTTTTTGGGTTAGACCTGATTTTTTTGTATCGTCAGAGGCATGGAATTATGCAATCTGAAGCTTCTTTGACAAATATGTGTTCACTTATCTCTTGTTCGATACTGATCTCGTTTGTTGGGCACTTAAATTGAAGACCTTGCCTTTGGAAAATAATGCCCTGAAAAACAGTTCTTCTCCCTTATATGTACACTCATTGTTGACCAAAACAACCCCTCATTATCTATATGCCTTATCTTTAGGGAAAGATGTGACTATTTAAAAATTAACGAATATTGCCAAAATAGACACTATCTTACACTGACATTTTATTTGAAACAGTACACAAGAGCAATGGTTGATGTCATCCGCTTTATCGAGAAAGAAACCAAATTTAACAGAGGTGGGAAAGGGAACACCCCAAACGCTCATTTCAAGACACTCGTTCAAGTACATGATGTAAGTAATAGTGAATTAAACAATCTGTTTTACCATTACTGAAATGAATGAGTGGCTAATTTATCAATCATCAAGAAAAAATTTAATGTAATCCTGTAATGCATACATTAAGATAATATTGTTATTAAATTCATCTGAGCTATGTATACCTGTATGCAGCTTCAAATGATTATCTGCCCGTAACAGTTTCGATTTTCAATTTTACCTTGTGAATGATCGACTCCAGAGACCTTAAATCATGTTGTTGCATTTATCTTGGCCCAAGGGAACTGTAAAATTGTAGACTTCATGACTATTGCTCCTACTATAAAAAGGCCACGCAAAAAAAACCTCTTCTCAAAAAACAATGTAAGTCCTAAAAGGTTGAAATGTCATTTCAGGATCCTTAGCTATTGGGATTTGGTGCTCTGGTAGCGCTTTATATGGGTATCCTGTAGCCCCTTTTTATGTATCATATAAAGACTGATGAGAGCCAAATGGTCTTTTTAGCAGCTCCGACTTAGTTTTGTGCAGTTTCCGTCGCTGCCGCCGGCACGTTTTGTACGCGCTTTAACTTTTTTCCTAGAAGGTTTTGAGAACTCATATACATAACTTCTTACTTATGCCCCTGGGGAATTTGTTTGACATGTTCACTTCAAAGGTCAAAGGTCAAGGTCACGAGTTCTGAAATCGCTAAAAAAAAAAAAATCCTTGTAAACACGATAACTTGAAAAATATTTGTGCTATCAGGCTCTTATCTGGTGTATATAAACTATGGAGAAAGGCCAATATTTTAAAAGGTTTTCGCTAACATCCGTCAAAGGTCAAGGTCATAGCGAGGTCACAACTTAAGCATGCTTTTGCGAAAATGTCTTAATTCAACTATTAACACTTTGAATCATTACATGATGTTGATACTCAATGAACAGTGATCACTGCTTGTGGGACCTTGAATTTTAAAGGTCAGGGTCACGAGATAGGGTCAAGGTCACCAGTTCTGAAAAAACTAAATAACTTTTTTCCATGAAGGTATCAACACCTCATATATATAGCTTCTTTCTTGTACACCTGGGGAGTTATTTTGACATGCTCACATTCAAGGTCAAAGGTCAAGGTCATGAGTTCTGAAATCACTACAATAATCCTTGTAAACATGATATCTTCAAACATTTTTGTGCTGTCATGCTCTTATTTGGTATATATCAGCTATGGAGAAAGAACAAGATTTGAAAACGTTTTCGCTAAAATCTGTCAAAGGTCAAGGTCACAGCAAGGTCACAACTTAAGCATGCTATTGTGAATGCCTTTTGTTAACAATGAACACTTTGAGTCATTGCATGATATGTTATACACAATGAAAAGTAATCATTGATGGTGTGACCTTGAAGGTCAAAGGTCATGAGATATTGCTTAAGGTCATGTTAATGCTTTGATCCAATTTTGAAATCAGAAATAGGTTTTAAGAACAAACTTGTGAAAAGTGACCACAGTGATGATTCAACTTATTAGAATAACTTGAATAATGAACAAATTTTTGACCAAAAAAATTCCCATTTTATTTATGCTGAGGAGAAGGCGGAAGAGGGAAAGGCGACACCCAAAGTTTCGGAGCTGCTCTGCTTTTGCGGTGTCCCGCAAACACTCATCTAGTTATTGTATGTTTTCCTTTTTACAGGATGTTGCAGATTCTGACATTGGAAAAATGTTGATAACCAAGCCGATGGAAGCTCCTCATGTCATTGTTTTCACCAAAGATTAAGTTGTGAATGGAATGTTCATCGTTGGAGATGGCTGTTCCATTTGCTGTCAAGGCAGTAGTGTCACTTCCTCAGTCTTGCAACTCATTAGCTTGTACTACAACTTTGATATTGAATATCCCAAGTGTCATGTAATGATTCTTGGTCTCTTCCAACAATTTGCCATTGGAGAGCCATATTCGATGCAAACATCCAAAAAATTCAAGTTCTTTTAACTTTGTCCATAGATTCAGACCAGTGTTTGAATCTACCGAACTGTAAGAATCAGCCATCAACATTGTTGATCTTTGACTTACCCCTTGTACAAATTTGTATTTGATTCAATTGCCGTTCATATGTTATTAAGTACACCTGTATATAGTAGGCTAAGTGGTGAGATGATATATCCCGATACCAGTTAATGAGACACCAAGGGACCTGTAATCTGATTGTAATTACAACTTTACAAGTTGCGAGACAATATGTCCCAATACTCTACACATAAAGAGTTTTAAAGACAGTAGAATAGATTAGGCATAAAAAGGTTTTGTTGAACAGAAGGAATGCAATATTTCCTCTTTCAGTGAAGTTAAAACTTACAAGTATTTCACACAGAATGCCAAGATTAATTGTCATTAACATTATAGATGAATTGATATAATAAAATCAGTGAATCTAATTGCAGACATAAATCTGAAATATTATTTCTTCATTTTGTCTGATCACCTCCAGTCTAACTTGAGTGAAAGAAATTCTTCAAAAGCTTTTCAAACTATACAATTTATTGTTAAATATTATGGAATAATATCGGGATATATCTTCTCATGGCTGTATATTGATGTATCAAGGACTCTCTTGTAAGTCTTGTGAAATTATTTTCTGTTTTGGATAGATCTTTCTGAAACTTGGTACATCCTTTAGTACCTTGGGTATACATCAGTTATGCACATGTTAAGATTAAGGGTGGTTGCAATGATGCTTGTTGTGCTCTCAGAGCACTCATGCTGCAGTTTGTATCTTTGATATATATGTACAAAAGTATGTTATTTGATTTCCCTGTCAAATATAAAATAATTGAATTGAAAGTAAACCGTTGCAGCCTTTCTTCCCATTCAAACTGACTGGCAGTGACTGTAGCTGTTTATATTTTTGGATTTTAATAGAATTTAGTTTTTGTATTCCTCTGACTAATTTCCCATGTTTTCAATGCACTTTTTCGCTCATCAGGCCTGAAAGGCCCGATGGGCTTATGGCGTGGGATGACGTCCGTCCGTAAACTTTTCACTTTTTCGACTTCTTCTCCAGAACCAATGACTCTAGAGAGCTGAAATTGTATGTACAGACTCCTTGGCCAATGGGGATTCTAAATTGTAGATTTGGTGACCCTGTGACCCTAAATAAGGGCCACAGGGGTCATTACCTAAAAAGCTATTTGCATCTTCTTCTCCAGTCCCAATGAACATAGAGAGCTGAAATTTTATGAACAGACTCCTTGACTGACGGGGATTCTAAATTGTAGATTTGGTAACCCTGTGACCCCAAATAAGGGCCACAGGGGTCACAACCTAAAAAGCATTTTTCATCTTTTTCTCCAGTCCCAAAAGCTCTAGAAAGCTGAAATGTTATGTACAGACTCTTTGGCCAATGGGGATTCTAAATTGTAAATTTGGTGATCTTGTGACCCCAAATATGGATCACAGGGGTAACTACTTAAAACAGTTGTTTTAATGAGCTGTGAAGATAATGAGATTTTATGTGCACTTCATATGTCAGCTTAATAGTAATTCTACATTATGGACATGTTTGATGTAATCAATGTGAAATAAGAACTATTGAATAGCCTGTGAACTGAATATTGTGACAGGATGCATAGGGAAAATTTTTAAAAAGGGTTAAGAAATGTTTTATTTTACATTAGATATGTGAACTAAATATGACTGGTGATGAAATGAGATAAGACAATTAAAACTAGCTACATGAGTTTGTGATACCACATCTTCTTTTCCAGTAAAGAAAAATAAATAAAGATGGGGAAAACAAAATTTATTTACTGGCTGTGAGTCCAGGGTCTGCATGTTGTGTAATTGCAGGTGTTGACCTGGGGATTGACCACTCCCTGGCAAAGATGCAAACAGCAGCTAATACACAGAGGTTTCAGGTTACTTCTCTGCTGTGTTACTGATTTAGTCTTACACTCAGATGCTCAATAGAATTTATTAATTAAATATTGAAAAGGAGCCTATGAAACAATAAGCCTATGAGAAACAGGATTTTTAGAAACAAATAGGGGCTCTTTTTCATTATGTAATAAATGTTGATAATTCAAGAATAAAAATAAGAAGAAAACAATAAACTATAAAGGTCTACATTATGTATAATGAATATGGAGTAATGTGTAACCAATTTTGATAATAATTTGATGACTGGGCAATGACTTATTATGTGATATCTTAATCTTTTCCTTATGGATAATAAATAACATGATTCCTGATGAGCTTCAGAGCCAGTGGCTCTATTTTTTTAAATTGCATTGCATTGCATTACATCCATTTGAGCTTTAGGAATGCATAGCCTCTTCCTAAGAATAATGATATAAATGCATGATATTCTTTTTTTACATGTTTCCTTATTATATCCTAATGTTCACTAGAAGAATAGTATTGTGAAAGATATTATGAGTGAGCTTTATTACCTCAGCATTTGCATTGATTTGGTTTTCATTTAATTTAATCCCCTTTTAAGCTCTTACTAAGTAGTATCTCATTGAGCCGAATGTCTTCAAACAATAACAAAAAAAAATACATTTGATGTTTATGCAGACACCAGTCAGTATTGATATTTTGATCTCATTTTGCACATTCTTTGCTTTTCAAGAACACGTTATATCTTATTTACCTTTGCCTACACATTTGGTTACAGTGTCCTTGTATACTTGTCATTCAACTTGCCTTTTATTCCAATGTGTGACAGCAGTTTCATGGTCAAAGGATTTGTTTCTAAGTAAATATATCATATCCGTTTCATTATGTTGTCACTGCTACTGTTTGAAATATTACCCAACCCAATTCACTCGCTCAACTTGTTTCATTATTGTTGGGGTATAATGCCATGTTAGTGACCAACACTTGTTTGTTGGATTGTTGTTTGTTATAATGCAGTTTTTATTTTTATTTAAGTGTTGTTGTTATATATGTTTATTTTATCTTGCATAGTAAAGTGTTATACTGCTGCATGTTTTTTAAGGACATAATTGAGGTTTTCATATTGATGCACGATGCCAAAGAAAAATAGTATTGGTGATTCCACTTGCTTCTTTGACTGATTTGACAGTAATAGACAAATTATCAAGTTGACTGTTCAGTAGATACTTTTTATATTTCTGTCAAACTATTGCACAGTATAGACACATATATTAATGGTATGATCTGAAACAGTATTGTTGTCTAGTTCTTTGTTTAAATCAAATAAATAATTTGAGACCACGTGTTTATTGTTTTAAAGTTTTTTCAGTTTCATAATTTTAACACTTGGTATGCTTTCTGCTATAGTGTTTAAGATGATGAACATAACATGTTCTAAGTGATAAACATTTGGTGTTCAAGATGATAAACATCAGGTGTTCAAGATGATAAACATCAAGTGTTCAAGGTGATGAATGTTAGTGTTCAAGATGTTAACATTATGTGTTTATGAAGTGTTCACTTTTGTAACACCCAGGTTTTTAAACATGTGAAAGTGTTCAAGAAGTGTTACATGGCTTTGAACATGTAAATGTGTTAACATTTTGAACACTTAGACGTGTTCCAAAGTTGAACACTGTGTGTTCAAATGGCGTCCAGCTATGTAACGCTTGGTGTTTAAAATTGAACACCTGGTGTTTAAAATCGAACGCCTAGTGTTCAACTTTGGAACATCTATATGTGTTCAAGAATTGTTACAATTTAGTGTTCAAATAGTGTTCATTTCCTGAACACTTGATTTTACAGTAAAGCATTTATCAATATGCATGTTTCCAAGTTGAAAACAGAAGCACTTCAAGTGTTCTATTCAGACCGGACCGTTATAACAGAAGTGCCTTTAAAATTAAGTTCCAATAATTCATTTAGATCACATTTGATGTATGTGTGGTTTGCGGGAAAGATAGAATAACTATTATTCGGTAAGTTTATAAATTTTGTTAAGACAATCGTGATGTCTGTGTAGAAATATTTTAATGTCAACCAAAATGCAAATTCATAAATGCTTGTTGTATTTATAAATGAGTTCCTTAGAACATCAACAGTATAAATCATTGTTGTGACATTATAAATTTTATATGAAATTAATATTTTTATAATATAAGATTCTAAAACGAAGTTGAAATGGCCGCTTTCTTATCACAATTATCTCCTAACTCTGTTTCAGGACCCTGACATTGTGAATCAAGGTTCACTTGGCACTCTGCGCAAACATATGAATCTTCAACATACTTTTTCGTTGGCACCAGTCCTGAGTTTGATCTATGCCTCTACACAGTGTGTGCTATTCTCGTCCCCAACAATCGCTGCATATTCTATATCAACGGCCAGAACATCGGTATTCCCAACAAAGTCAAGAAGCATGGCAACCGCTCGGAGATCACATATTCAGTCCCAGTTGGTGACCGTCATGCCGCACCAATCATTGGCTGAATAAAACTTTTACCGATAACATGTTTGATTCATTCACGTACATTTCGTTTCAAGCTAGAAAGCAAAATATCCATAAGGACGTATTATGGACATCTTAAAGTTTACATTTCTGCTTGATTTTCGGAATGATTCAATGCTCAAATTTTAGAGTCATCTGTGGGACAAAAGAGTCAAACAAATCTAGTTCAGGGATACAAGACCACTTAGATACCATTAGGAGCATTGCTTGATATAGTCAATTGACACTATGTTGAGAATTCTTTAAGAATTTACTTATCCAATAAAATAAGTTTAACTATAATTACTAAAGAGTGTTTAGCCGTGAGTAAGATACACGTAGAATACTATTGTATATAAATAGAGCCGTCAACTCTTCATATTCGTATACCACCATTTCACTGTGGGCTACGGTGTCTGTGGTGGCCACGGATCAAAACAGTTCTCCACGGAAAGATTTCTATGGCAGAGCTAGGAATTTAACACGAATTTATACTGATTTTTTTTTGGGGGGGGGGGGGGGGGGGGGGGGGGGTGATTTTGATTATATTCATATGGAATGACAAGAGGGACAAACTAAAACGTGCAAATTTAATGCGAAACTACCAAGATGGCGGCCTAAGAATGGTTGATGTCAAAATCTTCATTGATTCACAACAAAATTATTGCTAAAGAGATATGCTTCAAAACCAAAACTGTATATTCTAGCGGATTTCCCTATAAAGCATGTCCTTCTATTAGGTGCTAATATTACAAACAAAATATAAATTTATAAACCCATTTTGGATGGACACATTGGATGCCTGGCATAGATATATTATAGGTTATGTTATAAATGATTTAAATATTAATGTACTTAGGTAACCCATTTGGTTAAATCACCAAAGTTCAAATCCAGATCTGATAATCAATAACTTGTTCAAACAGGGTATAACTAATGTGAAAGACATTTGCAAAGATCATGAATTTCTAACTTTTGCGGAAGTTAAAGCAAAAGGATCACGTCTATTTTACGATAATCTTATATCGCAAACTTCAGGAATTTTCCAAAAGTCTGTAATAAATAGGAAAGTAAAACCAACTATAAATTGGAGTTCCACAGTTTTGAGATATTAACAATGTACCAAAGATACCAAGCTTCCAATATAAGTTTATTCATTGAATAATTTATACTAAATGAGATTAATTTAGAATGAAACTAGTTGATAACGACTTATGTCCTTCATGCGATTTAAGTGAGAATATACATCATGTTCATATTGGATGTCCAGTTGTTAGACTTTTCTGGAAAGAATTCACCGCCTTTGTCAATAGATTCCATATTGATACCGTCGAAATACAAACTCAATATATATTATTTTGTGCGAACGATGACCATGCTTAATCATATGCTGTTATTAGCTAAACGACACATTTTCGTAATGAGCATTAAAGGTAACAAGCCTTCTTTCTCATTATTCGTAAATATACTAAAGGATGAGAAATTGAGAAATACATCGCCAGGAGAAATGATAACATTAATTCATTCGAGAAAATATGGAAAGTACTTGAGAATGTCATGTAATTCTTGTCAATCATTGGTTTAATACTCAATGATGAATTTCTCTATGAAGATGAAGAACTGTTTCTCCCTTTCTTTGAACGAAACAATTATGCCTTCTGTAATGTTGTATCATTTAAATGAGAAGTATTGCTATGTTATAGAACCCTCGGGAAGTGAATAATATATATATATATATATATATATATATATATGTGCAGAATTTTGCACCTTGTTACCAGTTCTTGAAATTTTGCATGGTGATAGGTAATATATATACAGACAGACAGATAGACAGACAGACATATTTATTTCGTAGAGTGGCCATGAGGCCAATAGTACAATTCATAAGTGTGCTATTTGAAAATATATATTCCAAAATATATGAAAATTGTTACCGACACCGACATATATATATAGATATATATATAGATATATATGATAATTGTAGCATACATGAAGATGTGGGTGTCGGTAACAATTTTCATATATTTTGGAATATATATTTTCAAATAGCACAAATATGAATAGAATAAACCCTAATTAACTATACTATTTTAGAAAATTAGAGCTTTCATTTGAAATATAACATGACACAAAGATTACAAAAACAGTTGATTATAAGACTCAGTTTATTTGCGGCGGCCATCTTGGATTTGTGCAAACAGGCCACCAGAGGGCGGTCTCACATTGTTTGCGATGGTTTCTGAAAACCTTGTACTTTTTTTCGACCACGGAAGCCGACGGTAGGAATACTGGTCTTTACGGAACATATAGTTTGTGCTGCTTTCACAACTTAAATCTTATAACATATGTGATGATCTATCAATATCTAAAAAGGATAATCTAATAATTGCACATATTAACAAATATATTGCGCAAACATACATGAGGAAGAACTGAACATGCTACTGTACATGATTGTGAAGAATAATTGTGGCGTTCACACACTTCCTATCGTTCTAATATGTCATTTTATGCATAAATTCATACGAGATTCTCTTATCATATTCTCTGGCAACTAACATATAAATGCTCAAATTAAATATATCCCTTGCAATTTTGTCTCAAAATATCATCAAGAGGTAAAATATCAAGAGAGTTTATACTTTGTAATAAACAAATGTTTGACTATGATTTGCATGTACTTCTCCAATGTGAAACCTTATCACAACAACGAAATGCTTTCTTTGCCTATCTTACTTGAAACTTGATGTTGAAACCTGTGTAATGTTCGAAATGCAAGATGGATATGATATGTTATCATTTCTGTTTGGAGCAGAATATAACTTTTTTCACACAATTGATTCAATATAATGGGAAAACATTTTGTTATTAACACGCTTCACAGTACGTATATGAACTTAAACCTCACTTTGTCAACTGCTACAATGCATAGTACACTCATGCCCTTTATTGCTGTATATAAATCTGTAAATATACAATTTGTTATATCCATGCCTATTTTGTAATATGATGTAAATTTTTTTCATATGTAATCTTTGGTATATACTGGAGGAAAACCGTAGTTCTCCCGTAACTCAGTGAAATAGGGGTATAGGTTGAAGAATGAAATATGTTGAGGGCATTGCCCATGTGTCCATTATTATGTGTTTGGTCGTTATTCAATTTATATTTAATAATTCGCATTGATAAGTGTACTAATGATTTCCAGTGACTTTATTTCGTTTAAACAAGTAAAAAATAGCTGAGTTGCCCAATTAGAAAACAAGGACAAAACTGAGCACAGCTCAAATACGCCCGCCTGTAGTCTGTAGTTTCTTTAACTTAATGTTGTGTTATTGAATAGGAAAACATCATCTAGTCAATCATGTCAATGAATAACTGTTTGTTTGTGAAAATGTTTCAAAACGTATGTGAACATTGGAGTTGAAACCCCTTAAAGGCACAACAGACCCGTGTAGGTTACTTCCAAACCAAATTTGAAGTTTCAAAGTCATATAGTATTTTAGATATGCTCCGGAAACGATTTCTGACGGACGGACACGCGGAGCGCTACATATCCCGGACTACGTCATATAGCGGGGATAACAATTACAATTCAATGTCAAACGCTTATTCAATTGTAATACAATGTAAAACAAGGGAGAACATTATACTAGTGGGACTTTATCTGCTTATGCCTGTCTTTTTATTGGTGTTACAGATATGAGATTGGACTCATTTGAAAGATGGCGCAAAAGATTACGTGTCAATAATCCTTGAAATGACACAAAGTATTTTTAGGGAATTTTCCTGGCTTTGATATGTTCTAAAATATTCATCCAAAAATATCAGCTGTTTCTTTTTTCAATGAATATCGGGAAAAGACAAATCTCATATAACTGTAAAAGCTGAAAATAAACGTCCCATTTGCATGTAAACTAGTAATATGACTTGTTTAACACTATCAATCTAAATATATCTTTATCTATCTAGATAAGTTTCAAAGATTACGGGTCGTGACAGCCACGATACATTATTGGGTTTTCTATCAACATGAACACCTTTCAAATGTTTTAGTTTTACTATAATGAACCGGTAAGCAATAGTAATGTTCATCAACTGATCTCTCGATAAATTCCAATCATTGTTAACGTTAACATAAGTGCCTCCAAAACATACTCAGTCTTTTTTTGGATTATCAGCCAGTAAAAAGTAAGATCAGCAAACCAAACTGGCTTCCTTACTTATCTGAAGAGCCCAAAGGCCCAACTCCAGATCGTAGATAGACCAGTGAGCGAATTTATACAGAAATCATGAGTCACTTTAGTGAAGAGCTAGAGTGGCAGTCTGGTAGCCATTGTAGAAGTGTTATTAACGAAACAAAAATACATGTAACTTAGTGCGATGTACTTGATGAACAGTGTTTAATGGTTTACTAGTTCCAGATGTACTTAACCATTGTCTGGTAATATTTGGAAAAGAGTCAATTTTCGGGTTTGTCTTTTAAATGAACACAACTTCGAAATTCTTCAAAATAAACACAAACCATGAACATTTCTAAATATGACACATATGATAAAGGGCAACATCAATGATAAGTGGATGTTCATTGTCGATGCTTCAAATAGATGTTAACGAAAGTCATTCCCAGCACATTCCAGGCCAACGATTTCTTTGTAATCATTTCACTGTCAGACAACATGGGGATGTTCTGTATGAACTTGTGTTTGGTAAAAGAAATATAATCTGCAGTTCATCAAGGTCAGAGCTTGGATCTGATATCGATGATACTTCAGTTAAAAAACAGGAATCGTGCAGAGTGTTATAGAGTTCCACAAGTACTAATGTACTTAAAATATATAGGTCACGTTGGAAAGTTTGAATTTTAGCAATCTTATCAGATGGCCTTTGAACATGGTTTGAACAAGTTGTTATATATATATATATATATATATATTAGATAGACAAAAATACTGTTTATCTTGCATTAAACGTTTTAGAACTGAAACAGCTGCATGTACTCGAGATCACGTGACTATGTGTGAATTACGGTACTGTGCCTCAATGGCGTCAGTCTGACCGTTTTAGTTAGTCTATCTGAGATCAGTGAAGGTCAGTCTGCTTGAGACACCAAGAGACATGAGACTGTTGCTTCTGGCTTCTGTTCTTCTGGTCGGGATCCGAGCTCAGATCCTCCTGCCCCATGGTAATGTCTCCTATTTTTTTGGTTAGCTTTTTTTGCATTTTGAATGATTTTTTTTACGGTTGAGTGTATGTCTATTTGGTCATAAGTTTTGCATTTCATGTATAATGATTATCAGATCTGCCCTAACAGATGAGGCTCTTGGCATTGATTTTTGCTATCGGCATCATGATAGCATCGATGGTGTGACAATTCTTATTATCTAAACCCAATATGTGTCTTGTTTTAACATAGAGAATATTTAGATGCTGTTAATTATTCTTGTCACATTCTGTTTCTGGTAGTCTGCAAATCATCAGGTTATTTCTAGATTCGCAGATGAGTCATGTGCGACACTGCTGCTTCTTGCTTCTGCTCTTCTGGTCGGGATCCGAACTCAGATCCTACTTCCCATGGCAATATCTAATGACATGGTTTGAAAATGTGAACGAATTAATGCATTAGACAATGGAATAGACCATGTCCTCCTATTTGCCTCAAGATGCTTGCCATTTATTGCTGTTTCTTATCTAGACTTAGTTAAAAGCCTCACGATAACCTCGATGATGTGATGCTCGGGTCTTCTTATCTCAACCCCATATGCTTTTTTAGCGTATGGAATATTAAGATGTTGAAGGTTATTTTCAGTAACGTTCTGTTTTTGGTCAAACTCAGTACATACTCCGTACTCAGTGCAGAAACTCCAAACATGTGGAAAGTTTCTCATAAGGTTCCACGTCAGGTGTCAGGTATCCTAAAGTTAGTATCTTGAGGGGGGTAAGAGTTGACTCAGTGGATACACATGTTTCAAGCGTGTCATTTGTTATTAGATTTCTTACGAACATTGATCGATTTTAAGTAAATGGTCACTGGTCACCTATGGTCATATATCGTATAATGCAACTGATGGACAGTCAACATTGTGAGAGACCTTGAGACCTACGTTGCGTATTATCATATTGAGAGTAGCTGTTAGAACTTGTATCATCCAAAACTCAACAGGAGATATGCTTGTGTGAGATCAAACGATATCTCCTTAGAGAAATCGTGTTGATGGTAGATTTTGCAAAATGTCCTGCCATCGCAAAATTCATGACATCACAACTGAATGTTTTTCCTTCAGGTAATGACTTACAAGACTATGACGGGAAATGCTATGACGTCACCACATTTGTGGTTTAATGACAGTGTGCTCCTGCCCCACGACTGTGTAAAAAATAAGAGCCGTTTATACAGTCTAGATCCTTATTCAGCAAATTTAGAATACTCATTTGTAACCGAGAGTATTATCAAATATATATAACTAAAAGGATGAAAGTCCAGTAATTATAGAAATATTTCATAGACTAAATGTTAGTCTAATGTCAGTGCTGTCTTCAAAGAATGATTTTGGATGATAAATAGAATCTTAAACTCGGGTCTTCTGATAATCAAATATATATCAACACTCGGTGATAAAATTAAATTATCCTCAGCAAGCCTCGGATATCTGTAACTTTTATCAAATCGTGTTGACATATTTGATATCAGATCAGACTTATATATTGGCACGATTGGTTTTGTTTCTTAATTCATATAAGTTATTGTAAGTTCATAGAACTGAGTATTGATACAACCCCTGAAGACATCATAGTTGATGTCATCATTGAGCTAGACCATCTGACGACAGTGTATAGAAATAAACAATCCTTTCCGATCATGTATTTGAGATTTACAGCATGTTGAAAACAGGTACCCTCCTGTAATCATGTAAAGTTCTACAACTGAGCATCGTGCGGTTATCAAGATTCTCAGGATAGAAGGGGTGAATGCGACCGAAATATGTAAACGTATGACCAATGTGTATAGGAAAGAACCCCCAATATTCAACCAAAATGGTCAGCTGAGTTTAAGCGGGGTCGCAGATTTTTGCATGATGACCCGCGGTCAGGAAGGCATGTTGAAGCCATTACAGATTGTATGGTTGCACGGGTTATGCATGGCTTAATCATGTCCGATCGTAGAATAAAGGTTTACGAGATATCTTCAGAGTGTCGTATTTCTTATGGAAGCGTTTGCATCCTATTTCATGAGCACTTGCAAGGTGCAAGACGGGTGCCAAGAAAGTTAAATGCACAAAATCGACACAAGAGAGTTGAATCCAGAGCTTTAAGACATCTACAAGGCTCATCCCGATAACTTTCATGCCGGTCTGGATACAGGGGATGAAACGTGGATTCCAGACACTAAGCAAGAATCCATGCAACGGAAGCATAAACACTCTCCTGTACGCAAGAAGTTCAGAACTCTGCCTTCTACTGGCAAGATCATGGCGACCATTTTGGGGGTTCAAGGGACGTGAACCACCTAAAACTACAATAACAGGGGTTTTCTATGCTGACATGGTGAAGCAATTGAGAGCAGCAAATCAAGAAGAAGAAGCGCGGCATGTTGACTGCTGGAGTGCTTCATGCATCTTCATGAAAACGCTTCAGTGTACAAGAGTTGTGCACTTCAACAATGTGGCTTTGAACAACTAAACCACCACCCCCGACCCCTTACATTCCATATTTGGCGCCAAGCGATCCGTATCTGTTTTGCAATTTGAAATCTCACTTGCTTGGTACACGATTTGGCGAAGGTGATTAACTCAAGGCAACTACTCAAGCGTAACTTCTACCACATGGGCATAGATAGTCTAAAATCAAATCAATATCACAACCATTGACTTCTGTTTTATATCCATTTATATCCATTTCTATGAACTTATTGACTTCCCCTCGTATATGCAGGCTATTAATTCCCTCATATTTGCATTCTAAAGGCACCTGCACCAGCCGATGTTTCCTGCAGAACGACTTCACGCAAGGCTGCCAGTGTGACTATGACTGTGAAACTTACGGCAACTGCTGCAGCGATTTCTGGGTCAAATGTAGAGGTGAGTCACAGAGCATATACTGCTGTAACTTATGTGACGCAAGGAACATATAATCATATATGATATTCATATCAATAGGATTAACAAGTTATTTGTGCATGGAAGTGTTTTTAAAAAATCAAAAGATTTGTGATAAAACTACTACGTTTCTGAAAACGCGTGTATCAGTTTCGCGCTCTCCAGACATTATGCGTGATTTTCCAAATTTATGAAAATCCATATCTGATACCTTTTCTCAAATCTGACAAACGAAAACCTTACTTGGTTCTAAAACTAAAAATCACATTTATGTTCTGATTATAAGGAGTTGAGTATGGGCTGGTGGTCACCAAGCAAGAGTTGAACCATTTCGCCCAGAGTCTGTGGAATAACGACGTGAACAGAATCAGCAGCGATCTCTACTCAATCAACCAACAGGCCACAGTTACCTTCACAGATGGGGACAAGGCTTCAGAGAGGTAGCATCAGTTAAAATGTAACTGTTAACGAAGAACAAGTGGTACACGTTGTTTGTCACAAACAGAGAAAATGTGACTTAACTAAAATTCATTGGCAAAACGAAACAATTATAAATAATCAGTTTTCTTGTTTCCTCCTTGCTTGAGCTTTTCGTTTTTACGCACGTTTTACCATTGTACACTAATCGTGGCGCCAGGCATCGTCAATCAACACATTTTCAAAATTAGAATACAGGTTATTGTTAATAAGAACTCTTCCGGTGATCCCCAAATTTTCAAACAATTTCAGAAACAAGACATCATAATGATATTGTTTTGGATTAATAAAACACATTCTAAAAATATGTCTCCTTTCCTTAACATTGTGTTTGCAGACTGATCATACCTAAAGATAACAGTCTGGACGCTATCCTGACAAACCGTAACACCACTTACCCATCCTTCATCCACCTGCTGAACAACTACGCGTCGGACAAGAGTCACGCGGAGAGTCATCCTGCCAAGGAGATCGCGGAGGAAGTCGCTTTCTGGAACGCCATCCAGAAGACCCATGTGCTGAAACTTACTTTCCAATTCCTCAGGGATCAAGGTGATGTCATGAATGTTGGTGTTACTGTACATGTGCTTGTTGGGACTGTGATGACCTCAGGGTTTTTAATCTATGATTTTTATTGAATTTATGTGTGGGATATTTAGTTAAAACAATAATTATTTCCAAAGAAAGAGATTGGTCAATATACCTCTCCCAGTGTGGTGTATATGGGGATAGCAATAAATTTGTGAATGTTACATTGAGATTCGCTGATAAAATAGAAATTACATTATATAAAATACGTGAATTTATTTCACATGAAGAATATGTATCAACCTCCCAACGTATTTCATCCAATTGCAGATGGAGAGGAAGCCTATTTGACTAATGTTAAAGGATTAGAGTTAGGTTTAACAATTGTGTTTACTTAACGTGTTTTTTGTGAAGTGTATGCTTTTTAATTTAATCAGTATGCCAGACTGAAGTTTAACGTTCATCGACTAGCATGGAAATGGAGTGTTTTCAAATAGCCTTTAACATTAAGCCTAATTTACGCTCAGTGCTTCTTAGTGGTTATAGAAAGGTGATATCCAAACTTTTCTTGCACAGGTTATGTGAAAGGCGACATGCATGCCTTCCACGCTCTCTTCAACGAGCTATGGTTTGAGATGTATCCCCATAGCAAGCAGTCAACAACCAAGACTGACAGTGGATTCGAACACGTAATGGTTGGCGAGACAACCCATCCCAAACATCCAAACACAACTGGGATCGTCACGGGTCTCAATAACTGGGTACGATTCTACGAGGAAGAGAAGGCTGGACGACTCGACTACATGGGCAACATCAGGAACAGTCAGGTAGGTTCGGGTGTGCCCCACACAGTAAGCTTACTGATAATGTTAGGAACAGTGAGTTTAATCTTTAAAATGTAAGGAACAGTAAGTTTAATCTTGATAATGTCAGAAACAGTAAGCTTACCCTTGGTTGTGTTAGTAACAGTAAGCTTACTCTTGATAATATTGGGTACAGTAGGCCTACTCTTTAATAATGTCAGAACAGTAAGCTTACTCTTTATAATGTCAGAACAGTAAGCTTACTCTTTATAATGTCAGAACAGTAAGCTTACTCTTTATAATGTCAGAACAGTAAGCTTACTCTTTATAATGTCAGAACAGTAAGCTTACTCTTTATAATGTCAGAACAGTAAGCCTACTCTTTATAATGTCAGAACAGTAAGCTTACTCTTTATAATGTCAGAACAGTAAGCCTACTCTTTATAATGTCAGAACAGTAAGCTTACTCTTTATAATGTCAGAACAGTAAGCCTACTCTTTATAATGTCAGAACAGTAAGCTTACTCTTTATAATGTCAGAACAGTAAGCTTACTCTTTATAATGTCAGAACAGTAAGCCTACTCTTTATAATGTCAGAACAGTAAGCTTACTCTTTATAATGTCAGAACAGTAAGCTTACTCTTTATAATGTCAGAACAGTAAGCTTACTCTTTATAATGTCAGAACAGTAAGCCTACTCTTTATAATGCCAGAACAGTAAGCTTACTCTTTATAATGTCAGAACAGTAAGCTTACTCTTTATAATGTCAGAACAGTAAGCTTACTCTTTATAATGTCAGAACAGTAAGCTTACTCTTTATAATGTCAGAACAGTAAGCTTACTCTTTATAATGTCAGAACAGTAAGCCTACTGTTTATAATGTCAGAACAGTAAGCCTACTGTTTATAATGTCAGAACAGTAAGCCTACTGTTCATAATGTTAGAAACAATTAACCAGGTATTGATATTACCAGATACAGTAGCCTGGTCTTGGTTACCATATCCAGTCTGATAGCTTGGATGATATGTGAAAACAAATGTCGAATATTAGAAAATAAATCATCTCATTAGATACAACTGTTCTTATACTCTGATGTATAAACATACATGTATATGGTTTTCAACGTTTTATACATCTAATATGGTTATCATCTGCTGTTTTTCACAATTTTGGATAAGAAAAATACTGGATATTAAGTAAATATGTTGATGAGTCTCTTGAACTTTCACTTTCAACTGTATATTGAATATCAGAAACAGTCGGGTAGGATTATTGAATATCAGAAATAGTCTGGTAGGTTTACTGGATAACTGAATGGGTGGGAAAGGTTACGAGAATATCAGAAACAGTCACAAATGATTTAGAATGACAAGAAACAGTCCGTTACTTCAGTTAATACTAGAAAGGGGATCTTATGCATGTATGCGAATACTGTAATTCTCTTCCCATGGAGGTTACTCCCAACTTATTTCCGATCCTGATCTGTTCTTTTTCGCTTGAAATCGAGGGCAGAAGAGACTCTAGCGGAGGAGAGCGGAACCTCATACTCTATCACTGCTTTTAGCGATCAAGTCGACCGAGTGACTTCAAAGATCTAAGAAATGTGTGTAGGGAGTAACTCTGTGGAAAGAGAATGGAGAACTGTTTGGATTTTACGACAGTACTTGTCTCAGTCACAGAGGGATATATCAAACAAAGGGAACTGTTGTCATGAAAGAATCACACCCCTTCTCTCCCCAGAACCCTGATATGGTGGACGCCCGGTTCACGTGGCACTCCGACACCTCCAGGGGATCTTCTTTCTTCGTGGGTACCAGTCCCGAGTTTGACATGTGTCTCTTCACTGTGTGTGCCCTTGTCAACCCCAACAAACCCTGCTCCTTCACCATCAACGGTAAACATATCACGGTCCACACTTCATCCACCAAACATCAGTATCTGCAACAGTTGACTTCAGTGACACCCTATGTTCCAAGACCTGCGACAATCATAGGCTGAACGTAATTATAGATCAAGTTCAAGTTGTTTCCGTTGTTATGTGTTATTGTTTTCAATACTTCTATTGCAAAAGTGTAGTTACAAAATCGATAAAAAGTATATTGTAGTGTGTGACCGATGTATTTCTTGGCTAGGAACTTGTGTTTGATTACAAATCACCAAGTTTCAAAACCGCCTTATTTCAAAAACAGCTATACTGAAAACTCCACTTCCAAGTGTAGGATTTTTTTGCATTTGGTAACATTTCTTTTCCATTTTGTGAGATCTCTTTTTTCCATATATCAATTAGAAAACGTACTACAGCACCTTTAAGTTTAGCCGTAGTCTCATATATTCGTAGTTTAACAATGATTGATGATAATCTGAGGGAGTAGTTGACATTACAAAACAGTTACATTCAGTCTGAGATGGGAGCAAGCTATAAGACAAGGGCCATAAAATATATTCAAAGAATCGACTAAAACGTTCGATATGTGAATCATTGATGTATATCCAAAGAGGTGAGGTGAGTTGTGGTGTAATGCCGCTTTCAAGATTATTTCACTTATATCACGACTGCTAGTATTATTGCAGGGAGAAAGCCCGCAACACCGCGTGGCTATGTATTGCGGTGAAACCTGCGAGCAACGGCTGGAACTAGCGAACCATGGGTGGTACTGCACTGAAATTCAGTGTAGAACCTTACTGCGTGTAGAATAGTTCTCTACTGCAGACAAAGTTGCCGTGCCCCTGACGGGATTCGAACCACTATATATCCAAAGAATGTGTATAGCTTCGGGGAGATCGGTAAAACAAGAAAAGTAAGTAAAAGAAAGACTGTACTCCTTTTCGGGTGGGACGGACTGCGTCACAACATATGCCTCCATCGGGCACGGGTTTAAAATGTATTAACATACAATTAAAGCAATGCGCCCTTTCTCGCTTACATAGTTACATGTAGTCAATATAATATATTTGACATAACCGTAGGCTCGTATTTGTTTAATTGCTTGCTTTGTAATTCCATTGATTCACTATAAATAATGATATTTCAATGCGATGAACTAAATATATATATCACCGTGACACAAAACAGATTTCAAGTGGTTTAAAATAAATAAAATTTATTGCTATTGTTAAAAATACATCATAAATTTGCCAATCAGACAGTGATTTGGCTTTTCTCAAATTAAAAGGCACAAGAATATTGTCAACAAATACTCTGTATATAATACCTCCTGCCACAAACAAACCAATGCTGACAGGAACAAAGGTAGGTTGATCGGTGTCATAATTTGTACATTCAGTTTCAGTTGGTTAATATGGGGGAACAAAACTTATTTGGGGGGAAACAGGTTACATCTGTTCTGAAAATATGTCCATCATTCTCTGAAAAAACTCTCAAACATCGTCTGCTTCTCCTCGGACTTGCAAATGCGCTCCATGTAAAATCTCAACATCACTTTACATTGAAAAACATACCTCCACTTCAACTGCATTTTAAACTCTTATCAATAAACTCTTCGGTCTGGTTCAGTACCAACCTGAAAATAAGACCTTCTCTTGTTGCTTCCACACAAACTTACAAACAGCTAACAAACAGTACATTAATATACGATCATTTTTTTCTTAAAAGTTTTATACGTAATAAATAAGGAGTCACTCGTAGAAATGTCATTCTACAGACAAGTCATATACTCTTCTATACTCAGAATGACGTTGTTAAGTCAAAAGAAATTACCATATATTCCCAGGGCACTGTCAGGCAAGCGAGAAGGTCTACTTTTCAGGGTGATGCGTCACTTCCGTACATGCTAAATCAACTGCTCGACATCGGCTATTGCAAGTTCCCTGTGTTACAATCTGACAAGACGCGTTGAACGACGAGTCGTACATATGGGAAGAAATGATTGCGATATATATGCACGTTGAAGACTAACCGAGCAAGGCACATCAATATGGGTATATGCACGTGGACCTTAAACTGTACACAAATATATAGGGGCATATCAAATTGGATCAACTTACAAAACACTCGGGCTAAGACATCTAGATCATCAACACAGGCCTCCGTTGGATCCTGACAATCACTAAGGGACGACAATATGTTGGCAAAATGATTGTTCTACATTCATATTTAGCACTGGGGTATGCTTTCAGATACAGTAAATACAGCCGTGCCATTCTTAATACACAATGGAAACACGATGGAGTCTTAAATGCGACGGGATCAAGCACCTTAGAGATCTGATTGGAAGAAATTTGGACAAGTTAGTCGAGTGGCTACAGTCTGGTTATAATCACAACAAAGATCCATAATTAAACTACATGTTTACATGAAAATGCAGTATCTTCAACATATTCAAATGTAAAACAGTTACAACGATGAGAAAGATATAACGAAATGGTTGTATCATTGGCAAATCATCAAGTGTTATATTGCTTATATTTGAACCCACGACAGGTATTCCATACTTTGATATCGTTTCATACCGCTACAATCTAAAGTCAGTGTTTTAATATCGTACCAAACTATGAGGTAGTAGCTCTGTCTAAAAACTTAATTGAATATATATGTAAAATATTTTACGAAACTTCATCCAATGTTCATATAGCCTCACATTACCTGCTACTTCAACTAAGCGTTAAAATGGTTACCCTTTTATACATGAACATATATTTTAGCTCATTTGACAGAGGGAGTACCATTTCGTGCCAACATGTAATGGTATGAACATACGTCTATAGCAGTAGAAACATAATGTCCAAACAAGATGATCCTGAGACTACCCAGCAGACCAATAGAATGACGTCATCAATATGTCACTCTCCTGCAGGCTTAACTACAACAAGACCAATCTGAGATGATATGGTGATATAGACTCATAACTACATAACATAACAGTACAGGGGCCCCTTCCTCAAAGCAGTCTCATTGCTGCTATCACCCGTGCCCATCTAAAAGCATTGATTTGACGTGCTTTAGGCAATGTCCGTCACTACCGTTTTCCAAATCAACGGCACTGATGTTTGGATACTTTCTGGGCTACAGTCGGTTGTAACGCTATAATTGTTTTTGGAAACGTCCATTAGGGTACCGTTTCACAAAACAACGGTAGTGATGTTATAATACTATATAGATTACAGTCAATTGCTTTGCGAATGTTCTTAAAAGCAGCGGTAGTGATGATAAATTTACTTCACGATTACAGTCGAGTAGGATACCGTTATTCAAAGCACCGGTAGTGATCAATGCTTTATGGGCTAAAGTCGAATGTCACGCTGCGAAATGTCCACCAGGGAACTGTTTTTCAAAGCAAGTTTAGCGTTACAAGGAAGTGTACCGCTCTCTCTCTCTCTCTCTCTCTTACCATTGGCACGGGTTGATTTAGCAATAACACTGCTTTAAGGGAGGGTCTCGGGAAGATAACATAACAGAATCACCAACAGTATGTACAGACGGTAACATATGAGCAAATATGTACAGACAAGAACTGGTCAACAAAAACATGAACACAACGGATTTACCCAGACAGTCACGGCGGACTTAATTGCCATTCAAATACCGATACTTTAACCTTCATGTTTAAGAACATCAAAGACTACTTTGAATAGATTAACAAATTAACAGATTGTATTTGTGAAAAGTGATATTCAGAATGATTTTGACGGCCTACTTCCTATTATTAATGCTAGTTTTTCTTCAACTCTAGGCATTTTTTAACTCACAGAATTTACACTTCGCTTACAAGTTGCTGATTTGATTGTCATGCTTTCCGCTCATGACTACACAGACTAGTGCAGCTACTATTTACTACAGTGTTCAAAACATTAAAGTGCCCGAAATTTAATGAAACCGGAAGTCCTCAATTACATCCGGGTGCTTATTGCATCGAGAAACTGGAAGACCATCAGAGGTCACCAAACACAGAAAACTGAGGCCATATGACTATCCAAAAATAAAACTTTGGCAACTCTTCTTGAAAGCTATCTGGGTTGCTATCAAAACTTTCATCCATACAAGAAAATGTATACCCAAACTACGGCACCGTAATATAAAAACCAGGAACACCATGTCTATAAACTCTTCACTTCAGTATCAAATATCTCTTGACATTGAACAGTATCCTCTATAGTCAATGATATATGTGAAAATCACTGACAAGCTAAGGCAAGATAATATTTCTTTGTTAGAGATAATTCTAAAAAGTAAAATCTCAATGACAAGTTCACAAAATAAAAGAAAATTTTAGTTATGAAACAGTTTCATATTCCTAAAGCTCAATGACCTGTTATTTAACATGAAACATCTGAAGCTAAATTTCATATTTTTATCTGTTATTATATTGCCAGAAACCATCACATATTAACTGCGTTTCCTTTAGTAACCAGAAGCAGTGTCGTATTATTGTCCGTCAAAACAGGTAAGAAAAAGACGCAGTTCAGGAACGATGACATCGAAGATGACAATGTCCCGCACAAAACTTCCATCGTATCTTACTTTAAAGTATATATATATATATACCAGATGTATAAATCTGCATAATTATATTATATCAAAGCTGCATCAGACAAACGGGACTACGCACTGTACAGCCACGTGACCCCACACTGATAATCACATGACCAATCACAAGTCTGTTATGATATGAAAACAGTGGCAATCTCCAATATCACGAATCAATCACACGAGGTGTGTCCTTTGTATCGAATTATCTCCCTTTTACGAGTTGTCTCCCTTTGGTATGATTGGCTCTCGAACATCTTCTTCCATGTCCTCCTTGGCGAGAGTTTCCTCTGTATTGGGCGAATCGTCCGGTTCAATGGGAGGCTTATAGAGGCGCAATGCCAGGATTAAAAAGAAGGCAGATATGATACAGGTTCCGATCATCAACAGGAAGAGGTTTCTTGCCATACTCATGCTGTCGTACACCCAGCAGGACAGGCGGCTGTCACACTTTTCCCGCCAAACTACGCACGACTCGTCCAGCAGACGACCGTAGAGAATAGGTCCAGGAACAGTACCTGAAGGAAGATAATTTGTAAATCAATGTCGCGTCTACGATAAAGATGGTGTAGAACTATAAAATATATACTATTTTTCTCATACTCAGACTCGATAGTCTTTAGATGATAGAATCGTTGTTGACACAGATAGATAGTGAAATGTAAATAATGCATCACATTGTAGGTTTCGATTATAACTCTTCAAATTTAAAGATCTAGCTTACCCAGTAATCTGACAATCAACAATTTGATTCCTTGGGCAAATGTCTTGTGTTCCTCGGGGACACATCTGAAAACAATACAAACATACAAATGTGATGACAAAAGATTTAGATTTGTTTGTAGGCACTATAGCTGTAAAACAACGTTAATGGTAACCTTGGAGAGTATAGAGATAAACAATAATAACTGAGGATATTTCAATGACAATGTTTATTTTTTATGACAATGGATTTGCTGAAGAATGATCATGAAGTGACTGTTTCCGGTAAGTCAGACATGGACATCCACTTCTGGAACTAGCAGAGAATGAACATTCAATAACGGACCATTGCCGTAAGATTTAGCCTTTCAAGCTGGAAATGTTAATGACACAATATGACATGATAAAACATAAATACCTGAGTTGGACCGAGTCGCCCGGCGCGACAGGTATGAAGACGAAGAAGATGAGAACAAACATGGCGGCCAGGAAGACGTACAAGATGGAGCAGCTGTCCCGGCATCCTTTACTCGTCACCGTTACGCTAGAGTTGACAAATGGCGGACTCGTCACGCACGTGCACTGAGAGTAGTTCTGTAATAAATGTATAAAAGTTAAAGGCGCTGTAGCACGTTTTTTCGCTCAAATAAGTTGATGAAATGTATTTGAAAAATAATTTCACCAATAGTAAAACATCCTTTTCTCCTCGGAAAATAAAGTTTAAAATGAGTGTACATGTTTTGGTTAAGCCATGGGAATCGTTTTTGTAATACAAAATAATAAATTGTGTTCACAATAAAATGGCCGCCATGCAATTTTTGCTTTATACGCAACATAGTTTTTACCACTACAGATAATTTGTTTGTGTAATAAGATGTTTTACCCTCTAAAGTTAATTTAAATGACATAAACTATCATTATAAATGGGAAATTTGAAAAATAAATTTTGCAAAAAACGTGCTACAGCGCCTTTAAATGAAGAACATAACAATCTTATCAGGCAATACATCATATGAAAAACCTCAGATGAATACGTTGCAGCTTCAATAGCCAATATAGCCCACAAAGTAATCGATGTTTTTTTTTAATAAACAATTAATTAAGCCATTACTTTAATCATGTTACAAAGCTATAGAAAATCTTCAAAGCAATGCCATGCTACAACCCTGTCCCAAGATTTTCTTGCATGAATACTGGTTTTGATGTCCTGTCAAAATTATCCTCCTGAAGTCCATACCCAGACTTATTAAAATACATTTGAGTTTTTATCATATTTACAATTATGCTAATTCATATACCAATGGCATGTCAACTAATTGCAGAACCTACCCCGTTGCCCAGATCTGTCACACAACCGGCATGGCATGGAGTGAAGAAGACGTTCCCGGCAGTGTCACACACTGGCTCGAACACGTCCGTACTGCACCTGCAGTTGGCGTTACAGCCAACATTCAACTCCACTGTGTAGGGCGTGTGGTTATATCTGGGGGCGGGAAACTCATAATAATACATTGTATCTTTGGGTCATACGCTATCAATTACCAGCATTTTGTATCACACTATCTGCACAAAGAACACCTGGATCAATAACAGGTAAATATATGGCTCATTTGAAATATCCGTACCTGGACTGTTATATCTATACATATATGGACTGGTATATACGTTTACGTTTGGTATCTTGTGTAAAAATCTGTTATGAGAAAGAATACACAATTTAAGAGAATTGGAAGAGTTTTGAGACACAATGGTATAAAATATACGGCCGATTTCTTAGATGTGCTTTAGAAGTTTGGAAGACAAAGACAGAACATTATAATGACTTCGTTATAAACCATACATGTTTTCATGATCTACAACTACACAGGAAAGATCAAGTTTGCCCCTACCCAGGATATGGTGCATCGATGCCGGCGATGATCTCCTTGTCACACTTGAGCCATAACACACAGCTCGACACCAGGGCCCCGAACACGCCTACTAAACACACTTTCATAGAGCCCCGGATGTCTAGCTTCAACTTCCGTGTTATGATGCCCCCTACAAATTGCCCTCCTGCCGCGCTTGGCACCACCGCTATACCTGGAGAGAGATGAGGAATTTGAGTAAGTGAAGCGTACATACAATCCTTTTCTATGCCTGGAAATTTTGTAAATCCGAAGATAAAAGATAAGGGATCATTTCTCAATTCCCTGTTAAGTTTATGATTGAAGATTTCTTGACATCAGTTTTCATTTCGTTTTCATTGAGAATAAGCAGATTTCGGTAGGTTGTTTCTCGCAAAAGAGAAGACGATATACAGGAGTTTTAACCTTCTCTTGCAGACCGTTTGCAGATCATGATGGCGTTAAAATTAGAAAAGGTTCTTAAAGGACAAACTACGTTAATGAAGCCCCCTACCTAACTTGAAGTAAGCAAACGGTTCTGATGCCCCTACCTGTCAACATGGCGGCTAGAGACGCTGATATCTTGTACTCGTTCTCGATGAATTTAGGGAGGAAAGTGGCACTTCCAGCAATAACCAAGCCCTCCATCAGCATACTCATGGTCATGAAGCAGAAGACGGGATTCAAACACAGACAGTAGAGCACCTGTAGTAGGTCCGTCAGCGAACCCTTCTCCCCAACCCTCGCTTTGGTGTGAGCGGACGATGTGTGAGCTTGGGACCGTCTTGTGGCGCTCACGTACCGGGCAGCTGTGGACATTGGGTTTTGTTGTGGTCGTTTTGTCAAATTATCATTATATTTGATGAAGCACTATATTTAGCTTTGAGAAAAATTCATATAAATTGGTGTTTGTTATAACTATATCCTAAATGAATCTTTTTCTAAATCTAAATGAAGGTCTTTCAAATTAAAATTCTTTGCAAAGAATTATTTGTAATATATCATGTTTTTATTCCATATGATATGCTACAATGTGTACGAGTCATTATGATACAGGGCACTTTATTCAATAACAAAGTGAGTTTAATTCTATTTGATAAGTAAAGATATACATTTGATAAGAACATTGTGGGTCTATTCTCGAAAACGACCAAGCAGTGTTCTTAGAGGCATCCTTCTTTGGATAACTTTGAAAATAAGCCCCATCTGAAATCTACCTAGTATATTTGGCTGAGATTGGTAAGCTCGTATAGCATATAAGCTAGATAGTTGACAACTCACAAGGCAGCTCCTTGCCATACGCAAACAGTGGTATTGAGACAGCAAGATTCAGTATGGCACAAACGAGGAAGGTGAACCACCATGCCCCCACCCACCTCGGGTCGTCCGGCGTTATAGATAGACTGTAAGTAAAATATATCGTTAGACATGTATGACGTTACATTGAACCAAGCAATGACCTCTGAAAATAGTTTATCATTCAATGCAATACTATGTCATTGTTTATGTCCCTGTAAACTTTGGTTGCAATTGGTGCTTAAAAAGAAAGGTATACTATATGTATGTATGTATGTATGTATGTATGTATGCATGTGTATGTATGTTTGTTAGTAAGTATGTATGTATGTATGTATGTATGTATGTATGTTTGTTAGTATGTATGTATGTATGTATGTATGTATGTTTGTTAGTATGTATGTATGTATGTATGTATGTATGTATGTATGTATGTATGTATGTATGTATGTATGTATGTATGTATGTATGTTAGTATGTATGTATGTATGTATGTTAGTATGTATGTATGTAAATATTTATGTATGTATGTATGTATAATAACTAAAACAATTCAATATACTACTGAATTAAGATAGACATATGTAGTCCTTTACGCAGATGCATCATGTAAAACACGTGGTATGCAATTGTGCAGATGATATGTGATCAGTTTGTGCAATCACCAGTGACAAATACACAAAATGACTATTCGTCAACACAGTATAGTATTGTATTTGTAGGCTTAATAAATCTCTACTTATCGTATATATCTATTAAATCAACAAGAACATCGCTATGTCTGTATGATCTCAGTATAAGAAGAAGAAGAAAGAACTTACTTGTCTGTATCGACGGTGTCGAAGTCCACGTAGTAACTGAGGAACTGGCCCCCGATAACAAAGCCGAGACCTGGACCAAGCACTGAGCACCCATACAGGATCCCTGTAGCAGACCATTCACATATACACTACACACTCTCATAGTGCACCCATACAGGATCCCCGTAGCAGACCATTCACATATACACTACACAATCTCATAGTGCTTCTCCTTCATAGGAAATTGCGATCCAGACATGTATTTGAATAAACATGTCAGGCAAATATTCTTACACATCAGCGAAGAGCTATCCGAAATTAATAAACACAGACTTTTCCAAATGTCAGAATGCAAGAATCCCTTAAACCTGTACTAATATTTACAATAATTTCCAAAAAGTATCTTCTAATCTTTCTCAATCGATTACAAAAATTAAATTTTAATATTTTAACAGTACATTTCGAAAATGTGGCGTTAGTTGATGAACGTACCAAGGTATAGCGGAGTGCTCTGAGAGGGAAGACTGTCATCAAGGAGAGCCACGCCCACTGTATAGACGGTGGTCCCGCCCACCCCGTGCAGCATCTGGCCCAGGATGAAGACGTAGAGGTAGTTGGAGAGGTGGGTCTCCGTGTCCTGAGCACACGTCGTCGTGTTCGTCGTGCCTAGTGGGGAAACATAGGTATACGTGTGGTATATGTCAAAATCTTACAAGCAGTCATTCTCTTCCCACAGAGGTTACTCCTTTCAGGTGTTCTATCGTTACGATATAAAATTCGAAGGGAGTAATTGCTGATAGAAGAGAATGGTAAACAGTCAGTAAAATGAGATTTGAAACTTTTTGGAATAAAGAAAGTCGCGGGAGATTTTTTATTCAGGTTCACTCAAGTTCAAACATAATTTTCATGTGTATATATATATATATATTATACAATGTACAATTTAAGAAAGTGTATACATATATCTACATTTATGAATAAGGTCAAAGGACACTGCTTCAGACCGAACTTGTAAGTTCTGATGTTCTGTTTGATGTAGGTTCTATTAAACAAATATTAAACTAAACTACTAAAAAATTACTCTAAACTATTAATTTAATTATGGTATATACTATGAAAGATATATATATATATATATATATATTACCAACGTTTATAAAATTACCTTTGTCATACCAGTTCATGGCAGAGGAAAGCATGAATTTAGATATTAGGTTCTCTAAGGAAGGCAGGGTTGATTTAGACGAAAATATGAGTTTCATGTAATATGAAAGCTTAATTTTATTCATAAGCAACATATGGTTCAAGTTATGGACTGTCTGGTCTATCACGCTCAATATCATTTCATTTCATTGATTCAGCCAAAATAGCGCTAGCATGAGGAAACCCTTGATGCAGATAGAGATTTACTTGCTGTATAACTCAAGGGAAATAACTTATGGTCGACTAAATCTTACTCGACCTCATCGATTAGCACACAAGTGCACAAGCACTGAGGAACATTCGGCACCATTGCTTATGCTTCAGGCAATCTACATTGCGCTTAACTTGTTCACCAAACTCAACTCGCAATTGGAACGAATTCGTTTGAAGCATCGTGTTACCAATTTCCATGAGGGGACTCGAGTTTCAATCACTTTCAAAAGGGAAGATTCTCACCGGAAAACTAACAAGTTTCGTATCTAAACTTTCATAGACTTAACCCTCGGGTATACTAGAAAACAGCATAAAATCATACATTTAATCTATTATCCCACAGGAAATTATTTGGATACCAACCCACTAATAATTACACAAAATACAAGGTAACTGGCTGAATAATGTGAATAGTTGCGAGTAGTTAATAATTCACAGGATGGTGCAAGCAAGAACACTGACTTGTATGAACGTCTGTGGATCCAAGTGGTTTTGAGGAAATCGAGGAAATCGAAAACGGTGTCCGAAAGTTTAAAATGATGATATACAAGGTAAACTATTTAAAAATTATAATATAAAATAAAGTCAATATATTTATATAAATTGCAGCTACTAACATATGTGTGGAGTGCAGTGTACACGTGATCTCACCATTGTGTTCACAGAAGCTCTGATCAAGTTCCCCCAGCTTGTACTCCCCAGTGGTGAAGTGGGGGAGGGACATGACGAGCGACCCTAGGGCCATGATGACCCCTGCCCCCGCCACCCACCGCGCCTTGTAGCGGCCCGACCCGTAGAAACTGACGAACACACCCAGAATACCCGCCGCGATGTCATAGGCGCTGGAGATGAGACCTACTTTGGCACTGGGGAGATTAAACCTGCGCTCTATGGACGTCGTGTTGACATTGTTGATGCCGTTCACTACAAAACCTGGAAATAAAATATAGACATGTATTACCCATATGGTTGAATTACGATTTTTGATACGAGCACATGTGCGCATATCACTTTTGCTTAGCAACCATTGTTTTAGCGCGGCTCCTGTATTTCATCGTTGTTCATGACGTAGCTGTACCTGTGTAGCTTTCGGTCCCAAATAAAGTGGGTCGTTTTCTGGTTATATTTACAAGATTCATATGGTATAGAATGAGTAATGACGAAATTATTACAACCGAGAGTGTGCCATAGAACTTTTACGAAATCTCGTGCAAATTTATGTATAAACCTCGCTCTCGCTCGGGCAATAAAAAAATTCCCACTCGTTTCATTGGACCACTATGGTAATAATCTCTTAACTGAAGTAAGCTTCAAACGGTAAACACGGATACAAAAAACGTTAATTGGTTTTTAATACCTATTCAAATATTCTAATGTGTCAAATATCGTCAAATGTAACGTTATCAACACCACCATGTCTGTATCAACGATGACGTGTAGAATATAGTGATTTCTGATCAACGGAGATTAAAGTTTCGTGGTAAACATTGCACTAGCGTTCATCGAAGTGAAGGTATTGTCAATGAACCTTAAACTGCGTGTATCATCAGTGTGAAAAAATTATGAGAGCAAACTTGATTTCATTAAGGGCGAACGAGCAACAGCGTAACAAACTTAATAAGATGCTTTTCTGCTTCTCGTTATAGATTGATTACCTGATATTACAAAGCGTTCAGTTATCATAAGAGTAATGACCATAATGATTGAATGATGTTACAATTTATTTCATGAAGTCTTTTTAAAATGAGCATCATTAACGAGATATTAATCCAAGAAACGCCAAATTGTAATGTATCGAAGATTAAGTTCACTCCCTTAAACCTGCGTTCGTGACGTCAATAATGCATTGTTTTTTTCTTGGACAAACGTTAACATATGATTGAAACGGAAGTAACTCTTTAATAATCTGTTTAAATTTCAAAATATAATCAATAGCTTTTAAAGACCTGAGGGGTAGTTAAACTTTATTAACCGCTTGAACTCAACGTTTTCTGTAAAAAATACACAGGAGACAGGAGAAAAACTCAAATTCATTTTAAAACCATTTTATACATTTAAGTCTTTGATATATTTGAAAAAGGATTTCAAATCACTGCGGTTTATCCACTAAATCTCGTATTCAATCGGCGTTCTGTAAAGCGAGTACAGAAATAGTTGAAAATACTGCTTTTCGTATCGACTCCTCTCAGTAACTGAAGATATAAACAAACACTACATTTAGCCTAGATCGATGGAAATAAATTCTCAGTCTGCCCATAAATGTTGACAAGAAGTAGACTCGTTATGAACTAACTGTTTACACGCGAACCTCATCAATATTAATACTCAGAAACAATACTCCGCTGGATGCAAAATCTGCTCAAACCGGCTCAGACAGACGCATATATACATACACTGCCTGCAATCACACGACGACATAAGCAACAGCTTCCTATGTGTTTATATCAAGTAACAGCTTCCTATGTGTATATATCAAGCAACAGCTTCCTATGTGTTTATATCAAGTAACAGCTTCCTATGTATATATATCAAGTAACAGCTTCCTATGTATATACATCAACCATCACCAGTAGGCACGTAGTCTACGTGATAATTCAAACCTGACTCCGAATAAAAGAAATTTTCAATTGGTTTATCAATGAATGATTGATTTGAACATATATGTAGACATTCAGCCACAATGCAAATAAACTGGAAACGACACGTCGCATGGAATCGTTGAACGTGTCTGGTATGGTAAATCAAGTGCTTGATCCATTTTAGCAACGCCGACATTTGTGAATACCTACTGACTTAGTTACACTTTGTAACATTAGTTAGCTAACGAGGTTACATATTTTATCGGTACCAAGTAAGTATATAGGACGAACACTGGCTTAGTTACACTTTGTAACATTAGTCAGCTAACGAGGTTACAGATTCCCTCGATAACAAGTAAGCATATAGGACGTAATCAGTCTAGATTTCTTGAGGGCCATGCTCATTGATGTCAAAGAACATTTGAATAACTAGTCTCTATTGACACCGGTGAATGGTAATGTTAGTGATAACCCCCATGCACTTCGGGAACGCTGAATAGTATATTCCCCAGGGTGTGTAGAGCTAAATTGGAACGTCTGCGTTGATTAGTCAATTGTGTGTCTATCATTGGTCCACTGGCAGGGGACTGATGACCTGTTAGAAAAGACACGATGACTGGGTCGACTTGTGCCCGAGTACCAAATATTCATGCTAATGGAAGTAAGTGGAATGATGGCTATCAACGAGCGAACAAAATGGAAATCACATCCGTTTCAGTGTCACACTCAAAGAATGTCAACTGACACGATGTCTGGTAAGTGTGTCTGTATGACAGAAGTGTGCTGACAGCGAGTGTAAATGCCACGGTAGTTAGTGAAGAAATACGGCTTGTAATCTGGTTTGACAGCATTTGCATTATATTGAACAATCATGTATTTCCTCTGGCCTAAGCTCTAAACATTCCGAGATCCGTTGCATAGCAAAAGACGAACTCCAACAGAACGGATAGATTTATATTGTAGATACCGTAATTTTAAGGGTTACGTTTTAAGAAAGGGTCATGGTCCAAATACAAAAAAAACATTGTGGCACTATTATTTTAATTACATGTTTTGCCACAGTCTGATCAAAATTGGCCGTCTTCTGATAAAACATGCAAAAAGTACATCTATTGAGATTCGAACTCGCATCGTTCGGAGGTAAACCGTCCGTGTGTAACCAGCTCGTATCCGGGGAGCTGCACTATCTTGCATAACTTATTCCTCAGAACAGGGTCGATTTTAATCAGACTGCGTGTCGCAACGAAGTTGTCGTAGGTAAGGTACGATCATCTGTTGTTCGGTCATCAAGGCCCAGGACAATGGAAAGTGTTGAATAAGGGTAGTAGATATTCAATTTCGAACGTAGTAAATGGTCTAAACTGGGAGATGAAGATGAGGAGGAGGGGTGAAGATATATGTGTAACATACTATACCTAATGTCATGCAGTAAGCGCAGAGGAAGAAGAGAAGGCACTTGGGGTTATTGAAGACTTGCAGCCAATCAGGACGGTAGCTCCCAAATCCGCATCTGACGTCATCGTCAGTCAACGCTTTTGATTGATTGAATTCGGGAAGAGAAGACACTGAAAGCTTTCGCTTCTTCTTCCCGTCATCACGGACGGTCATCTTAAATGCATTGCTCCAGTCGTCGTAACCGCTACTACGATTGGAGGATCCCATTGTGTTTGGAGGGGGTATCACGTCTCTTGAACCAGAGAGGTGAATAGTTTAAAGTGCACGTGAATGCACAAATGTCCGCATCCCATTGCGATCAGGCAGTGTCACTCGCTCCACTTGTCCTCCTGAAAATATGAAAAGATTTCAATTAGAAATACTGTAACGACATTCACAACTGAAACATTTATATGATAGTCCTTTTGCTCTTATTCTCGATACTCACAATTAAACTCCTGTATTTTAGACAGTATACCTTTGTACAGAGGAAACTAGGTATTCGTTTACCATGTAGGTGCCATTTCAATAAGCATTTAGGTGTCATTTCAATAAGCATTTAGGTGCCATTTCAATAACCATTTTGGCGCCTTTTCAATAACCTTTTCGGTACCATATAACAAATCAATAATATAATCCCCTGAGATAATCAAGTTAATGCATGTCTTGGAAAAACAATCATGTACAACTCTTCCATTGGTACCAAGCGCGTATCAACCCGCAAACCCACGTTTCATATATACCACTTAATGGCTATTCAACCATCCTACAACACATCGGGCAGCTTCAAGAGGTACTGCTTGCTAATCCTGCAGCAGTTACCAACAGTTCCAAAGACATACTTGTCCATGAACATATCCTCTACACATGTGTCTTATTTCTTCTGATTACAGTGTGTCTAGCCAATACACGTAGTCAGCACTATCAGAAAACTCCCAACTCTGCAGTCCTGTACAACTGAGTCCACAAGAGTTTCTAACATATCATGAGAAAAATCCTTTGAAATAAATAGATTCGACGAAGAATGTGAACAGGCCATACGTTCTTACTGCTACTAAATGTGAATGGTTCTATCTGGACGGCCCAACTGGTCCATCTACTTAGACTTAAGGCTCTATATAGCCATACGGGTGGCGTCATCAAGTAGCCAGCAAGTTCATTGCCAGACACTGTTTGTAGAAGCTGGTCATATTACATTGTTAATACAAACAGTTCTCTCCATCAAGCAGTTTCTGCTGATTTGTGGCCAATAACATGTTTTTCATGCTTTTTATCATTGCAAAAACATGTTTTCGCTGAAGTCAATCCTAATCCTTAAAGGTTGTCCATTGTACAAAACAAACTAACGACGCCAATACGTCCATGACACTTCGGTAACACCTGACACATGATAAAATGGAACATTGTGATGCGTAATTAACATATTCCTGGGTTGTTTTTTGCGGTAGTTTTATAACTTTATGTATAAATGATTGAACGAAGAAATTATTTAATTGTGAAGTTGTGGTAGAAACGGAACAAATTGAATGAAATGGAGCCATCAAATCTTTCTGTTTCAAGATATGTATTTTTTCTCGACTGAACGTTTCACCATCATAAAGTGATTTTGCAGAAATTATATTAATCCCAAAACTGTTGTCCTGGTCTCATTTCACAAGGTACTAAGGTGATCGTAGGTTTCTAAGGTAACCGTTGCGTAGTCAGGAACCGGAAAGGTTAACCTCAGTTAAGGTTGTGGTCGCTTATGGTCGTTGTATAAAATTAAATAAAAGCCCAAACAAGTCGAATATGTTTGGAATAAACTCTATAAACCTCGATATGAGGATATGCGTCAGAGGAGGTTTCTTGTATTTCATTTCAGAGACTTCATTTTACATGTTTGTTCATTTTAGGTTTGGGTTTTGACAGGGAGGTCGGGAGTGAATAAACAACTCGCTGATTTATATTCATGTTACAAATGAGGCAACAGGCAAACAGATTGGAGACATAATAATCAATCACATAACTTGTTATGGCTGCGTTTAGGTTGTTAAACCATCACCTGGAGGTGATCCTCTTACGTCGATATGATGTTGCACTGAGCAACGGTTCAGCTAAACAAGTTAATTATTAAGTTGAGGTGATTTAGGGTTGAACGCCGCTTTCAAGACTATTTCACTTTTATCACGGCTGCTAGAAGCATTGCAGGGAGAAAGCCGTCAACACCACTGTGCATTGCGATGAAACATGCGAGCATCGGCTGGAACTAGCGAACCATGGGACGTACTGCGCAGGAATTCAGTGACGTATTTCATCCAAATATTACTGCAAGCAGAACATATCTTTGCAGTTGTCGAGCCCCTGGCAGAAATCGAACCTCGGACCTCTTGATCTGACATATATTAAGAACGTTGACGGTTCAACTACACGTGGCAACAGTCACGGTTCAACTGAACATGGTGTAGGTGCGGGAAGTTCTATCATGGTGCCTTGTATTGCTGCGGTCAGAAACAAAGATTAGGTTATTAATCCCAGTGAAACATGTGATCCTTGACTGAACTAGACTGAACCATGGACGGTATTGCACTAGCTTTCAGTTCAGGTTAGAATCGAAAATCGGAAGGGAGTAAACTCTGTGGGACGGGAATGCGAATGCAAAGAGCCTCTCGGGTGTCTTCATAGACCTTATATTAAGCGTTCTAGACTTGCTACAATATTAAAGACTTGGTTTGGTTTTTATGAAAGACAAGTGTCTGGATGACAGACTACGATGTTTCAAACCAACAAGTCAGATAGGTCAACAAATCATGTTACAAGCGCCAAAAGGATCAAACTAACCGAAATGAATTGAAACAGATAAGCAACGCTGCCATTTGTAATTGGGCCTTCAGCAAATAGACTTCCCTCGGGATTCGTTCATATCAGATGTCTGTTTATGGATTTCTTATCCAGTAAAGGTTTGCTTAGCTTGTTGAAGAGATGAAGGCAAGCGCCCAGAACATGCTGAGGGGAGAGGACGAACCGACAACCTTCGTGTGGCGCTACACTGGCGGCTTAATGGGCTATCTCTTGGCTATTTGTCGAACAGATCAATGAGGGTATCCAAGCCCTAGACTGACTTAAGAGGTATTCAGGACATTGTCCCCTGACTAGCTTTCTTAAATAAGAGCTAGATCATAGATATTGGCTTTCCTTCTGTTTGAAGTAAAAATGAGGACAAACAGTTTTTCCAATTTGTTTCATACACACGTCATTATGTTATTATAGCAACGGTCAAATTGATGTATTGTTATAGCGATAACGAGAAAAGTCGATGATGTATTGAACAACCTTGAAGTATTCCAACCACGTGGGATAATATATTGAAAGGAAGCCAGTATATATCAGCGTCTGGATAAAATCTGGATTTATTTTTCGTGGTGCTTTCAGATTTACGTCATAACCTGAAGAACCAACAACCGTCAATTTGAAAATTAAACAAGTCTCGAACTATCTTTTTTAACAAGCAATCGAAGAGTATCCTTTTATATTACCGTAAATCATTGGATAATCGCCGGGCGATTATTAATTTCAAACACAAATTTGAAGGCAGGAGATTATATTTTTCATAAGTCATAATGTCTGTATGCAATTTTTAAGAATTAAAAAAAAAAACATTATCGGATTTTAAAAATATGAAAATTGCAAACATAGTTTTTGCCAAGGGGTTGCATGAATATGTCTAAATAACGGAAGTATTTACACACAAACAAATCATCAATTTGTTTACATTTGCTTACTTTAACCCGGTGAATATTTTAAGGTAGGCGATTATTTATTCCGACTGAGGCTTAGACCTTGCGTTTATTCGAGGCAGGAGATTATACACGGGTGGCGTTTATTCAATGATTTACGGTACTTGTTTTATACAGCTTGTGTCTCTAACAGCGAATAGGTAAGATATTGCGTGTCAGCTCTGTGGTAAAGGAGACTGGTGACAACAATAACACCTTAAACTGCGACATTAATCAAATATCAAGTATCACTTCTCATTGTCAGCAGAGTCATCTGATAACGCTATAACTGAGAATCAATGGAAGCGATATGTTCTTCTGTGAGGTTACATTGTCAACTCAAGCAGGGTTGATTTATCTAACAATTGTCCTTGTTGGAACGTTCAAGAACCTGATATTTAATCTTGCCACGTGGCGGGCATTACCGACTTGGATTGAACCCAGTTTGTTGACATGATATACCTCGCCCACACCTCGGCACTTTTGGACCAAATAGTCCTGAAAATGTTGATTATTCGTCTTTAAACCAGATTGAACGTGAAACATTACCCACATAATGTTCAGTGTGTCTCATCATAGTCCGTTTATTAACATTTCTGAGAACTTTCACCTCGACTTTTCAAAATCGACAATCTTCCCATATTGAATCTACAAAATAACGATCATATCGTAGCGAGTCCTGTCCTCTAGCACTGATGTCTGTCCGTATACGCACATGTTCTGCCCCAAGTTCAATTACCCAATCAAAAGACGCCGTACAAAACCTGTGAGAGAAACCATGGGTAAGTAATTCCAGATAGTCGTCCGTGATCTGTTTCCGTAACATTAGGAATGTTTTACGAATGATTCCGAATGCATTCAAAATGCCACATAGCTTACTAAACAAAAACACTTGTTTCACTCTGTTCGCATACAGTTTAAGCATGACCTAGAAAATAGCCATGGACATATGAGAGACATTGAGAGATACAGTTCAGTAACATGACATCAAACTTCGTCAAGCTTGCAGACATTAAGACTATTGACATAACAGTTTAATCATGTGCTATTTAACCTCGTCAGCTAGTAGTGGGCAATATCAACATTGACGTTATACAATTAAATAACATGATATCTAACTTGGTCACGTTTGATATTAACAATATTGATGTGATACAGTTAAATCATTAGACGTTATCAATGAGAATAAATTACAGTTTAATGAAACCAAGACAGGTGCTTGACCGGAAGTAGCACAAAGGCAATTCGACACGAGTGTCAAGAGTTGCCGACTCAGCACTTCGTACGCGCCAGCAGGGGAGAAGAAAGAGGTCGCTTTGAAATGAATAGGTCAAAGGTCACAGGCTGCTGCAATATCAAAGACGAGTCGGAGGAGGAGAGATGTTAATCGATGGCTAATTTTATCCAATGTCAACACCTCACACAATGAATTGCCTCGCTCGGCCTCACACCCTCCTCTCGCAATCATGTCGCTGAGACAGCCTGGATAAAACCTTGACCCCAGTCTGAGGAAGTGTTTTGATATTGCGGAGGTTTGAAGGGTGATATTGTGCCAAGGAAGTGAAGTATTGGACAGTATTGATTGAGCTCCTGCCATACTTATTCACAAGATTATTTCATAATCTTGTAATATGGCGGACGGACTGAATGGCTCTGAGCAAGAGACGCTGATATGATTTTATAATCTCGTATAAAAAATTGTGAATATACACAGTGTATTGTATTGAAGACGCCATGTCAATATTACAACTATATGTACGGAGTCTGGTAACGTGGCCCGAGTTTAAATGCTCGTATTTTCGTCACCTCAAGCACATACCTAGTGCAACCAGAGACCTAAATTATGGATTTGTAAAAGAATTACAAATTCACATGTCAATAAATTGCATTTCTTGATATGTACTTGTCAAATAGGATATATAATAATATTGACAAGGAAATAACAGGTTTAAAAAAATTATCTCACCATTACTATCAAATTACAGTGTATTAACTATAGCCGAAACTGGGAAATTGTATTTAATAAATATTATCTAAATAACGGGTAATGAATGTTTTAGTCCCCAAAATGTTTTCCAAACGCAACATTAATACTTCTGCAGTGATCAATTTTCTAAGCTAAAACAAAATACAAGGCGGATATTTTTATTCCCTATCTTAAAACCCATGTTAACGCAAATCCAACTATTTGCTAAGCGTGTTCGACTTGAAGGCGCCTATTGCATAAACAGACGAAAGCGTCTCATAGCCAGTCCAAGAATGGGCCATCATCAAACTGTCAGTGGGTGCGGGTCTCTCTCCTCGGTCTGTGCTGTAAAGTCAGGCATTTATACAGACATACGACTGCAAAATAAAACTCTTATCTCCAATGCTACAAAGGGATATGATGTTTGGATTCATTATGAGAAGTATGTCAGTGGAGAAGAATGTGCGTGTTCAGGGAGTCAGAATGGCAAGCTTGCAGAACGCTGCTTGTAGATCAACACATATATAGCACTGCCGCCAGTGTGAACATCGTCAACATTCTTCAAGGTTCTCCGACTTACACAGTTTCATACAATCACGACTTCTCTAATCCTTATCCGGTTCAACTTCCACACTCGTCTAACGACGGTCATACCGGAGCAAGAAACAAAGAGATACACGTTGCCCAAAGATCAGCAAAATGGTAACCGGATTTAGAAATGAAAACTGGAAAATGTGTTCTAAAGGAACGTGTTCAATAAATAAAGCTACGTTTATTTAGAACCATATTAAAAGTTCTGGTAGCGACATTACCTAATTACATGCATTTAACTAAATTAACAGAAAAATACAAAACTTACATTTGAGCTTGAACCCCGACCTATCCACAAGTCACACTGCTAAACGCTCCAAGTGAGAAGTTAGCCTCTCCCGCCAAATCCGGCTAACCATGTTTGTTATTGTACCTTTAAATTGACCCCTGACCTTCAGGAAATGGCACGCGAGCACTTGTTAGGTGGCATGAGGCTATATGACCCTGTCTGGAGGACGTGTGTATCCCCCTTCGTCAACTTCATATGTTCCAAACGTTGGAAATAGTTATTCGTAAGTAATCATGGAACGTTAGTTTACGTAATCATGCAAATGTGCAAATGCAAGATACCGTCTCAAAAAACAAATGGCAATTGTTGATAACTTTATGTTTGTTATTTCATAATCAGGAAACATTCCATTTCCCACATTTACCAGTTATCAATTAGGCAGGATTACACCGACATTTATTGAACATCCCCGACGTATGTTGGCATTTCCGGAAGTGATGGCATCGGCCCAGTCCAATTCCCAGGGGGCCATAGCAGCACGTGAGGAGATTTCCAGGTGGAATTCCGATTTGTATGTCCTCTATAGTGGTGCCGTGTCGACATTAAAACACATCCGGAATATGAATATCAATCAGAATGAAATAAACGAAGAAAGGGCCTAAAAAAAACAATAAAAATCAAAATTCGGTTGACTCACAACAACGACTAATGTCCAATCGTTTCTGTATCCGGTAACACTTTCATACAATTGCGTTATGGCGAGAAAAACCATAACAATTATGCAACTGTACTTAAACTAACAAGAGCCATCAGGAGAGATGTCTTATCCCCCGGCCCCATATACATGTAAGTTGAATGATGTTTTTATTAGCAGTACATTATTAAAACTATAAGGTGTTTTGCTCATAAGAAAAACAGATGACTCCTCTTTCCCCCCAATTCCGCTTGAATCATTATCTTTCTAAAAGACAAAGTCAAAATAATGTAACCATGGAAACAAAAAAAATAATTTGAAAAAAGTTGAAACCCCAAAAGGCACATCTACATGATATGGGGAGGCAGCATACAAACTTTGGTGAGAATTTGTCCAGTAGTTTTAGAGATATGCTCCGGAAACAAACCCTACCCTTCAAATAGACAAAGTCCAAATACTATAACCATGGAAACAAACAGTATAAGCCGGGGTAATAAATAAACCGATAACACCTATTACTCGAATAATTCATTACCATGTTTTTAAGTGTCCAATTTGTGTTTCAATCCTCTATCTCCACAAAATGCATCCAAAAATGGGGTATGTTTCGAAGCAAGGGGTACCAGAACGGTAAGAAAGATGCATGACCCCCTCGACAATCTACGGACTCGTTTCCTTTAGTCTGTCCTCACATATATCAAATGAATCCCATGACAAGTCTATCACATTTAGAGCGTGAAGACAGTTCAATCTGAAAATGAAGAGACTCAGAAGCTCTATTTTCATTTGATTCGGAAATGTTCATTTCAAAGATTCAACGTAAGTCTACTTTCGTCACTATGAGGTTAACAAGAGTCGCCATAGTGTCGGGACGGACCAAGTTTACTCGATGAGATGAGAGTGAAGACGATAGTTCCTCTCAGTGAAATCAGAGCACATCTCGGAACTGTCACCACACTCATTGACACCTGACTACTTCCTGTCTGTACCATGTGTAGATGCGCACGTCTCACACTCTACGTCTTACGATATTATATAGATGCATACAAAAACTATCTACGATTGTAGCACACGAATGGGGTAATTGTGTCCGTAAAATAACGTTTACATTGACTAAAATTTAATCTATGATTAATTTATAATTACTGTATCTGTATCGTGGTGATTGTATATCTTTAAGATGCCGTGTGCATTCTGTTTATCTAGAATATATTAAAGACTCTTATTTTACACATAGTCATGGGGCAACACTCTACGAATATTATTTTTTCTTTACAGTGAATGAATGAGACCAATGTTGGTCATAGTCCGAGCCCGTAATTGGTATTCAGACAGCCAAGGTAAATGAATGCCAAACAGTTGATGCACAATTCAAACCAGAACTAGAGGACAGAAAGGACTTACTGTCTGATAGGCAACATTGATATTGGGTGTTAGTGCTTACAACACTTGAAGCAGAGAGAATTAAAGTTACCCATTTTGACGCAATAAAGTAAAACTAATAAACAAACACGATGAAATCCTGTTGCATCAGTGTATAAGAATACAATTCCATCCCCACTTGACGAAGAGACAAATAATCCTTAGAAACTGTGGAGCCGTAATACCGAAGAATTTCTCATGATCATTTATTGTCACTTTTTATCCTCGCAAGTTCCAGCCTGATAAGCATGTACGAAATTTGATGACGAGGAGTTTCTAGACTAACAGTCGCATCTTGTCTAGGAGACAGACTCCAGCTTTCATTTATCTAAGATCACTTCCAGATGTTACCAGTGAATCTTTGTCTTCAATTAATCAGTAAATTGAATCCATGCTTGCCAAAACATAAGTCTTGATAATACTCCTTTGTCTTAAAATCTGGAGACAAGCATAGTTACACTTGATTAATTTAACCCGCTGTCGGCAACTAATTAGCTAAGGGGCTCCAGGCTTGACACAATTTACTTAACAAAGTCCTCTAGTTTTGAGAGTTTTGGTATCAGCATTCTTCATTCTTTAAGGCAGGGTAGATGTATTCGTATATTTCTGTATATCAAGCTGATTTAGATGTAACCCTACGACAGGATTGTTTACATGTAAATGTATATCTCTGTATATCAGCTAATGTAGATGTAACCCTAAGACAGGGTTGTTATCTTAGTACATGTTTATCTCTGTATATCAAGGGAATTAAGATGTGCCATGGTTTTCCAGCCTCATCTTGTTTCGGAGGACAGGGATGCTGCATTAGTTCTCGACTTTCTACGATAGAGCTACTACCTGTCTGATTCTATCCTCTGCAAATCAGCTTTGTGCCAGCTTAGGGCACCGTGTATCAGAAATCCGCCTGCTAAATATAGACAGGAAAACACGCACGTAAATAAAGTCTGCAGAGCCGCGCTGATAACCCAATCAGCATTTCGACACTTGGGTCATCTCCTCAGACTCTGGTATCCCATACTTAGTTCTGACCAGTGTTACCATGGTAACAGATGATTCCAAAATACCTGGCTTTACTGAGATACCCGCAACGCACGATTGTGCTTAAAGTAGAGATGGTTGATGAGGCGCGTAGAGTGTGAACAGGGCATTAAATCATTCTCTTATGAAGATACTGTGGAGATGTTACCCTTTAAATGAACATTATGTAGGAGAATGATTTTATAGATTCTCTCGAACTGTTGCCTTTACCTCAATCCATTACACATCCACTGGTGTTGATTCGGGATATAAAACCACACAAGACATTGTGAAAAAAGTCACGTTGTCATAAGAGGTTCAAATGTTTGGTTTTTAAGTTAAATTTCCCTTCCTCATTCATTGCAGCTTGTGATAGTAGCAACACAACTAACGTACGTCAACAACAGCAGTGATATTCTAGTAGAAAATACTTTAAGAAATTAACGTTTATACAATAAGCAGAGAGAGGGTAAATACTGACTCGGACACATGTACTTACACCAACAATGAGACTAAGCTGGACATAGGTAACCATGTTAAATCTAAAATAGAAGTGAAGACAGCGAAATGATTTAAGAGAATTGTGCACCTAATACAATTAAGGCGTTAATGTTCATCCCGAAGACCTCTTAGGTCTATCATTCTATTACAAATACGTATGATATTGATGCATGAATATATTATAACAGATATCCCCCCCCCCCCCCCCCCCCCCCCCCCCACACACACACTCAAAATTCATGGATCCACCTATGTTAACAGCATAATGCAGGGAGTGAACACACAAATGTCAAATACTCCAGTCGTGTTGTTCCTTTAGGATATTTACTGATATTTACCAGTGTAATACATAGGTTTAGCGGTAAGACATAAACGATATATATCCTCTGATATGTTAGTCATTAGGACGACCACAATGCGTGAACTAACCAGCCCCAGTGTCACTGTGAGCATAGAGAAAGTGTCAAACTCGAGACACCGTGTAATAATGAAACACATTTACAATTTGCTATGTCAACGAACAAATAAAAGTGTCATATGATAATGGTATGTTTAGAGACAGTTTCCATTTATCTTTTTTAAAACTATATGCCATTAAGATACAGTGCAAATTAGGTGTTAATCCGAAGAGTAATAATATAATACACTAGGTGTCAAAACGAAACAGCAGCACATAAACACAATATACTCCAAGCAAACCACAACACCGGCCCCAGGCCACTGCTCGCGGCTATACGAGGTCACACCACGGTGTACCCCTCAAATACCCCCGCGACATGTCAAAGCCTCCCCCGGAGCTCTACCACTGTCGGGTGTTTATAATCCACCCTCCGGGTCACATCGACTACCCTCCATAAACCCCCAGGACCCATCAATAAGAGATGATGTAAGCCATAATTTCTCAAATCACAAATGCTCCGAAATCCAGGTAGTGTTTCCATTGAGGCTTGTTTTCATTTCTCTACATAAAAAATAAGTAATAATTTGATGACGTAAATGTGTACGTGACGTATGATGGTTCAACTGAAAAAAATATATAGGTGTGACCAGAACGTTTAAGTATATATAATAGACAAAACTAGATCATGATTATAGAGTTTAAAGACATAAATACACACATGAAACACTGGGTGTTATATAGTTTAACAATACGTAAAGTGTATATATGGTAAACTTTCATTACCACAGACAACATCAGTCAACTAGAGGTTTATTTACACAATATCAAAATAATACTCTGTTGGTAGACTCTAGGTTTGTTTTGATAGAGAGCTGATAAACATGCCCCTTCCACTGATATCCCTGACCGACTTACATCACGTCACAGCACAGCGGTGGACCGGCGTCCATTAGGCATCAGTCGTACTTGCAAATGATCAACATCGAACCTAAAAATTATCTACTCAATCACGGAAACGTCTTATAAAACCGGAATGTACAAGATATGGCAACGGAGGCTACGTTAGTTGTCAATTTATCATGTGACAACTTTTAAAGAATTTTTCAAATATTCGTTTAGCAATCCATCTTGTTATGTGAGTCATTGGGAATTTTGAATACTGTTTTCTTCTAATACAGGGAAGGAAAACTGCAGTATTACAATTCCGTTATCAGCCATTCTGAGAATTTAACATCCGCGAGGAAACATGGTGTCACTCCTTTCCTCTTAGCATGTGAATCACATGTAGTTTTTCTTGTATATCACGTATCGTTTGGATATGTTTCAATTTCCTTGTATGTTGTGTATATGCCTAAATCGGGTTTATACATTAATTAAAGACAGGGTTCTATCCACTTTTTAGCGTTATGTGAAATGAGAAAAACGCTGTATAATTAAATAGTTTAACATGTATGTGTGTGTGTAAAATCTACAATGTACAAACAAATAAATCACTAGGTTAATCAACAATGCCTTATTATGTCGTAGCAGAGTTTTCCACACTCATAACGAAGAGTGGCTTCCTTGGTCATTGTTTTTATTTTTTAATGAATGGGGCTGTCCTTTATCAAATTGTCAAATCAAAAGTCATGTAAATATATATTACCCTTGGTAATATTTGCAACTGGATTGTGTTATAATCATGTCTTAAAATATAAATGAAAAAAACAGGAATTTCATCTCGAATTTCTATTCAACAAAAATACCCGATTGAAGTCTCCCTTGAATTCACAGTGCAGCAGGGTACGTCCATTTTCTTCAAATATAGGTATTGGATATATTACACAGTATTAAATATACTCTACTGTGGAAGATGTCAAAAGGTATAACCAAATGCAATATAAACTGTGTATCACATCTTAATTTATACCAATATACCTTAATATAATACAATGTAACATAAAACGTGAATAAAAAATAATTAAATGGCTAATTAACACGATTGTTCTAATTAAATCCATTATGTAATGACTAATTAGTGGAAGACTGTCAGTGTTCCCACTGTTTGTTTTTAACAGTCTCATAAGCCAAATAATTGCTGGTTGTTAAACATATTTTAGTTCTTTTATGCCATATTTAAAGCATGTATATGTTTAACTTGTGACATTTAAATAAACTATTTCTATCTGCTTTAGTTACGCGAGACCATTGTATCTATTCGACGACCGCAGTTGCATGCTATTACGGACAACAGAAACGTGATTTGGTTACTATCAAAACATAGATCTGGATCTGACAACAACCCGTACACTTAACTCGCCTAACCTCTATCACGTCATATACTTATCTATTCCCTATACAAGGGTGACACGTTATAAGAGACATACTAATTATCATCAGATAATACACTAAACTGAAATCAAACGAGTACAGAATGTTGACGGATGAATAGGACCAAATACGCTATGTTGTTATGTAAGTGGCATGTCGGTTATAGCTGATCATATTTTCAGTATCTAGAGTATTGTATTGTCATATGTTTGTCTCTATTGATTAAAATCACTGTTTTGTTTTACAGTGACACATGTTATTGATACTGTCATGTAATCTATCACGAAATCAACGATAAACTAACATGTGTCAGTATATATATATGAAAGTAGGTCGTTAAGTTACCCTCTTCACTACGCTAGACACCTATACCAAAATGCAGGTGTAACAATGACAGAAACACGTGTTACTCACATCACATGTGTATCCTCTCCTGCAAGTATCCACACGTACTAATGCACGTCCAGCCGATACGGAATCCGAGTACACTCTGCGTCCTATCACTTCAAACCACCCGCGGTGACTGGCGGCAAGGCACGCAAGTTAACACGTGGGCAGATCACCAACTGTTGTTTTGGTAAGGATACTGATAACTATACACATCTAGGGCACTGTTGCTAATCTCGTCGGCCCAGATCAAGTGTTTGCATAGTTGCTAGCGTGTTAATTATGTTGGGGCGGATATGTCGTAATGTTTGTCACAATAAACCCGGAAGTGAGATTATAGACTGGCCCTCGGCCTTCAAGAATATTTAAAATATGCTATCTTATTTTTTTTATCAATATTTAATGGGGTGTTTGATTTTGGAACTTCAGACGATCAGTGTCTTCAGAAGAAATCTGGAAATAATATTTAGAATTTTTATCGGAGCAGTGAGAGGAAATACTGTTCTAGAGAACAAGGGACAGGCTAGGGATGTTGGGGTACGAGGGTATTCCATTCCCAAACAAAACTGTATTGTCACTTGGACACATTGAACTCCCATTTTAGGAAAGCAAAATCCAAGATTATGTTTCAAGATCAACTTTTTGTCAGTGATTCACTATAATATACAAAATGGCAAAACAAGAGGTACAACATCCAAACTATGTATTATGAGTAAATACATATGCTGTGTGTGAACAAAATAAAAACGAGGTCAATGAAACGTAATCAACTTAAAATAGAAGATAGCAGAATATAGAATACGGACATATGAATGTGGGAAAAGTCTAAAGGTAAATACACCGGCAATAGGCACTGGCTGAGAAATCAGTAAAGACGAACAATTGATGCTCCAAAGTTAAAAAATAATATCATGGTCACCAATATCGACTGGGTCCAGAATCTTACTAACATCGATGTAAGATATGATGAGAAACCAGTGCACGACTCTTGAGATGACCTGCTGACCGAAAAAGTTCCGCTGTGAACTTGAGAATATTGTCAAGGTCACCACCATCTAATCAGCCCTTTGTCTTCCCTAGAAAAAGCTACATGTAAGATATAAAGATAATCCAGGTTCTTGAGATATCCCGCTCACAAGGATAAAATGGTAAAGTCTCGTTGTGACCTAGAAATGAAGGTCGAGGTCAAAAACTCTGTTGGAATATAACTCTCACTGTGGTAAACATGTATACAAAATATGATGATTGAGAGAATGGTACTTGAGTTATTCCATTGTATACATCCGTACGGACGGACTGACGGACGGACGCTGCCGAATATAATAAAGATAGATTGGTTGACATGGAAGGAGGAACCGATACGTAACATTTATCCTGTCATGTTAATGTCATTTATGGCCCCACGTCAAGTTGTTGGTATATTTTCTGTGAGACATTGTGTATTCAATAATTTAGTCATTAGTAAAGTGACAAAAGAAGCAATGCGATAGTCAATCACTAATTATACACGTACTTATATCCCAGCATCATATTAGCATTTGTTAATTACATCGTGCAGCTTTCTATTGGGTCATAGTGACATTATGCAGAGTGCTCGTTTAGGGCCCACGGTGGTAGTGCACGACCTTCACGTGGAACTATAATGCACATTTACTCCTTTTGATTAACAACTTATGCTTACTTTAAAGACGACGGGGCTCAATTAAAGAGCTGTTTACAATAGAAAACCTAGATATGGCAACCTCTATACTTCCTTTCATGGAAATTGTGCGACACATAATTGACAGACGTTGATAAACACATTTTTAAATAAACTAATGACGTATTATGTACATCAAGCAAAAGTATAAAAAAAAAGAATTTCGATTTATTGCAAGTTGGTAAACATAAAATGCTACTTTCTCATAAATTTCACCTCAGTTCAACGACAGGCCTAATTGAGGGACTACAACGAAATGCATTACCTATTTGAGATAGATCAGACATAATAGCTTTTGATATATTCACATACTTTTTGAAAGATGATCGCTTAGATCTCATGAGTAAAAGCAATTTCTAAACATTCAAGAACTTAATTCAAAGATAATAGGTTACAGGTTATAATATATAGAGATTATTACGAAACTAGTGTGAAGTTTTGTTTTGCCCGAGTGAGAGCGATAAATTTGCACCAGTTCCATAAAGTCATATGGAACACTTTCGACGGTACTAATTTCTTTATTACTTATTCTATACCACGTTATTCGCGTAAAAGTAGCCAGGAAACGCCCTACTCCTCTTGCGAGGACCAACAAGAGAGGTCACGAATAATCGTTTTATGACGTCACATACGACGAAATACGGAAAGTCGCGGCGATACAATGGTCGCTAGGCAAACGTGATATGTGCACATGTGCTCATATCAATACTATTAACTCGGTTATTTTCAATCATATAGGTAATAAGCTGTATAAACAATGAACACCAATGTTAGATTTCACAGGAAGAGAAGTTGAAGATAACAGGTCCAGGTTCGTATCCAAACAATAAACAACAATAAATCTCCCTAGCAGCTTTGTGTCAAAATATCATCAAGAGGTTACATATCAAGAGAGTGTATACTTTGTATACAATAAACAAACGTTTGACTATGATTTGCATGTACTTCTCCAAAGTGAAACCTTATCACAACAAAAAAAAAACGATTTCTTTGCATCTTTAATTGACTAACTAACTTGATGTTGCAACCTACCGTATGTTATGTTCGAAATGCAAGATGAACAAGACATGTTATAAGTTCTGTTTGGAGCAGAAAATAATTTTTTTTAAACAATTGAATCAATATTATGGGAAATGTTACGCTTTTCACTGTACGTATATGAACTTAAACATCACTGTGTAAACTGCAACAATGAATAATAGATTCGATGTCTAATATTCCTGTATATAAATCTGTAAATATACATTTGTTATATCCATGCCTATTTTGTAATGCGACATGACGTATCTTCATATGTATCTTCGGTAAATACTGGAGGAAATAAAAACCCTTTCTCCCTCTCTCCATAGGAACCAGAGACGATAAAATCTGGTAACCTTTATCACACAATGTACAACAAATTTATACATACAGGGAAAACAACCCAAGAACACCGCAGGGAAAAGAAAACGTTCTTCATTCTATGAAATTACGACATACAACAGGAGTATATTATGTAACTATACACGCTTCAGACGCTTCCACAGCCGTTATGCTAAGGTCTCTATGGATATATATGAAAATATATAATATACATGTAACGTGATTTACTCGCCGCTCCATAAATCATCCAAAATGTTTGATTTTATTATACAGAAAATGCCTGTTTTATAACCGCCCTGGGGAATCATAATAGAACAATTATGTAACTTAAATACGCGAATTTCACAACACTTTTAAAGGGGTAAAGATAAGGTTTTCGACTAAATTGAATGTAATTAAGGTACCGTTGGTGATAGGAAGCAGACGTTGAATGTAGGGAAAATTCAAATTCGTTGAGGTTGTAATTCACGATAGCAACTTTGTTTATAGATATTATGACGTAATTTTAAGAGACATTATTTTCATTTGAACGCTCAGCTGGAGCAAAAGCTATCTTCCTTTTAGTGACTAACTAACGAACCCTTAGATTACAATAATAGAGTTACCGGTTTGATAACAAAGATCGCAGTCTCCCTAGAGCAAACAAACAGAACCCAAACAAAATTTCACGCAACTTTTATCAAATGTGGGTATTGAAAGGTAATGCATATGGATTACACGAATGTTTCGTGTCCCAGTTTGTTCGGACATAAGATCTACATCTGGAGACTCAGAACAACCATGAGAAGCGTGATCTGGTGTGAATGATCCCGTGACAGATGGCAGAAGTGCTGATTCAGCAACCTACAAGGGGGATACAGGGGAGTAATGGCGTGCTCGGTTCTATCAGTGCAGCTCAATGCATGAATATGTCCGATTCTAGCCATTCCGGCCAGACAACCTTTATAAATCAGTAAGTTAATCTGTTTATCTCGGCTTTATGACAGGTTATTTTCATATGGAAAAATTAAGGTGACCGATTAAACACTTAGTTCTTAAAGAATTATAAATGGGACCAAACAATTGTTATTCTGCTCGTCATTAAAATTGGACTGACAAAATCAGCTCTTCAAGAATCTTTATATTGGACCAACAAAATCAGCTCTTCAATCAGCGTAAAATAGGACTAACAAAATCAGTTCTACAAGAATCATAAAAAGGTACCAACATAATCAGCTCTTCAATAATATTATTATGGGACCAACAAATTCAGTTCTTCAAGAGTCGTAAAATGAGACCAACAAAATCAACTGTTCAAGAAACATAAAATAGGACCAACAAAATCTGTTCTTCAAGAATCGTTAATGGGACCAGCAATTTAGCTCTCTAAAGCTCGTAAAAGAGGACCGAACAATTAACTCTCCGGTGGTTTTGGTTTCCTCAGTTCAGCTGTACCCTGCAATTACAAGTCATTTGTTGAAAACGATTATGTGATCCCTTTGAGGTTAAGCTTCTTCACGGAGCAACGTGCATTAGCATGTCTATGTTGTACCTTTAAGAAGACAGATTCGCTATCCTCATGAAATTCCTATTGTACAAAACGTATTGCTTTGTCATCTTAAAATATATGTACAAACTAACAATCTTTCCTAACGCCATGCCAGTGGGGAGGTATTCTGATGAAGATCGCTAGAAGGTAAATTAGCCAGATGTGTAGATGTCGTGTCGCTACAATTGATCGCTAATGAATATTTGACCTCGATAACTCAGTCTATCTATCACTCATGTTAGCAACTGAGAAAAACAACCAGCGGCGTTACACATTTCCGTATTGACATTGGACAATAACTAAAATACTTTGGCTTCCAAATGTAGACATGATCGACATGTACACATGTCATTCAGCAAGCAAGAAAGTATTACTTATATTCCTGTTGTTTTAGGGCCAAAACTAAATTATTGTCTTCGATTCCAAAAGGTATTGGCCAAAATACGTAGTGATTTGAGACTCGAGGTTCCAGCGATTTATAACTCCTTAATAGCAAAAATGCGATGTTTCGGTGAAGATTATAACATTACCGATGTGAAATACTTTTTAATTAACACAATAAGGAAAATGTTGTCTATCGATCCAGCTGATCTCAGCCTGTTGGTGTCTAATAATGTACTTGTTGCGGTCATTCACCGTCCACTGCCCTTCCCTCATTAACATGTGCGTTCTGTCCAATCTCCACTCGGAATCCTCACACTGCTGTTAGATCAGCTACAAAGCCCTCATAAATGTCCAGTGAATGACCAGAATGAGGGGAATGGACAGCAGTAAAGTTCCTGCCACAAGGCTATCAGCTGATCACGGTGACCCTGAGTTGATTACCAGATCAGAGAAGAGAAGGGGGGTTTGTAGCACTTTGTTACACCGGTCCAAGATCACAGACGGGCCGAAATTGAGGTCATTTCGATGACCGGCGTCCAACGACAATTACCAATAGTCCACCTAATAAAGCACGCTGGGATACTGGTCAGGGCCCAACTCTTATCGGTATATCCCGAACCATGGATAGCTATGACTAAATAGTGTTATGGTAACGAGGCACGGTTTGACCGAGCATGAAGTGATTTGTCTCAAATTCCCTGCGAGTAATGAGTTCTCTAAATGGTAATGCGCGATGCACGGCGTCACGACTGTCCCGCCGCGCAGACCGGAAGTGGAGATGTTTCTCCTCGCTCCACGACTGTCTGATACACGGTTCAGCGCAGCTTTTTGTCCTGGACAAAGAGATTGAAGCACTGATATAAGACACTTTAAAGGGACACCGCGTCGAGGATAAAAATAAGATAATGTGTATCTACCCATGCTGATTAACATGTCTGCTAACAAGTCACAGACACCGAATTTCAGACAATTGACGTAATTGGTAATAAAAATTACTGCATGGTAGACAGTGAAGTGAAGCGTTAGTCGTTAGCAGACACTCTTATCAGCTTAGTGAGATAAAGATGAGACTCGTTTTTATCCTCGACGTAGTGTCTTGGAGTGGACTTAAAGTGTCCCTCTGATACTAAGATTACTAAAACTCTTAGTTAGTATTTGTACATTGCACATATTTATTGCCGTACTTGTATTTTGTATCTGCATGATATGTTTATATGCATATGCCATCTTGATCAATTTATTCTGCATATATATGTGAATGCATTATGCTCATGTACCACCGATTGTGGAATTGAGTTAATAAAAACCTAAAAACCTTGAAACCTTGATACCTACTACACATGCGTCTTCAAACGTTAACACATAATGAAGTGGACAGAATTGATTGACAAGTAACTTTGAAATAGATAAGAAATAGGTAACTTGCATCAACACGACCATGCCCTTAGATGTATATATGCACATCTTTCTTCAATGTACACAGGTACCTTAGCCAAACAGTTGTCTCTCTTAAGTCACTAGGTAGTCTTAGTGCAATGCTGAAGAATGGCACTGAAACCAAGCTTAGTGTTAAGGTTCTTTTGTACAATGACCAATGACTTATTTAAGACTAACATTTAGTCTCTATTTTTTGTCTTATCATCATCTTAAAGGTAGGGTTACTTTATCGAGAAGTACCGACTGTTACCGAAAACTACCATTTTGATGATAGTCGACTTAGTATATAGACGATATGAAGGTAAAAGTAATGATTTCTGATCGAAAACCGGACAATTCATCGCGATTGACGCGCGCCAATGAGTCAAACGTTATTTTTGAATCTTATTTATTACAGACAAAATGATAAATTTGGATTTATCATGTTTAATAGGTCATATAAATACTGTGCATGTAAATGGAACGTGCAGTTTCGGTTTCTGCCCATGCATAATGATGTTACTCGATTTTAATTGGAAACTAGTAATTAGGATATATTTGGCGATTGAGGATGAATATGCAAACCAAGTGAATGTATTTGCACTTTAAACAACATATATGGTGAGTCGGAACGTATTAAAGCCTAATAAAATTGTATTAAACACAATGGATGTACCTTTAAGATGCCTTGGTTCCTAGATCTGAGTAATCTAGACTTGCTATAATTTTCGACAGTCGTCAATTGAATGTGTTGCTCAAGGGTCTGGGTGATAGACTATACTTGTTACAATATGCAACTCTAGTTCAGTTGTGATACGTATATATACAGTACGATACGCGATGCCACACAGTTCCACACAGGGACGCTGTCATGTATAATACATGTGACAGCTGTGCAGTGAAGTATTGATCCAGCTTGACTGCGAATGTAAAACACGTTAGTCAAATTGTATTGTGTATATGTACATTTCATTGTTTACAACGCTTGTGACATGTGTAACAAAATATGACAATTCTTGACGTAATGCCGACAATTGTTATTGCGTAAGTAATTGTGTAAGGTTCAAACGTTATGCAAACTCGTCATAACGGGTGTGTTTTCATCTAAAATCTGAACATGTCAAATGATGTCATTATTTACACAGAAATATTTTTTCAGACCAACTTAATAACATTTGAATATTTGAAAATTCTACCAAAAGAAATATCAGCATTTGTTAAATAAAAGCCTTTCGATATTTGTATATAATTTATGTTAGTTTGATTAAGTTTTCATAATAAATTGATGGAGATTATGAAATTAATGTCAACAAATATATTTATCAATTGATACATTATATATAGATGTGAAGTCGTGTAAACAAATAGAATACGACATTTTTATTTTTTTTTATTTATTCAAATTTAGAAAGTTTACAAAATAAATCATTTCAGAGGCTAAATGTTAAACTAATACAACACATTTTGGCGACATTTTTCTTTGGATAATGTTTTACGGTAGTCAGCATGTACAGAGCTGAGGTTATGCGAAGAACCGAATAAACGATTTTCTTTATAACGATTGTATAATGTCGTTGTATAACGATCGTACTATATACCACACCGCCCGAGCTTCAAGAAGCGCTATATCAAATTACAACTTACATAGAACTCAGAAACGAAGGTTATATAGCAGGGCTGAATAACCAAAGAGGACACTTGCAAATTAACCTTTAAGGTTAAAGTCGTCTGTGAAGTTTATCTTGCCAATCATAAGCTATGCACTAGGAGGTATTTGACACATGATATTGACCGTGATGTATCAGATCATGTTTTTAATCCTATAGCTTATCTGTGTCAGTGCACACTATCATGACAATTGCTAATGGTATGACTGACACATCCTGAGTGTAATGTTTGCAGATCGTGACTGACGTAGCCCAAGCGTTGGACAAAACGGCAATAAACCAATTAAAGAGGCAATGAGAATATTTGACTCTATGAGAATTGCAAACATTCGGGAAGGCAGTGTCTGTTCTTGCTGAATGGTACATGTCAGATGCAATTTAGGATTGTGTTTAGGAGAACCTGTGCTTCAATAAACACTTCGTTTTGGCAAGGGTTGCGTTACTCTGGACTGGTTTAGTCCTCCCAGAGCGATGCAACTCCTTCCTCGAGTGTTACAGATGGTCTTACATTTAGACTCTAACAATTATTCCTAAAATATCACCATTTATTAAATATTGAAAGGAGTCTCCCAGAAATTGGATAAAACCACATTTCTCTGAGGCTTGAATAGTGAAAAATGGCTGGATAACAACTTCTTTATTCATGATATGCATACCATGAACAAAGAAGTTGTTATCAATATAATTTTCACTACTCTTATCATTCCATCCGCTAAAATACCTCTCAAATAAGCTCTCAGAGGCTCCTTTTAAATATTTCATAAAATGGTGATATTTTAGAAATAATATTATTTTTAGAGGCTCAGTGTTACTCTACAAGTGTGCTGGGGTGAAGGAAGAACGTTTCTCTCTGTTTAGAAATAACCTTTCTTTTGGTGTGAGACTTTGAAATATCTGAAAGATTCGTTAAAACGTGGAACGCCCATTATGAAGAAGATCATCTGTAGTTCAGAGCCTTATACCAAATATAAAACCAAACAAATCTCTCACATTTTAGAAATATAAGACTTATAGTGAGGGGAATTCTCAAATTAATTTCCGATATTTCAAAGCCTGATTAAATCTCTGCGTTAATCTATATACAAAAGTGTTGATTCCTGTTTTTTTCTCTCTAGTGTTTTAGTGCAATCGTGGGTTCAGAGAAATGCAAGTACCTTTTCTGAAGAATGATGTCGTGATGGAATTTTATAAACAAAAGAATGGCTTACATTTTGAAAGGAGTTCCGTATCACGAATCCGAGAGCATTCCTAATATGTGAGTGGGTCTCGGTTTCGTCATGACGTGGTGTGTTTCCCCAAAGAATATGCATGCAGATAATACATGACAGATGAAACTCTGGACATAATATAAGGATATAACAGTTTAAACATATTCTTTATCAGCATGCAGTTTAGAATAAACAAATTAAAGAAACATGTATATGGTATCTGTGTCCATTATTGTGGATACCTATCATTTACGCTTACATAATATCACCTTTAGAAAACACCCTCCAGATGATTATCCCTCATGGTATGGAAACAACCTTTTATTCAAATTTGAAATCATAAATAGAGATTATTACCCGAGTAAGTGTGTCATATGACTTTTACGAAACGAGTGTGAATTTTTGTATTGCCCGAGCGCGAGCGAGGGCTATACATAAATTTGCACGAGTTTCGTAAAAGTCATATGGCACACTTTCGAGTGTAATAATTTCTTTATTACCCATTTAATTCCATTTGATTCGCGCTAAAATAGTCAGGAAACGGCCCACTTCCCTTGCGACGGCAAGCTATAGTGACGTCACAAACAATCATTTTATGACGTCACAGGCGACGTAATACGGGAAGCCGCGGTGAAACAATCGTTGCTAGGCAAACGTGATATGTGCACATGTGCTCATATCAAAAATATTAACTCGGTTATTTTCAACCATATGGGTAATAAACAAGTATATTTGTTCAATGACACACTGATAAAACATTAACCTTAAACATTCATGCATCTCTAAATAATTTTGCCCGAAAAAAACTATACAAAGATGAGTTATAAAGGATTGTACTAAATTCCGATCAGTTATGTCAATACAAGACGAATCGTCTATTTCCAAACCAACACAAGTCTTTAATTGCCGACAAGTCTAGATTCACTTTATCTAACCTGACTTTAAACATGACTGTTTACAACTTAAATTAAATTAGGAGCAATATGTGCGCCTGCAAAACTCCATTGTGTCCATTTCAAGCGCCAAGACACGCGCATTTATTCGACATAGGGAATAATATACAACGTATATATATATCGTGCTACAAAATCAACGGTGCACATATTTCAAACTTCTCATATATAGGGTTGCTAAGTCCATGTCTTAACATCATGGCGGACTATAAGATAGCATACATGATTGGATGATTTCATACAGATCGATGCCACGATGACCCAAGTTGTCATTATTTCAAAGTTTTGTTTAAAATTCGAGAGAGGTCATTAAATCAAAATATAGGTTCAGAAAGGCAAATCGATATCGATCAGTTACATCAGTGATTTCAGCCAATAGGAGACGTGAATGAACTCGCGGTGAGCGGGTAATTACTGTCATTCAACTAAGTCCACTCTTCTTGATAACGGATTCTTTTTAAACTATTCATTGAAGTCTCAAAGGGTTCCCAACGTTTTAGACTGCACACTTACGGCTATCAGCTTTATGAGCAATTGTCTCAACCAGATTGTAACTTCTATGTTAGTAATTCTTTATCGGAAGGGGTTCGTTCACAAGGAAGTGCTATAAATACAGTCGGTACTCTAAATCTGTCGCAGATCAGTTACTGGTAACACCCAGTAGATGCCGAACGCAAATAACACTCGTGATAGGCCATGACTAAATGTATATTAAAACATCGCTACTGAAGAAGTACTCTCAAACTGAAACTATCGTCATGGTTACACCCAGTTCCGTTCTCACTGGAGACTGGTTATCATACTCTGTGGCGCTACAAGTATAACGCTACCAGTTTGAGAAGGATAGCAATCTGCATCCGAAAATTCATCTTACCGAGTTGATGGGGCTGTAGAAAGGAGTCTTCAGTATTTTTGACACCAACTTGCAATGTTTGGAGCCCTGTATACTGCGGTACAGCTCAACCGACTCAAAACGGCTTAGATTAACTTAGTGCGGGCGGTTGAGGTGTATCTGTTGTGGGGGTGGGTGTAACAAGTTCCCCTTGCTTTGAAATGGAGGTCATGTAAGTGAATCTCTGATTACTCCGGGGAACCAGCGTCCTTTCTACAGAATCTGATATCCATGAGAAAACATGGCGAGTACATGCATGGGTAATTGCGTCACAGTTTGTGCCAGGTTATTTTGCATGGATGATTTCATCTTATCAGCGAAATTGCGCGTTGAACCATACATAAAAACATCGCAGTTGAAAATTATGCTATTTACAAGTGGCTTGTTTGTTGAAGTAATTGAAGGGAAGTGTACGCTTGTTTTGTTACGTAATGTGTGTATATGTGGGGGGAGGGGGGTTACTTCGGTGTCATAATTTGACTGAGAGCAATTTTAATTGCTTAGACTGTGACTTTTTAATAAATTTAACTTAAATTAACAGTTGAACCAGGAAAGATGCACTATACATAAACAGAATCCATTTACTTATTTCAAACTTTCAATGAGCACGATACCGATTATAAAAGAAAATGTCTTAGCTAAGATGTTTTCTTTATCCAGGAGGCTGATTGCCTAGTTCTTTACTGTCCTCTCTCAAATGTAAACTCGTGAGTTATTCAACACATGACCTAGATTGCAAGTTGTTCTTATGATTTGAGAACGAAAATACGTCTATAAAAATGACAGTGTTGACCAAAATATACGTAACTCGTCTTAAAGAAAATATGATCAAAGATTATATAATCAAATCTCTGATTTGTTTTTATGTGTCACTGCAATAATTCTCCTCAGCTCTTTCTTCATCATGTTTGTCTATCGCCAATGATAGAATAGACTACAATTTAGTCTTGGAAATTTCTTATTTATTTTACAGCGTGATGTTATTTCTTTTAGCTTAAAGCTTTATAATCAGTTACGTGACTGTATATTCAGTTTGTCTAGACTTGCTGAATGACGCCCTAGACTGTATTTAAGGCTATCATTTTAGGGGGTTACGATAGAATTGTATTCCAATACGTTGCACTAACACAATAGCAACTAAGGATAGAATTGTATTCCAATACGTTTCACTAACACATAGACCTAGCCCTACTAAACTAAATCTAGAAATGCGTTTATCTTTCAATAAACGGAAAACAGTTATTCTTCCAGTTTCTCGTCTTTAATGAAAATCAAATTACAGAAAGTAATTATCAAAGTTATAAAAATGACATAATATAAATTGGAGCCTCTGGGACATCTTCATATAGACTTGCTTAATGTGATAGACTTGGTTTGGCTTTTATTTAATACAAGGGCCTAAATGCTAGGCTGCTAGGCCTACAGCCCATAATAACAATTTAAAATATCTATCTCTTTATCTATCGAGTTCACGATAGTTCTGGACTTGAATTTTTAAATGCTAATAGTACAAGGTACCTCTGATCAATAACAATAATGTACGGTGTTTTGAGTTTCACGAGCATACATCATTTGAACTGAACATTATATGTAATTAAAGAGAACCCATAGATAGATGAACTCACTTAGTAATGTATAATGGAAGTCGTCTTAAACTGAAACAAAGGTCAATGCGGTTGACAATGAATCTTAAACTTGAAGATAAATGTCAATTTGTTTATAACAAATAGAGTTACTATAGTTCATGAAAAGACCATGTGTATATTACAAGATATTTTTATCAGAATAAAAATAAAGTCCCGGTGTGGACCGTTGTCCTGACACTGTGATAATGCATACACGTCTGATGTAACCAAGATACAACGACAGTGTGACTCTAAAGAAACACACCATCACAAAAACAAGTTGAAATCAAAGGATAAATGAATCGACCCCCTGAAACACTATGTAGTTTTGAAACCGAAAACATTACGCTAAGTCATCTGTCCCTAACATCATGTTGACTGCAATGTATTGTCCTGCATATTTAACGTTCGTTACTTAGTAATTGGTGAACGCCCTGACGCTGTGTCACTTACATTTACATGCATAATTTACCTACATCGGATAGGTTTGATCATCGCTGATTGTCATAGCATGTATATACTACACTACTACCGGGCAAAAGAAATGACACCAACAAAATATGCCCGATAATTAATGATATCCAACAGTAACGATGTCCAAATACAACGATACCCTATAGCAATGATGCTCCAATGGAATAAGATGGTACATGATATCAACAACATTTTAATGTTCATATCATATAAATTTTAACATTCTGCACAAAACCTTTTACTCATCAACGATTTCAGAACATGTGTTTGTGCACAGACATTAAATACACTGTGCAGAGAAAATGTCATATTTCTTTACAAAACATGCTTATCACCAAAATTTCAAAATCTACTTTATTTTGTTTTTGACTCTGTCGAAAATTCAGTATATTTTATTTTGCACGGTAGTATATTTCCCGAGCTATTATGTATATTACAATAAATCATTGAGTTGTGAACGTACGCAAATGTACGCAAACTGTACCTAGAGGCAATGAGACACGCCGTCCATGACACCAGGACTGTATATATATAAAGGGTGGCAAAGAAACGACTCAGGATCTAAAGGCAACACAGAATATGAAATATGAAAACAAGCCACTAGCTTCGTCAAGTGCTTGAGGTGCGGTAGTTAATGGTCTAACAATGGACAATACAAGACAAGTGTTAAGTTTGGAGACCTGAACCAGAAGACAATAGCACCGAACGTCGATATCCTGATTTAACCATTCTTACACATCAGTCTAGTTTAACACTTAGACTCTGAATTATTTTTTTAACATTAAAAAGGAGCCTCTTTCTACAGAAAATGAAATTTCTTACCGTCACCTTTTTAATATTTGATAAAATGGAGCTTTTCTCAGAATAAATACTTTTGTCTGAATGTAAGACTAACATCAGTCAAGCATTGGTTGGTGAACCGGTGATAATCTCTACCAGCCGGACCTGACCATATATGAAACCCTCTAAGAAACGAAATGCCCATCTTCAACAACAGATATATTTAGATTAGGTAATGGTTACCAGTGACAAATATAAAGCAGCCACAGGCCCATCCTCAAGAATAGACTTATTTAGATTAGGTAATGGTTACCAGTGACAAATACAAAGCAACCATAGGCCCATCCTCAAGAACACATTATTTAGATTAGGTAATGGTTACCAGTGACAAATATAAAGCAGCCACAGGCCCATCCTCAAGAATAGACTTATTTAGATTAGGTAATGGTTACCAGTGACAAATACAAAGCAACCAAAAGCCCATCTTCAAGAACAGATTATTTAGATTAGGTAATGGTTACCAGTGACAAATACAAAGCAACCAAAAGCCCATCTTCAAGAACAGATTATTTAGATTAGGTAATGGTTACCAGTGACAAATATAAAGCAGCCACAGGCCCATCCTCAAGAATAGACTTATTTAGATTAGGTAATGGTTACCAGTGACAAATACAAAGCAACCAAAAGCCCATCTTCAAGAACAGATTATTTAGATTAGGTAATGGTTACCAGTGACAAATATAAAGCAGCCACAGGCCCATCCTCAAGAATAGACTTATTTAGATTAGGTAATGGTTACCAGTGACAAATACAAAGCAACCAAAAGCCCATCTTCAAGAACAGATTATTTAGATTAGGTAATGGTTACCAGTGACAAATACAAAGCAACCAATAGCCCATCTTCAAGAACAGATTATTTAGATTAGGTAATGGTTACCAGTGACAAATATAAAGCAGCCATAAGCCCATCTTCAAGAATAGATATATTTAGATTAGGTAATGGTTACCAGTGACAAATATAAAGAAACCATATGCCCATCTTCAAGAACAGATGTATTAAGATTAGGTAATGGTTACCAGTGACAAATATAAAGCAGCCATAAGCCCATCTTCAAGAACAGATTATTTAGATTAGGTAATGGTTACCAGTGACAAATACAAAGCAACCAAAAGCCCATCTTCAAGAACAGATTATTTAGATTAGGTAATGGTTACCAGTGACAAATATAAAGCAGCCATAAGCCCATCTTCAAGAATAGATATATTTAGATTAGGTAATGGTTACCAGTGACAAATATAAAGCAGCCATAAGCCCATCTTCAAGAATAGATATATTTAGATTAGGTAATGGTTACCAGTGACAAATATAAAGAAACCATATGCCCATCTTCAAGAACAGATGTATTAAGATTAGGTAATGGTTACCAGTGACAAATATAAAGCAGCCATAAGCCCATCTTCAAGAACAGATGTATTAAGATTAGGTAATGGTTACCAGTGACAAATAAAAAGAAACCAAATGCCCATCTTCAAGAACAGATGTATTAAGATTAGGTAATGGTTACCAGTGACAAATAAAAAGAAACCAAATGCCCATCTTCAAGAACAGATTATTTAGATTAGGTAATGGTAACTAGTGACAAATATAACCTTCAAGAACACTTAAAATCGAACCCTTCAAGACAATTGCACAACTCCCTTAGGTAGGCATCATGACATCATGGTTTACGCTATTTACCGCTGACACCTGTGTCTCTGAAACTGCAACGCCGGAAGAAGGAAGGATCCTAATTAAGGAGAGAAAGTGTTATCGGTGCCTATAGCGTCGGCCACATTTCATCATATCCGGTCTGGCTTAGAGGAAAATAAACATCGTTATCTTGGTAGCTAGTTTATCAAGCATGTGCAGCGCATCAGAACTGGCCCGGGCCATCATTATCTCTCAACACCTCCCAGGGCTGTGCACTACAAACTATTACATCTACTTTACTTTACATTCCGACACATCGACAGCGAATATAAGTAGCCAGCGGAACGCGAGGACGCAATAACTCCACTGACCGGTCGAGTTTTATTTGAGTCCATCACGCTATGACCTTTACGTTGAATATGAATGTATGTGCTAATGACTCCGTCTCATTTGAAGCAAGCATGCATTATCATCACATATTAACCTTCTTCATGAGTTATGGGTGTAACGTTACGATAGAGGATTAGAGCTTCTGTAAACATGAGTATATAACAGTATGTATAATAATATGATTTGCATGAAAATAACCTAGAGATGTGTCTCAATTCCCAATTATCGTCATATAAATTCATGTAAAATGAAATCCCTTTTGGGTAATAACGTGTTATCTTATCTTATCTTATCTTAAAATGATTAGATATTTTGTACAAAGAACGTTCTCTACCACTTGTTTGATGCTAGTTTCTGAACACAAACTTCGCACATATTGCAATGAAGAAGTTAACTATCCATAGACATTTTTCTTCTTCATCTTCAAAAATTCCTATCAAAGAAAATTACCTACAAGTATATAAGAATGATCCTCCTATTTAAGTCTGTTGCGATTCTTTGAGCAACTAATGTCTTTCTGAACATGACCACAATTTGAAACTGAAATTTGAAATTTTAAGATTTAAAGATAAATTGAAACATCTCAGGACAATATAGAGCTGATGTAATCGAAATTCTGCTGTTGAGATACCGTGAATTGTGATTTATGGTTAGATGAAGATCACAGCAACAAACTGTGCTGTAAACATGAGAGCTTGATGGGCGTACACCATGACTCAACTCTATTTACAGACAACGAGGCACGTGCTTCTCGGAGCTGCGTTATGTTGTTAGATTTGCAGAGATCTAAATATCAACGTCTTCACTGTTATTCCTACCAGAAACAACGTACCATCGGCTGCGTTGTCTTAAAGGGACTGGGGCACATGTTCTAATGGAAGTACAGATATCTCACAAAATGGAAAAGAAATGTTACCAATTACAAAACAATCCTCCTCAAGTTCTTAATCAAATTGTTATGGTTCGTTTAAGCTACGCGAATCCAGTTCCGTCCTCGCATTATTAAAAGGTGTTCACACTAAAATGCCGCTAGTAGTTTTCGTTTTATACGTGACACCGTTCTCTACGACTACGGGGTTTATTGCTGGTGTAATTTACTCGTTTACCCTCTTACGTAACGATATACTGCATAAATTGTCATCATAAATGACAATTTTTAACGTAATAAACTAATGCAAAACAATTACCATGCCTTTAAACCTTCTTATCTTATATAACTGTTCCATTACAATCAAACGGAACCAATATCTTGTAAATGAGTTAAATCCTCAGGTTCCCATCTTGAACATCACAGGTTTACCTCGTGATAGCTTGGTGCTCAGTGACATGCCTTTATTATAGCCTTACATGTTTCTAGATTCACATTAATTATGCGATCACGCAGCTAAACTTCTTCGTGAATAATAAAGAATAAGAAGTTGCATATCCTTCGAACTTGTTATACAACTTCTTCTTGACACTGAAATCACGCACAGTATTGCTTTAAATGAATGCAAGAAATAGTTTCACGTGTGTACTTAACATGTTTCTTCTCAATGTTAGCTGTTCTATTTATCGACCAACAAGTTGTTTGTTCACATTGGCAATAGGCAGAGATTTTCGATACATCGCAATGTTACCAAATATTGATGCAAGAACGTCATTTCTTTTATGCACCCAGAACACGCTAGTAACAAATATACACAAATAATTTCCCAATTGCCTACAGTTATGTTTAATTCTAAGTTTAAATAGTGACAATATACATGTTTCTGCATCGGATATATCAGGAAATATAGGTCACATTAGACTATCTATATTCAATAATTTAGATCAACGTTTATCAGCTGTTGTTGCATGTTAACTCAACGATATGATGTATGCCAACATTTATCATTGAGTGCATTCTAATCTATAATAACAACATTCATCGCTTTATCGGAACATAGATATGATATGTTATCAATCCATGAACATGACATGATGTATTTCTGTCACAATAACATTTTCTAATATCGTCAATTTATAATTAACAATTAGCACCATACAATTATTATTTAACAATTCTGAAAATAAAACAGTTTTTTGTATACTAATTCATTTGAAATTAATATACCGGTAATGAAATTATAAAATGCAAATTATTTGGTTCATGGTAATATTAATAAATTAACTAAATATAAATAACAATGTGGTTTTAATAAATTGATGTATATGAGTTCACGACTTCATTCGTGTCACTGTAAATATACTGTTTGACAAACAAACACGCTAAAACGTGTTTCAGCTGTTATAAACATGTAGTTAATAACATAGAGGATATCTCTCTTTTCTTGACAAATACAATGTATATTTCATTGAGTCAGGTAGAAAGGTTATATTTAACTGTTCTACCTCACGAGATGAGATATTGTGATATTAAAAGCACTTTCATAAACATATCATTTAATTGTATATGAATTGTTGCTCTCATTAATCTCAAATCTAACTTTAAACATTTTTGTCCTTATATTTTCAATTTGCAACTTCGGTTACATGTCACTGAGAGGGTAACCGGATATAAAGAGGGTACTGCTAGTCTAACACTTAGACTGTAAAAAAAAAATTAAATTTAAAAGGAGCCTTTTTTATATGAAAATTCCATTTCTTACAGTCTCCTTTTCAATATTTAATAAAATGGTGATATTTTCAGAATAAATACTGTTTTCATAGTCTGAGTGTAAGACTAAGGGTACTGCTTGATAACTTCCATCTCAGTATTCAGCTTCAGACTTGAATCAAGTCTATGAATGTGTATATTTACAATGCAACGCAGTACACTAATGTTTTTTCTTTGTATTGCTGTTTCTAGTGCATTGTAATCTTGCTGACTTGCTAGACTGTATTAAAGGCTCTACGTTTATACACAGTGATGGAGCAGGACTAATGGTTCTCATTATACCAAATGACCACCAAGAGTTAAATTTAATGGATTTTACAAACATTATTTTACATTGCTAGTTAATGAATCACACTTGATGATGAAGTAATTACAAGTGAACTTTTAAAGAATATTACCAATATAAATTTCACCACTTAATTAAATACATGAAACAATCTGAAATTGGGTATCTAAACAAAACAAGACGAAGTGCAACTCATAATGTAAACATAGGCCCTACAGCTGTCTCAAGCCAAACGATCATCTCCGCCTTCAACCATCGTACATTACAACAGGCAGACTCCCTAAAAGGATATTTACAGTGGAAATGTGTACACGACTTGATGGTGATGAAGTAATTAGCAGTAATTAATGAAAGAGATGGAAGCAGAGCAGAGAAAGAAGGGGATTTACTGATAGACACGACTACAGGGGCGGGAAGCTGATCAGTGGCTGTGGGTTGTGGCTGCAGCTTTGTTTACATGAACTGGGGCAAGTCGAGGAACGGAGCTCGCTCCTTTAGATGCGCTTCCTCACGACAAAGAAGAGAATGTTATCTGTCCTGAATGTTTCAATAAAGTCACTCTTACATATACCCAAACATTGGCATGATCAATCATATAGCCTCTGTATCACGGCTACCGTGATAAGGAATCTGACGCCTCACGATGTTAGGGGAGATGCTTTGGGTGGGGTTACGTAAAGAAATGCGATGTAGCGTGAAGATGAGGATGCCTTGACATGACCCATGCTAATCTAGACTAGATAGGACACTGTACGAACCTGATCTCGTGTAGTCTACTGCTCCGTAATCCCTTACACCTACCAGTTGATACACTAGCATCACGTGACCCAATACTTCCTGGAGTCTTACCTTTGACCTTGAAGTCATGGGCCGTCTTGGAGTCCGGTGTGGGTGTGAGTGAAGACGCAAGCCCGGCCATGTGTTGTCACTGAGAGAGGTGTGAGTGGTGTGGTCCCGGTATATCTACATCCGTGTCATCCATTCCTTAGCCACAGTCTGTCCACGTCTGCTGCCACGAATCTGTGTGCGTGTGTGTTTCTACAGTGCGAGTGTGAGTGGAGGCAGACGACACCAGCCTACTGCGGCGCCAATTGATCGTCTGCTGTTCGCTGTTCTCATTCACTCCAGCAGCCGTTATCGAGCACAACGACTCCGTTTAGCTTAAAATCAAGTGACATGTGCCCTCAGATTTCCTTGCCGTGGTTACGCGCCGGTGACGTCAGCAGTGTGACGTCACAAGCCGATTAATTACGAGGTCTGATTTTCCGTCTCTTTGGATATAGATTTCCCGGACTCACTGGTTGAGGTAGCAGCGGACTGAACAGAGAGACATTCTATTGACCCCGTATCACAACTCTCTCCCTTCTTGATTCCAATAATCAACGCATGTCAGGAATAAAAACATATCAAGAAGCCTCACCCGGAGGAAGCTCGCATCGACGTGGACCTTTATCTACTGTGATGACCGATTATTTCCGAGCGGGATGACTGGGTGACATAACAGGCGGAGGAAGAACTGGCGAGATCGATAGCGGATCAATAGAAGCTGGTCTTCTCCTCTCCACACCTCCCTGTCCGTCCCTCATCAGTGCCGTGCTTCCCCTATCTCCTCCCTCGATCAATCAATAACCCTCGCAATTGGGGGAATCAGCTAATTCTGAAATTTCCCGTATTGATTTTAGCCTGCAATCAAAATCTCAATGGTATCGACTAACCCACTCCCTCCCATGCTAGCTATGTTATAGTTTGCCCTGATTCAAACATGTCGTTAGATTCAGATTTGGATTTCAGTAAGACGCTCGCTGCGGAACACCAAGCACACAGATAGTTGAGTTGAATGAGAGAACACGTGTCCTTGACTATCGCGGCCTACTTCGCGCTGCAAATCCTCTTAGCCCATAACAAGATAATTTTGTCATTAATCTTCCGCCGGTGGATAATTATCACAGTTTAACAAACATGTTTACGAAAAATCGTGCAATGTAACTATCTGGGATAAATGTCATGAATAAACCATTAACTTGTGGTGATAGAATTTAGAAAACCATCCGTGACATTTGTATTCCACTTAATCATTCAATAACCAGAAATGTTAGCAAATATGCATAACGTGTATTCATATAATCGTAGTTCGACTGAAACCTCAAGCAAATAACGACCTGGTATTGCAAACAACACGGTCCATTGCGAAAAAAATGAACAAAAATGAGCACACAGAAGCAGTCAGCATGTGGTGTGTGTACGTTGAATGTTAACTCAATCAGCGAGCACTGCACTCGGTGGGCTATATAGTGGTTAGACGGGAATCCCTTTGATGCACAGGAAACTTGGAGTTCAAACCATCCATGCCCCCTTCATGTCCCCACAACCCTCAAGACCAAAAACTGGAAACTAAAACACCAAATAATTCTACACACACTCAAATTTCAAAGTGTTATTCAATAAAACTTCGGTTTTCCATTGACTCAATCAAACCGGCAAAAACGTCTGATCAAATGGCAATGAGCAGTCGACTAAACTGATCAAATGGCAATTTGAAAAATATAATAAAGTAGACTCAGCTGATCAAATGGAAATAAACAGTCGACTATAATCATAATAATGACAATGAAAAGTTGAAATAGCAATGAGGAGTCCACTAAAATTATAAAATGACAATTTGGATGATAATAAAAGTAGACTCAAATTGTCAAATAACAATGGAAAGTATGGTTAAATGGTTATAAGTAGACTGACATGATCAAATGGTTATAAGTAGACTGAAATGATCATATGGTTATAAGTAGACTGAAATGATCAAATGGTTATAAGTAGACTGAAATGATCAACTGGTTATAAGTAGACTGAAATGATCAAATGGTTATAAGTAGACTGGAATGATCAAATGGTTATAAGTAGACTGAAATGATCAAATGGTTATCAGGAGTAGACTGAAATGATCAAATGGTTATAAGTAGACTGAAATGATCAAATGGTTAAAAGTAGACTGAAATGATTAAATGCTTATAAGTAGACTGAAATGATCAAATGGTTATAAATAGACTGAAATGATCAAATGATCATAAGTAGACTGAAATGATCAAATGGTTATAAGTAGACTGAAATGATCAAATGGTTATAAGTAGACTGAAATGATAAAATAGTTATATGGAGTAGGATGAATTATAATGATCAAATGGTTATAAGTAGACTGACATGATCAAATGGTTATAAGTAGACTGAAATGATCAAATGGTTATAAGTAGACTGAAATGATCAAATGGTTAAAAGTAGACTGAAATGATTAAATGCTTATAAGTAGACTGAAATGATCAAATGGTTATAAATAGACTGAAATGATCAAATGATCATAAGTAGACTGAAATGATCAAATGGTTATAAGTAGACTGAAATGATCAAATGGTTATAAGTAGACTGAAATGATAAAATAGTTATATGGAGTAGGATGAATTATAATGATCAAATGGTTATAAGTAGACTGACATGATCAAATGGTTATAAGTAGACTGAAATGATCAAATGGTTATAAGTAGACTGAAATGATCAAATGGTTATAAGTAGACTGAAATGATAAATTGGCTATAAGTAGACTGAAATGATCAACTGGTTATAAGTAGACTGAAATGATCAAATGGTTATAAGTAGACTGACATGATCAAATGGTTATAAGTAGACTGACATGATCAAACGGTTATAAGTAGACTGAAATGATCAAATGGTTATAAGTAGACTGACATGATCAAATGGTTATAAGTAGACTGACATGGTCAAATGGTTATAAGTAGACTGAAATGATCAACTGGTTATAAGTAGACTGAAATGATCAACTGGTTATAAGTAGACTGGAATGATCAAATGGTTATAAGTAGACTGAAATGATCAACTGGTTATAAGTAGACTGAAATGATCAACTGGTTATAAGTAGACTGAAATGATCAAATGGTTATCAGGAGTAGACTGAAATGATCAAATTGTTTTAAGTAGACTGAACTGATCAAATGGTTATAAGTAGACTGGAATGATCAAATGGATTATAAGTAGACTGAAATGATCAAATGGTTAAAAGTAGACTGAAATGATCAAATGGTTATTATTAGACTTGAAATGATCAAATGGTTTTAAGTAGACTGAAATGATCAAATGGTTATAAGTAGACTGAAATGATCATATGGTTATATGGAGTAGACTGAAATGATCAAATGGTTATAAGTAGACTGAAATGATCAAATGGTTAAAAGTAGACTGAAATGATTAAATGCTTATAAGTAGACTGAAATGATCAAATGGTTATAAATAGACTGAAATGATCAAATGATCATAAGTAGACTGAAATGATCAAATGGTTATAAGTAGACTGAAATGATAAAATAGCTATATGGAGTAGGATGAATTATAATGATCAAATGGTTATAAGTAGACTGACATGATCAAATGGTTATAAGTAGACTGAAATGATCAAATGGTTATAAGTAGACTGAAATGATCAAATGGTTAAAAGTAGACTGAAATGATTAAATGGTTATAAGTAGACTGAAACGATAAATTGGTTATAAGTAGACTGAAATGATCAAATGGTTATAAGTAGACTGAAATGATCAAATGGTTAAAAGTAGACTGAAATGATCAAATGGTTATAAGTAGACTGAAATGATCAAATGGTTATAAGTAGACTGACATGATCAAATGGTTATAAGTAGACTGACATGATCAAACGGTTATAAGTAGACTGAAATGATCAAATGGTTATAAGTAGACTTACATGATCAAATGGTTATAAGTAGACTGACATGATCAAACGGTTATAAGTAGACTGAAATGATCAAATGGTTATAAGTAGACTTACATGATCAAATGGTTATAAGTAGACTGAAATGATCAAATGGTTATAAGTAGACTGACATGGTCAAATGGTTATAAGTAGACTGAAATGATCAAATGGTTTTAAGTAGACTGAAATGATCAAATGGTTATCATGAGTAAACTGGAATGATCAAATGGTTAAAAGTAGACTGAAATGATCAAATGGTTATAAGTAGACTGAAATGATCAAATGGTTATAAGTAGACTGAAATGATCAACTGGTTATAAGTAGACTGAAATGATCAAATGGTTATAAGTAGACTGAAATGATCAAATGGTTATCATGAGTAAACTGGAATGATCAAATGGTTAAAAGTAGACTGAAATGATCAAATGGTTATAAGTAGACTGAAATGATCAAATGGTTAAAAGTAGACTGAAATGATCAAATGGTTATAAGTAGACTGAAATGATCAAATGGTTATAAGTAGACTGAAATGATCAACTGGTTATAAGTAGACTGAAATGATCAAATGGTTATAAGTAGACTGAAATGATCAAATGATTATAAGTAGACTGAAATGATCAAATGGTTATCATGAGTAAACTGGAATGATCAAATGGTTAAAAGTAGACTGAAATGATCAAATGGTTATAAGTAGACTGAAATGATCAAATGGTTATAAGTAGACTGGAATGATCAAATGGTTATCAGGAGTAGACTGAAATGATCAATTGGTTTTAAGTAGACTGAAATGATCAAATGGTTATAAGTAGACTGGAATGATCAAATGGTTATAAGTAGACTGACATGGTCAAATGGTTATAAGTAGACTGAAATGATCAAATGGTTATAAGTAGACTGAAATGATCAACTGGTTATAAGTAGACTGAAATGATCAAATGGATTATAAGTAGACTGAAATGATCAAATGGTTATAAGTAGACTGAAATGATCAAATGGTTATTATTAGACTTGAAATGATCAAATGGTTTTAAGTAGACTGAAATGATCAAATGGTTATAAGTAGACTGAAATGATCATATGGTTATATGGAGTAGACTGAAATGATCAAATGGTTATAAGTAGACTGAAATGATCAAATGGTTAAAAGTAGACTGAAATGATTAAATGCTTATAAGTAGACTGAAATGATCAAATGGTTATAAATAGACTGAAATGATCAAATGATCATAAGTAGACTGAAATGATCAAATGGTTATAAGTAGACTGAAATGATAAAATAGCTATATGGAGTAGGATGAATTATAATGATCAAATGGTTATAAGTAGACTGACATGATCAAATGGTTATAAGTAGACTGAAATGATCAAATGGTTATAAGTAGACTGAAATGATCAAATGGTTAAAAGTAGACTGAAATGATTAAATGGTTATAAGTAGACTGAAACGATAAATTGGTTATAAGTAGACTGAAATGATCAAATGGTTATAAGTAGACTGAAATGATCAAATGGTTAAAAGTAGACTGAAATGATCAACTGGTTATAAGTAGACTGAAATGATCAAATGGTTATAAGTAGACTGACATGATCAAATGGTTATAAGTAGACTGACATGATCAAACGGTTATAAGTAGACTGAAATGATCAAATGGTTATAAGTAGACTTACATGATCAAATGGTTATAAGTAGACTGACATGATCAAACGGTTATAAGTAGACTGAAATGATCAAATGGTTATAAGTAGACTTACATGATCAAATGGTTATAAGTAGACTGAAATGATCAAATGGTTATAAGTAGACTGACATGGTCAAATGGTTATAAGTAGACTGAAATGATCAAATGGTTTTAAGTAGACTGAAATGATCAAATGGTTATCATGAGTAAACTGGAATGATCAAATGGTTAAAAGTAGACTGAAATGATCAAATGGTTATAAGTAGACTGAAATGATCAAATGGTTATAAGTAGACTGAAATGATCAACTGGTTATAAGTAGACTGAAATGATCAAATGGTTATAAGTAGACTGAAATGATCAAATGGTTATCATGAGTAAACTGGAATGATCAAATGGTTAAAAGTAGACTGAAATGATCAAATGGTTATAAGTAGACTGAAATGATCAAATGGTTAAAAGTAGACTGAAATGATCAAATGGTTATAAGTAGACTGAAATGATCAAATGGTTATAAGTAGACTGAAATGATCAAATGGTTATAAGTAGACTGAAATGATCAAATGGTTATAAGTAGACTGAAATGATCAAATGATTATAAGTAGACTGAAATGATCAAATGGTTATCATGAGTAAACTGGAATGATCAAATGGTTAAAAGTAGACTGAAATGATCAAATGGTTATAAGTAGACTGAAATGATCAAATGGTTATAAGTAGACTGGAATGATCAAATGGTTATCAGGAGTAGACTGAAATGATCAATTGGTTTTAAGTAGACTGAAATGATCAAATGGTTATAAGTAGACTGGAATGATCAAATGGTTATAAGTAGACTGACATGGTCAAATGGTTATAAGTAGACTGAAATGATCAAATGGTTATAAGTAGACTGAAATGATCAACTGGTTATAAGTAGACTGAAATGATCAAATGGATTATAAGTAGACTGAAATGATCAAATGGTTATAAGTAGACTGAAATGATCAAATGGTTATTATTAGACTTGAAATGATCAAATGGTTTTAAGTAGACTGAAATGATCAAATGGTTATAAGTAGACTGAAATGATCAAATGGTTATCAGGAGTAGACTGAAATGATCAAATGGTTTTAAGTAGACTGAAATGATCAAATGGTTATAAGTGGACTGACATGATCAAATGGTTATAAGTAGACTGAAATGATCAACTGGTTATAAGTAGACTGAAATGATCAAATGGTTATAAGTAGACTGAAATGATCAAATGGTTATAAGTAGACTGAAATGATCAAATGGTTATAAGTAGACTGGAATGATCAAATGGTTATAAGTAGATTGAAATGATCAAATGGTTATCAGGAGTAGACTGAAATGATCAAATGGTTTTAAGTAGACTGAAATGATCAAATGGTTATAAGTAGACTGGAATGATCAAATGGTTATAAGTAGACTGAAATGATCAAATGGATTATAAGTAGACTGAAATGATCAAATGGTTATAAGTAGACTGAAATGATCAAATGGTTATTATTAGACTTGAAATGATCAAATGGTTATAAGTAGACTGAACTGATCAAATGGTTATAAGTAGACTGAAATGATCAAATGGTTATAAGTAGACTGACATGATCAAATGGTTATAAGTAGACTGGAATGATCAATGGTTATCAGGAGTAGGCTGAAATGATCAAATGGTTATAAGGAGTAGGCTGAAATGATCAAATGATTTCGAGATTTCCCTTCACTCATTTCCCTAAAACTCAAACTGATGAATCACACCATGTTACTCCTACCCTGCTCCTCTTCACGAGGACTCTAGTTCAATATATATAGTATGACCTATTTTCGGTCCATTGTTGAACTACACTTCAGAAGGTCTACTCATACAATCACCTCACACGCCCCTCGTTTCTCTAGAATATTTCTTTTTGTAAACTTTAACATGTGTAAACTTTATTGATTATTGAAGCTATGAAAATCAAAGCATGATTCTCATAATCCTGATACTTTTAGTCCTATATCTATTAATTTAATTGTTTGTAGTTCCAATGAAAACATAGCTTAGTACAATAAAGCATTAGGGTGTAGTTGTCACAATGTCCTGCCTGATCGTTGAAATGATGCATTCCTTTCATCCTACTTCATATGTTAATCATTACCAATAAATGGATTAGGGTTTCTCGGAATAACGTGGATATATGAGCTGTGTACGCTTCGAAACTTGTCTATGCTCAATTATAATTGCAATATATTCAAACATCCGAACCACCACTCTTCATCCAGGACCAAATCCTTTCACTCTCTTCCTTTATCTAAACCTAATTGTGTGTTACTCCTTTCGTATCACACACTTGACACAACCCTCAATATAGATCAATAAAGAGTGACCCACTTTATCTCATCGCATACCGAGGCGGTACCCGTTCACTGACCTCGATGTCTACACTAGTCTTGCACTCTGAAAAAGTAATTATTTGTTATATATCACTATTATATTATATATTGAAAAGAAGAGAAATAGAATTTTAAAAACAGAGCTTCTTTTCAATATTTTTTCCGAGGCTAACTGTTAGACTATTTCGACCAAGTGTCCCTCACCCGTGTATACCTACTTTCAGTCATGTATATAACACAAGAGCAATCTAAACCTATAGTTCTCCTTCAGCAAAACTAGGCAAAGAGATTACACATATGAAATTGCAATACCAGAAAATCAAATACGTCGAGTCAAGTTCTTGAAGGGCATTAATTAGAAGAGGCATACATACTAACAGGAATATTTTCTGGATAACAACTAGAAATACAAGACGTAGAAGTTGTTATCGAGAAAATCTTGCTGCTCTTTCCATTTAAAAAATAAATTCATAGACTAAATATAATCCTATCGCCCACCTTTTTCTCCCCCCCCCCCCCCCCCCCCCCCCCCCCCCCCCCCCTTCTCCACACACCCACTCGATCTACTCCTCCACCACCCTTACCTCTCGCAATATCCGGTGAGTATTGTGTACCCTTCATATCGTTAGCCAATAAGCACCGTTCAAATTATCAAAGCGGTGGATCAACACTTTCTTTTCTTTGCCTTCAAGCCACAGCTCGTTTCAACAGGTTTCAGAAACCTAACAATGCAGCACCGGGGAAAGCTTCATCAGCGCTTTTACACGGACTTCTAGCAACCAGATGGTAGTGTTTACACTGCTGTAGACGTCTATTTATAGGGGCATAGTCCACTCCCTGGCTGCACAACATGCTGTTTCTTATCGATGATAATCCTCAGATCGGATATTATTTCTTCTGAACAACGATATATACTTAATCATTAATACTCCTTACTTGATTTCAGAATCGAATGTGTCAACCTTTTAGCTTATTCGATTGTTTTCCCCAAAAATGCTCCAATGTTCCAAAGTACACGTATCCAAATACCCCTCATTCTACTTATTCCAAATCGGGGCTGAGTGTTTGAGGCAAAATGTATGCGTACTAACTAAACTATGTTTTTATGTATTTACTTTGCACTTGAGATATCAACTTACTAATTATAAATATGAATTCTTTTCTATCGAATTGTTTTGTAGATGTTAGTGTTATTGGTTGTAATTAATGGTTTGGCTACAAATCACTGCAATGTCATTCTTAGTCTGTTATCAAGACCCAAGAGCAAAAATTAAACATTAAATGGGACCTTCCTAAGTCCAAAATGTGTTGGCAAGTCTAGTTGTCTCAGCCCTGTAATTAGGTATTTCAATTGCTCCGGTCTCCTTTTTTATTTCCCATTGAATATTGAAAAGTAAAATATCAGTAAAAAAAAACATTTTCAGGGAGTGAGGGCGGAGAACCGCACACTGAAGCATCAATGTTGCCCACCTATTTCGTTCTCTTTTCATCATCGTTGTTTACAAAGTACGAGTGGGGAGACTCGGTCTAAATTTACAACTGGAAACATATACAAGTGTCATTTTTCCCCATCGGGTCGAAATAAAATCGATGAGACAGATTTTTTTCTTTATTTTTAAAATTTTATTGACATTTTACGTATAAGGGAACTATCGTTACACTTTTAAGAAAAAATTGTTCCTCCGTTAAATATTACCTTTATAATATACCTTACATACGTTATCGGTCGCTCGGAGTAGATACTTGATATGAACAGGTATTTTTATTTTCTATATTGTTTGGTATAATATTTTATCAATAAACGTTATCGTTATTCAAAAAGGTTTTATTTGAACCCCAATTCTAATTTAAACTGCAGATAAAACGGCAGTTAACTTTTATAGGAATTTGATCCGGCGCCAAAAGAAATTCCGTCAAGAGTTTCGTAAGAATGTGTAATCAAGTGACTCACTGCAAATTAAATCTAGTTGTAGATACAGGAAACGCAGAAATAAATATTTACTTCAGAGTGTAAAACAGCCCATTGCACGGCCCGATTATCCGAAGTCGTATAGAAAACAATGTGACGAATAAAAACGAAAACTGCTATCGCGATTTTAGTGTGAACACCTTTTAATAATTCGAGGATGGGATATGGACCGAACCATAACCATTCGTTTAAGAACTATATATATTGATTGAGGGGGATTATTTGCAATTGGTAACATTTCTGTCCAATTTTTATATTTTTATTTTCATTAGAAAACGTGATATTGCCCCTTTAAAAACTGATTAGAAACTTGATAAATAACGCCAACCATAGTGGGCATCTTCAGGGCTTTTACGTGGTTCGCATATATGGAACATTGATAGTAATAAACGAACAAACGGTCTTCACAGTCTTCATAATGGTTCGATTCTGGCTAGTGATAAAAATAAGACAACTCTATTGGATGACAACTCATTCATATCCCTGAGAAACAAGTGAAGAAGCTGTTATCCATAGGATTTGACTTACGTTACAACATTAACTTCTAAATGCTTTCGAAGTATTGAATAATGAGATAAAATTCACACACACATTTGATTTCATCAGTATTTCTCACACTGTAAGGTGAATCAGAGCATTTATCAAACTATAGATACATATCAACATGTCCATCAAACATTGGAATCTTGTCAATTTCAGAGGAAAGCTTCAACATTCTCCATAATGCGTTGATGCTATATCTATTGCCGTATTGATATCATTATTGATAAAACGATACACTTAAAGACGCTGTAGCACAAAATAAATTGCTGAAATAAAGTGCTCTAACAAAAAGGTAAATAAGTTTACCAATGGATCAATAATACCCCTGGATCAATAAAAGAGTTCTAAAACTACTGTACATGGTTCGGTTAAGACATGTGAATCCATTCCCCATCGAGCGGCCATTTTTGGTTCAAATGTCCACTCGAAGGTAGTTCAAGTGATCTGAATGGTGCACTGGCGATAGATAAACACTCAAGATTAGAGTTTTAAATATGTTACAATGATGTCAACCATCTTGCTGTCTGAACTCTCATAATCACATGAGTCTTACACATCTACCTCTCACACTGAAGAATTCAAACAAATGTTGCTTTATATGTCGAACCATTTTCTTCCAATACGGATAACCGTTTTCTATAGATGCGGCTTATCGGGTCGTGTATTGAGATGTTTAACCTCTAACGTAACACTATATTGTGTAAACTTTAATGATAAATGATAAATATGAGAACAAAATTTACAAATTTGCAAAAAGCGTGCTACAGCGCCTTTGAGAAAAGGGACATATTCTGGATAACAACCTCTTTATTGTGAAGATACGATGTATGTTCATAATAAGTAAGTTGTTATCCAGAACATAGTATCTGTCTTAAGTATACCAAATGTCCAAAGACAACAATACATTTGATTTCATCATTATTGCTCACAATGTAATCAATATTTTATTAAAAAGTTTTATCAAACTATCGATGCAACTCAAAACCCATCAATGGAATCTGATCAATTGCAGAATAAACTTTATTATTTGATTATAGGGTATATGAATATGTCATTCATAATCACCAAACCTAAAATCAGGTTTTGTACATGGTTTTTAAATATACAGTCAAACCGTGATATTCCGACCACCGATAATCCGAATCTCGCAGTTTCTGAACGGTAGGAAGATGTAACCAAACTAATCTCTTTAGTAGTCCTCAGTACTCAGTAATCCGAACATTTCACTATTCGAACGTTTTTGATGAAAAACAGAGGCGTTCGGATTATCGATGCCTGACTGTACACATTTAATCAACCATGTAAAAGGACGCAAGTTGCTCAAAGTTAAATATACATTATGTATATTTAAGGGGACTGACATATGAGGTTTTCTTGGCACGGACCACAGAATTTCTCCGAATTATGTATATACTATTCATGTCTGTGTTTATTTCAAGCTTCTGTACATCTATTTAAAATCCCTTTAATTTAGAACTTTTCTGAAACTCTCATTGCATATAAGTCGTAGATCTTACTCTGTGTGTTTCAAGAGACATGTGTTACGTTTTCTGAGACATTCTATCCATCTGTTGATGCTATTTGGGAATAAGCTGTTGAATGTACGTATTTGGATAGGTAAAGAGGTTTCAAGTACATAACCTATCTATCAAGGCTCACGGTATTTTCAAATCTGAAGTGTTCTTCTCGAGTTTGACAGGATAAAACGCCCACGGGCTTAAGTTTACTGAGTGCACTCCTATTTCAATATACTATTTCATGAAAAAATAATTCCATATACTTTTCAGAAACTCCATAAATGACACTCAATGTAAAATTATATGCACTTTATAGTTTGTTATGTTTGTTTTTTAAATTACCTGTATGGAAATGAACTAAAATGAAAATTTAAAAAATCATGAAAAATGTCAGCCAAAAAACGTGTATTGCGTAAGACAGGTGACGTATCACTGCTGCTCGATTCAATGAATGAGGTTTTTACAAAGCAATACAAATAGACCTTTCGACCTCGAACAATGAATCTTCCAGCGGTAATGGAAACAACCTTTCAACACTGACTCTGAAAATGGAAACATGGAGGCTTCTACGTTCAGTAATCTGCTACATTAAATGTATAAAAGAATCATGTATATGTATTTCATTCCAAAACACAGTAGGTGAATTGTAACGATATATAAGTAAGTATTTTGACAACATTATCGAAAATACCAATATCCATATCCCTACTGAACACTAACAAGTACCCATCGTCCGACTGTGCATTAAACTGAAGAAGACTTATATAAAGTTTAGATTTCTCAATTAACAAGTCCAAATGTTCATATAATATTTAAAAGCAAAATAAATAAAGTTTAAAAAAATGGTGTTTTGTTTTGATCATAGACTAAATTTACTGTATGGATGTCTGGAACTTCGAGACACACCCGGACGGTTTCTTAACCAACTTTCTGTAGCCACTGTTCCAATTAGATCTGAATAATTGGCACCAGTCGTCTTTGATTACCAAAACGTTAAAAGATAATTCCGTTGATTGTGTTATCGCGGCCCACCTACTGAAACCTTAAGAACTTGAGTTGCCTAGTTATTGCCTCACACCGATACCTACGTATTATATATACGGCGATTCCCCTTTGCGATGAGTTAGTTACAAGCTATGCACGATTTACCATGACCTAGCTGTACTTCACAGGTTGGTCTTAATTCCTAGCAAGTACCAGGAATGTGAAATAACTAGGTTACCATGGAAACAAACTTATACCAGATTACCGGACTACTCTACCAAACCGACAATTCCGTAGACGTGAAACAGAGATCTAATTTCTATTAAAATTCGTTTATTTATTTCAAAATAGCATGTCTATAATGTCTTTTATCCACAAAAATGTAAGAAACTTGGGGTCTACCGAACGAAGCGATGTATTAGAGCAATTAACATGCTGCCGTTGGCGAATTAGGCTATTTTGAATACCAATTTAAAGGAGATACAAATTACTTTAAAATTAAAAAAGATTGTGGTTTTAATTTGTAGAAAATGTATCCGGAGTCTATTTAAGTCATAACATAGCAAATCATTGTTTTAACAATATGCACTTCCTTGTGACACTGGGTGTTGAACTCATGACGTCATTGAAAGTTATCTTTAAAATATTTGTTCTATTGTTAGTAAGCCTATGCATGTTTACAAAAATATTTCAGTTTTAGTATGCAATCAAACAGATTTTGTTGAAGGTAATATGTACACTAATTCACACTTTAAGTAACTTTTAGGAAAAAACACAATTCCTAAAAGAAATATTCATTCGTCAATTATAAACAGTATTTATAAAAACAATTTTGTGTTTTAAATGTCACATTTTATGACAAATTAACACCAATTTAATATTGAAAAGTAAACCATATTTTACCCGAGAATAGCCGAGCAAATCCTGAAGAGGAGACCACTGTTGGTTGGCAAATTCACTTCCTTAATCTCAAGAGGTAATAGAGCTAAATGAAATTGATATAATAAATGAACAAAATTAATATTCCGCAAAGTTACAACACAATTGCATAACCACAGGTAACAAAACATTCATATGAATTTCAAATGTCCCTGAGAAACACGGTTAGCTAATATGGACGCAAAAGTCAACGCAAATCTGCAGAAGAGAATTCTAGTGTCCCTTCAAATACAGTTAAACGTCACATACAGTGTTTTTCATGTTGCACATGCTGTAACACGTGCCAAAATACCATATGAGCAGATTTCAGTTCAATCAAGTTCACTAAAGTCGAGTCCTCATTTCCGATTGCAAAATATATATATAAGATGGATTATTGTTTCCACTGAAAATCGAGCAACGTCCTTTTACACCGAAACTACACGTTCCATTTACATGTACAGTTGTTCTATTACCTATTAAACATTTCCAAACCAAATGTTTTGTCTTTTTGTGTTGAAGATAAATTGTCAAGATGACGTTTGACCAATTGAACCACTGTGAATTGTCCGATTTTCGATCAGAATTCACTACTTTCACATTTATATCGTCACTATACTGAATCGAGTATCATTAAAGCGGTAATTTTCGGCAACAGTGAGTACTTATATATGATATAACGCTTGACATATGTGGATGTCGTTATAACATTCGCGAATGTATAGCAAGTCTATTTGAAGTGTGTTATATAGATAATCGAATTTACTAAGAAATAGTCTTGACACAAACATAAAGACAAGCGACAAGATTATAGCAAATTGTTACAAGAATATTATATGATTCACAACGTCAGATGACCTCTTTAAATGAAAAGCTTTTCTAGTTTTCATCTGCTTAATTAGTTAATAAGTTGAGTAGTGTCACTGTTCATTGTATGTATTTTTGTTTTTCCTGCCAGACATTTGATACCAAATGTGGTCAGAGTTTAAAGATAACTAAACGAAGTTCATGTCACAAAATGGAAAATGTCTTGATATCTAATAGATACTACCAAAGACGTATATCACATCATCCATCTAATTCCTTGACACTACAAATAAAACATATCTATATGGTTCCTTTATGGACGAGGGTAACTACAAAGTTCCAGGATATTATACATGTAGGTCTTTAACCTGTAACTTATATAGATTGGGATATTTATTTTAACTGGGAGGCATGTCCCCGACTAAAATTAGTTATGTGGTCAAAATAATGCAATATTTTATTGAATTATAATGTTTTTGTCTTACATGTGTCACATGTGTGTTCAGTTGTATTAAAGGCTCTTATTTTACAAACAAGTCATTGCATAGGACTATGCCCTTCCCTATTCGCGAGTTGTCTCGTTCTTTGACACTGGTACGAAAGAAAATAGATAACGAAAATAAATATTAAGATTTCATATTTTTATTTGTTCCTTTGCTTAATTTACTTCCAAAATTTGATAACACAAATGTATATGCGTAGTTTTTCGTGTTGTTCTGTGTTTACAAGTATATAGATAACAGGACGAAGGTTCAGATAGGTTGCTGCTTGATGGAAACCCATGCCTACATCTTGACCCTCCTCAAACCTTCGACCTCTCTCACGCCCGTTTGGAAGCAAGAAACCCCAAGGAAGGACACAGACACCCCTGTTCCTATATCACCTTGATAACATTCACTGAGTTATCACACTGAGAGGGTTCAAACCGTCAGCTTCCCCCGCCATTCCCTCCCTTATCTTCGTCTTCAAGACATGCTGCCTTCTTCAAAACACTGACATGTAAATGAAAGAGTTCCACAGCCCTGTCGTCAGAGCTGGATGGAAGGTTGGTGAATCCAGACGGGTGAGATGTGGCTCGACGCCATCTTGACAACCGTTGTCGTCTGCTTGCAGGCTGTACAGACGGCACCGACAGAACGAAGTAAGGTCACGTGTTACCAAGCAGACGACTCTCACACCACCATCTACAACTTCACCGCCAATGACATCAACACCGGAAGTCCGGTCAGCCTTTCGCAATACAGGTACGAGTACCCCCTGTTTACACCAATTGTTTCAAATTACTTGTTGTTTTACCTTTATAGTCTCAATCTAGTTAAAGTTGGTTGTATTACGTACTTATACGGACTTACATAACATCTAGTTTTAACTAGGTTGTTGTAGTCTATAACTGGTAACGTATATTTCGTTATTTCTATTTATTTCTGTTTATTGGCGTGTTTTTTTGTAAATGTACACACGTAATACATGTTTTGTCATATTGTGTAACAATCCAATAATAGTTAAACTAGTTGTAATGTTACACTTCCCCTTAGTCGTAACGACGGACTTGGACGTATTTATAACATCACATTTAGTTTTAACGAGATTGTTTGTGTAAATTCTCAAACCAGTTGATTTCGTAAATTTATATCATGTTCAGTTACATGTGTCATAGAATGATGAATCTGCTTTTAGACCATGTAATCTAAATAAGAAACCATATCATGTTTCTCGCAGTGGAACATGGTTTGAATATTGATTCACAAAACAATTTTTCTTTATCACAATGGGTGTTTCGTTTTCTCCGCGCGACCTTTGAATTAAGTATATCAAATCACAGCCGGGATTCGAATGATCAGCAAATCAGATTGCCAAATCGTCAATTTACAACTTTTAGTTTCAAATCAACACTTACCGGAACTCATTTATCTGAAATTGTAAAATCATAAAGGTTACCAAGCCTGGGAGGTAATATCACCCAGACAGAAATATACATGTATAAGTATTTTCTGAAATGCAAATCTATCGGCTTTTACATGGCGACAAAGACCATTAAAACTATATATGCTTTTTGGCCAATAAGAACCCTGATGAAAACCATCAAGTTGACGTGGAGTACGTGTTCAGAGTGCGTACAAGGCTGGGTATTGTCTGTGAGACAAGATTTACGCTACATGTGCGGGAAATAATCATTTCCATAAGTTCGAACTGTCCCATATCCGATTAGTAAGCCATGAAATTTAAGTGAATTATGCATCAAAATGTATGTAAAATGCAAGCAAATTATAATTGCGATATTCGATAAGCCATACATGGATTAAGATAGAGAATGCGACGAGAGAGAATTAGCGAATTCGTGAATAAATCAACTCGTTGATTTGTTTCCCACGAGTTCACTGTTCCTCGTGCATTTCAATTCAATAAATAATTAATTAATTACGGTTCAAAACTCTCACACACACAAAGTGCAAGTTTATATTGACGACATTATATTGAAGACAATACTTTACAAACAAGCCATTATAAGATAACCATCTGCTAAGTTTTTATATGTTATTGAAAATAAATTTTGTCTTTTACAAATTGTCAGTTAATTACATTAATTCATTAAAAAACATCAGAATATAAGCACAATATACAGTTGTATATATAGAGCGTTAAACCGATGTAGCAGATGGCGCGCGGTGGTGAATGTCACCAAGTCAGAGATGTGCTACATCATCAGTTCGTGCAGCCGCGCCATGTAGGACGGTATTCAATAATTCATTCAGATAACCATTAGCAAACCTTTCACATTCAGTTACCGCTCTTCATCACATTCAATAACAGAAAATTATAAGTCATAACCTTTACGTTCCTATGACAAATTAACACTTTTCAATATAATAAATTACAGATCTCAATATACCGTTACATAATTCAAAGGACAACATACCATAGTATTTACCTGTGGACCGTAGGATGACCATCCTTGCTTATGTAGACGCATTAATGTGTTATTGTCCTGTGATCACGTGGTCATTAGAATGCTTGTATCTGCAGTAATGTATTTACTGGAAAATGAATTACGGAACAGGTCGATGACGTAGCTCTGCACTGGTTAATTGAGGTACAGCCAGTTTATTATATAATACCACGACCAGTTTCCTGATGATAAACATTACTTCGGCTGCTCATCTGGGAGCATTGTCTTGCTTTCTTTATGAGTAACCTTATACTTTGAGCTAGGCCGTTATTCAATGAATTCAATGGAGTAATTTCAGAAAGGACCAATGACTAACCAGCGCATTCCCTTTAAACACTAATAAACGATTCTGTAAAATCATGTTATATGTCTACGACACAAATTCTTTGAGTGGCTTTCTAGAAGTTGGTATGATGAAGATTGAGGCGATATTTATGGATATACAACTTCTTTATTCTGCATAGGTGACGTTTTGACATAGGATCTAACGACATTAGATCCTATGTAGAAACGTCGCCTTTGAAGAATAAAGAAGTTGTAAATATTGTCTTCATTTTTCACAGATAATTTCTAATATTACATAATTTTCAGAAATCTATGCAGTTAAGATAGCGCAAGTTTCTATTCTAACTTGTGACCCCACACCTAAGAGTTCACTTAAATGTCAACTTATCTTATTCCGTTATACTATAAGATTATGTCTCCATCGTTAATAATATTGTATGTATCTGATATCTTACGCCAAGTGTTATGTATTCTCAACATATTCTCTGCTCCAGGGGGCAAGTGGTGTTGGTGGTGAACGTGGCCGGGTACTGAGGTTCGACTCCCCAGTACCTGGGTCTGAATGCATTACAGTCACACTTCAAGTACTTCACCATCCTTGGGTTCCCCTGTAACCAGTTCGGGAAGGTCTGTATAAACGTGATAACTCTTGCTTCAAGGATTTAGTCTTATACATCATATTAAGTTTATTTTTTACAGTAAAACAGTTACTAAGTTTACAATAGCACAAGAGCGTTTATTCCTAATTAACTAAAGATTTTAAAAGGCAGCAACAATTTTAAATCCCTTTTATTCAAGTATTTTACTGAAATGTTAGTAACCATTTGCTAGACTTTTTACCTTTTGTACCAACATTGACGTAATGCATGTTATTTATTATGCACCAAGGAAAGCCTTTTTAGTCAACAAGAATTCTCCAGCATCTTGACAGAGTATCAAGGTTTACAGCTGCATACAGAAAGTTTGTTCACCTACATGTGTATTTTATGAATTAGTGCAAACATCGTGTAAAGTGACGTTCATTATAACGTCAATACAATTGCATCACATACAATGGCAATGAATCATCTATCCGTGACTAAAATAATCGTTCTCAAACGTATCGAATGTGATGCATGTTAACGAAAGTTGGCATAATCAACTACACACATTTTCAAAATTCGAATTTAATTAATTTTCTAATAAAAGTGTTCATATCGAGTACATGTGATTAATTTCATCTCAAATACAGTGAATAAGTAAACGAGGGAAAATAAGATGTATGTTTGACCCAGTTGATCACTAACTGAATATTTCACAGAAGAAAATAAAAACTGTAGTTTTGAAAAGAATGACCGGTCACTTTAAAAAGCTGCCAAAACTGTAACTGTTGACTATGAGGCATCAAATCAGATAATGTTATGGTACACTCAACTGTCTTCTTATAACGCAACAACACAAAGTGATAGGTTTAGTTTTCGCATTGACACGACGCCAAATTACATGATATTTGCACTGAAATACACAAGTAGGTGAACAAACTTTGGTACGCAGCTGGCCCAAGGAAATGTAAAACAATGTAAACATATTTGCCTTCACGTCAGTAAGACTATTTCCATTGCATGAACGTCAATCTACAACAAAAAGTGTATACATGTTTCACCTGATGGTTCATACTTTTCCCCACCTTCTGTGATTGTTCCAGCAAGAGCCGGGTGCCAATGGTACTGAGATCCTGAACTCGCTCAAGTATGTTCGCCCGGGGGACGGGTTCGAACCCAACTTCGCCCTGTTCCAGAAGGGGGACGTGAACGGGGAACACGAACAACCTCTCTTCACTTATCTTAAGGTTAGAGGGGTGTAGTCTAACATTTAGCCTCTGAAATGATTTCTTTGGTAAAATTTCAAAATTTGAAAATATAAAATAAAAAGGAGCCTCTGAGAAGTGTTCCTTTTCAATTTCCTTAAACTGAGTTCTGCAGTTGTAGACTTGTAAGGCGCTTAAATATCAAGGGTTCTAGATGTATGCTGAAATGGTGTGATGTGTAATTTGATGGTCGCTCGATTTATTGGCTGGTTACTTGTAAAGCGATACTAAGCAGAATCTGCTGAGAGAATCAGGGGATTACAGTTGTTGATACAAATACCGTGATGGAGCAGGATGGGAAGTCAGTAATCCTTTTCAAGGCCGTATATCACATTCAGTATTGTTAAAGGGTAATTATGTTCATCATGCATTGTTAACGTTCGTGTTTTGGTTTAATTTCATTCAGCATGTTTATACTTTTAAATGGCTTTATTTCGTGTCCTGTTAATCAGAACAACGGCTAATTGAAAAAAGTATCTGCATGTCAGCAATTACAGAGGAATTTCTCCATCATCGTGACTTTTGTTGCTAAGCAACATGTATATTCGCATTAAACAAGGTAATTCGTAGCACCGTATTCCAAAATTATACTGTCTCTGATTTTTCAGTGGCCAATCAGAAAAGAGCATTACGCCACTTTATGGCAGAATTAGCATTAAAACACATAACAACGACAGTAATGCTGATAGTAATATAACGTCACCTGATCCCCATTTAATTGGCAACTACATTATATATACAACTCATTATAAGATAATACCACCCACGTTGTATCAATAAGTAAAACTGGATCTCCAACAAGAAGAAATGCAATTAAAGGGGCAGTAGCACGTTTTTTGCAAAATTTACTTTTTCAAATTTCCCATTTATAATGATAGTTTATGTCATTTAAATTAATTTTAGAGGGTAAAACATCTTATTACACAAACCAATTATCTGTAGTGGTAAAAACTATGTTGCGTATAAAGCAAAAATTGCATGGCGGCCATTTTATTGTGAACACAATTTATTATTTTGTATTACAAAAACGATTCCCATGGCTTTACCGAAACATGTACACTCATTTTAAACTTTATTTTCCGAAGAGAGAAGGATGTTTTACTATTGGTGAAATTATTTTTCAAATACATTTCATCAACTTATTTGAGTAAAAAAACGTGCTTCTGTCCCTTTAAAGTATTCAGATTTGTATTTCAACTGGGTTGTGCCAAACTGTTAATGAACTGTATAGTAATTGACAATATCCTGATTGAACAAACTTGCAAATTATCTTCTATTGTAAATTAAAATTTGTCCCGTTCGTTTCACAAAATATAATATGGTGTGATAATCATAAGAGTTATCATTGTTTTGAGCATGTAAACTAAAAACAATTGCTGAACTGAACTATGGTCAATCAATTCTGATATCAACTCGAGACAGGGTGTTCTCTCTAATTGTTACTGCCTTTTTAATTTCAATTATGAAATATTCTTTTTCATTCTGTTACCAGTCATTTTGTGCGCCCACAATGGATACATTCAAAACCGAGCCAGTGGGAATCTTCTACAAGCCCTACCGAAACTCCGACATCAGATGGAATTTCGAGAAGTTTCTAATCAACAAGCACGGTCGACCTGTTTCCCGCCATCACTTCAAAACTCAACCTCTTGAACTCATGGAGGACATCCGGGTTCTTCTGGAAGAGGACGATTAGTGTAAAATGTTCCGGTTCTTGTTCGGGTTTATTTGCTATCTGGTTCCCGGGCCTCGTTCCGCTTGCGCTCACTGTAGCGCAAGTGGAATGAGGACCGGGAACCAGATTGGTTCATTTGAAAAAAAGCCAATGAAATATTTAACCTATCTGGACACTGCTATTGTGTTATCAATGTATCATTAACAAATGCCAAATGATTCTTTGCAACGAATTCACAAGTGAACACATGTGGTATTTACATTGTTATTTCGCGTTGTATGTCAACACTGTCTTCATAAATACATTATTACATGGGTATATCCGACAAGACAATATCCACACCAAGGTTTGATGAAGGAGGGGTTTAAAACCAGTAAACGGCTAATCTCTCCTGATGTCACCTGAAAGGGTGTTTTTATGCATTCAAACGTTCCTGAAAGGTGGGTCCTCGTTTGGACATTGTACTTCTTGATATATCCATGTAAAACTGAATAAATTCACCTACATACCATGTACTAGTGTTGAGTTGGAATGTGTTGTCGTCCATTCATCATTGATCAAACATCTGACAGTATTCGTTAAAAGAAAGTTGAAATACATTGAAATCTAGATCTAACAACTGCTTGCTTATTTAGCACTGCTAGAGGTATCTTCACAGCGTAACGGCCGTACCGAAAGGATTTATAGTTCATCTCGATACGTTTTCACCTTGCCGTGGGAAGATCAACTTCCAAACGTAATATAACTCTGGCCAGTCTCCATTACTGGCTGATTTAAGCCTTGCAGTATTTCTCTTGCTTTGTTGTGCCAAGATAGTGAATCGCTGCACCTGAAATACATAGTGGGCACGGATTTCCAAGCACTGAGATCTTAAGGAAATACTGCATGTCTTAAATCAGCCAGAGACTGGCATGGTTATGCCTTGCATTGAGAAGTTGTGGGAATATGTGCTATAGAGAGTGACTCCGGCTTCGGACTAATGTCACGTCTCTCAGCGTCCTTAGGGATATTTTCTTTTTTAATCCCAAACTCTGTTCCACAGGAGACAGGAGATATCGATTGTGTGAAATCAAGCGATATCTCATAGGAGATATCGTTTTTCAGTAGATTTTACACAATACCCTGTTACAGTCAACCAAATGACATCATAATAATTTAACATCATCAACAATGACTCATAATGCTATGACGCCAAAAATATGATTGCATCACGTTGCCATGACGTCAAAAACATCATAATGCCACAGTGTTATGACATCACTGCACTAATGACAATGCTGTCTTCAGAGATGTACATTTTTCATTGAAAATAATAAAGAATGATTTAGGGTGATTAATGAATAAGCGCAAACCAGACTCCTATAACATAACAGGAGAGGGATTATGTTTTCTTAATGTTTAGCTATTTATAGGATTTACGATTACGTTCCATTTTGGCTGGGTTTTTTCTTTTATCAAAGCAAATGATTACTGATGAGGTAGACATATTAAATAGACGAAACGTGTGGTGACGTGATGATATTTCGTAATAGAATGACTGTCACCTTTTAAATGTCATTGATAGGTTCCCACATGCTTGCTGATGTTCTCTCGTCAACACAATCTCGGTTACACACACTTGGTGGATTCTGGGCTACAAAGTAACCAGAGTAACCAAGTGACAGTTAGAAACCAAGCCCTATCGTATCCGCCAGTATAGACAGTAAGGGGAGTAGTAATTATCGCACCGCTGTTACAGGAGTACTCTCTGAAGACTCATCCAGACGAACTCCAAAATTTCGCATATAATTTAAGTAAGTTTATCCCTGAATCTAATGGTTACTTTGGTCATTTCTAAGTCCATAATGCCCTCAGGTGACTCAGAGACCATAAAATAAAATAAATTGTGGTCTCTGGGTGAGTATAGTGAGTGAGTTATTGTTTAACGCCGTATCAGAGCCATCAGCGGTTAGCAGTTGAGTATAATTTGAGACCAATAAAGATTCGGCCAAAAGACATGTATCATATGAGAGAGAGAGGGGGAGGGAGAGGGAGGGAGGGGGGGGGGGGGGGGGGGGGACGGAGGGAGAGACCGTGAGAGATTTACTCAGATAAAACCATACCATGGGAAGAGAAAGTCGATCAGATCATATCACCATGAACCAGATACCGTTCAATTGCTTGGAATAAAACATATTCCAGTGGGTATTAACAATGATACGGAATGGGAAACTCCGATACTCTATAAATATGTAACTGGTCTAATGTACATCTCCTGTCTGCTATACCCCTTGCCTTTAACTCTTATCATAAACTTTCATTAATATCAGCATGGTTTATAGAAGTCAGACAGCTGGGGCGACTGCATCAGAAATAATACATACACGTCCTACTAATGTGCAGCTTGCCTTGGTTACTATAAATGCTTTTTTTTATAAATTTCTTTCCTGTGAAATAAAATAATGAAATATGTTTTTGATGTGCCAAAGTCTTCCTATCACGAGTAATGTATGTCTTTCACTGGTTAGAATGTTAATGACACGTTTTTCACCGAGGGTTGTGTATTCATAATCTGCACAGTACATTATAGGGATGACTATTGACCCAAAGAGACTATTGCGATAGCGATAGTCTATTGCCACTTGCTATTGCGATAGCGATAGCGATGGACTATTGTAACTCACTATTGCAATAACTATTGCGATAGATCCTACATCAAGGTCAAGGTCACAAGGTGTGTGACATGGATACATAAGATTTTCAAATGCTGACAAATTATAAGTTACTGTCAGTTAAGGGCCATAACTCTGAGAATATTAATCCGATCGCACATGCTTATCACCGATGCATATCCAAAGCATATGTAAAATTTCAGAAAGATTGATCAAAAACTGTGGGAGGAGTTGATTTCAGAACACAAGTACCGTCAGTCTGAAATCAGAAAGCTGAGAGCTCTAAGTCAAGGGCCATAACTCTGAGCATATTAATCCGATTGGTCCCAAAAAATCACATGCTACCACCAATGTATATCCAAAGCATGTGTAAAGTTTCAGAAAAATTGGTCAAGAACACAAGTACCCTTTTCGGGACGGATTGATGGACGGACAGAAGGGCTGCGCCACGACATAAACCCCCTCGGTTTTTTTTCGTTTTTTTAATAACACTTTATTGTCCGCAATACAAAGTACATAGGAAATTTGGTTTGTGCATTTTGCACCCGGCAGCCACAGTGCAGCGCCAGTTCAAGTGTTGTTCTATCCTTATAATGCTGAGCGCCAAGCAAGGAAGCAACAACTACCATCTTTTAACGTCTTTTGGTATGACGCGGCCATGAATCGAACCCCAAATTACCGGGTGATGAGCAGACGCTCTACCAACTGAGCTACATCCCCGGTGGCTTAAAAAATACATTAAACAGGCAATAATTTGTATATTCTCATGACATTTAGAAACATTGTTTATAAAGTAATCGTCACATTCAGTAATGGTGACAAGGATAACTTGCAAGAGAAGCACGTGCAGCACGTGGGTTGTAACTTGTTATGGCGACTTGCACTAGAGGTGAGCCGTCACGCTTCGGAAAAGCTGACTCCTGTGTAGTACAATTTATGCAACAAAGGGAATTCTGTTTATATGACATCAGATACCATTAACGAGCGTTACTCGAAGGAGTACTTCTCTTTGACACCAATTTGCATTACATTGTTGAGATATGAAAATTATTTATCACATGCCATGTGTAGATAAAAGATTTCTCTAGCGATTGACGTTTTAAGTATATATTCCACAAAAATGTTTGTATTTGAAACACTTACATCCTTGATGGCTCTTTAAGTGCAAAGTGTGATGCTTATTAAAGATGCATCCATTTTTTTATAAAATTTTATTTGGCTTTAATACGTTCCAACACACTGTATGTACTGTTTAATGTACTGTTAACAGTACAAATAAATTCACTCAGCTTGCATATTCATCCAAAATTGCCAAATATATCATAAGTACTAGCTTCCTATTAAAATCGAATGGCATCATTAAGCATATGCAGAAACCTAAACTGCACGTCCCATCTACATGCACAATACATCCATTAAACATTATCCAAATTTGTTATTTTGTCTGTTTTAAATAAGATTTCAAAATTACGTTTGACTATTGGCGAGCGTCAATCGCAATGCATTGTCCGGTTTTCGATCAGAAATCACAACTTTTACCTCCATTTCGTCAATGTACTTAGTTGTCTATCATCAAAGTGGTAGTTTTCAGTAACAGTCCGTACTTCTCGATACAGTAACATCGTTTTTTAGTATATGTGACCCCAAACAACACAATTGATGTTCCTTTAATAACAAAGACCTTTGGATAGATTTTACTGAGTACACCAAACCACTTGACAAAGGAAATGATTAAATGATTTTTATTTATGTTAAAAAATTACAAAAATAACTTGGCCTGAAAAGACCTTACAATCTTGAAATGCACCATAAAACCATTAAAACTAAAATATTAAACACAGATTTATGATTTCTGTATTGATCAAATATGAGTATTCAAATTCATTTTAATCTAAAATATATGGACCCTTTTCACATGTTGTAATAGCACAAGGACAATCCTTAATGATTGTACAAAACTAATACTGACTTCAATCTTAAAAGAACATGAAATGTCTAACAAACTTATTTAATTCTTATAAGTATCCAAACAAAATAAATAAATACCTCTACTTAACATTTTAAACATGTATATTTTTTATAAAACAAAAACTAAATACCTATATTGTATTTTTCAGCTGGAACAGTTTTTAAAATAAACCTTTAAAAACTGGTTAATGTTATTATAAACACCTACTACAATTATGGTTATACTGATTAAACACGTTTCTTGTTAGTTTTACAGGAATAGCTATCAAAAAGTAAGAAATAAGTCTGAAATACAGTTTATAAAACAGAAAAGCTGAATCAGTAACATAAAATACACTGACAATGTCTCCAACCATTCCTAGATTTCACTCATCAAAACATTCATCCCTCTGTTATACCTCAGTTTAATACATGAGGTACATGTATCTTGAACATTGCATATGAAGGTGAGGTAAGGTGAGGTGAGATGGGGTTTAACGCCGCTTTCAAGAGTATTTCACTTATATCACGGCTGCTAGTATTATGGCAGGGAGAAAGCCCGCAACGCCATGTGGTTATGTATTGCGGTGAAACCTGCAAGCATTGGCTGGAGCTAGCGAACCATGGGTGGTACTACGCTGAAATGCAGTGTAGCATTGCAACCAAACCTTACTGCATGTAGAACATTTCTCTACTGCAGACAAAGTTGCAGTGCCCCTGGTGCGATTCGAACCCCGGACCTCTTGATCCGAAGCCGAACGCGCTAACCACTGCGCTATCTTGCCCCGCATCTCTCATAATTCTCTCATACAACACCTGCCATCTCTCATACAGATTAAAATTACCTCATTGTCAATGCATCAATAAATGTAAAGAAATGAAAGACATGTTAAAAGACATAATCAAAGCCATCTAAAATAACATAAGCAGTCTTTATAAATTAATAGTGTTGTTGTCATAGACAACAATTAAACAATAACAGAAAAAAATACAGTATTATATAAATACAATATAACGATACTACTGTCCAAAAGAATTCTTAGAGAGACAATATTTTGGATAAAGATCTATGTTACGGATTGCCTCAGTACTGACATTATCATCCTCGATAATCCAGCGCTATTGTTCCGATAAATCTACACACAAGCGCTGGAAAACAGTAAGGGTAATTATCCCTAACCTAGTTACCTCCCTTAGGTCCATGTTATCCAATCAGAAACAAAACGCAGACACTATCTGCGTAAACAACTCGACCAATCAAAACGCATCACTACCGTTGTTTATAGAAACAAAAATGGCGGCGGCCGACTCACTCGATTACGATAAAGTTTGTAACAAATTCAGCGTAGAAAACCTGACAGAAACTCAAAAGAAAGTTTTAAGAAGTCTGTACGTGAGAAGGGTGTATTCATGTCCATCAAAACTGGTGGACGTAAATGGTTAAAATCCCTGTGCTACCAGGCGTTCCCAATCATCTGCGAAAGCCAAGATCCTGACACGAGAGTGCTTGTTATTTCACCCTTAATTTCAAGTGATCTCATTGGTTGTTAGAAAGCAAGCGTTTTGCTGAGTCATTGCGAAGGGAGGTAACTAGGTTAAGGATAAATACCCTTACTGTTTTCCAGCGCTTGTGTGTAGATTTATAGGAACAATAGCGCTGGATTATCGAGGATGTGACATTATAAACATTAATATAATTGAATTTTGTCACACTTGAAAGATTTAATCAAAAATTGTTTTTCTAACTTTTTAATTGAGAATGATATCATTATTTATATTTTTATACTGGGATTAATCAACTGTTCTATTCAAGACAGCTTCAAAATAATTATTTTTCAAAAAAAGGATATGAATAAAATTAAACAGCTTTTATAAATGAATTTCAATGGATTATTTTTATCAGACCAAAAATAATTTATTAAATGAAGCATTTCTTTCAACTATCATATTTTTCATATATGAATTGACAAGTTGATCTAAATTACATATTGACCTATATATTCTGATAAAGGCACTGTATATTTATAAGCATACAAATTATAATAAACATCAGGCATCCACAGCAAGCTGCGGCTACAATAACATTATCACTCACCATGGCAGAATTATTCATGAATATAATACCAACCATCATATGCTGGATGTTTTTTAATGCTTTGTACAAAATTGTTAATTTACAGACATACAATAAAATGAGATTCGGTTGAATAAAGGCCAAATTCAAGATATACAAAATTCAGAAATAAATAAAAAGATAAAACAGTGTTCCAATCTCATTATTTTGCAAAGATCTCCATCATGAAAGCAACATTGATAACTTCTGTCCATATTAGAATCAGTGTTTCCACTATCATAGCATATCATAAGGTACAAATAACAGCCTTAAAGGGGCTGTAGCACATTTTTTACAAAATTTATTTGTTCAAACTTCCCATTTATAATGATAGTTTATGTCATTTAAAATTACTTTAGAGGGTAAAACATCTTATTACACAAACCAATTATCCGTAGTGGTAATAACGATGTTGCGTATAAAGTACAAATTGTTATGGGGGCCATTTTATTGTGAACACATTTTATTATTTGGAATTACAAAAATGATTACCATGGCTTAACCAAACCATGTACACTCATTTTTAAGTTAATTTTACGAAGAGAGAAGGGTGTTTTACTATTGGTGACATTATTTTTCAAATACATTTCATCAACTTATTTGAACGAAAATATGTGCTACCTTTAACATATAGAGCAAAATTCTGTTAACAATTTTGTTCATAGTTTATAGTTTAAATATTTAAAGGTGCTGTAGCACATTTTCAGCATATTATGTTTTCTCAAATTGTTTTCTCAATTGTTCTCTCATGAATCAATAATATAAACACTGTTATTTTTTTTCACAAATGAAGAAAAAAACAATATCATATTTATTATTTAATCTGTCACTGTAATTGTTCAAGAATTTCATTCTCATCCAACAGCATAAATTTTGATTATCTCAGCAATAAATAGTCATCAACTTTTCAGTTCAAGGGAAGTAACTCTAGTTATTCCAAACCTACAAATAGTAAATGTATTGTAAAATATCGCACATTTTTAAAACTCAATGTCAAAATCCCAAATACTGATTTTTTAATTACTTAAGAATAATATTGGATGATATAAAATGAAAAAATACAGCATGATTTTAAATTTATAACTGATAATGTTATTTTCTTCCAACAATACAGCAAACACCACATAGTAGGGTCGATAAGCATATATGCCTTTCTACCACTGTTTGTAAGTTATGCATGTGTTATGCATGTGCATGTGTTATGTGTTAATTACTGGTACCAAGTTTTCTGATATTTTAACCTCAAATATTACTAATACTGGTTGTTGAATATAACAACTAAGTATCCTAAGATAATATGATAATTTACACATTTAACAAGATGTATTACATTGGAATTATTGAAGCATGTTAGAAATAATTTGCTTTTTCACCAATAATGGGAATATCATGAGGAATGAAATCGTAAATAATTTTTGTTTAAAGTTTTTGGAATGTGTTTTTAATACTGTGCTCCCATTTCAAAACTGAATACATCTTTGTAAATAATAAATACATATCATCAGATCAATACATCCTTCAGTGTAAAAATACATATTTGCTTTGATATGTACATAACTGATTCATCATGTAATTCATGGTCTAATATACCAGCTCACATAACATAGTGTGTAAAATATGATCCATAATGTAAAATATGGTTCAACATAAGATTGATATGTTTTACAATGTCAAACATATGATCCATATATATAACACAATGAACAGATGAGCCATCATATTTAACATGGTCAAACATAATATGATCCATCATATAAAACATGGTCCAAAAAAGGATCCATCATGTAAAACAATGTCCAACGTATGATCCATAATGTGACCCAGTGTCCAACATATGATCCATCATGTAAAACAATGTCCAACATATGATCCATAATGTGACCCAGTGTCCAACATATGATCAATCATACTAAACAATACCAACATATGATCCATAATGTGACACTGTGTCCAACATATGACCCATCATACTAAACAATACCAACATATGATCCATAATGTGACCCAGTGTCCAACATATGATCCATCATGTAAAACAATGTCCAACATATGATCCATAATGTGACCCAGTGTCCAACATATGATCAATCATACTAAACAATACCAACATATGATCCATAATGTGACACAGTGTCCAACATATGATCAATCATACTAAACAATAAAAACATATGATCCATAATGTGACACTGTGTCCAACATATGATCAATCATACTAAACGATACCAACATATGATCCATAATGTGACACTGTGTCCAACATATGACCCATCATACTAAACAATACCAACATATGATCTGTGACACAGTGTCCAACATATGACCCATCATGTTTTTCAAGATATGTAGAACATGGGTCTAAACAATATCTATGCATGATTCATAAGTTCAATACATATAAACTCATGTCCACAATGATGAAAGTTGATTATTGGCAGCACTTTACATGAATGCACCATGTGAAAATTAATCGCCTATTACATAAGTAAAGATAAATGTCCTTTGTAGGATTTTGATTTTGTTCTTTCTCCGATATTCCTGATAATAGAATTGTCCTTGATTTCAGATTTACTCCACTGTCCAAGATTCACTTCTAGAAGCAGAATGACTTGCAAGCACTTGAATTTAAGCACCATATTCTTTCTTATAATTAAAAACCCTGTTCTCGAATCTGATTTGTATCATTCTCACATATCCATTCTGTGGTTTCGTCTCTGTCCATTCCATAAGTTCCTTTTCTGCAATTAAACCTTGCATGAGTCTGGGAATCTGATATGGATATTTCTCATATATCACTTGGTGAGACTTGTCAACACTTTCTGGCTCCGCCTTCTGTCCAAGATTATTCCTGGACGAGATGAAATGAGCAGATTCACTTGATATTTATACACTGACACCGTCTTCATGGGGCAGTGTCAGTGCTTCTGATTTTGATTTTACTCATGTATCACGTCTCAGATTTGTCACCACATTTTGATTTGAAGCACTCTGTCCAGGATTTGCAGAGAGTTGAAGTCAATAGAAGCACCTTGAAACAATGCACCATGTAAAACTTCTCCCTGGGGAATGTACTCGTACCAATGAATATATTCAAAGGTTCAAGATCTTAGTCCACAATATTGAATAATAGGAAGATGTTTTGATTTTTCTCATGTATCACCATCTTCATCACAAACTTCACGGATCAGAAGGACAGATCTCACAAATTAATCATTTGTAAATCTATCTTGGTATTAGATTTTGATCTTTTTCGTTTAATTCTGGTTATTTCACCACAGTCTTTTCAAGTCGAAGATGAAGGCATTGAAGCTATTGATCTAAAGGTTTCAGTGAAAGACAATATATCATTTTAATTTAAAATCTGATGTTCATCTTTAATGAGTATCAATGATAAAGATTTACTATTTTGACATCTTCTATCATTTGTGTGCAGGTGAATTACTTGGAAGCACTTAATAGAACAATGTCCAAACACCTATGGAGTGACAAAAGTCAATCTCTGCATCAGAGTCTTGCGTATCACTGTTCAGAAAGTTGTCCCCTCTCTCAGATTTACATCTCTTTCGAGGATCATTCCATGGCCTGTATGTAGATTAATTACATACTCCTTTCATATATAAAACAATGACACAAACCCCTTAGGAATCGGACTTTGATCTCTCTCGCGACTCCTCATTTTCAGATTTGTTCTCACTCTCTGATTTCGACCTCTGTCTGTCTCGGTACTGAGACCCATTTGGAGTTTTGTTCGGTGGTTCTGTCTCGCCAATCTTCCAGCTGACGCGTGTCGGAGTTGAGCGGTTGAGGGTCGGGGTAGTCACGTGACTCACAGTGAAGTTGAAGGGTCGACCTGGCCGTTGAGTCTTCGCCCGCTGTTTGCACGGAACTGCAGTCATGTGACTCGGCTGGATCACATAGCTGAAAGAGGGAACAAAGAGATCATGTTACGTAATACTCACTGTCATGCTGTCAAAGAAAGATTGATTGTTCTATAAGCTTGGAATCAACCAACTACATTGTAAGTACATGTCAGTTCTTCCCACGTACATTTCAAGTGGGTCATATTTGACGATTCTAGCAAAATCTTTTAGCATAAAAAATCATATATGAATTCTCTCCTTACTTTCTATCATACAACATCAGATTACATTGACTTTTATCAACCAAGTTCAAAATTCTTAGCCTTTACAAAGGCAGGATCTTTCTAATTTCCAAAATAAATTACAGTCAGGCCTCGATAATCCGAACGCTTCCGTTTTTCATCAAAAACGTTCGAATAGTGAAATGTTCGGACTACTGAGTACTGAGGACTACTATAGAGATTAGTTTAGTTACATCTTCCTACCGTTCGGAAACTGCAAGATTCGGATTATCGGTGGCTGGATTATCGCGGGTTGATAAATAAACTATTTTTACGTGTGTGTTCGGATTTGGTCCCCTCTATTAGTCAGCTTCCTTATGGTTAATTCTTTTAACAAATTGATACAGCATACATCAAGGATAACACATTAAAAGTGGAAACATTATCCAATGTTCCTGTTTAAAAAAATAGCATTAAAATTGCCATTTAAAACAGTGTTTTTGATTGAACAACTGACTTTGAATTCAACCAATCAGGATTTTTTAGCGAAGAAAGTGCTCCATTAGCAACAGAGGTAGCAATGCAAGGAAATTGATCTGAGCAAACTGTGAGGAGAGAATAAATTAGAGATAGGGTACTATAGCCGAGTACCCACCATCTTGGTTTTGAGAAATGAGAAAAGAGCTGTAGGTTTACTAATTTTACTAATTTTTTAAATAAAACACACATATATTGATAGAATATTCACAAAGTAACACATAACTGATCCTTAGACTGACCAAGAATGTCTTCTTATGCCGTAGGAAAGCTTTCCACACTCGTAGCATCAATGAATGGGTTCTCTTATTATTTTTCAATGTATGTGCGGTAGTCGTTGTCAAATTGTCAAATATTATGAAATCAAAATATGAGCCTCAATAGTATTTTTCAACTGCATTGTTTTTTGATAATGTATTAATAACATATATGTGTAAACAGAAATTTTGTCTCCACAAAAAACACCCAATTGAACTCGCACTTAAAAATAGGAAACATTATACACTGTTCTTGTTGCACAACTAACTTTGAATGCAACCAATCAAAATTCTCTATTTCTAGCAAGGAAAGTGCTCCATTAGCAACAGAGGTCACAATGGAAGAATTGACTTGAGTAAACTCTGTGAGAAGAGATTAAGTTTAAGATTCAGATTGAATCTTATAGTAAAATCTGTCAGGCCTGTATGGCCTCACTGTGCTGATTGTTTGATTGAAAGAATTAACTCACATCATATCTCCTGTCTTCAGCTTTCTCTTGGGGGATGGGTTGACAATCACATAGGACAAGTGATTCTCCTTCTCCTTGGTACTCTGGGAGGGGCCACCTGAGCACAGGAAACATGCTACATTTAGTCTCTTAAATAACTTCATGATCCTTTATTATCTTCTTATCAAAGGCATGGGCCATAACTCTCTAAATATAAAACCAGATTGGTTCCAAAAAAGCATATGTGTAAAACCCATGTATTACCAAAACAAAGAAATTTGTTACTCTATTGCAATATATTGCAAAATGTGCAAGACTACAAATGTTCACTTGAATCATTTAATCACTACTCTGTTAGCTTCGGCGACCGCCATTTTGTTTTGTTTATGGGGACAACAAGGCTTCTTTTTATTTGCATCTTTTTTATTTGTATTGTTTAAACAACTTTTAACATCGATCAAATATAGTTATATGACGAATTAACACTGTCACAACTATTAACATGTAGTAATAATAATAAGGAAATTAAAAACTTCTCAATATATTTTATTATGTCAGGGACATTACCGATGATGCTCACGGAAAATGCCGATCGTATCGACTGAACTGGTTCTAGTACATGTATCGCGATACAATGTATTGGGAAGGTTGGATCGCAATATATCGGTAAACCGGTTATATTGCCCACCCCTATGTGTTTCACCGATGTTTATTCAAAGCAAAAGTAAAGTTGCAGAAAGATTGGTCAAAAATTGTGGGAGGAGTTGATTTCAGAACACAGTACCGTTTTTGGGACGGACAGACGGGCTGCGTCACGACAATAACCCCCTTGAGTTTCACCCGGGGGTTACAAACCTAATATATCTATGATATATATATTTATGTACTCATATATCTTCACAAACTCACTAGAATCATCCTTTAAGTTGAGGCTCTTCATGCGACTGGAGATGAGATCGCGAGCGGCGTCGGTCTGCTCCGTGTCGGAGAACTTCATCTTGTACTGGCTGGAATGTTTGTGACTCCTCGTCTTCCCACTCTTCTGGTTGTTGTTGTGCTCAAGCTGGAGGGGAGAAAATTCTAACTCAACAGTAGGTACATAGTCAAAAGGTATTAGTATTCAAAAGGGACTCTAGTAGAGAAGATAATGTCAATACGGCTTGTCAGCCATGTAGTACCACAATGGGAGACAGCATTCTCAGCTGTAGCTCCACAACTCTGGATCAACCTCTCTATCAGAGAAATCAGTCATAAGGAGTGTCAAGAAAACCCTCAAAACCCATCTATTCAAACTCAATCAATCTCTCTCATAACGTTCCCCTTTTCAGCCCTGTTGAGCAAATTGTTATTTTTTTATAGTTCTATATAAACTCATTTTGATTATGATTGGCACAACCCGGCAGTATTTTCTGCTATATAACAGTACTGGTACCGGAACACTTTTGCCTTTTGATAATACCAAATTTGGGAGCAGACACCATGGTAGTGCCTTGGCTTTATGATTTTAATGTTATAGCCTAATATGAGTGGAGACTGCTACGTGTACATGAATTAATAGTAACAGGCTTTTATTAGGGTTTGGGCGATTATTATGTGGATTGTGGTTATTTTCTGATTGGTCAAAAGGCAAAAAACTTATTTACATTTGTCATCTTCAGGGTTATTTTTTTAATAAAGTTTGGTCCATACAGGGGGCCATTCAACTAACAGATCTTCGCCCTAAGATCAAACGTAAGCCCATCTTCTATCATTGGCTAAGCCTGATCGAAGGGCTAAGATTGGTTAGTGGAACGGTACCCAGTCAACTAATTTACCAGTCATTGATTATCAATATAATATATGTGTATCACTGACATGTCTGAAGAAGCCTCTGTGAGGATGTTCTGGGACTGGTATCATTGGAGTTGGTCTCTTCTCAGAGCGGTAGATTGCAATAGGGATCTCTCCTGTGGTGGAACACAGACCCTGGTAGAGGGCGCCGTACGTCGGGAACTGCGCTAGAGTCGCTCGTCTCACACGAACCTGAAACAGTGGAGGTGATGGTCAGATGGGCGCAAACAACGTGAGACGAGGTGAACTCAGTCACGGTTTGGCTGTAGATGAGGTTTTAACTAGATTATACAATTTGAGCTTTAGATGAGATCAGATAATCTTGGATGTAGAAGAGATCAGATAATCTTGGATGTAGAAGAGGTTAGATGATTTGGGCTTTGGATGAGTTGAGTTGATATGGTGGATTAGGGGATAAATGAGGTGATTGCGACGTTTGATTGGGTGAGGTGATTTGGGATTTACTACTGCTTTCAAGAGGAGTTTTGCTGGTATGTATTAGCTAGTATTATTGGAGCCTATTGAAGCTATTTACGGCAGAGGTGGTTAACATCATCTGGACCAACAAAACCATGGCTGGTTATACACAAAGTTTCCGTAGGGTTGGAAGGAATCTCTTTGAGAAAACATAATTTAATATGTCCTCTTATTAGACTATCATTAATGTTATGTTTCCTGTTATTGACATTGATGGTAATACATTTATAGAAACAATCAATTTGGCTTTTATAGACACATACTTCGTTGAAATTTCATTTTGCAAATGATAAAACTAAATGATGAAACTAAATGTTATGTTATGCAATGTCTTTGAATGATTAGAGGAAATTTTGACATTTTTGACTTTTTGAAAAGATGTGCATCATATTGAAGCATTCATAAAATCATCAAGCTCCCTCAAGAAAGCATAAGCAGACTTTTTATGTATTTTATGTATAACTGCCAATCTTTATTCCTTTATTCCTTCCAACAATTCCTTTTAATTGGTCACTCAAAATGTTTTGGCACTAATCATTTCAGCAGATTGTGTTAATTCATGAACCATTTAAATTCACATAAATAAAACTAAAAACTCACACTTGAGAGATGGCCGGAGTTGTTTTGTGCATCAATTCCGAGAAGGAGTCTCACAAAGCTGATTAAATAACCCTTCACATACGTCTGAAGTGGAACAATTCATGTTATTCAATGACATCAGTAAACTGTTTGAAAATTTTTAAGAAATAAGCGTAAAAGGAGAACAGATATTTCTAAAATGTAGCAGGTTATAAAGTTTCAGAGAGGATTAAATATATTCAATATTTCCACAAGGAGTGAGTCGACTTCTCTACTGCTCTTGCTAGTACTCACTGGCACTGTATCAAGCAACTGACTTAACGGTACAAGCCTTGTATGATAACGGTGTTAGTGACTATCTCATTCATTGCAATTAAGAAGAAGACTATTCATAAACTCAGACACCCTACAACTACTATAGAGCCCCTAACATTTAGCCTTCTGGATTGTTTTATGCTAACACCCACTGTCATCTGGATTAATTTCAGCTGAAGCGCCGTAAAATCAACAACATTACGAAAATTGAAATTTATCAAAAAGTAAAGATGTATTCTAAGCAAAATTTCACACACTGATGGAGAAATTACTAGGCTATCTGATCACACCAAATTTGTTTATCCTATCTTAAATAGATTCTGAGAAAAGCTGTCCCCTTTGGAGATACCATGAACAAAGTTCAAAAATACGGAACAAGGGCAATAACTCCGTAAAAATTAATTGCACACTTCTCATTTTCGAACTCCATCAAGGTATTTATGCCCTCAAGCTTCACACCAAATTTGGTAATCCTATCTTAAACGGTTTCTGAGAAAAAATGTCCCCTTTACCTCTGACGCACGGACGCACGGACGCACGGAGCCCAAATCTATATCCCCCTTCCACTTTGTGGCGGGGGATAATAAAGAAGTTCCCAAAGAAATGAGATAACTAAAGGACTCATGAAGGCTGATAGCATTCTTTCTATAGTTGGCCCAGAATGGAGTGGGACCTGCAGGAAAAGGGTTAAAGAAGTTCACAGTTATTATTCACAGAGTTAGTTAGTTTACCTACATGAATCAATAGGTGAAGCGCTATCCAGTAGAGTTTACCTGGTAGAGAAGTCTGTCCAACATACCAGCGCTGAACACGTGCCCTGCCGCAAAGGGGAGGCGGAACAAGTGGGGTAAGTTTGAGCTCGTTTGTTCCTTCAGTTTCTTCAGAAAAACATCAAGAAAAAGAGAACATTTTAGACTTTAAAGAGTTTCCTTTCACAAAATCCTTAAATGGTCATGATTCAATGTTTATAAGGGTGTATTAATGTCAAGTTAAAGAGACATCAAGTATGTCAAGGCTAGATCTCTCTGGAATTACACATACAATATTATGAAGTTATCCTCCTAGGAATTGCTTCCATCATAGATTATTTTTTTAAAGTTTAAAAAAAATAATAGATTGCCAGATCTGACAAGATTCTATATGTATTAATCATTATTTGCATATTTACATAACTTTTTTAGTCATAAATATTCTAGGAATTGGAGACCACAAGTTTTTAAAGCTTATTGATTCTATATTTCTTCTACCTTTTCTAGCTTAGAGATCTCCTGAGAATACACGTCATGAGCCTGGAACTCCATGAAGCGAACGTTGGACGCATCATTCAATTCTGTGATTACATTCGTCTCGGGGAACAGTCTGCAGCAGAAAACATGATTATTTTGGTAAAATTACTTATTTCTCTCGCTCTAGCTCTTGAGTACCTTAAAGTCCTGAAGCAAGATTTTCAAATCTCTCTCAGCTCATAAGATAAGTCGTATGCCAATGTAAGCCATGTTTAAGTATGATATTTACGACTTTCTTAGCACTGGGAGAACTTTGAAAATCTGGGCCAAAGAATATATGGCAACTTCCTCAAACCTCTTCCTCTTTAAATTCCAAGATTTTAATTATATCAATAAATGTTCATAATAAATGTACCTGAGACCCTACTAAGTGTAAAAGCAAAGTATTATAATAAACCATATTCATTAAGGCAGTTGATGTTCTGCTTATAATGGATTGCCATGAAAGTTTTACTGATCCATTAATCTAAATAATGACGATTTTTAAATCTGTCAAACCTACTCAAAGACCTGTAATAGAATAATGTCCATATCGTACACGTTGTTTTTTTAATTGATTAATTCTCATAAAAATTTGGTATTACTCATTCTCACCTTGTTATTTTCTGCACTGTGACGACAGTTTCTGCATCGGCTAGAGTCTCCTCACTGGCGTCAATGTCCGACTCCTTGTTCGCTATCACCACATGCGACGCCTTCTTTATACCAGCACTCAACAAGTCATCAATACTGTAAAATTAAATGACAAAAAACTCAGACTTAAAAGACTAAAATTTTAATATGGATAGTGTTCGAAATAGCTGCCAGCCAATTTCTCCTTAATTTCAGATGGGGCGAGTTCAAATGTATGTAGTAAGTCTGTCTGGCTAGTGGGACATTAGATAAACTAAACATCTACACATTGCCGGGCTTGTCAAAATTTGAGACGGACTGTTTGTTTTTTCTCTTTGCCAGTACAAAGTATTTCAATTACAATGACCATCTTGTTATAATTCTTGTGCGATCTATGGTAGTACTGGGCTTTGCAACTGGGTCACTTATAGATGACAGGATATTTTGAGCAAGTTTATATTTTTTTTTCGAAGCTTTATTTTTATTAATTTGCTGGGGTAGGTTAATGGCTAAGTTTAGTAATATGCTAATATTAAAAGCATTGAAAAAACAAGAAAAAAGTGAGCATGGCTCACATACCCCCGCCATCCGCTATCCGTCCATTGAGAATTATAGATGTGAAGGTTACTATGTTTAAAAAACAGCTTCAAGCATCATAATATTGTCCAAATAATTTTAGGAACTGACTGTTATTACAAAATTTCATTCACCCAGATGTAATATTTTTCAGGTAACTTAATTTTTCCCATTAGGGCAACACACCGGTAATTTGTACCAAGTTCAATTACAGATTCGAGGGCTTCATAACTCCGTAAAAAATAATATTTCGGAACTGGACTGTGAACTCGATGAAGAGTATCATCTGGACTACCTACATGTAAAATTTCATTCACCTAGATGTAATAGTTTCCGAGAAAACTTGTCCCAATTGGAGCACCACAGTTCTTTTGGTACAAAGTTCAATTTCGGATTCAAGGGCCATAACTCCGTAAAAAATAATATTTCGGAACAGGTTTCGAACTTGATGAAGAGTATCACCTGGACTACCTCCATATTAAATTTCATTCACCTAGATGTAATAGTTTCCGAGAAAACTTGTCCCCATTGGAGCACCACAGTTCTTTTGGTACTAAGTTCAATTTCGGATTCAAGGGCCTTAACTCCGTAAAAAATAATATTTTGGAACTGGTTTTCGAGCTCGATGAAGAGTATCATCTGGACTACCTCCATATTAAATTTCATTTACCTAGATGTAATAGTTTCCGAGAAAACTTGTCGCCATTGGAGCATCACAGTTCTTTTGGTGCTAAGTTCAATTTCGGAATCAAGGGCCATAACTCCGTAAAAAATAATATTTAGGAACTGGTTTTCGAACTTGATGAAGAGTATCATCTGGACTACCTCCATATTAAATTTCATTCACCTAGATGTAATAGTTACCGAGAAAACTTGTCCCCATTGGAGCATCACAGTTCTTTTGGTACTAAGTTCAATTTCAGATTCAAGGGCCATAACTCTGTAAAAAATAATATTTCGGAACTGGTTTTCGAACTTGATGAAGAGTATAGTCATGAGTACTCACAATCAAAATTTCGTTCACCTAGGTTGAACAGTATCCGAGAAAACTTGTCCCCATTGAACACAATAAAACTAAGTCCCAAAAGTGACGTTTCCATGGAAATGACAATAAATTTAAATCTCAGAACATTTTAAATTGTCTGTGGGCGATCGGAAGAACATGGTTTACAACTGTACAAAGTTTGGTTGATGTACCTTTGACGTTTTTTGAGAAAATTGACCGGACGGAAGGACGGACGGACGGAAGGACCGCTATATAGCCCCGCTTACTTCGTAGCGGGGGTATAAAAATCATATCTTTGTAAATACCTGATACCTTTTTATGTTTTATGGCTTATGTTAAGGAAAAATGTATTGGCTTTGATGTGGTATTTAATAGTGAAGGATACTATGATGACAACATTTTGAAATTTATTTTCAAACAGACATGGGGTGTTGACCCCATTAAATCCCTTTACTTACTCATATATCCTGGGCTGAACTTGACTTCTCATGCTTACTAGTTGCAAATTTTCGACAATACAAGCCCCTGTGGGAGAAACTACAACAGAATTTTACTTTGAAACACTTCTCACTCAGGTGACCACAACCCACCTGCTGATTGTGCCACGGAGCCAGTACACCAGAGGGAATGCTGCTATTGTCTCCAGGAACATCTTGTCTGGTCTGAAACACAAATACATAGCGATGCTGATTAGGTACTCCAACAATGTTTTATTTTTATAAGGAGCAAGGTCAAGGGAATTTAGGTTTACCATTTTCACTCATCATAACACTTAGTATTGTAACAAGAGGAACACATTCAACATCAATATGGCTGTGTGGTGAAACCTACAAGCTTTTGGAACTAAAAAACCAAGGGTGGTACGTCATTGAATTTCAGTTCAGCAATACATTAAAACTTTAACGCATGAAGAACAGTTGCTACTGCAGCTGCAGTCGTCAAATCAGTGCTGGAGTCGAACCCAGGACCTCATGATCTAGAGCCAAACAAGTCACAACCACTGTGCAATACCATGTCCTAAATAAAAATAGAGCCATGGGCTCTGTAGCTCATCAGAGTTTATTTTGTTTGATGATGAAGACAGAAATATGTTGTCTCAATATAATGTACGATCCCTAACCCTGACAAATCTTATTCTTGAAATTGAGAGAGAGCACTCAGCAAGGTCAACACACAGGAGATTATGCAATATTCTGACCCCTTGGCTCTGGTTACAAGCCAGCTGTGTTTTTTGTGTTTTACTGCCAAATTATGTAATAGACTCTTGCTTGCACTAAACACTGGCAGCACTGATCTAACTGTATAAGGCTTAAAGAGAACAGGCAATGTGATGAATCTCATGGTACATAGTACAATTTAGAATCACCTTGGCTAAACAATCTCGGTTCTAAGCCTTGTCATCCAAACATCTAAACATTCTGAACAAAATATTCCTTCTAGTTTGTTCTGGATGAAAACAGGATTTTAGGTAATGGCCTGTGAGGCCCTTATTTGGGGCCACTTGGTCACCAAATCTACAATTTAGAATCTCCATTGGCTAAAGACTATTTACACAACATGACAACCTTCTAGGTCTTTTCGTTCTGGAGAAGAAGATGAAAATAATCTTATCTTATCATTTCATCACCAGTCATATGCAGTTCACATATCTCATGTAAAATAAAAGAATTCTTAACTCCTCTTCAATTTAGTCCTTTATGCCTTGTCACAATTTTCAGTTCATAGGCTATTCAATAGTTCTCATTTCACATTGATTTCATCAATTTGACAAACATGTCCACAATGTAGATTGTTATCTAAAGTCGACATATATTTCAAATCATTGTGATTGAAGTGTCATAAAATATCAGTTCAAAATTCATTTTCAAAGGTTTTGTTTAGGCTGTGGCCCATATTTGGGGTCACAGGGTCACCAAATTTACAAGTTTGAATCCCCATTGGCTAAAGAGTTTGCATACAATATTACAGCCTTCTAGATCTTTTTGTTCCGGAGAAAAAGATGAAAATAGGATTTTAGGTAATTGCCCGTGAGGCCCTTATTTGGGGTCACAGGGTCACCAAATCTACAATTTAGAATCTCCATTGGCTAAAGACTCATTACACAACATGACAACCTTCTAGGTCTTTTCGTTGTGGAGAAGAAGATGAAAATAATCTTATCTTATCATTTCATCACCAGTCATATGCAGTTCACATAACTCATGTAAAATAAAAGAATTCTTATCTCCTCTTCAATTTAGTCCTTTATGCCTTGTCAAAATTTTCAGTTCATAGGCTATTCAATAGTTCTCATTTCACATTGATTACATCAATTTGACAAACATGTCCACAATGTAGATTGTTATCTAAAGTCGACATATATTTCAAATCATTGTGATTGAAGTGTCATAAAATATCAGTTCAAAATTCATTTTCAAAGGGTTTTTTTAGGCTGTGGCCCATATTTGGGGTCACAGGGTCACCAAATTTACAAGTTTGAATCCCCATTGGCTAAAGAGTTTGCATACAATATTACAGCCTTCTAGATCTTTTTGTTCCGGAGAAAAAGATGAAAACAGGATTTTAGGTAATGGCTTGTGAGGCCCTTATTTGGGGCCACAGGGTCACCAAATCTACAATTTAGAATCTCCATTGGCTAAAGACTCATTACACAACATGACAACCTTCTAGGTCTTTTCGTTGTGGAGAAGAAGATGAAAATAATCTTATCTTATCATTTCATCACCAGTCATATGCAGTTCACATATCTCATGTAAAATAAAAGAATTCTTAACTCCTCTTCAATTTAGTCCTTTATGACTTGTCACAATTTTCAGTTCATAGGCTATTCAATAGTTCTCATTTCACATTGATTACATCAATTTGACAAACATGTCCACAATGTAGATTGTTATCTCAAGTTGACATACATTTCAAATAAAGTGAATGAAGTGCACATAAAATATCAGTTCAAAATTCATTTTCAAAGGTTTTTTAGGCTGTGGCCCATATTTGGGGTCACAGGGTCACCAAATTTACAAGTTAGAATCCCCATTGGCTAAAGAGTTTGCATACAATATCACAGCCTTCTAGATCTTTTTGTTCCGGAGAAAAAGATGAAAACACGATTTTAGGTAATGGCCTGTGAGGCCCTTATTTGGGGTCACAGGGTCACCAAATCTACAATTTAGAATCCCCATTGGCCAAGGAGTCTGTACATATAATTTCAGCTCTCTGGAGTCATTGGTTCTGGAGAAGAAGATGAAAATAGCTTTTAAGGTTATGACCCCTGGGGCCCTTATTTGGGGTCACAGGGTCACCAAATCTACAATTTAGAATCCCCATTGGCCAAGGAGTCTGTACATAAAATTTCAGCTCTCTGGAGTCATTGGTTCTGGAGAAGAAGTCGAAAAAGTGAAAAGTTTACGGACGGACGGACGGACGGACGGACGGCATCCCATGCCATAAGCCCATCGGGCCTTTCAGGCCTGATGAGCTAAAAAGGAAGACAGCAGAATGGCAGAGACATATATTCCTGTTCTAGCAGCAAGACGATGGGACTGAGGGAGTTGACTATTTTAGTTCGAGCCCGATTTCAAGAATATAGTGGGAACGGGTTTCGCATAATGGGGGCATTAGGACCTGGCTAAGATTTGTGTAAAAGAACACATACTCCTGTTCTAGCAGCAGGACGATGGGACTCAGGGATGTGAAGCTATGGAAGGAGGTGCGGAGGGGAACGATGAAGTTGTAGAGCCCAGTGCTGGCAGACTCGGCCACCAGGATGATTATCTGCCCCTTCCACTGGTCTTCGTGGGCTGTCTTTGTCTGGCAGTGGTCACAGTTCTGGGAAGCAGAAACCAACATTAGGGGTTTAGCTTAGCTATACAGTATGTGAAGGCAAAATTTGATATTTAGATTCAGATTTTTCTGGATGACAAAGTGATATGAATACTTAGAGCTTGAGCTAAGTATGTGAAGGCAAAAACTGATAATTCAATAGAGTGATACAACAATTTTACTGGCAAATATCTTTTCCTATATGTAGCTAAATACACCGCTGAACATAAACCCAAAGCTAAATAAGAATGTGTTATGTCTTTGAAAGGTATTCAAAATGGAATACATAAAAGCAAAAAAATTTGTATTACAGGTGCACAATGTTTTCAAGACAACAGTTAATATACTGACAAGCTGATTACTAGAATTATGTGTATTGCACAAACTCAGCAGTTGCGCATGAAGCCTGTCCTACCTTGCCCCACTGGAGACAGCAGAAGGGTCGAGTCTCCTGGTGTAGATGACACGTGGTTCTCCTCGTCCCCACGTACAGGGTGCTGGGAGGTGTTCCTAGCATGTACCTGTATAACAGTCTCTCTGTATTAAGTGGAGTATTTCCATTTCCTATCTCGAACTCATGATCCAACTACCTTGGATATTCGCTAATAAGACTCATTGTATATAGAAGGTGAGATTTTAACTAAAAGTAGGTATAAGATTCCAAAATTAGCGGTGTTCCATACTATGGGTGAACAGGACCTGCCACAAAGCAGGAGAAATATTGACTAAAGATGGGTATTTATATTACTATAATGTTTGTGGGAGGTGGGGTGTATGAAAACAACCATGAAATATATAGAACCCACACCTGCCATGGGGCAAGAGCAGTGACCCTTTAGAGGTTATAATATTGTGCCGTCTTCAACTTTAAAATATCGGAAATTATGAATTGCTGATCAATATATAGCATAAAATGTAGATCATATATTGGTGATGTGGTATTGTAACAATTCAATACCAGATTTATCTACCTACAGATAAAGTGTATCTCATGCAAGCAATATCATCTGTGAAAACCAGTACTAAATGATAAATCTTTATATCTTCTAAGCTGGACAACATACATTGTCTATGACGCTACATTCCTTAATTTCTTTTCATACGGAAGTATTTTCAATCACCCTTCTTGAATAGCCTCCGGAAAGAGCCCCATAACCCGACCACGGTCCTGGTTTGCCAGGCCCGGTTCAATGCTATCCTGGCAATCATCATCTGGCGAGTTGAGATCTGTGGATTCAGTCGTGGTCGTGTCTACGTTGATCTTCAATAGTGGCAGAGCTACGGAGACAAGAGGGAGAAGTGTTTTATAAACCTCGTAGTGTTGCATACAGGTTGATAACAAATGTTACAGATCAAACACAAGGACTTTATTTCATGTGTTCATACACAAGGGTTTACATGTAATAGTGACTGGAAAATAGTTCAAGATAATGAAAAGTTTATTTTTTACTTTGATGATTTTAAAATAGGAGATTTATAAATAAAAAAAAATCAAGAAATTTCAAAATGATGTTTAAAGATGTTTAAAAAAATTTAATGAAAAAGTTTATTTTTTACTTTGATGATTTGAATATAGAAGGTATAATTTTAAGTTTCCCAAATGATGTTTAAAGATGCTTAAAATTGTGTAATAAAGCAATAAATGAATGAGTTAATTTTGACATTGTTACTCTAAAACAAATATTGATTTATAAAGTCCTATCTTGTAGTATGCAACCATTGAATACAGAATGAATAGGCAAGGGAATCAAGACTGGAAGAACATTTGTAAAAATAGATTGACCATAAAAAAGGAAAATAGGATGGGAGACATTCATCATTTGAATCAATGTAACATTTAAGAAGTTTCATGCATACTGCATTAAAGTTAAAGCCTTTTTCTGAGAAACATCCAAAACTTCAGTAATATTTGTTTATTTTGTTTCCATAAGACACAACCGTATAAATTCAAAAGGATTGCAACTGTAACATTCAACATTGACAAATTGGCTAGTTTTACTAAACCGCCTTTTAAAATGGTATTTGATTGTTTGATCACTATAATCAACAGAATAATTTAATGTCTTCCAGATTAACTGAAAAAAACATCAATAGTTAATAAGTTCTAACTTGAAGACCCACTATGTTAGAATAATATAAATGTCATTCATGTTCGTAGAGCACGTGTTTACAAAGGGGTGCTTGCTAGAATTCAGCAATCCCTCATATTGATCAACAAAGATTGGCTTATCGTTATGTACAGAGTTCACATCCGAGCACATGGTTTATGATTTGCAGTCAGTGCCAACTGATGTGTCAATTACAGCATTCTCATTCTACATTTATGATATATTTTATCTGTCTCAAAATAAAATTCACAAATATTCAATACACATATTTCAGAGCTATGAATAATATAAAAGAATTTTTAATTCATTGATTAAAGTGTTATTGCTCATATGATGAATCTTTAAGTATTATTCTCTACATATCATTATCATAAAGCCAAACAATTGAACGATTTGTCTTTAAGGATGTTCGCTCCTCAAATTTATAGAATTAAACTTTTTTCTAACTTATATTTTTTAAAAGATCAAAGTATATGATTGAAAAATCAGCATTAAAAAATAGGGGGTAGTGTGGGTTTTTTCGAGATATGACGCCTGTAAGATAGTGGGGTTTTAACATGGGAGTCTATGGGAAAATGAGAAAAAAACTGCTAAAAACTTTAAAATACTACATTTCTAGAATTAAACTTTTTTTTCTTTTTTGATATGTTACAAAGTTCATGTTACCCTACCGAAATCGATGAAAAAATATATATGGTAGTGTGGGGTTTTTTAAGCTTTGACACAAAATGTACCTGAAAATCCCCATTTTTAGTCAAATTTAGGCCATTTATGCTGTTTCAGCACTTTTTAGAGGTTCTAAAGTCACATTTTCTTTATTTCATTTGTTTTTTAAAAGTATGTAGATGACGTAGAATATCATGAAGTAAATAAAGAAGAGAAAAAATCTTTACTTAATCGTATTTCATTTTTGAAGTTCAACAGGAAGGAGCGGACATCCTTAAGATTACAGAAATCATGTTCAAATATCCTTTGAAATCGATCGGAGCTATGAATAATACAAGAGAATTTTTTATTCATTAATTAAAGTGTTATTGCTACATGGTTCATGTTAATCGATTTCTCTAGAAATGTACATGATGGATGTTTATGAAGTAGTTGTCCCATATCATTATTATAAAGCCAAAACAATTTAACCATTTGTCTTGATGATTACAAAAATCATGTTCAAATCTCCTATGAAATGATCAAATGTTTTCTTAGAATTTTAATGATATTAGATATGTGTGAAAATAAGTTGGCATTAAAATATGTAAGGAAAGGAATATGTCTTTTAAAATTATTAAAATACTGGGTACATGACACCTTCCCCCGCTAGTTGAAACTCTTGCCAGTTCTCTAACACTGAGCCTTGCAGCATTTCGTCACCTTTTCTGTGCTAGAAATTTCTAATAGCACTTTCAAGACCTGGTGCTACGATGGCACTGAAAACTGACGAAATGCAGCAAGGTTTGCGGGGGAAGATGGATACATGATGGATCATGCATGTTAGTGGGTATATCACTTGTCATTGTGAGTTTTTGCAGCTTTTATTTGTTAAAGTACAAGATGTGATCATCAACGGGCTAGCGCACGACTCATGCTTGCATATGCACTGGCACTTAGCAAATAACTTGCAACAGCAGCAGCAGCAAGCAAACTTTTAAAACTTTTACCATTTTGTAAATAACAATTTGTAAATTTTCCAATGAAAATTTACTAAAATTAGAAAATTAAAATGAAACATTGATCAACCAGAAAAATATGTGAGTTATATTCCCTCTTCAAACACAGTTCTGGAAAACTGATAACTTTCAACATAGTTATCATATTCAATTAATCTTTCCAGAAATTTTATATCAAGATTCAACATCTATATACAACACTATGTGACCTAATAATGGCTACATATTTTAAAGAATAAGAAAAAAGAAAAGAAGCTTAGTTAGTTAAATGCATGGCTTAATAAAGTAATCAAGTAAAAGAGTAAATGTTAAAAGTATATTTGCGCCCTAAAGTAAAATTTGCGCGCAGATAAAGATCCAATCTTACAACTTCTTGCTACAAATTTTGTCGGAGCCAGAAAATTTGGTGACGGTCCCGTCTGAGAACCTAGGTTAGATATAGTGGACATTGAGGAGGAGGCAAAATCAGTATTAAATTCAACAGGTAAGTCATGCATCATAATCATTGGTTCAAATCTTTTTTTGAAACTGCATGCATGATTATTCATGATGAACATAACAAATATATTATTTGATAAATGAAACAGAATTTATTTTTTTATCATGGAATATTTTTATACATGATATATTTAAAGTGATTAAAGCTTTCCATCAAAGAAAACTTACATACAAGGCACAAGACAACATAAACGATCATTGACAACACTTTTCATGAAGGATGATATAATGACGCTCGCAGGTCTCAACACTTTATAGCAAGTTGTACTGCAGGCTTTGACTGTTCAAAAACATTAGGGGCAGTGACATGCAAAATAATCTTGAAGAAGGTGTAAAAATTCATATACCGCATTCTCCCGGGCATAAGACCACACTCAAGCCTAACCCACTTTTTGGAGGGTTGTCCTGGTTGGGGTTATTCTCAGGTTATAGCCCACCCCCTATTTTGCCAGATGATCCATGGTCATACATTACATAAATCTATAATATTATTTTGAGTTAAGTGTCATAAACCTACATAAAACCTATGACCGTCTGACGATCTTCAGTATGAATATTCATCTGAGTTGGGGTCTCTCCCATCTAAAAGCCCATCCCCATTTTTTCAAGATGTTTGTTTGCCTTGCCCCCTGGTCTTATACCAGAGGGAATACGGTATTCTTATTGTAATTTGTCAGAGACATAAGAACTCAGGGTTCTCTTAATCAATTGTTGGTATATACTAGAGGTGAAACGGTTCACAACTACAGTAGTTGGACCATGGTATTTTGCTTTCAGTTCAGTACACCATGCATCGAAGTGTATTTTCGGTTTGCACCGCACACCATATTTTAGTGAAATAGTTAAATATTTTATCTATATTTTGTTTCCATTATGTGCTTTTTTTTTGCTTTTTTCTGAACTGAACAGAAAATGTACAGAACTGAAGATTCTGTAACTCGGCCAAACAAAACTCAAGTGTATACCGTTTCACCCTAGCAAATAAATGCAATACATCATAGATAATCAAATTGGATGTTAACAGCTTGAGAGAGGCCTATAGTGTTGTTTTACTCAGTAGTCATAGAAGGACCGGGGTGTTTTTTGTAGAAAAAAAATTCCATTTACGATGCCCCTGTTTGTACATTTATGTCATTATATTTAACTATACTTATGTTTTTTTTAGATGTGCTCCAGAAACAAAGTTCAAATTGCATTTCCATGGAAACAGAAAAAATCACAATGTGAAGAAGTTGAAACATCAAAAGGCATATCTACATAATAACTTATTGTGATGACTGTTGAAGTTTTGTTGAGCTTAGCCTATTGTTTTATAATTCTGCTCCGGATATGATAGTCCAAGTTGCATTTCCAAGGAAACGGGGAAAATAAAAATACAAAGAAATTGAAAATACCAAACGGCATATCTACAGGTGATGATGGTTCCCCATACCAAGTTTAGTTGAGCTTTGTCTCACAGTTTTTGAGTTCTGCTCCGGAAACGAAGAGAGATTGACAAACAGATGGAGCCAATTTCAATATAGAAACAGGAGTATCCACTCAAATTTCGTTTCACAAGAAAACCTTGGCCCAACTGTCATTTTAAATTATGTATTGCAATTGATTTATAGCTATGCGGAGATGTCATCAAGATCTATAATATAAGCAATCAAGCAACGTAATTGGCTTAGTTCTCTTTCTATGTTTACTGACATAAAGGATTTATTAAACTTGAGTATTTTTGTGTGAAGTTTTAATACTTAAGCACCTAGTACCTACAACATAAGTATAAAGCTGAAGCTATCTACACTAAGATTTATGTTACAGTAGTATATTCAATATCTCTTTGAGTAAGTAATGCAGATCAGACAAATAACTGTGCTTGACACTGGAAGGAAAACACCGCATAAAGTCAAGATTCACATATATAAGTTTCCACAATATTCACTGTGTTATCTAAGACTTTGAAGGGCATTCAGAAGTGGCATACATAAGAAGATGAAGATTTTCTGAATAACAACTTCATTAATTTGTCTTGCTCTAAGCCTTTTCATTTTAAAAGTTTAAGGGCGACAGACGATGAAAATCTAAAGATAAACAACAGACATTAAACAATGAATGAGTTCTTGATAAAACATGATGTCAATAAAACATCATGTCAATAAAACATCATGTCACAACTCCTTCAGAGCTACATGTAGCATAAAGTAACACGAAACACTACAATTCTATAAGTAAGAGAAGACATGGTACATACTTCCCCGGACTTGATAAAACATCAAGTCACAAGCCTACATGCAACATGAAGTAACACTACTTTAATACTACAATTGTATAAGTTATGTAAGACCTGGTACATACTTTCCCCGGACTGCATGATCCTGCTGGTGATGTTGGAGCCGATCTGAGAGGTGATGGTGCTGAAGAGACTCTCGCTGTCCCCCACCTCCTCCGTCTCCCCCTCCGACTGCAACCACTTCTGGATCTGGTCTGCGATCAGCTCTATATCAAACACAAAACAACGATCAACATTTGGAGAGGCATTCGAGTCTCCATTTGCATTAAATTAAGAAGCAATAAATATCCTTGTCTTCTCAACAATGATAATGAACAATATCAAATCAACATACCGTATTGTCAAGACCATACTCAAGCCTAAGACCACCCCCACTTTTTGGAGGGTTGTCCTGGTTGGGGTTATTCTCAGGTTACAGCACACCCCAATTTTTCCAGATGTTCCATGGTCATACAGTCCATAAATCTATAATATTATTTTAAGTTCACTGTATAAATCTACATAAAACCTATTCTGACTGTCTGACGGTCTCCAGTATGAATTTTCATCTGAGTTGGGGGTCTCTCCCATCTAAAAGCCAATCCTTATGTTTTCAAAATGTTTGTTTGCCTGGGCCTCTGGTTTATAACCAGAGATAATATGGTACATGGATTCCATTGGGGGGTTCAGGGGATTCAACACCCCCCTTTGAAATATTCATGTAAAGTTGATGGAACCCCCCCCCCCCCCCCCCCCCCAAAACAAAATTTAAAAATCCTGGATCCACCTATGAATGGAGCACAAACAAACTGCAAAAATAGAGCCATGGGCTCTGTAGCTCATCAGAGTTTATTTTGTTTGATGATGAAGACAGAAATATGTTGTCTCAATATAATGCACAATCCCTAACCCTGACAAATCTTAGTCTTGAAATTGAGAGAGAGCACGCAGCAAGGTCAACACACAGGAGATTATGCAATATTCTGACCCCTTGGCTCTGGTTACAAGCCAGCTGTGTTTTTTGTGTTTTACCGCCAAATTATGTTATAGACTCTTGCTTGCACTAAACACTGGCAGCACTGATCTAACTGTATAAGGCTTAAAGAGAACAGGCAATGTGATGAATCTCATGGTACATAGTACAATTTTGAATCACCTTGGCTAAACAATCTCGGTTCTAAGCCTTGTCATCCAAACATCTAAACATTCTGAACAAAATATTCCTTCTAGTTTGTTCTGGATGAAAACAGGATTTTAGGTAATGGCCTACGGGGCTCTTATTTGGGGCCACTGGGTCACCAAATCTACAATTTAGAATCTCCATTGGCTAAAGACTCTTTACACAACATGACAACCTTCTAGGTCTTTTCGTTCTGGAGAAGAAGATGAAAATAATCTTATCTTATCATTTCATCACCAGTCATATGCAGTTCACATATCTCATGTAAAATAAAAGAATTCTTAACTCCTCTTCAATTTAGTCCTTTATGCCTTGTCACAATTTTCAGTTCATAGGCTATTCAATAGTTCTCATTTCACATTGATTACATCAATTTGACAAACATGTCCACAATGTAGATTGTTATCTAAAGTCGACATACATTTCAAATAAAGTGGCTGAAGTGTCATAAAATATCAGTTCAAAATTCATTTTCAAAGGTTTTTTTTAGGCTGTGGCCCATATTTGGGGTCACAGGGTCACCAAATTTACAAGTTTGAATCCCCATTGGCTAAAGAGTTTGCATACAATATTACAGCCTTCTAGATCTTTTTGTTCCGGAGAAAAAGATGAAAACAGGATTTTAGGTAATGGCCTGTGAGGCCCTTATTTGGGGCCACAGGGTCACCAAATCTACAATTTAGAATCTTCATTGGCTAAAGACTCATTACACAACATGACAACCTTCTAGGTCTTTTCGTTCTGGAGAAGAAGATGAAAATAATCTTATCTTATCATTTCATCACCAGTCATATGCAGTTCACATATCTCATGTAAAATAAAAGAATTCTTAACTCCTCTTCAATTTAGTCCTTTATGCCTTGTCACAATTTTCAGTTCATAGTCTATTCAATAGTTCTCATTTCACATTGATTACATCAATTTGACAAACATGTCCACAATGTAGATTGTTATCTAAAGTCGACATACAATTCAAATAAAGTGGTTGAAGTGTCATAAAATATCAGTTCAAAATTCATTTTCAAAGGTTTTTTCTAGGCTGTGGCCCATATTTGGGGTCACAGGGTCACCAAATTTACAAGTTTGAATCCCCATTGGCTAAAGAGTTTGCATACAATACTACAGCCTGCTAGATCTTTTTGTTCCGGAGAAAAAGATGAAAACAAGATTTTAGGTAATGGCCTGTGAGGCCCTTATTTGGGGTCACAGGGTCACCAAATCTACAATTTAGAATCTCCATTAGCTAAAGACTCTTTACACAACATGACAACCTTCTAGGTCTTTTCGTTCTGGAGAAAAAGATGAAAATAATCTTATCTTATCATTTCATCACCAGTCATATGCAGTTCACATATCTCATTTAAAATAAAAGAATTCTTAACTCCTCTTCAATTTAGTCCTTTATGACTTGTCACAATTTTCATTTCATAGGCTATTCAACAGTTCTCATTTCACATTGATTACATCAATTTGACAAACATGTCCACAATGTAAATTGTTCTTTCAAGTCGACATACATTTCAAATAAAGTGAAAGAAGTGCACATAAAATATCAGTTCAAAATTCAATTTCGACAGGTTTTTTTTGCTGTGGCCCATATTTGGGGTCTCAGGGTCACCAAATTTACAAGTTAGAATCCCCATTTGCTAAAGAGTTTGCATACAATATTACAGCCTTCTAGGTCTTTTTGTTCCGGAGAAAAAGATGAAAACAGGATTTTAGGTAATGGCCTGTGAGGCCCTTATTTGGGGTCACAGGGTCACCAAATCTACAATTTAGAATCCCCATTGGCCAAGGAGTCTGTACATATAATTTCAGCTCTCTGGAGTCATTGGTTCTAGAGAAGAAGATGAAAATAGCTTTACAGCTTATGACCCCTGTGGCCCTTATTTGGGGTCACATGGTCACCAAATCTACAATTTAGAATCCCCATTGGCCAAGGAGTCTGTACATAACATTTCAGCTCTCTAGAGTTATTGGTTCTGGAGAAGAAGTCGAAAAAGTGAAAAGTTTACGGACGGACGGACGGACGGATGGACGGACGCCATCCCATGCCATAAGCCCATCGGGCCTTTCAGGCCTGATGAGCTAAAAATTCAAAGGGGCAATCATTAAAATAATGCCCTAACATTCATTACAATGTCTTGATCGACTTCTAGACCAAACCGTTAACAATCATGATTTGTATTGTTCCTTTTAGAGATGCAAAAATTGAAGAAATGATTGCACTGGTGATTAATCATTACCAATCGTGATTGTCACATCCATAACACGTTTCTGAAAACATAACAATGTTACATTTTCTTTTACATTTACAATTCTTATTATATCAATGTGCCTACACATTCTGGTTTAAACGCTCAAATACTGCAATGGGCTCGTACAATAGTTGTTAATACGTTAGCATGGTGTAGAACATGGTCTCTAAATTAGCCCAGAGGTAGATCTGATGATCGAATTGCATTCTGACATCTTTCATTTATTTGTATACAATTCAGCCTGATCGACTCATTAGGAGGAACCTATGGACAACTCCAAAACTGAGAAGTTAATTGTCCTGCTGTCGGACGGGCCCTATTTGATACACTGTGTATAGTGTAATCCAAGTGACACTTTCTTAAGGTTTCACCTATATGTGTGTTCCTCATGGTTGGGTCAGAGATGTGTTCCATGGCACCGGACTTGATCTTGGAGTTCTCCTCGCGTGTGACGCCCATGTAGAAGCAGTAGTCAGAGCTCTTCATGATGTAGTCGGGGCCGGGGTTCAGCTGCAGGCTCGGGTCCGACCTTGTGATGTCCAACACCGCCACTAGCGATACTCCGAACCTGAGAAGGGTGAGAGGTTACAAGCAGGTTGACAGAGCAGGGATACTCAGAATATTCACAGAAATCAAAAGTAGAGCCATTGGCTCTTTAGTTCATCATTTCATTTCTTGGCCTTTTCGTTCTGGACAAACACAGGACAGTGCAGGATAGATTCAAACAATTCAGAAATGATTACAGGTGATCAAACAGATCTCTAATAATTAAAGAAATCCCTCATTCCCAAAATAGATAAATACCAGATATGTATTAATCAAATAGATGTCTCATTTCCGAAATAGATCGCTTCCACCAAAATAAATCTTTGACACTCAATCATTTTTGGCACATTCTGAACGTCCTACCCACTTTTGCTCTTTTTTACAAAACAACTTTAGTCTACAAGTTTCCTTGATAACAGAACTAAATTTCAGCAAAAATGTCTCCGAACTACTTATTCATAGCATTGTACCTAGTATGCGCCCCAGCAGATGCTTCTGTGAATTTCTTGCCGTCGTATGGTCTGAAGAAGGCGCTGCGAGACAGTTGGATGTGGTACACCTCGTTACCAGAGTGACGTCCATATACCTGCTGCCATGGCTCTGTAGCGAGCTCTCCTTCTCTGGAGGGGAGATATATGGTTTATAACTGGATTACAGCATATCATTATTCCATGAGAAAGAAAGAATCTAAATAGGATTATCAAACTAGCATAATACCACTGCATGTATGACATCAGTAAAGTTGCAGTTGTGTCATTATAATATTTGTACTGCCATCACAATGGTACCTGACTTGCCAAGATATGAAATATGACAAGTAACAGCAACATAACTTTTCATTTTGGTTTAATTTTTACTCTTTAAATGACCACATTACTCTTTTGGGCTTGCTACTTTCCAAGCATATTCCATGATATCAAAACTTACAGATCCCCCTGGAAGTGTAGAGCTGAAGAGAAACAAGAGTAGATAACCCCAGGCACAGTATTTCATAATACCAAAACTTACCTCCCCCTGGAAGTGTGGAGCAGAAGAGTAACAAGGGTAGATAACCCCATGTACAGTATTTCATGATACCATAACTTACCTCCCCCTGGAAGTGTGGAGCAGAAGAGTAACAAGGGTAGATAACCCTGGGTAAAGACAGTTGTTCGCCAGTAGCGCATACTTGAATTCATCTTCACAAACAACTTGCTCTGAAAATTAACATTCAATATTTTATATTACTGGTAGTTCAAATTATTACAGAATAATGAGAATGAAATTGTACAAGAAAAGATAATTTAGGTTAAAGAATAACTGTATTGTTATTCTATTTCAGCATTCTAATTCTGTATTCTAATCACAGTTTACTAACAAATGAAATTTGTAAAGTAGACTTGCCTGCAAATTTGACATGCATTTTATTTTCAGCTTTAAACAGTTGGACATATTGTCGACATTTGGGCGCGAAGTCCTTCACTGCCCAGGATCGTAAAATGGTGTGCTGGTCCTGAAAAGTATTTTCACATGTGTTAGCATTAACGTTATGGTATTGAAACTTGAAATGTGTACTCTAATGGCAATGTAAAAATAAACATTTTATTGCTATAGAATTATGCATTTTCTTCCAATAAATGCAAATTTTTAAATGCGAGATTGGGAAGTCCTGTTTACTTCTTCAAATATCAGATCTTATTGAAAATTATTTTAAAAACCAGTTGTCACTAAGGTGACATGATCCCCCGCCGCAAATTAATACTTCAAAATGGAAAAATAATGTCAAGATCAGCAAAATGAATCTTCCCTAAAAGAATCATTAGTGTAAGATAATGATTAAAATCCAATGAACAGTTCTTTTGATATCGATCCCCAAAGGTCAACATATCGAAAAACTTGGAAGTTCTGCTGTGACCTTGAAAATAATATCAAGGTCACCAAAATCTCATCAGCCCTTCGTCTTCCCTAGGAGGTGCTTTGTGTAAGATATGCTGAAATTGCAGTGAACGGTTCGTGAGATATCCCGCTGACAAGGGTAAAATGACAAAGTTTTGTTGTGACCTTGAAATGAAGGTCAAGGTCACAAAACTTGGTAGGAACATTACTCTTCCTATGATGAACCCTTATGCAAAACATGAACAGAATCCAGTGAATAGTATTTGAGTTATTCCATTTCGTACGGACGGACGTAGCTGAATACTATATCCTCCGCTTCGAGCTAAACATGCGGCGGGGGATAACGTTTTATATAATAGGAAGGAGACATTTAGTGTTGTAGGAAAACAGTGCAACCGGTGTGACCCGTGTTTTCTTTACAAATATAGATCCTTTGGGAATAAGGAATACATAGGATTCTGCAGCATGCAATTTATCATTAGTCTGAAATTGTGAAGATTTAGGATAAGCATACAATGTTTAAGAAAATAAAAGTCTTTGGCTCTGTAGCTCATCAGGTAGTCTAACAGAAATATTTTAAAAACATATGGAAAAGATGCCTCAAAATCCCATTTCTCATGGTCTCCTTTGCAATATTTGATAAAATGTTGATATTTTCAGAATTTTTTTTTTTCCAGAGTCTGAGTGTAAGACAACTCATCAAGTATTGCATACCTATTATCTCTAAGCTTGAGACTAACAAAGTGGTTTCTACTATGGTATGAGACAGTCACCGAGTGAAAAGGTTTTAATAGTGCGATTTATTATATGACGAGCAATGAAATACTGGGATTTATCAGTGAAATAAACTGTCTATCAAGCTATAGTGAAAATAACTTATATTTTCACTGCGACCAGTGACTGATATAATTTGATGTCATAAAACAATGGTCTCATGCGGCAGTGTTGCTGTGGTGACGGGCTGTTCCTAGCTGCTGTTCGGCAAGAAAACGACCCTTTTCGGACGTAATTACAAGGATAACATCATATAATAAATAGAATATCCATCAATTCTTGACAAATACCATGTTTATCTCATCTCTTGCGGTAGAAAAGTTTCATATTTTCACTTGTGGCTGCGCCACTCGTGAAAATATAACCTTTCTACCTCCCTCGATGAGATAAACATGGTATTAGTCAAGAAAAGACAGATATCCTCTATGTATTTTGCCTGCATCAAAGACTAACACAATTTAATTCAAGGACCACCTATCACAAAATCACAGAATCATTACAGTATTATCAAATGTTCTCTCCCCGAATATCTCCATTTTACAACCATTCTGCCACTAGGTGCATCAAATATACTTCCAGGTCTGAATAAGCAACATTTCATGGCAGTTGATCATTACATAAAACTTATTTTCATTTCTGATATGTTCATTGATTTAAAATTCCAAATCCCTATGGGATATACAACCATTCTGCCGCTAGGTGGGTTAACCATAAATCCAGCTCTATCTTAGTAACATTTCATGGAAATGGAACACAACATATTTTCATTTATAATATGTTTCATCTAACTATATGTGTGTAGAATTTAAAACAATTATGGGATGTTAATAAGCAGTGTAAAAAAATGTGTTTCAAATTGTATTCTGCCTGAAATCAAGTGATATAACATTATTGAGATCAAATGTTCTTCTTGAAATACACCAAGATGTTATTTTTGGGAACTTACAAATTGGTCCTTTATTAAATTTTCTTATAAACGAAAGCATAATGAAATCCTAGATTTTGCTTCTAGTTCTTGGAGAAAAAATACATTTGAAATATCATAATTCAATTTCATAAAAACTTGGAACATTTAGTTTTTCATTTTCCAACTTCTTGACTAATTGTAGATTTGAAATGAAATGAGGGATGAATGTTATTCATGAGTAAAACAGATTCTGAATGGGACATTTGTTAGTTATTAGACGAAAATTGTAAGCCTGATTTGTATGCATGAAAAGTTCATATCAAAAGATAAAGTCTTAATGCATTGTTTAACATGAGTATGTTATTGAGATAATTTTATAGAATAATCTGAAAACTAATAATTAGAAATAAATGTTAAAAACATTTGTGGTTAGTTTTATAGACAAGAATGTTTTTCTCGTGAAAATATTACGATCGTTCTTTTGTCTCCTTCTAAGTGCAACCACATATGACAATTGGTCTACAAGCAGTTTTCTCTGGTTATAGCACATGCAGCCCTATGTTCACCATATTTACTTACACTTTGAGCCTTTTTCTGTGTTAAAACAACACAATTTAATGTTACATTAATATAAACGCAAATTAATATATGTGGCGCTTTAGAAAAATAATTTTCCAGTTTATTTCGCAGCGACACACCACACACCAACATGCAAATTAGATTTCAATATTGATAATCTGTATAATCTGTAAGGTTTTTGTCTATTTCACACAATATCACCTTAAGATATATGTGGTACTTCCAGTAAATTTCGTATCATCACAAACATAGTACACATATCATATGGAGACACAATAGCATGCATATTAGATTTAAACATTAATAATCTGCAAGCTTATTTGTCATTTCACACAGTATCACCTTTAGATATATGCAGCACTGAATATATTCTTTGCGATTATTTCGCAGCATCACAAAACAAATACACATATATTAAATGGAGACACACGAGCATGCATTAGATTCATCATTAATAATCTGCAGGCTTTTTGTCATTTAGCACAACATCACCTTTAGATTATCTCCTATATTGTTCCTTCTCTTTCAAAAAATAAATCAGAAGAATTTGACACAAAAGACAGAAAGGATTCAAATTAATTTTTATTGATACAAATCCCAAACAACACTGTAATCTTAATGACTTATGAGAGATGATGTGAGGCACTGCAGCACGATTTTTTCATTTTTCAATTGTTCAAATTTGCCATTTAGTATAAAAGTTTATGAAGAATATATTTACTTAAGAGGGTATAGCACATTACATGAATGATTATCCATAACCGTAGAAAACGGTGTCAAGTATAAAATGAAAACTGATGGCGGCCATTTTAGTCTGAACATCATGCAATGATTTGATGATCCGCATTGTTTAACTGAAAGCATTTAACCATTCGTTATAGAACTCCATTTATCGATTGTTCAATTGGTAACATTTCTTTTCCATTTTGTGAAATTTATTTACATGCTACACCTCTTCCTTTATCAATACAGCGGCAACTCTCATTGCAGGAAGACAGTTTGCAACCCACTGCCTGAATGTATGAGTCTTTGAAACATGGGAAATATTCCAGCTTTGTAATCTTTGACGGCATGTTGGCATGTTAAATAGAACACAAACCCTAACAAACAAGATGGAAACATTTCAAAAATCAGATTAGCAGAGTCAGGACAGTTTGGCAGCTTTACAGCATGTTTCCTCACAGCAGTTTCAACATGCAAACCAAATTTCAATATATCATTACATGCTTCTCAGGAGATGAGTCACCATTTAGTTTTGGTTAATTCTGATGTTAAAACATAAAATGATATAAACAATTAACCATCAAGTTATAATTTGACATTTATTGTATGAGAAGAACTCACAGCTTTGTCCGGACAGCCACTGTTCTTGGCAGCCAGAAAGAAACAGGCTTCAGAATCATTGATCCTGAAACAGAAGTACACCTGTAGTCACTCTGAGGAAGATATTTACAGATAGACATTTCAAGGACAAGAGAATATCAAGATGGATGCCGAGACTATTAAATTGAGATCTTGCAAATCTTAAAATCTTTAAACATTATATCGCTTTTTAAGTCCTCAAAATGGTTATATAACTAGATGAGCGTTTGCGGTACACCGCAAAAGCAGAGCAGCTCCGAAACTTTGGGTCTCGCCTTTCCCTGTTCCGCCTTCTCCTCAGCATAAATAAAATGGGAATTTTTTGGGACAATTTTTTTTTTCATTATTCAAGTTATTCTAACAAGTTGAATCGTCACTGGGGTCATTTTTCACAAGTTTGTTCTTAAAACCTATTTCTGATTTCAAAATTGGACCAAAGGATTAAAATGGCGTTAACCAATACCTCATGACCTTGACCTTTGACCTTCAAGGTCACACCATCAATTATTACTTTTCATTGTGTATAACAATCATGCAATGACTCAAAGTGTTCATTGTTAACATAAGGCATTCACAATAGCATGCTTAAGTTGTGACCTTGCTGAGACCTTGACCGTTGACAGATTTTAGGGAAAACGTTTTCAAATCTTGGACTTTCTCCATAGCTGATATATATCAAATAAGAGCCTGACAGCACAAAAATGTTTAAAGTTATCACGTTTACAAGGATTATTGTAGTGATTTAAGAACTCATGACCTTGACCTTTGACCTTGAATGTGATCATGTCAAAATCATTCACCAGATTTATAAGAAAGAAGCTATGTATATGAGGTGTTAATACCTTCTTGGAAATAAGTTATTTAGAGATTTCAGAACTGGTCACCATGACCATATCTCGTGACCTTGACCATTGATCGTCAAGGTCACACAGTCAGTGATCACTGTTCATTGTGTATCAAAATCATGTAATAATTCAAAGTGTTAATAGTTAAAATAAGGCATGTTCGCAACTGCATGCTTAAGTTGTGACCTCGCTGTGACCTTGACCTTGGACAGATTTTAGCGAAAACCTTTTCAAATCTCAGTCTTTCTCCATAGTTGATATATTCCAAGTTAGGGCCTGATAGCACAGAAGTTGTTGAAGTTATCGTGTTTACAAGGATTTTTGTAGTGATTTCAGAACTCATGACCTTGACCTTTGACCTTGAATGTGATCATGTCAAATTAATTACCCAGGTGTACAAGAAAGAAGCTATATATATGAGGTGTTGATACCTTCATGGAAAAAAGTTATTTAGTGTTTTCAGAACTGGTGACCTTGACCCTATTTCGTGACCTTGACCTTTAAAAATCAAGGTCCCACAATCAGTGATCACTGTTCATTGTGTATCAAAATCATGTAATGATTCAAAGTGTTAATAGTTGAAATAAGACATTTTCGCAAAAGCATGCTTAAGTTGTGACCTCGCTATGACCTTGACCTTTGACAGATGTTAGCGAAAACCATTTCAAATCTTGGCCTTTCTCCATAGTTGATATACACCAAATAAGAGCCTGATAGCACAGAAGTTATAGCGATTTCAGAACTCGTGACCTTGACCTTTGACCTTGAATGTGAACATGTCAAAAAAATTCCCCAGGGGCATAAGAAGGAAGTTATGTATATAGTTCTCAAAACCTTCTAGGAAAAAAGTTATAGCAAATACAAAACGCGGCGGCGGCGAAGGAAACTGCACAAAAACTAATGCAGTTCCGACTAAGTCAGAGCTGCTAATTATTGAATGAGATGTGGGAAAATGGTCAAGTACTATTGTTGCAATACACGCTATGGAACTCTAGGGAACTCTATGACCCAGTGGCAGCGCAGATCCAGAAATTCCAGGGGGGGTTGGGGATGGGATTGGGTTCACTTAACTTAATGGGGGGGTCAATTTCATATGCAAAATCTTTCAAAAAGGAAGGTTCCAACCCCCTGACTCCCCCTTCTAGAGATATTACTGTGACCCTACAGAAACAAGAGGGGTATTGCACCAAATGTTACATTCACCAAATTAAATAAACATCTTCAACATAGCCCCCATTCTTCCTTTAGAAAACCCTTAAGAAGAATTGAAGCCAAGTCTCCTGCATAACCATAGTAGCTATGTGAAAGTCTTGCTCCACCTTCAGAAGCAGGGCCAACCGCCCTTGATGCACCCACCTGCACCTCTTGAGGTCGATATCCTTCAGTATAGAACCCCGGATGTACAGCACTCTGTTGGCCCACTTGGGATCCTTCAGAATCATCTGCATATTGGTGTCCAGCTCCTCCGAACTCATCAGAACCACAGTGTGCTCCTGGAGGAGAGGTATGAATACATGTTTATACCAGTGAATACAGAACAACATATTGGTATGGTATCTTTTAAAAGAAAATACAAAACATTATTATATGATTGCAGGTGAAATACCGGGATCTATCAATGAAAATAAACCGTGTTAACAGTCACTAGTGAAAATAACAATGGAACGTGTTATCAGTCACTAATGACCTGACGTCATAAAACAATGCTCCGACGTCATGACACGTTCATGACGTCACATTTTTGCTGAGGCGACAGACTCATTCTGGAGCCGATTAACGTAAATGCAAGTCGATTTCGGTGAATATTCACGGATTTGGCCATATAATAAATGGAAAATTTGTCTTTTCTTGAATAATACCATGTTTATCTCATCGAGTGAGGTAGAAAGGTTATATTTGGACCCCCCCTCCCCTTTCCATTGCTGGACCCCCCTCATCCCCCCCTTTCAAAATTCCTGGATCCGTCAGACGATTGAAAATTGCACAAACACTAATGAAGCTAAACTAAAGTATATCGATGTGTATCATTACTGCAACTTAAAATCTCATTGACAATATGCGACTGGGGCACTTACACTGAGGATGTCTTATCATAACAATTATTTCCAGCATTTGGTAGCATGTGACATAATTACACAGTGTATAATGAAATTGTAGATTTATATATTAATATAGATTTAATAAATCATCATATTTCATATATACTAACCCTACTATAAAACTATCACTTCAAATTTATTAAATTGGTTAACAGGCATGCAAGTGTCATCCTTGGCAACTATGAGGTGCATCATTGCGCGTAACATGCTGACAATTCTGAGCAATGTTAACCATATCATTAAATTACGAACAATTACAAACTTGAGTTCTAACCAAAAGAGGACAAGCATACACAAAACGATATACCTCCAGCTTTGGGTGAGCATAGAACTCGTTGAGGAAGTTCATGACAGTCTCCGTGGTGAGAGACGTGGAGCACACCACAACGTGTTTGTTGCGCGCAGCTTTATGGCGGCCATATTCTCCACCAGACTTCTTCCTCTGTACATAGGTGGAGCCGATCTCCTCCAGCTGTAATACATACAACATTGTACATTAGTACAACAAAACTTGGTCTGGATCAGCTTCCAGCTGTAATACATACAACATTGTACATTAGTACAACAAAACTTGGTCTGGATCAGCTTCCAGCTGTAATACATACAACATTGTACATTAGTACAACAAAACTTGGTCTGGATCAGCTTCCAGCTGTAATATACAACATTGTACATTAGTACAACAAAACTTTGTCTTGATCAGCTTCCAGCTGTAATACATATACAACATTGTACATTAGCACAACAAAACTTGGTCTGGATCAGCTTCCAGCTGTAATACATATACAACATTGTACATTAGTACAACAAAACTTGGTCTGGATCAGCTTCCAGCTGTAATACATATACAACATTGTACATTAGTACAACAAAACTTGGTCTGGATCAACTTCCAGCTGTAATATACAACATTGTACATTAGTACAACAAAACTTGGTCTGGATCAGCTTCCAGCTGTAATACATATACAACATTGTACATTAGTACAACAAAACTTGGTCTGGATCAACTTCCAGCTGTAATACATATACAACATTGTACATTAGTACAACAAAACTTTGTCTTGATCAGCTTCCAGCTGTAATACATATACAACATTGTACATTAGTACAACAAAACTTGGTCTGGATCAGCTTCCAGCTGTAATACATATACAACATTGTACATTAGTACAACAAAACTTGGTCTGGATCAGCTTCCAGCTGTAATACATACAACATTGTTGTCATTATAAATTGCTTCATTAACCTATAAGATCAATAGTACACGTTTTTCTACAAACAACTTTTATTACTGATCTTTAAATAAAAGCAAAACTAATGATCCTTTTGACCATTCATACATTAAGGAGAAACATGTACTGTGGATTTACAACTTGCAGGAATGAGACATTTAGTTGTAGATGCTATAACAGTTATCAAGCTTGTTAGCATCTACACCAAGAGGTCTTCAGTCCTCATTGTCACTTTTGCTACATCTCTGTACAAATCCATGTGAATATCAGAACCCACAAACCTGCCGTGGTATGAAGGCAAAGGCGATGCAGATCATGGCTAACATGAAGAGCTGACCTAGCCAGATGTCCGGTGAGATGTCTCCGTAACCAACCGTGGAGAAAGTGACGATGACAAAATAGACAGACTCAAACATGTTGAGTTTGGTGCTGACGCTTCCTCGCTGGATGTGCTGGATACCGCAGATGCTGCATGATGGGAAGGAGAATATACATGACATTTACAGTTACACGACTTGAATATTTTACTGTGTGTAGAGATGTCACGGATGGGAACCTTACTCTCATTGAAGTAAGAGTTAAGGGTGGGGTGACCCTAGCAACTGTTGAGGGGCAATTGGTTTCGATTGCTTTGAGTTACTAGTTTCGTCTTATTGTAAGACTCATCAGACTCTGACTAAGCATCGGTTTTGGCTCTCCTTATATACTCTTAGGCATGGTCACTTCTCATTGAAGTAAACATGTACAAAATATGAAAAGAATTTATTGAACAGTTCTTGATTTTTTGCACTTTGTAACATATGTATGGATTTACACTGACCGAAAACTATATTTACACTGTTTGCGCAGCAGGGGCTGACTGAATTCTTTTGACTTACTGTGAGTATCTGAGGTCTCAATATAATTAAACTAAAACGCTAAAGTCCCTGTATCGTGAACTCACGTGGTGAAGATGAGACAGAAGAGCGTCACGTTGAGAAGTAGAATCTGCTGGGAGAGAGTCACCGAGATGGTCTGGAACCTCTGCTTCGTCAGGTGAAGGTCGTTCTGCAGGAGAGAACGTTATCTGGTGGCTAAACTTCATTAGGTTATTAAATCATTTTGTGGCTAATCACTTTATCATTTTAATGGAATCATTTCCTTTACAATCTTAACTGTGAATAAAGAAACTCACAGTAGCTAGAAATAAAGTGATTTTTTTCCGATTTTGCCGTTTCAGAGTTATGAAAAGAAAAAATTCTCTTAAGAGCAGCTGATGTACAGAGAAGGGAGGTGGAGAAGTTCTTACAAAGAGTCTCTCGAGAGCGATCTTGGCGAGCCAGCAGTTGAGAAAGATGGGCAGGAAGACATCTTTGAGCAGCAACGGGTAGCACACCTGGGAACATCATCATCATCATCATCATCATCATCATCATCATCATAATCGCAGCCATTGTGTTTTTACAAATTTCAGTTTATATTCAGCAGAAAAGTTTACCGATTGCAATTTGCAAGATTTCAGCTTTCTAGGGCTTTTATTTAGAAGTAAGAAGATAAAGGCTTATAGTGGTTACAAAATCTACAATTTATATCCCCCAACTACCGATGAATCTGTAAACAGGACTTAATTAAGCTCTCCAGAGCAAGTGGTTGTTGAAAATGCAACAAGTTTACAGATTGACGGATGGAAGGACTGAAGCTGGACAACATGCCATGCTATTAGCTCATTTCGCCTTTCAGGCCTGATGGGCAAAAATTGCAATATGATTTTGACAACAAAGAACAAATGAAGAACTTACCGTTGCTATGACGGGAACAGAGCAAAATAACTCCAACAGGAAGCCAGCCTGTAGAATGTTCTCACGTCGAGATCCCTGCCGGCAAAACACAGAATATATTCAAGAACTTCTAATGAAATGCTCAAATTTATTAAATACATGTTCATAAAAACATGTACAAGTACTTCCTATGTAAATGATTCTGTAAATGAAATAAGAATAAATTGCTATTCACTATTTCCTTAATTTTTAAATGTACCAAGAACTTTTGCTGCAGAATGAATTAGCTTCACACCATTCAGAGAGGCCAGATTAGAGGAATCACAACTTGTTATCACAGAGATTAATCATTTAAGATACAGAAACATCCTGGGGTCAGGGTTAGAAAACACATTTTTTTATTTAACACTTGTAACTCCTTGTATGAATAATACTTAAAGAAACTAATAATAATAAACAATTGTTTAATCTGGCAAAATTTTAATGCAATAATAGCACCAATAGTAAACTTGAAATATGCCAATAAACAGACAATTGACTTATATTTTTTGGATAAGCCACATTGCGTTGCCATGCATGTGCTAATGACACTGTTACTCCTGCGAATGTGCTAGAACAAGGGACATAACTCCTGTCAAAAGTGAGTCCATTGAATCAACTACAACATATTTCTTGGGAAAATAGAGCAGCATCATTTTATAAAGCAACAATTGACACAAAAGACAATTAAGCCAAAATTTATAATTATATCAAGACGATTTAAATAATACTTCTCCGTCAAGCTCCTACCTTGGTCATGACGTAGATCTGGAGTGATGCCTTGATGAGGGTGATGATAGCCAATAGAATCTGGATGATCCAGAGGGCGTAGGGCCGCGATACCCACAGGAGCACATACCTGTATGCAAAAACAATAGTTGCTTATGTTGCCATAACAATCTCATTAATCAGATTTTTTTACCGGTGTAAAGTCTGAAAATATACCCCCCTCATTCAAAGTATACCTGGGTAGATTCTGGGAGCACAAACCAAATTTCCAAGATTTACATTGTGATCAGGACAATAAAGAGTTATTATTATAAGTAGAATCAGAAAACAGTTACAAGTAGTATTACACTGGAAATGGATAAATATTATTGTGAAAATTAATGTGTTTGCAAAATTGGTAAAGAAATGCAACACAATTTTGTTGATTAAGTGAGGAAAAAGAGTATTTCCCAACTAGAACACTAAAATAACATGAATAGCATACATTTATAAAGATATCTTACACCGGTATAATAACAACTTTTAGGATAATAAACGATGAATAGTCTTGCATACACATAAACAGGTGATTAAATTTAATAGAAAAATAAACTTTTCTAGGAAATTTCTAAGTAATCAGTGTTGTAATGAGATAAACATCCCAGAGAATCATTTAATCAACTTCAAACGTTTGCAATTGTTAAGTGTACATCACACTCATTTAAAGGACATGATTTTGCTCATGTTTGTTCAAAGAGTGTAGATTTAACTCATTTGAATTGTTATATTCCTAACCACAATGCATTGCTCTCACAAGTATTTCCAGTTTAGTGTTCCACAATCCTAACACACTAAACACCTACCAGTAAGTCGATACCGGTAGTATCAAAGCCTAAATCATGCCTTGCTGTAACTACGGTAACCAATATTTAGAAAATTCTGGCAATCTTCATATGTAACATGAAGATCATTCTCTTCAAAAGAGCTTGTAACTGAGGTGAGGTGAGGTGAGCTGGGGTTTCAAGAGTATTTCACTTATATCACGGCTGCTAGTATTAAGGCAGAGAGAAAGCCCGCAACACCATTTGACTATGCATTGCGGTGAAACCGGCAAGCAACGGCTTGAACTAGCGAACCATGGGTGGTACTGCACTGAAATTCAGTGTAGCATTGCACCCAAACCTTACTGCGTGTAGAACAGTTCTCTACTGCAGACAAAGTTGCCGTGCCCCTGGCGGGATTCGAACCCCGGACCTCTTGATCCGAAGCCGAACGCGCTGCTTGTAACTGAGAGTATGTTTGTGCTATACATACGCCTAGTTTATTAACCCTTCCATTACAATATTATATTTTCCCCCTTTTAGTCCCCGTGGTGGAATATTCGGACCCTCTAGCTCACAGCCAAATTTAGCCTTAATATTATATTATATTTCAAAGCTTTGAGAGTTACATAGCGAGCTTGATTAAAGATATACTAACTTTAAAATGTACCAGGTGTAACCGGTTATGAACATCTACTTTCATCTAAATTTCAGGGTTCATATTTTACAAATATATTTACATTTGTAATTTTTTAAGGGAAAAATAACTGAAGAACAATATAAATGACATGACCATGCTAGGTTATTTTATCCTGGTAGATGTTTATAAACTTTCTACAAGTGCGCCTGATTTTATGATTTTAAATTGCACAATTGCGATTAACAAAACATTAAATTATGTCCTGACTTATAAAAGTAATTTCAATACTTATAAACAAATAAATTCATTTTGATAAACAATGTTTTATAATTCTACAAATTATCTGTAATTCATTTGTTAGTTTGAAGAATTCTATCATAAAAAGCACTCATATAATATTCATGCTTGATACACATTAAATCTTAAAGAGACTGCACAACAGCAAAGTTTCAGTTTTAACAATATTAGAATATAAGCACAACATCTAGAAAATACATCTAAAAATAAAATTAAGGGGAAATTAAAATAGCAATAAAACTAATTAACAAACATGTTAATCGCCAAGAAATAAATTGAAAGACTACCAGGTATGAGGCTATACTAAAATCACAATAAACGATTACAATTGTTTTAATTGACATCTCACTACGTGTAGGTGCATGAACAAATGAACAAAGACAAGAGACATTTAGAGGTTCTAAGTAATGTTTAACATATCATTCCATACCTCACCTTGTATGTCTGGTAGGCTAGTGGGAAATGAAGCAAAATCAATCATCTGAATAATTGTTAAAAACATTTTTGTACATAACAGATGCTTTTTCAAATATTAAAAATATTCAAATACCTCAAAATCATTAAGAATAAAGAATTGACAGAAAAGACCAGTCTAGCATCTAGCAATACTGAGTGTGTGTACATCATGGACCTAAAGGACAGATGGACTTATATTCAAGGCACATGATTTGGGGGGCTGATAAAGGGGTCGTCTTACTCCCTTTGTTATTCCATATGTATAAAGTAAAGATTTCTAGAATTTGTTTGCCTATTTCTCAGCTGCATAGATAATATCAGCAACAGAGGACAGAGGATAAATCACACGTGAATGGAAATACAAGTACAGAAAGAAGTTGCACAATTTATATCCCCATTTTCCAAGGCATATACAAATTAATCAGTGCATAAAATAAGGCCCAAAGAAAACCTATTACCTGGTTACATTTTGAGGTTTTCCTTGTAATTTCCTTAAATTTTTGGCCTGGCTTGTTTAAAGCCTTGTATGATACCATAATGTGATTATATAAGATCCATAACATGTTAAGTTACTATGAGGAAGGCTGAAATTTAAAGATAACGACTATCTTTGTGATAGTTCTATTTTAGATGTATCAAATATTGTTCAGTGTCTGTAAATAGGAAGCAAGTCAGAGTTTGATTACATCCTGATTATAGTGATATTGTGTCATAAATCAAATATTGCCCTTTAACCGTTTCACCCCTACAGGCCTCTACAGAGGCCAGAAAACGTATTACTGTTCAGGGCCCATATTTTCAAGCTCTCTTATCGCTAAGATAATCGTAAGTGTCATACATTAACATTGGCTTATGACTTTCTTAGCACTAAGACAGCTTCGAAAATATGGGCCCAGGGTTCTTAGTGGTGAAAGGGTTAATTGGTGAAAACTTTGTTACCTTTTTTTCCAGACTACATGCAAGACCATTTATTTGTGAACATTTGCGGTTCCTCCTCTGTAGGATTGTACATACACACTAAAGTGAACTGCACCAACTTTCCATATATCATATTCAGTCATGTTTATATTTTAAATTTGATGGACCCATAATGTCATAAAAGAAAACAACGTGAAATTGTAATACATGTCCTCAGACAAGGTAATCATGTTAGTGGCCTTTGAATCAAGTATTGACAAGAGTAGTGGTCTTGAGGGTGTGATGGGGAGTTGTTAGGCTTTGTATCGGCTGCTTCTTGTGTGACAGAGTGAAATAGAAATCCTCCTACTGTCTTTGACTAGTGGGTTATACCTTCAGCCGGATTAACCCTTTAGTTGCATATTTCTATTTTACCCATCTTAGCCCCTGTGGCGGAATATTCTGACCATCGAGCTCGCAGCCGTATTTTGGCTAAAGCACTAATTGGCACTGCTTGCAGAATATTCCAGGCGGCGAATCCGGTACCGGTTTTACAAAATATATCATATCTACATCGCGAAAACGACAACAAATGTGCGCTTGTTTTTATCAAGTTGTGAAAGGTGTCATCAAAGTATTAACTTCATTAATATCTTTCAATTTGACTGTGTTTTAATCATATATTAATAGCATTTATGTGTAAACGGGGATATCCTCTCGAATTTCGTTTCCACAAAAAATACCCCGATAGAACCCTCCTTTTAAGTCCAACTGGTAAGCGCAGGACTCTCACCAGGAGATTCGAGGTTTGAATCCTAGTGGAAGTGATCTTACTTCAATTAACCTAGAATAAGGGTTGAACAAGTTGACAACTGCAAAAGCCAAGCCTCTTGATTTGAAGAGAAATGTGATAACAGACTTATTGGAATTTTGGAAAAACTGAAAGTAGAAATATTTCAAACAATTTCTACAACACAAAATTCTGGCTTCGTCCATTCGAAAATTATTTCTTACCCAAGAACTACGGAGTGACCAGCATTTCTAAAGTTGTTTTTTCACTACCTATCAAAACAAATATATCAGACTTATATCCTCCATGTGACAAAGATTCAATGGATGAGGAAATCTTGGTGAAAGCTTACATCAAAATGATGTCCAGGGTGAAAAGGTCAGGGATTGTTTGTGGTCAGTGTCTATGACATGTCGACATCATTTTACAGAAGGATGACACGTGTAGAGGATCCTATTTGGTAACCACCTACAGAGGGCGCTGTCAGGTCATCAAGCTTCACGTGTCACTGAACAAAGTAGATAATCTCTGTAAAACTATGTATCTGTCGGTATGTATTACCACAGACGGGTTACAGTCTTTCTTAGTGTGATGAGAAGATAATGCTTGTTGTGGACATAATTGTAGGTTTTTATCTTACCTGAGATAACAGAGTTGTAACAATGTTGTTGTTATTGAAGACTATCTTTTTTAAGTTCTCTTCGTGCTCTGATGATTATACACCATTGTGTATGTCTACAAAAGGGCTTCAAAACCATGGCTCTATTGTCTGTGGTTAAGATTGGCAAAAGCATCTCAGTCGATGAAATGAACATTTCAACCTAGATATTTATTTGTCTACAATAACAATTCTGGGCCAAGATTTGGGGGGCTCTCTTTGTGCCATGACGATCATAGGATATCCAATATAATGTTTGGTACCTGCAAATATCTTAGCACTAAGAGAGGTTAAAATATCACGGCTCTGTTGCAAAACAATTTCAACAGATCGCTTGCATTATTTTGGCCCCAGAATTTGTAATCTCTCTTATTATTAAGACACTACGATAGATTACAAAGCTTGTGACACATTCTCATGAACTTGACTGGGTACATTTTAACTTGATATGTGAAAACTGAACAATGAATATGCCTTTATTTGGAAACAACGTTATGTCAACTTGCCATTTTATAAAAACAGGATCAACAAGTACATGCACATAGGCATGTGATAAGATAGTAATCAAGACGGGAAATTCACTGAAACGAAAATATCAATTTGTCATTTTTTTTCTCAATGTATTCTGCAATTATAGCACCCAAAGACCTATGCAATTTTTGTTTTAATTCTACCATTATGACAGTAACTAGATAATTTATAATTGAGAAAGTCAAGATCTTATTAATATTTAATTTCTTTATCCCCTCTAAGACAGGTCGGTATAATTTCTTATACCGTCATCAAGTACGTATATATATGATTATGAACTTTTTATATAATTATTATCATTGATTCATATTCATATTTCAGATTCATATATATGTGTACAGGACTGATAACTATAATCACACTAACATCATGTTGATTGTTTTTCCACTTAAGTCTTTAAAAGGCATTTAAAAAATTGAATACATAATAAAAGCATGATTTATGGACCAAAACTTCTTTATTGTGAACATACACAACATTTCAGAGTATGATGAAAGAGAATCCCATACTTAGGGTAACATCATGTCTGGTAACAACAAAGAAATTGTAATCCAGATATCTCACTTTTCTTAAAAAGATTTTTCTACAAGTGCCTTCTCCATTATCCTGTTGAACACTCCTCATAGGGAGACAGTCTCGAGGGAATTGTATGCATGCAATTGGTTATTAAATACACACTCGCAACAACGGAAACCTACAATTCAACGTACATATCCATCACATGAGAGACACGCCATACATCAGTTTCATTCGAAACAATGAATATTTTCGTTAATTTTTAATTCTCTAGTTTACAACTAACCATTGAAGAACAATAGATAAGAGATAAGCATAGAAATATGTGACAAGTTTATTGCATATTTTAGAAATATGAACAATGAACTTAAAATAAATATAGGATAAGTGACAAGCATGATTCGTGAACAATGTTTTCACTATTTTAAAATATTTTGATAAATCATTTGCTTACAATATGATAAGCATGTGACAACCAACAGTTACAATTACAAAAGTATTTCCATTAAAACAGGAGTCAGCTCTTGGAAATTGGACATTCCTTTTTACACATGTATGTTATTAACCCTTATGTTGCGTATATATATTTTACCATTTTTAGCCCCTGTGGCGGAATTTACAGGCTCGCAGCTCGCAGCAGTAGTTTGAGCTTATTCACTAACGAGCTCTGCTGGCGGAATTTCCAGGCGGCGATTCCAGTACCGTTTTTACGAAATATACCGCATCTACATGGCGAATAAGGACTATATACGGGCGTTCAATACAAATTCAAGTAGCGACACCCGTACACAAATGGCTAATTCACACCCGAAACTTTGAATGAATTTTCTATGTTTTTTCGTTTTTATTCTATTACTTTCGAAAGATTGTCTTTAATTCGGGCCTCGTAACATCATAAATACGAAACGAAAAAAATTCCATTTATATACGGAATTGAAGACAAGATGTCTAGCTTCACAATGATATAAAAATTATTAGAATGCGACCTTTGGTTATAATTCTATAGCTATGTAAAGTTTGTCTTTATTTCCACCTATAAAATCGTCAATACTTACAACATGTATGCGGCATTGCAAACGGTCGTTCATCGCACTTTTCCAAGAAATCATAATCTCGAACCAGTTGACAAATAAGCACATGTCAACCCAAATATGGTTATGTTGTTTGACTTTTCAAATAAACGCTAACCTCGAACCATAACTGATGAAAATATGTTGATTAGTTTGTGTGCCGTTTGGTTTCACATGCCTCTCAGAAAGGTAAAATTGTATCTTTATTTCTGTGAATAAATCTGCGCATTTTATATAGAATAAAAGATTATTCTTTTCGGTTTATTGTGATATAAAAATTATGAAAATGCATTCAGTATTTTAGCCGTGATAAATGTTTTAGAAGTTGTGAAAATCGCCGATTGTTTCAAAATTTATGAAGTGTAAACATGACCTTTTTCACGGCGCTTGCTGTGTCTTTATTATTTTTTTGAGATTTTCTAATTTTATATTGGAATGTAGTCCATTGTTTCCCCTTTATTTTGCCGTATTTTTTTTTGAAAACAAACTATTCGCTCACATGATATGAAGTGCGGGAGTAAGGCGAGTTAGCGATTTTTTCCCCCGTCTCGCGAGATGCGAGGCAGATAGCAGTCTCAGGCGAGGCAAACCCGAGGCAATACAAACACGTGGGTGAAAATAGCCTCAAGCGAATTAATGCTTCGGGGGCTAAGCCCGACAAAATTGGCCTTTTGTAAAGCTAATTATCAATATGTTACGGGTCAACAATGCACACGCAATTTGGTGTGAATTTTACTTGATATTTCGACCGGACATTCACACAGACTCGTTATCGTGGCTATCTGCGAGATGTATGTAAACAAGTTTTCATGTGGCGATATACGGACACACTTCGTCTCACATTTCGCCTGGGGGGCAAATATAATTATTACTGACCCGGTAAATGCACTAAGTCCAACGTACGGGTCTCGCCAAGGGTTCTAACATTTTTCTCTATGAGCCTCCCGGATAATTCCGTCGCCCGCATGTTAAGGGTTAATACATGCGTATTGTACAATACAAGTGAACATATATTACTGGGGGTAATAATTTATGACTTTATATTGACAATTTGATAAACGCTAGCACACTGTTTTAAATTAAAAACAATGGGAGGTGAAGCCAAATTCATCAGCACAATGAGTATGGAGAGCTTTTCTATGGCACAACAAGACACAGCTCAATAGCGTAATGATATGATGTTTAGTGCATGCCATGCACAAAATCAAGATAGTTGCCAGTTGGCAAAAGAAACCTCTTTTTAAAGGCGCTGTAGCACGATCTTGTACTAATATATACTGTTCTCACAAAAATATAAATAAGTGTTACCAATGGCAAAATAATACTCCTAAATCAATAAAAAGAGTTTTAAAGCAAATGTATACGGTTCGGTTAAGACATGCGAGTCCATTTCCCATCGAACGGTCATTTTAATGTGTTCACATTAAAATGGTCACTCAAAGGTAGTACAAGTGATCTGACTAATGTAGCGACACCTAAACCGCAACATTTTCTTTGAAAACGGATAGCCGTTTTCTATGGATACGACTTATTGGGTTGTGTAATGAGAAGTTTAACCCATTAACGTACCAAAATATTGTATAAATTTCAATAATAAATGGCAAATTTGAGAAAACAGAACATTAAAAAAACGTGCTACAGTGCCTTTAAAAGACCACTTGCCATAAAGATGAGAGTGATCAAGAGTTGACACATAAGTACAGACAGAAATCCTACCCCATTTCTCAAGATTTCCTAATGATGGCAATTATAGTGTCATAAGGCACTTAAACAGCTAAAGAGAGTAAGATGGCCGCTTGTAAAAACCAACTCTGACTGTGAAAACTTCAATAATAAATATAGTCATGAAATACTTATGTGATACATGTTGGTGTGTTTAGCTGTCATAAAGTCTGATCTTTATTATTATATTGATTGAAGTTGTGCCAAAAATATCTGGGCTGACTTTGAAGGGGATATATTTATGGAAGGTGGAGACTTGTTCATCCTTAACCCAGTTGCCTGATCTTGTAACATGTTGTAAAACTAGTTTTCAGAATACATGTAGATTGAATGTGACACATACTCTAAGTAAAACTTTCCATCATGCATGTTTTGCAATTGGAAAATACCATTTGTAATGCATTGCTGATAAGTGATGCGTAAACTGCACTTAATCAAATGAGCTGAAGCGCTTACATGGTTTAAACATATTTTTATTTCCAAAAAGAAATCTGGATTGGCGAACAAGCCATAGGCTTACATGAAAACATACAACATTAGAAATGTACTAAGTAAAACCTTGTCCAGGACGTCGACATAGAAGAGATTTTATTATAATAGCTTTAATAATATCACTTTTAGCCACGTTAAAGCTCCAGAGCCAAGATTTTCGAAGCCATCTTAGCACTAAGACAGTCATGAGCCAATGTTAATATATGGAACTTATGACTACCTAAGTGCTTAGACAGATTTGATTATCTAGGTCCACAAACAGTTATACCAGTTTCACTTACTAAATTTTGCTGAAATTAGCGATTCCATTCTTTTCAGTAATTATTTAAAGAGATGTGAAATTAAGTAATTGTATACTTAAAAGCACACTAAACAATGTTGATGTTTTCCTTTTTTTTACATATCTATCAAGACACTTTAAAAAAGAATTATTTTCCCCAATGCACAGCTAACAGTCAAGGCACCCTGACAGCAGAGCACATCTCTATACCGTACCCCCAGTCAGGATACTAACAAATCAGTAACATAGCTCTGAAAGCTGATCCCATTTAGTAAGAGATTTACCTACGTGACACCTGGACAGGTGTACCTTCTACTGATGTAGGTGTAGGTGTATGTAACATAAGTGTAGAAAGTCAGCCCATCAACATGACTTACTATCGGAGGTCACCCTTCACTGATCATGCTCTCCTGGATGTAAATATATCCTATATTCTTTACCTTGAACTTAGTGCAAAATATAGGGAGTCTAGAGTCTGTATGACAGAGTGCATAATACGCTTGAAATGAAAATTGGTGCACTGAATAGAAAATACTAAACAGCGGTGAAATGATCGTAATCATTCGTAATCAAGAGAACATGTAAACAGGCCTGAACCTAGATGTAGTGTTAAGACATTTTAAAACTCGTGATAAAATTTTCTCATCATTTATTGATGATGGATGGTCAAGGATGGTACAATTTTTTAACTAATATCTTAATTAATAACTTTATTTAGTCTGTCTTTATTCTCAGAACCATACCAATTAACATTACATGCCAAAAGACAAGACATTACACTAAGCATGTGTTAAATAATTGCATATCAACGTCAAACAAGCTTAATTTCCTCATGAAATATTGTCTCTTTTGACACTTTTTTGTAGAAAGCTTCAGTGTTACTATTTCAATTTACAATAATTTATCGACAATGATGGTACTTATATTCTGATATGATTTCAACAGGAATAACACTCATGCTAATGTGTTCTAACAGCTCATCGCTGGTTTTGAAATCAAACATCGAATGTAAACGTAACTCCTTCAATATATATATATGAAATTTTTCTAAGTCATAACAAAAACATCATTGTAGTAGGTTTTAAATTATGAATATTCATGTCATGAGGTTAAACTTTGCATAACTACGGTATGCATATGCCTAATTTACTTTTGTTAAGGAGATATCCATTAGTTAGTTACATTTGCTAAATTCAACTCAGCGATTATTCAAAGCAGGCAATTATTTATTTCAAAGAGGGCTTAGACCAGGCTACTAGACCAAGCCATTATTCCAGGCAGGCCATTATTATTCAAGGAAATACAGACCTTGTCTCTCAAGGGCACTATTTCCAAAAGTTCCAAATATGAATGAAAATCATTGGAAGGAAAAACATCTTAAATAAATTAAGAGTTAAAAAATATTTTTAAAGCCCTGATGAACAATAACACATTGGTATATTTCGTACTGTTAAACAATGTTGGAAAATATTTCCTGAAATATTTTTATGTGATAAAGAATGATGCATGTACAGTATAACGTCATAACAAGACACATATGTCACTCATATGTATCATTTTATTCATTACACGTCAGTCATATAAGCCTTAACGCATGAAATAGGGATAATATTTCTTTAGCAGAAGAGCTCTCATTTCTTATGAAGGAAAGGAGAACATAAATCACATTTAATTGTTTTTAACTACGGAACATATCAGAATCTATCCACAACAACTTAATTTACTATTAAATGTAAACAACTGTTAAAAGTATTGTAGTACGATTTTGTAACTGAAATAAAGTACTCTCACAAAATATAAATAAGTGTACCCAATGGTTACATAATACTCCTGAATCAATTAAAAGAGTTCTAAAAAGAATGTACATGGTTTGGTTAAGCCATGCGAGTCCATTTCCTATCGAGCGGACATTTTAATTTGTTCACATGAAAATGGCCGTTCGAAGGTAGTCCAAGTAGAGTGACTGATGTAGCGATACATAAACACTCAGAGTAGAGTTTTAAATGTGCTACAATGGTGGAATGGTCATCCATCTTGCTGTCAGAAGCGAGTCCTACAAATCTACCTCTCACACTGAAGAGTTCTTAACCACTGTTGTTTTATACATCGCATCATTTTCTTTGAATATGGATAACCGTTTTCTATGGATACAGCTTATCAGGTCATGTAATGAGTTGTTTGACCCATTAAGGTAGCAATATACTGCATAAACTTTAATAATAAATGGCAAATTTGAGAAAACAAAATATGAAAAAAAATGTGATACAGCATCTTCAAAATATACAATAAGTATAATATTAAATAAGATAAAAGATGATATTGCAATTTTCATATGATGTATCGGCCAAACAACGAAACACCCTGCCTTTCCTTGTTTTGTCAACAACCATAAACATAAATCAAGAAGTTTCATGAAGTGAGAACCGGCCTAACTTCACCTAACCTCAGGCTACAGGGTAAGAAAGTCAATGACGCTGTTTCACAAACTGAAATGTTCCTGTTCATAAAGAAAGCATATAATTTATCATGAAGTGGTAGATCAAGAGGGGGATTGCCTCCCCACTTCCCCCTTTTGAATTTTTTAAAATTAATGTAAATATGATGGTTGACCCCCTGGGATAACCCCCCTCCCTTTAAAGTTCATGTTGTCATGTATGCTTGAAAACAATACAAGAACCTGTAGTGAAAAGTCACTTTCTCTGAATAAAGAAGTTCTTATCTATGAACAATTGTCCTCATCATGTATTTGATAACAACATTAGCCTGACTTCGAAGACTTGTGTAAGTATTTCTTCAAGAATAGCCTTTGGCAAGAAACGTAAGCTAAATAGCCCCTGTCCATCGTGTCACTGGACATCTATATCACCATCTGTCTGTGATAACAACTGTTACCTGGTGAAACAATCTTCATACCTGCAGGTATGTGTGTCTAACGAGGTAGAAACTAACACTTATCTGTGTATATTACAATACCTTACAAAAACCACTTTAGTTGCACTGAAACAGAGGTAAACTATGATTAAGTCTATTCAAATAGAAAAATTGTAGTAAGCCCTGTAACATTACCCACAAGTTCCTTGCTCAAACACCATTAGGTTAACAGTAAAACAATACTACAATCAAATGTGAGTTTGCTTTTTTTAATCCACGCAAACATATTGACTCACCTCAAGATTTTAAAAAGAAAAATCCCTAAAATAATTATATTTTATTAGCTGGTACACTTAACCCTTAACATGCGGGCGACGGAATTATCCGGGCGGGCTATAAGCAATTCCGAGGTGTCTGAATACGGATCCCGGATACAAGACTTAGAATAATTCACGGCTGTCTAAGTACTTTTCTATCCCCCATACCGGGTCACGAGTCGATTGTGTCCGCGACCCGACCCATGAGAATGGCTGTATTTACGCATCGCGACCCGACATGAGAATAAAGCTTTGTTCAGTGTGTGGTCGGAATATCAAGCAAAATTCACACCAATTTGCGTGTGCATTGTTGACCCGTAACGCATCGATAATTAGCTTTACAAAAGGCCAATTATGTCGGGCTTAGCCCCCGAAGCATTAATTCGCTTGAGGCTATTTTCACCCACGTGTTTGTATTGCCTCGGGTTTGCCTCGCCCGAGACTGCTATCTGCCTCGCATCTCGCGAGACGGGGAAAAAAATCGCTAACTCGCCTTACTCCCGCACTTCATATCATGTGATGGAGCTTCTTGTTAAATTAGTCAAATGACTTACGGTAATTGATTTTTACTCAAAAAGCAAGTACAGATTTGATGACTGATCAGAAGTCCACTGGATATGGTTGTGTTTGCAAACCACGGAAGGCCATTGAATATGTTGAAAATTTCAGACACTATGGACACGTTTATTTTTTTTTTATGTAAAACAGACTGGGTTGCATGGTATTTTTATTCTTTTTTCATTCTGATGGTATCAAATACCAATGTTATTCATAAATGATGACAGACAATTTGCATTATATTAATGACGAGAACAATAGATAATATCAATATAAGTTGACGGTCCCTGTTCCAAACCAAATCTTATTATCAATTAGTTCATGACACCCACTAACAGCAGATTATTCCCTTATTTCAACATTAAGTGGCTGCAGCCTCAATACTTCCATTATCCATGACATAATGGGCACAGTTCATGTCATATACTTGCTACCTAACCACAGATGTCACAGTTCAGAGAATATGTGACAGTTATTATTCATTAGAGAAAAGAAAATGAACATTCTTAATCTTACATACAAAGCCAAAAGAGCACTAAAGAAGAACCTGACAATAAGTACAATAAAAATATTATCCTATTTAGCTAACTTCATGTGGTACTACATATTATTATTCACCCATTGAAGATACTGCAGTGTTATATTTATACAGCAATATTTAACAAGTGTAATACCGCTGTCACTATGATAGCATGCAGTTGTGAGCTCACAATGGTCGAAGCGCCACGTCGGCACATGACTCACGGAAATCTTAGTTTCAACATACTATCGGCAATTTACCTTGATTAATTTGGGTAACAGAATACTAAACTTCCTTCCATATAATATTAATTTTATTTAACTCATGAATTTTTTTGGTATCAAATTCGCTTTCGCTTGTGTATTAATTGGAAGATTTGTTAGTATCCTCTATAAATTAAGGGATAAATATTGATTTTGTTGATGAAAGGTCCACAGCAACCTATACCATCATTGTATTAATAACTGAAGAGAAATCAACACAGTAGCTTCAATACAAAAGAATCTTAATTCAAAATTATGAAAATAAATTATTGGCTAATTACATCATTAAGTGGCCATAACTCCTTTTATAGTTCCCCTTTCCTTGTACTACGCATGACATAAAATAAATGGGCACGGTTCACGTCATACGCAAGCAACCTTGCACCGAAAGTCAGAGTGCGGTGAAATGTGACAGATATACACCCAGGTGGGGACATTAACACTGAAATATTTGTCACATCAACACAATATCCTCTCCAGTACCTACAGTCTACAGGCTCGTTAGAGACACATTTATCAAGTTTATTTTAATGTTCCTTGAAATTTAAAATCCTGTTTTGCTTCAGAAGCAGTTTTTGAAAGTGTCATGACGTCCAAAATATGTAATTTGACATAAAAAGAGCTGTTTATGGAAATAAATATTTTTTCCTCATATTTAAATTTAACTATTATTTATTTCAATTTAAATGAAAAGTGAAAGAACATGATGTTGAACATTTTATTTTCTGTAGAATCTGTAAACAATAAACATTTAGGTATTTATATATAGCAGTCTATTATACTTTTTCTAACTACAATACTGTCTCACATCGCTTAGCATATAATAATCCTAGATGAACCACTACATTTTGAAAAACTATTTAAATCAGCAAGTAATAAATAAAAATAAACGTTATTAACATATTTATGAAACTCATGAATGGTATCGGTATATTATTCTCTTTCGCTCGTCAATCACCAAACCACTCACTCATTTCATAAATATATTAGTAAATGGGACACCGTTCATTATTCTCTATATCTCGCTGTATATAAATAACGTGGTAGAACTCACCAGTTGATGTTTGTCTTAGAGAATCCCTCGGTATCCTGTAACTCTGTGGCATTAGCTGAACAATTACTTCCTGAGCTGAAAGAGAAGAGTAACTGTGAAAGATATCAGTTCATTCATACAACAGAAAATAACATAATTAAATGATAAAATCTGTATTTTACAATTGTATCAGCCATCTTTGGAAAGTGTAAATAACATTTGAGATTTGTTCATTTAATATCAATAGAATCATTGAAATATTCAATTCTGGTAATTATTACCGAAATACTGTATTACCATAGCAACTTCAAGTACAACATACAAATGATATGGTTGTTGTACTTAATTTTATTCTTGTAAAAGAAGGGAGAAGGGTCCCAAGAGAAGTGGGGTACAACCCCCCACCCCTCTGTATCCGTCCCTTTAATATTTTTATATGAGTTCATGGTCCTCAGTAATTATACATCAATACAGTCCTTATCTCCTGGTGTGTATTCACCGTGTTAGACCCCCACCCCTCTGTATCCGTCCCTGTAATACTTTTATATGAGTTCATGGTCCGCAGTAATTATACATCAATACAGTCCTTATCTCTTAGTGTGTATTCACCGTGTTAGACCCCCACCCCTCTGTATCCGTCCCTTTAATACTTTTATATGAGTTCATGGTCCTCAGTAATTATACATCAATACTGTCCTTATCTCCTAGTGTGTATTCACCGTGTTAGACCCCCACCCCTCTGTATCCGTCCCTTTAATACTTTTATATGAGTTCATGGTCCTCAGTAATTATACATCAATACAGTCCTTATCTCTTAGTGTGTATTCACCGTGTTAGACCCCCACCCCTCTGTATCCGTCCCTTTAATACTTTTATATGAGTTCATGGTCCTCAGTAATTATACATCAATACTGTCCTTATCTCCTAGTGTGTATTCACCGTGTTAGACCCCCACCCCTCTGTATCCGTCCCTTTAATACTTTTATATGAGTTCATGGTCCTCAGTAATTATACATCAATACTGTCCTTATCTCCTAGTGTGTATTCACCGTGTTAGACCCCCACCCCTCTGTATCCGTCCCTTTAATACTTTTATATGAGTTCATGGTCCTCAGTAATTATACATCAATACTGTCCTTATCTCCTAGTGTGTATTCACCGTGTTAGACCCCCACCCCTCTGTATCCGTCCCTTTAATACTTTTATATGAGTTCATGGTCCTCAGTAATTATACATCAATACTGTCCTTATCTCCTAGTGTGTATTCACCGTGTTAGACCCCCACCCCTCTGTATCCGTCCCTTTAATACTTTTATATGAGTTCATGGTCCTCAGTAATTATACATCAATACTGTCCTTATCTCCTAGTGTGTATTCACCGTGTTAGACCCCCACCCCTCTGTATCCGTCCCTTTAATACTTTTATATGAGTTCATGGTCCTCAGTAATTATACATCAATACAGTCCTTATCTCCTAGTGTGTATTCACCGTGTTAGACCCCCACCCCTCTGTATCCGTCCCTTTAATACTTTTATATGAGTTCATGGTCCTCAGTAATTATACATCAATACAGTCCTTATCTCCTGGTGTGTATTCACCGAGTTTTCATATTATGCAACACAATCCGATATCATGTTTATCTAACCTGTAAACCCTAACTGTGTAACCTACACCACGTACCAACCAGACATTTGAGCATAGAATCAGTTCTCAATAGCTGCACAGAGTGCGAGGCTGCATGTTTTGAGGGTTTCTCATCTTTTATCCATGAGTTGATCAGTTTCAGAGAGTAGAGGACACAAGCTTGAGGATAACTTATGATAACTACCAAAGTTGCTTAAATAAATGCCATGGCTGAATGGAAAAGGTCTATTGAAAACCAGAGTTATATGATGATTTTGAATCATATACCATAGCAGCATACATTTGCATTAGACAAGCAAGGCAAAAACTGCACACACAAGTCAAGTGGTAACTTTCTGGTTCTTCCTTGTTGCAGTTTGGTACATTATCTTAGGTTCGATTGTAGAACCCCTATCAGAAATTCTGAAATGCCTCCAGTCTCAATAGTTTTATAAGCAAGGAAGAAACTTTCAATTTCACTGTGATATACACCGGGTAATTATGTTTCATGGAAGCTAAGTTAAATGCAATGCTCATTCAATATGATCCAAAATGACAATTCAAATACTGTATCATTGGTCATTGGCGTGACAGTGCCACAGACCCATCATCAGTAGCAGTAAATTTGACAGACCTCAAGTCACCTCCACCTTCAATATATGAACCCACATTGCCCACCCTCCCCCTCCCCCTTTGAGCATTCTTGGACCTCCCCATTATGATCATAGTGTTTCAGATAGATGTTTATGTTGTGCATACAAGATTGATTTAATCATCATACAGTCCTGGAGTGTCTTAGAGACCTGAGTCTGTTGGACTCTAGCATTTATAAGAGTGTATACGGTAGCTGGAAAGCTCGTGTCTTACCATGCATACTGGTGCATATCATCGATGCATACTCTCGTCACATACAGCGCACATACGATCGTCTTCAACACCAAGTCAAATATTGTACTGAATAATCCTGAAAGAAATATGAACAGATAGGTAAACACAGCATATGCATCCATTATGTCATTCAAACACAGACGATACCAGAGTCAGTTTTGTAACATGATTGTGCTCGGTTATATTTTCTGATAAGGTGCAAGAATTTATCGAGAAAGTCAACTTCTAAATTCACTAGTTGCTAAGTTAAGCTTGCAGTATTGTTAGGGGGAGGAGGGAAGATAGCTCTGTACTCTTGTCACAACAATACTTTTCCTACATACGGGTCATTAAAATTGAATAAAAGGCAGCACAGTGATGTAAATTTTGCAGAAGATGTCCCTGTGAATAGGAGACAACCTGAATGCAACAATGATTGCATACTTTTCTACTGAAATATGCAGCATTTATAAGCAAATTGGCTCTCCATAAATTCTTGTATAACAATTCATGAAAATCTCATTATGTTGATAATTTCGATGAAAAGAAATTAACCTAGTTTTCTGACGTATTAAACAAGCACACTTTTTAAGTCCTACAATCACGTTCACCCGAAGGTAAATATTCCTGTTTACCCGGTCACTATTCTAAATTGGTTTATTTTTTGCGAGAAGAATTAATAACCAGAATTAAGGGTTGTTTTTTGGAGGGGGAGGAGAAAGACCAAAATCTCTACATACAATAAAAGGAGGGAGGGGGTATTAATTGAATTATTAATTAACTAGAGCCAAATCATTGGATTAGCCAGTTTATAGAAATCACAATAAACATGTAAACAAATAGTCTTATGGTCACTAAGATAGACTGCCCCAGAATATTTGTATGATCCTCAAGTCTTGGGGTCAGACATAAAATTATGATTTGGTCGGTAAATGGATGGGAAAGTAATACATTAATGGAAATTGAATTATAATGTACCATTCCCAGCAGTAAGATTGACGACAAGAACACACGAAATATAACATTCTGTTTTCAAGAAGGAAGGGTTTCACAAGAGAACAAGGCAACGTTACGGAGACGGTCAGTGATTCGAATGAATAAAACTTAACGTGACAGCCTACTAGTCAAAAGACATCCTCCTCAGTGTCATATTCCATACTCAAACTTATGTCGAGAACGTAAGTCAACCAGAAACACTTTAACAGAGAAAGTGTCACGTATCAACATGTCAACCTTTTACTGGTTGTAACACCTACAAAACATTATGGAAATATGAACACTGCAGCTAAGCTACATAGGATACACAACTTTTACTTATGAATTCATTAATACACTATGTATATTACAATGATTTAATATTTGTTCCAGTTTGTATAATTTAGATCTGGAAACTTAGATACTGTTAGTCACATAAGATAGTTTATTGATCATAATGTGAGTTTGTTAGTCAGTATCTTCAATATGAAAGTAATACGTTGATGATGAAGACATATGTCGTTGTGCCTTTCAGTCCTGATGAGCTAAAAATCTTTGACAGATCTTGATGCAAGGGACAAAAAGTATCAATGGCTACAACTGACTAAGCAATAGTTATTGCCAAAGTTTCAGAATTTGCTGCTGCAGAGAAACACAAAACAAAAACAAATAGTGAACCCATGAATACTGCCTCCCTTTTCAATATGTGGATCCCCCTTCCTTAATTCCTAGACTGGAAACTATTTGTGAAGATTGGTTAACTGATAAGCGCGATGGCCAGTTGTGTGATGTTCAACAAACACAATCATATTGACTCATCAAATTTGAAACTTTAAAGAAACGGTGGGATTCAAACCCTTAACTTCAACAATGTCAAGCAGCACTGTTGCCATCTGTGCCACCAGGGATCCCTGCTGATTGATGTACATTTTTGTGTGTCATGTCTGTATTTAAGTTTTCCTATAAAATTATACATACAAGTTTATCTATTTTCTATGTAAGAAACCAAGTATTTAGTTTGAAAACCTTGCCTCTGAGTAACATATTAGCAGGAGTATACGATATGGTAAAGACCACATTGGTGTTGCAAACTGTACTTGTGAAAGGTATATATCAAATTAATTGTATTAATAAAATCAAGTATTTACTTTGACAACATTACTGGATTATTCCATGGGAGTGTAAGACAAACAATGAATGACCTGGTCCCTGGCATTATGACAATAAACTCTACTTGACCAGCGCCTCCTGAGTTTATATGCAATAACCACTCTTAGGATCAAAGTTAGGATATCCTAGCGCTAGGATCGTTTCGAGAATAAGGGCCCTGGTCCCTGGTATTATGACAATAAACTCTACTTGACCAACGCCTCCTGAGTTTATATGCAATAACCACTCTTAGGATCAAAGTTAGGATATCCTAGCGCTAGGATCGTTTCGAGAATAGGAGCCCAGGTCCCTGGTATTATGACAATAAACTCTACTTGACCAACGCCTCCTGAGTTTACCACTCAGATCATTATTTACTACATACATAAGTAAAGGTGAAGGTATGTGACATACTGTGACATGTTTTCACTTCTTATTAAGTCAATAAGGACATTTTTTACACATACCATTTAAGTGTCACACTTTATGTCAGGATTGTAATGTACAGCTGTGTAAATATTGTCAGAGAAGATAGAGAATATAACCGTAAGTCTACATTGTATCTTATTATGCTAGCCTGCAGGGCACTGCTGTTTGACCTTCTCTAACACAGGTGAGATGCTACTTCCTGTATAATAGTTGGTGAATTACTCTACCTGAAAATAGAAGCAACTTAAAAGGAGGGTTCTATCAGGGTATTTTTTGTGGAAACGGAATTCGGGAGGATATTCCTGCTTACACATATATGTTATTAATACATGATTAAAACATAGTGAAATTGAAAGATACTAATGAAGGTAACATTTTGATGACTTTATATTTCACAACTTGATAAACACAAGCGTACATTTGTCGAAAAATAAAACAATGAGAACTGAAGCCATTCATCGGCGCTGCGAGTTGGGAAAACTTCGCTACAGCATAACAGCAACTTGTTTATTAGTTTTATACATGGTATGTGTTACTATGTGAATACTGCATATGTCTTTAGTTATCAAAAAGTTGCAAAATTGGGTACAATATAGCGTGTTTTCATTTCAAGCAATGCAAAATATCCAAGATGGCGACAGAACCCTCCCTTTAAGGGTACAGCAATGATGTACTGACCGCCTTTGTTTGTTATATGAAATGTTTGTATGAATTTGAAATGAAATAAAACAAATTTGCTTAAATTTAAGACTTACCGGTAAAGACCAATATCTAAGAGACACAGATATTGTTTCCAAATAATTTAAAAGAATAAAACAGAGATTGAAAGAAAGCTGAGGAAAGAGTGAGGTCAAAGACTAACCTGGGTTACTATGGAATTACCAAAAAAAAAAAAAAAAACCTTCTTGTAAAATCTACCAGATTTTTTCAAATTATAAACCTTTTTAATTACAAAACTGCAAGTCCATGACACAGACAAATTCTGTTGTCTCAATTGTATAAGAAATGTAACTTATTAGATTCATGAGTTAAGGGAAATATTCAGATTGATTCTCATTAAGTTTCTTGTCCAGTGTTAAAAGTGATATCTATTTTCTACATTGACGAGATCAAAGATATAACTTCTATATTTCTGTATATACTTAAATGAACATACAGTGGCTTTTAATTATGTAATGATAACTAAGATCACCTGTTACATAAAGAAGGTTAAAGTTACTTAACAGGTCTAAAATCTCAGAATCAGAAAATCAAAAATTTAACACAGTTCACTTCAACATAATAATTCAATCCATACTCATTGAATCCATGAATCAAATAGAATCGTGAACTATTTGAACATTCTTTCACATGAATAACCCTGTACAACTTTCACCACTATAAACACTCTTTAATACACTCTTTGCTAGCACTAACACTTCAACATTGAAAAGACAGTCAATGAGGCAAATATATTCAGCATGGGCAAGGATTATCCCCCTTAGTTTTTCCAAATCCACCAATGACAGTAAATGACCAATCCTTACCTCAGATTAGGGTCAGCCTGGAGCCGAGTCAATGAAGATTACTGACCTAATACACTTGGACAATGGCTATTTGACCAGCTGATCAAGTAATTACACCTGTGGACAGGTAGCTTGTACTAAGGTCAACCCAACTTCTAATCATTTGAATTTTTGAGGGAATTAAAAAAGTTTAACTATATTATCATATTGTTTGGTAAAAGGTGGTTTAAAATGAGGGGCACTGATTCTCTGTATGACAACTGCAATTTAAATAAAATGTTAAAAAAAATTTTAAAAAAATTTAATATTCAGAAAAAAGTTGACACATTAAGAGTCAAATAAAAAGTGACAAAGAAAATTCTGTTTCAGATAATGAAAATATAACTAATTAATTTCAAGCCTTCTACATTGTTTAGACATAAGCCAAATGGATTAATTATTCACAATATTGGCTGAATGAATAAATCAAAACCAACATTTACATGCAAAGAAGCCCTGAATATTTTGTATACTTACTAGTAGTAGGGTTTTTTATAAGCAGTCGACGTAACCGTCCCCGGATAGACAACTCTTGGGTGTAGTGTTTTACCGGCGCACTGAAATAGATTACATACATTAAACTGACATTATTTTTTATAATATTTCAAATTTGGCTTTCATATTTGAAATATTACCACATGTGCTGATTTAAGATTAATAATTAATAATATCACTTGACATGCATATTTACACACAATCACAAAATATATGATAATTACTTGTTTTCAATTAAAATCAAGTAAAGGCCTTATACATGTGCAGACACCGAAATGGCATGTCCCATACAAGCACAGTAGTTATATGACCTTTTAAACATTACCAACCCAAATTTGTCATTTTGTCTGATATAGATAAGCTTCCAAAATTACCTCTGACTAACTGATGCTCACCAACAGAAGTACATTATCCGGTTTTCTATCAAAATTAGAGGTTCTCACCTTTATACTGTCACTACACTGAATGAACTAGCTTTAAAATGGTAATTTTCAGCATCAGCAACATATCACCAACATATCAATAAAATAACATAATTTTATGATGTTTGACATTTGTGATTCCAACATCCCTTTGAGTAAAAACATTGCATTGCAATTTGTACCATAACATTGTATTCTGAATGTATTGCCACCTGGTATTACATCAAGCGAGGAGGGCATAATTGCTTGTACATGTCGCCAGTGGTTAGGGTATTTCACATACCCCTGATAATACAACTGTGTAGTACCAGTATTACCAACTTTACATCAATACGCATATTGCACATGTATCATGATCATCACTGAATATTTCTGCATATTTACAGCATACCACATGGGATGTTTACACACATCACTAGCTCTGTGATTCATCACCTACAGGAAACATGACATCACATCATCCAGTGTATGTTGTAAACTTGAAAAGTAGCCAGCCCAAAATCGTTGTTTGGTCAATTTAAATAGGAAAATTAGAAAAAAACTCTTAAAAGGGTTACCAGTCTGGACCAAAGGTCACCAGGTTCCAGGATGCTGGATTCATACCATGTTATGTAACATGCGTTCCATTTTGATCTCTCTACTGTCATGGATTATTGCCCTTTGGAAACTTGCATGTTAATACGAAAGACCCCCCCCCCCTGGGTGAACTCCTCCCCCTTCAATATGACCCCCCTGCCCCCATCCCCCTTTCTTTCTTAAAAATTTCACTTCTGTCTTATCCTTGCTTCAATTACATCTAATATGGACTTGAACTTATCTAATATTGATTATACATCCCACATTCACATTAACATTAGGACTGTTCTACATCCAGTCCAATGTTACATTGTATTTCATGGTTTACAGTTTCCAGCCAATGCTTGCAGATTTCATATTTTCATCACAATACCAATTTTGTGTTTTCTTATGCAATGTCAAGTTCTGTAACCAAAGTTAAAAGCTGTGAAATTGAAATCCCTCACCACTTCATCTCACAAGAACTCTGTTACAGCAATTCAAAAACGTTTAAAAAATCCTTAAATTTTTCTGAACTATAACAAGTTGTTTTAATTTTGTGTAAGAATAGTACTGTTCAATTTGAAATTTTGATAAATAATTTTAAACATTCGTTTTCAGATGTACATGTGGTAGACCTGAGCTGAACTACCGGTTGTTTAACATTGTTTTGTCTAGGTCACGGTAACCAAATAGGTAAGCTGTCGGTACAGTGAATGCTGGAGGTTGGTGCCTTAATCTGAGGGTGTGGTTCCAAATCATGCAAGGGATCCTCCCAAAAGAGTCCAAGAATTTGTACTACTGCAGATAGTGTGATCCCAAAAATAACAGTGTTAAATTTGTTCACTATTCAAATGACATGTATAGATCATCTGAACTTCTAAACGTACACTTGAGCTTTGAATCAGTATGTATTGCGGCACAAAACGCTCACTTTGGTACATTTACGGTTCGGTTCAGATCTAAGTATGCAACAAACTAAAGTCAAAACAAAACACATTTTTCCTTGAAAATAAATTTTAGCAATGGAAGTAAACATGCAAAAAGTGAAGACATTATCAAATTTTATGAAAGTTTCTATTGGTATGTGATACAAACCCAAAAATACACTTTGTTGCACGGAGATTGTTCAGCTAATATAGCTATGAACCATTTTACCCTAAATATAAGCTATCAGTCAAACAAAAAGGCGAAAAAGGCATGCCTTCAATAAATCAAAAAGGCACGACAAAAGAATGACCAAATTAATGTTAATTTCTGAACTTAATTTAAATAAATTAAAAATATTGACAAAATGTCCTCTTGAATAATAATTAAACAATCAAAATGGCAGGTGTGTGAAAGAACGTGTTCTTAAAATGTAAATTTGATTATTAAAGTATTATTTTAAATTTTTAGATAACAATACCAAACTAATAAACACAAATATGAAAAATAGTTTCACATAAATTAATCAGAATGACATTATTATCTCTTAAAAATAATTTAACAATAAAATTATAGGTATGTTTGGGAAAGGCTCTTTCAAAATGCCAAAACCATTATAAAACACCCTCACATGGATCAAATAGTGACAGGTTTAATATGATGAAGAATTTCATAGTTCCACAAGGGTATGCTAGGCCGTTTCACTGACAATAGATGGAAGGCTGTTTGTAGCATAAGGGCCATAAATCAAGTCTATATTCAATCAAAACTAAATTAACATGTTCATGGAATGAAAAAAAAACAAACATAAAGGTATTCTAGCTGAAGAAGATTGATTGACTAAGCTTAACGCCTTTACTGCCTGCTGTCTTAGGTGTTAACGCTTACAATGACTTCGAACAGTTTCTTTTCTGCCACCCAGCAAAGAATATGTATATGTTAAGTATATGTATATGTATATGTTTATGTATATGTGTTTATGTATATGTATATGTATATGTATATGTATATATGTATATGTTTATGTATATCAACTCTTTGAGGGACATTTAGAAGTAATCTTTGAGGGACATTTAGAAGTGTATTTGTTTATGTATATGTATATGTATATGTATATGTATATGTATATGTTTATGTATATGTATATGTTTATGTATATCAAATCTTTGAGGGACATTTAGAAGTAATCTTTGAGGGTCATTTAGAAGTGTATTTGTTTATGTATATGTATATGTATATGTATATGTTTATGTATATCAAATCTTTGAGGGACATTTAGAAGTAATCTTTGAGGGTCATTTAGAAGTGTATTTGTTTATGTATATGTTTATGTATATGTATATGTTTATGTATATCAAATCTTTGAGGGACATTTAGAAGTAATCTTTGAGGGTCATTTAGAAGTGTATTTGTTTATGTATATGTATATGTATATGTATATGTTTATGTTTATCAAATCTTTGAGGGACATTTAGAAGTAATCTTTGAGGGTCATTTAGAAGTGTATTTGTTGATGTATATGTATATGTATATGTATATGTATATGTATATGTTTATGTATATGTATATGTATATGTTTATCAAATCTTTGAGGGACATTTAGAAGTGTAATACAGAAGAAAACAAGATTTTCTGAATAACAACTTCTTTATTGTGTAGATACATGCACTCTGAAACGTTGTGTACCTCCACAATAAAGTTATTTGTCAAGAAAATCTTGATTTCTTTTGTATATGCATGCTTTTTTTACTCTTTAATCAATCATTTTTAAGATTGATGCAACAACAGGTTATAACCATATAAATCAGGTTAATAATGACACTTCTGCAAGTTCAAAGGTCTGTTAATTTTAAACATGAAAGCTCACTGAACTGAGGGGCATTGACTTCATACTAAATTCTGTTTTCATTAAGTTTTTATTATAATGGCAAGGAGAAATATAAACTGCAAGACGAAAGCACAAATATCTATTGTGGCCATGTATTGCTGTGAAAACTTAGGTAACACTGAACTGACATAACATTTCACCCAAACCTTAAGATTAATGGGATTCGAACACAGACCCTTTGATCCAAACGCTATCTTGATATGTATACCTTGATTCAATCGATTAAAAATAGCAGATGATGGAATTGAATTATTCTTGAAAAATCTTACTGTCTAAGATGTTAATATTTTGTATTGCAATATGTGCAGAGAATTACAGATTATTCCTTTTTATCATAAATAATTGCAAATTATATATATGTGACTCATGCTTGAAGATTGGTGTATCAGGAACCAGTGTTTTGTAGAGGGAACAGGTTCGTAGAAAATAAATTGGTAGGAATGTAATAACATTAATGTTAATTAAGTAATTAATTAAGTTTGGTTGACTTTATTTTTCTATATTTGTAGCATTGTTTATTTATTGTTTACACGCTTGGGAAATACCAATATTCAGTATCTTGTGTCGTAAAGATAGTGTGTCATAGACATTCATATAATCTTCTATTTATTTAGAATACGGCCTTGCAAGAAATAGTGAAATATGAAAGCTCATGACAATTCTACAGTTTACAAGTCAACGCCTACTTGTCGGTGTCAAAGCAGGTCACTTACTTTGCATATTTCCTCTTTCTAATAGTTTTTTTTAATTTATTGCACGTTATCTGGCTATTTATAAACAAGTAAAAAATTCATTTTCATTCATTTATATTCTTGTGGATGAAAGTCTGTTGTTGTTTAGATGTATTAGATTGAAAAATCATAAAGTTTAATATACATTATAAAAAAGATTTATATTCTTTTAAAAATATTATTTAATATATTAGTCAATGATAAAGTTTGAGTTGCAGTTCATTTCTTTTTTTTCTTATCTTACAGTGCAAGTATATTTAAGTATATATAAAGTATATATGCAACTGAAATGTTAACTTGCACTTTATTGTGAAATATATATTTTTAAATATTTCTATTGTGAAACAATGTTGAAACGGTTTCCTGTTTGGGGTGACGAAACTTGTATGAACTATTGTCCATAGTGTTCCATTGTCACTGATAAATCGAGGAAGACTAAACTTGAGTTTGATGCGTACTTATGCCGGGAATAACATCATAAATCTTGTCATTGGATTTTAATTACCCGACTGAAATTCACTATAGGCTATAATAATAGGACGGCTACAAGTGTTATTCAAATTGTTATGTTCTCGTTTGAGTACAACATTATTGGCCTGTTTTGGTTTTTTAAATGATAGGCTGCGTCGTCATGCCCCGACATCGCCGCTAAATACTTGACAACTTCACGGAGCTGTCAATATCACTCGAACAGCTGATCGGCCGCGTGCTTCACATTTTGCGGGAAAAGTCACGAGCGTTGTTTACCTAGACACACACTGCCGTCCGTCCGAACAAAACACAAAACAATGCCCTGTAATACACAAACATCCACGTGCGTTGCGAGGAGTCTAACAGCACAGGGACTGTGTCTAACATTATGAGAGAATGTAAACAAACAACATATATTACCCCTCCTGCCAGTCCTCGTCACTATCTGCGTCTTCATCTTCCTGCATCCAGGCCAGGTTAACTCCATCACAATTCGTCACCACGATTTCTTCCATTTCACAACGTTATTCCAACAGTCAAACAAACAAAAGTCTAGAGGTTGCCTTGCGCAAACCATGAAGCCCCGCGGTTTGCGGCAGAAAGTTTGGAAATGATTGCTATCCGCGAAACCAAGCACTGTCCCGAGTCGACACGCCTCAATGCGCGGCCGTGTTGTCACAGTCGAGGGCCGGGAATCCCCTCTAACTGTAACCGAACAAGTGCTTGTTATGTACGATGTGCCCACAGCGATTACTCCGGGCGACGACAGTCTCTATTAGACGCTACCTCCCTCCCGATCGCCACTTCTTGGGTAAAGCGTTGATAAATATCCGTTCATTGAAAAGCCTGTTCAATTAGAGCTGGGGGTGCTATGTCACAAGAGTTGATAAGCAAATAGGATATGGGCCTCTAACAGTTTGCCGAGAGAGAGATGGGGAAATAATAAGCAATTTATTGTTTGTTCTATAAATAATTTCACGGCTTAATGAGAGGCCCAGTTATGCGCCGTTAACTCGTATCAGCAATACGAGGGTACTCGACATTTACAATAGTTTATATTCACTGTCAGTCGAAAACGTGCTCGGAATGTCTACAGAAAGTTTAATTCTATTGTCTCCTCTAACTGTTTCATAACCTAGGTTTTATAGCCTCGTACACAGAACTGGCGGCGCTTTCGTGACAGTTAAAAAATTAGGTCAATTATATACGTGCAAACATCGTGCAAGCTCCTCAGTTTCAAGTTAGAATAACATTATCAAAGTAGCGTCAGAATAATTACTATGTATACATGCATGTATCAGCTTAAAATGCAATATGAATATGTATAAGTATTCTATATTGTCACACTTCCGTGTTAAATTAACTACCGTGCTGGCAACATAAATCAAAATTTTAGCCAAATCAAAATCTTAACTTCAGATTTTGTAAAATCTTTGTTTTCATAACTTCAACCAATAATTTGTTCATACCAAACTATCTCATGTTTTCCTTATTCATATCACGGTATGTATACGTTTCCTCAAAGGAAGTTCTGGCTTTACACACAAACGAAATACTGACTTGAAAGACAGTTTAATGGCAAGGATTTGTCCACTGACTTTAGTTATACGTGACCAGTGTCCGTCTTGCCCAATAGGGCTGAAGTCTGCTTACCGTATTTCCTCTAATACAACCCCGGGGTTCTATTTCATTCAGCACCCCCTTACCCCCCGGGTTCTATTAGAGACCCGGGTTGTATTGGAGGCCGGGCTATATTTCTTCAGACATGAATTGACGTTTATAATCTTCTTGGGGTCACTTATTGTAAATAGAGAATTAACTGAACAAGACGGATATTTGTTATCATGGACCGGTTATGCTGAATCTCACATGGTCACACCAATATTTCTCCTCAAAAACGAGTGTATACAACTATTTTATATTGCAACACGGGGTATTCAGTTAACGTAAAGCCCGGGTTCTAATAGAGACCCGAGCTCTATTGGAGACCCGGGTTGTATTTACCTCAGCACCCCTTACCCCCCGGGTTGTATTGGAGGCCCGGGTTCTAATAGAGGCCTGGGTTCTATTAGAGGAAATACGGTATATCAACGCAGAAGTCGAGGCGACTGTTACATATATCTAGCTACTGAATGAGTCTATTGTATATTCCTGGATCGATCTTGTAACTATTGTGCAATGTTATTTACGCAACACGTAAACGAAGATCCGTTATAATCAGTGAGGTATGAGTATTGGAGATATCACTGTTTAATAAACCCACAATGTTATTACACATTGTGTAATACATCGCGTGCTTTTGATTGACGTGACGTCATAATGGTTAAAATATGATGTCACAATAAGCTCCGCGGTCGCAATCGACTGTGCCCCATTTATCGACGATTTCTTGCAATTAAGTGTGATTTAAATCAACGAGTAATATACAAAACAATCCTATTTAATAACATATTTATGAAACCAAGGATTTAGATGGAAAGTATTGATGGAACTCGCTTTCTCTCCAAAAATACCAAACCATTCACTCGTTTTATAAATAATATGTTGTTAAACCGGATGTCGTTTAGTATTCTCTATGTATGACAAGTTACAATATGTGAATACGTAGACAAACATTTAGTCTACGAAGTTATAGAGGATATAATATGAGTGCCTATGTCATACTATAGTTACGACACGAGCGCCTGAATATTAATATTTCCCGAGCGAAAGCGAGGGATAAACCGATATTCAAGCACGAGTGTCGTAAATATAGTATGACAGAGGCACAAATATAATATTCTGTTTATTACCGAAGTCGTGAAATTAATGAAAATACGTTAAAATCCACTTGCATTCATGGTCATACCATTGTTATGACGTCATGTCACCATGACAAAGTGATATTTTGCCCTAGGGCATCGTATGGAAAATATTAATACCGATATGATTGTCCTCGCTCTCGCTCGTGTCGTAAACATAGTATGACATAGACACTCATATAATATCCTCTATTTATTAGTGTAGGCCTACCTTTACCCATGTGATTTTATTCATACAACTAGAAATATGTGCATGTGATGCACTGTGATGTTCCCCGCTCCAAATTTCAATCCAACCTTATTTTTCACTTATGCCAGAGACATTCCCAAAAGAACAACCCAAAAAGGTTAGAATAAATGAACTTGCTTCCATGTATAATGCAGCCTCTTAGTTCAAAAGTGTGTCCCTTTTCTGGCCTTTTTGTTAAAATTGTTTCCATGGAGGTGAGGTGAGGTGAGCTGGGGTTTAACGCCGCGTTCAAGAGTATTGCACTTACATCGCGGCTGCTAGTATTTTGGCAGGGAGAAAATCCCGCAACGCCATGTGGTTATGCATTGCGGTGAAACCTGCGAGCATCGACTGGAACATCGACTGGAGCAATGCTTCAGTGTAGCATTGCTCCCAAACCTTACTGCGCGTAGAACAGTTCTCTACTGCAGACAAAGTTGCCGTGCCCCTGGCGGGACTCGAACCCCGGATCTCTTGATCCGAAGCCGAACGCGCTAACCACTGCGCTATCCCGCCCCCTGTTTCCATGGAAACCAGAATAACAATTTAGAATGATTTAAGTAGCCAAAGGCTGGCATCATTCCATCTTTGAGTCTAAACACATACCAAGTCTCATTAAAAATACTGAATAGATTTTGAGATAGAGGCCGGAAAAGGTTTCTTATCCCTATATGCACTAAGTTCAAACTGTTTCCATGGAAACCAGCAAAACTTAAAAAAATCAGAATACAGACAGACAGACAGACTTCATTCAGAATTAAAGGCCTCATGGCCCAGACTACATCATAATAGCGATAATACGATGTGGTGTTACAATTGCATCATGTAAAATACCTGAGTTCTTTTCAGAATTAGAAATAACCTAATTAGCGAAGGCACCACTCCAACACTAGGTCTAACCACACACCAAGTTTCGTGGAAAATACTGCATCGATTTCTAGAAAGAGTCCGGAAAAGGTGACTACCTCCACATGCACTAAGTGAGTGAAGTTAGTGTAGAAACATCCTGCTTGGTTATGTCTCTCCATTGAATATTGTCATTGTTTATGTTTACCATTTATACTATTGTAATCTTAAAATTGCGTATATTTGTCAACATTTGTAATTAGCGAAACTTAGTTTCTTTACCATACCATATATACTATATCTAATGATTTATTTCAAATCGTTTCTTTTTATGTATGCTTCTCTTGTTAATCTCAAATTTCAATTTATGACATATAAAAACGATTATATGTAACCCGATGATCGTGTGCAATCGTATTTTATAATAAATGAAATGACCATACATCATGTTAACTGTATCGTTGTATTATATTAATACATGACATCTCCAAATAACAAACAGATACAGATATATATGACATATTGGATGATATGATTTTGGATAACCGCATAGTATCTAGATTGACACTAATGTATTGACATTAGAATTTAAAGAGAGAGTAGCACGTTTTTTTTTCGGTCAAATAAGTTGAGGAAAAGTATTTGAAAAATAATGTCAATAATTGTAAAACACCCTCCTCTCTTCGGAAAATCAAGTTAATAAATGAGTGTACATGGTTTTGTAAAGTCATGGGAATCGTTTTTGTCATTCGAAATAATAAAATGTGTTCACAATAAAATGACCGCCATGTAATTTGTGCTTTATACGCACCACCGTTATTACCTTTTCAGATAATTGGTTGTGTAATAAGATGTCTTACCTTCTAAAGTAAACTCAAATGACATAAACTATCATTATAAATGGGAAATGTGAAAATTAAATGTTCAAAAAAATGCTCCTGCCACTTTAAAGGGACAGTAGCACGTTTTTTGCAAAATTTGTAAAACATCTTATTACACAAACCAATTATCTGTAGTGGTAAAAACTATGTTGCGTATGAAGCAAACATTGCATGGCGGCCATTTTATTGTGAACACAATTTATTATTTTGTATTACAAAAACGATGCCCATGGCTTTACCGAAACATGTACACTCATTTTAAACTTTATTATCCGAAGAGAGAAGGATGTTTTACTATTGGTAAATACATTTCATCAACTTATTTGAGCGAAAAAACGTGCTACTGCCCCTTTAAGGACTGTATTTTCAAATACTAGAAGTATGTATATAGCTATAGGTATATGCTATTTCGTCTGATTGCAATGTTATATTAGGATAATGGTTTGAATAGACATCTTTAAGGACTCTATTGTGTTAGTGATCGCAAAGTGGTGTGTATTAACACTAGATAATATGCATATTATGACTTTCTCTTATGACTTGATGTTCGGATATGTCATAATTGTATGGCTGTAAATACACTCATGGGATGAGAATTTCTCCAAAACACAATACTCAACCACACCTTCGGTTTTCTTTAAATGATCAAACGATTAACAACGATTATATACACACACATGGATGTTTTATAAGTTCTGTTTGTAAAATATCGTACATGAGCATCTGTTTCATATGCAACACACTCACAGCCTCGTGTCTGAACATTCTACACAACCTAATGGAGCACACCGACTGCTTGAACAAGTACAAAGAACTGTTCGTACCTGAAGTTCAAATATTACTAAATACACGCAGTCACATATATAGTTTACGAAGTAAGAGTAAGCCCTTGAAGGGCATTTAGAACTGGCATTCAGAACTATTTTCTGGACAACAACGTCTTCACTGTGAAAATACACGATGTTTCTGTGTACATACCTACTCCATCAGATGGAATGTGAGAAATAACAAAATGGGATACATTTATATAGAAAAGAAACCATTGGTGAGGAAACTCAAATAAAGAGATTAAGCATGCCGGAGAATGTTAAGGGGGATTTGCAACACAAAGTAAGAGTAGTCCTATCTCGTTCAACGTATCTCGTCTTGAGATAATTTTACCGAAAGTGTTTCCCTCTGGTTTTATTATGCACATTCTATAACTAGCACATATGATCTAAGCTCAATGCTATCGTTATCTTGCGGAGATGTACAATGTGTGTTATAGATCGAACATCACCGTGATAAGCCGTCATCATGCGGAGGGACGTACCTTAGGCCTACATGGTGTGTCATCCAGACCCAAGAGAAACTCTTTAGATGACAACCTAAATGTAACAGCGTTATATTTGTGTTCCGAATATGAACCAAAATTATGCATTATATAGTGAATGTGTAGACCCACATGTTCTGGTTGTTTTAAATTTCTTGTCATTAATTTATTTTATTGTAAAAGCACGTGGCACATACGTTAATTTTCTCTATCGTGAACACATAGTGAACTTCATTATACTATTTACTACATGTGGTGTGGTACTGGTAGCAGATTCTGAAAGTCACATGACTACCATGTGGTTAAATACCGAAAACGAACATTAGGAGCAGTAGATATATGTCATGGTGACATTTATAGAACAAGTGACATCGAAAGATTTTTATTTTGCCATTTGTGTTTTCTATTTGAAAGATATTTGTGCAAGTTCAATTACCATGCACAACTCCTTATTAATATATCTGAAACAATTCTAGTAGGTGTTGGCCTCGTTATCATTGCTCTACGATACAGAGAACATGCTATATTATGTAAATATTATGTAAACGGCATGTCTATGCACATCTGTGGACATCTCAATGCAAAGACATAACTTTTGAATTAAAGGGTTTTTTCGCTGAAATAAGTCGATGAAATATATTTGAAAAATAATGCCACCAATAGTTAATTAAAACACCCTTCTCTTTTCAGAAAATCAAATTAGAAGATGAGTTCACATGGTTCCGTAAAGCCATGAGAATCGTTTTTGTCATTCAAAATAATAATTATATATAAGATGGCCGCCATGCATTTTTTGCTTTATACGCAACACCGTTATTCCCACCACTGATAATTGATGTGTGTAATATGATGTTTTTCCCTCAAAAGTAAATACGAATGACATATCGTTATAAATGGGAAATTTGAAAATATATTATTTGCAAAAAACGTGCTACTTCCTCTTTAAAGTAGGCCTAGTTATATTGGTAACATTAATGCAATATGATAACGTTATTGTTACTTTCCTCTTCATTTTCATCTTAACGTATTAAATCAAGTATGTTATTGGAGGCTGTATACGGTACATGTTTTATTCGTTCCTTATTTCCTTTATGGTTTATAGCATAGTGTTCTCTCGACTTGATTAAATATTCGTTTAGAGTCCATGCAAGATGGTCATTTATTTGATCGTATTACTTGATTATAGAAGACAAAATCCTGTTTCTTAATGAACTGCTTGCGTTGTATAGTGCTGGATTTGATATTCGTACATCTGTTCACAATTCATTTGCATGTATTGTTCTAATGAAATAAAAGAGATTAAGAACATATGTTGACACAGACTTTCCTATAAACAAAGAGTGACGTCAAAGCTTAGTGGGCGTACGGACAGGGTCTATCCTTGTTTGTGACACATTTGTCACAGTTGGAATCGTAAAATATGTCAATGCTAAACATTTGCAGTAATGAAAAAATGCATCCTTAAATAAATATCTAAATTAAAAAAAATTAAATTAAATAATGTGCACTGATATGCACTTATATACCCTAGTGTAAGAAATTAAAGTTTATATTGAAATGCAACTTGAGACTAGGTATATCGTAGTAGTTACTCATGTAGACATTTAGATGAAAATCGTGTTTTTGGGCAGATAATAAAACTGATAACTTCTACTGTGTATCACCGTTACTGTGACTTACCGCTTAAGTCACTGTCGACAGTATGCTTCGTTTTATAAATTCACTTCAAACCTACTTACAGGTTAATCAACCAGACTGGTTAATCAACTTAGTCAAGATAGAAACTCATGATCGTGATACACACTTCCACATATTTCATCCAAAATGTCGTTGATTACTCCACCTATATATAATGTCCGTTCATATAGTTCATAACGTGAAGTGGGGTAACAGTGTAATTAATAACTTTGTCATTTAAGCGCAGCTGTTCATTCTGTTATGAGGTTAACATTTGAGTGACAGAGAAAAGAATCGAGGTGCTAACCTCACGACACACACTTCCGAATGTAATTCCAAGTGACCCACTAAACAATATATGACGTAAGAGTTTCTGGCTTACTTCATATATAAATAATACCATGCATTTTGTAAAAGTTGTGATATGTTGACTTAAGTAAATGTCACAGTCATTTTCTTTTAAATTTCTATACATATGAAGGTTAACAACGGTTGTATGTTTATTCAACGCGGTTCATATTTTGTTTATGGAGTTTTAACAACAAGGTTTTATTTTGTCGAAAATAAAAGGGGAAAAAACAGAAATATTCAATGAGCCTCTATTAATATGCTTTCTAGCCCCTTCTTACAAGGCTGACATATGGTACTTACGCAACATGTACAATCTAATACATGAAATACTTGTCTTGTTTCATTGACAGGCACACTGAAGCGCAAATGGGTTGCGCGACATTGACAAATCAGTGACCACTTTCCCTATGTACAGCGCTATGTAAGGTAGTCTATGACATGTTTCAGTAAACATAAGTCAAGTACAATTCCGTGCTATTTCATATAGATTCAGATGGATGAATTTGTAAAAATACTATTTCCAATAAGGCCAAGTCCAAGATTAGCTGGACCAGGACACCATATTCAAACTGTACCTAGCCTCCATTTACTGACCACAAGGGTGATTATAAAGCTTTTTTGATATTTATGGTTACATCATGTATTGTTCTGGTGTTTACAAAAGCAACTTAAAGGGAAATATTCGCTACTGTTTGTCTTAATTGACTCTAAACACTGACAAAATGTAATATTATATTTGTACAGACAATGTACATCTGTCCATCCGCAAAATGTTTTTTGAGATAATTGTACTTTTGGCCATGACGTCTTAAATACTGAATAAAACTACTAAGATATAAGTTGTTAAGAAGAAGATTATAGAAATGTAAATGGGAAACTGTTAGTCAAGGAAGGAAGGAGAAGGAGTGTGTTTAATGGTTTGCGAAAATATATCCTTTTGATGTATAGACAAGACAATACAACCCGACTATACATTTATTATAAAATCACACGCATATGACTGGAAGGGGATGTTTAGAATGTCAGCTTCCACACTATTGTAATACTCTGTGTAAATGTACTCCACCTGATTATACCCCACATTCCACCTGATGAAGTAGTAAGTCCAATACGTCCTGTAAGGCTATACATTAAATAACTTGTTAAAAACTTGTTAGACAATTTTTAATTTAAAAAAGGAAAAGTGATAACGCTTGTTAAAAGCTACACGCACTTGTACATGTGACAATAGCGATTGTATAAAGCACGATGTTGAACTGTCAACGGGTCATCAGGGGTATCGGTAGACTCGTGACTCGAATATACACATCATGATCATACATTACTGCCATCTACACTGCACTGACTTGAATACATGCATGAACATAGCAGGTACTGACATACAGACATTTCTCTGTGAAGTTAATGTTTACAGAAGGTTTTAATATTTCGGTATTACCATCCACTCTCAAACAGCTTGTAATGTTGTTTTAAAAATAGATCAAGTTTATTCCTAAATTTTAAACTTCCAAGTCCGAGTTAGTGTTTATGTCAATTGAAATAGTAAAATTAAACAACTACGTCAGAAAGTTTACAGCCGTGTGTCGAAACCGCCAGGGTAGCCTTATAATTCATGCACTCTGTTATTTGAACGTTAGTTAAGTGTGAGAGATCATACAAAAGATAAGAATAGATTCTAAAAGCAAATTAAATCAATTATAAAGGGTAATTAAATTTCGAAATTCATAGTATTATTTCATGTTCATATTTTTCACCCATTCAAACAATTTGATTATAAATGTTTCCTGTTTGTGTAAACATGTTATATTCTTTGAAAGCTCTTTTTTCTTTAGTTACACGTGTTTACAAAATAATTAATAATTTCGTAATCTGAGCTATGGTTTCCTTCAATAAATCAAGACTCAACTGTCACACTCACTGTTAAATCAGATATATACAGGGTTGACCTACCCTACGGCATGGCGTGATAACACGTGCTTTGATAAGGGTTGTGTTTTCCTTAAAGGAACTGTTTACGTCGTTATCTTAAACGCCATTGTTTTGATAAATTATGCCACACATTTAGGGTACAAAGGGAAAGGCCTTGAACTGATTATTGTATTAACAAATTGTTTCTCCTGACTGGACTTAAAATGCTTAACGTCTGTTTGTTTTTTCAAATAATTATGTTTCTTAAAAATTATATAGTGAAATACCAAACTATTTATTCCGCGAATACATCTGTTACAAAATTAGGCCTTTTGTATTCAGCATCAATTAAACAGTTCATTGTTTATTGCAATAAAAGACAAGTAGGCCCACTATAAATTAAGATCTGACGAACTTACATTGTGGAACAACATGTTTGATTTTGAAGATGAAACACATCCGTTATTCTGTAACCCATATAACATTTATCAAAACTATCGACAGGAAACCACAAGCGGACGTAAAGACTATATGATAATGCGGGTCTTGACAAGATGATCGGTCATTTAACTTAAAGGAAATAAGTGAAGGAAATAGAATGTTGAAAACAGTATATCAGTGGTGATTGATAGTACAAAGATTTCAAGGTCAAGAGGACAAGGACTGAAGGTCGACAGAACAAGGACTGAAGGTCGACAGGACAAGGGTAGGTTGTTGACAGAACAAGGGATGGAGGTCGACATGAAAAGGGTAGAATGTCAACAGAACAAGGGCTGGAGGTTGACAGAACAATGGCTGGAGGTTGACAGAACAAGGGCTGGAGGTCGACAGAACAACGGCTGGAGGTCGACAGAACAAGTGTTCGAGTTTGACAGAACAAGGGCTGGAGGTCGACAGAACAAGGGTAGAATGTTGACAGAACAAGGGCTGGAGGTCGACAGAACAAGGGTAGAATGTTGACAGAACAAGGGCTGGAGGTTGACAGAACAAGGGCTGGAGGTTGACAGAACAAGTGTTCGAGGTTGACAGAACAAGGGTAGAATGTTGACAGAACAAGGGCTGGAGGTTGACAAGATATGGGCTAGAGGTTATCAAGACAAGTGCTGGAGGTTGACATAACAAAGGTTCGAGGTTGACAGAACAAGGGTTCGAGGTTGACAAGACAAGGGCTGGAGGTCAACAGGGCAAGGGTTGAAGGTTGACAAAACAAGGGCTTGAGGTTGACAGAACATCGGCTTAAGGTCGACAGGACACGAGTAGAATGTTGACAGAAAAAGGACTTGAGGTCGACAGAACAAGGGAGGTCGACAGGACAAGGGTAGAGGTCGGCTGGAGGTCTTAACAGTAACAAAACACTTCCACGTTACACGCTTAAGTAGAAGTGTTTTGTTACTGTTAAGTTGTAACACAAATATTATTAATTTATTTAATATTTATTGGAAACTTGACATTGACAAAAGCCTTAAAACTGGGATTTGATCGTTTTTATTTCTTTTTAAGGGGTTACTAAAAACAGTTGATGTTAATAAATAACTACGACGTACATGTAAATTAATACATTTTCCATTCTATACGTATCAAGATCACTAATACACAACTAGGTGGAAAACACATTAAAAGAATATCATTGTTATAAAGTTCAACAAGATTAATGGAAACATTTGAAATAGTCTGAAATAAAATTAATAAAAAAAATTCTCATGAATGATGTATATGTAGAATACCAGAGTACACTATTAAACTGTTGTGTAGTGAGAGGACAAGCTCAAAACTGCTCTGAGGAACAATAACACGTGTCACCTGCCTGCTTGACACAAGCTGACACGTGTAATAACAGCCACCAGTCAGAACCCATTTCATTCATAATTTCAACAGAATTAATTTTCATTCAAAAATACTCTGTCAGCAATATTTTAGACTATTTTTGTTGATCATTTTATCGGTTACAGTAATCTGTTTAAGACAATCGATGTACTCGATGTGTTTTAAACAAAAATTCATAATGATATCCGTGATTGAAAAAATGTGTATATTACGAATAGATATGAGTTTTAGGCGAGCATTTTATTTACTATTATCACAATTCCTGCATCCGCCACTGGTACTAATAATGAAATAGTTCCCAGTGACCTTCATTGTCTTCAATGTCAAATCTTATTCAAACATACGGATTTAATACAAGGACTAACATCGTCATTTGTAACATGGTCTACTTTCTTTACCGAACGTACATACATGTATGTACCAATCATTTCTTTTCGATGGTCATCTGAGGGAAAAAACCCAGAAAAATACTATATGACCGTGCTAACAGAGTGATATAATTACACTGATAACTTTGTGTCAATTCAAAGTAACACCACTTTTCAAACAGTTAACGATACAATTTAAGTCATCATAATATATACGAAATTGTTAAATAGTTTAAAGTATAAAGTATAAAGGCCACAGGCTCTGTACAATATACAAAATTCATTTGATGGAATTAACAGATAAGGTGCAATAACTGAAACATCATAACATTTGTTTACATGTTTTACCTGATATATACATGTACATACAATTTACAATAGTGAACAACGTAAAATATAAGCTTCTTTGATATAGTGTGAATATACATGTAAACGATTGATATTTTCAGTTTGCAACAGAGTAGCTAGAGATGTTTTAGTTTTACATTTCAAGTCTAACATATATTTACTTCCAAATTCGTTATACATAGGGCATAAAAACATAAAATGTAATTCACCTTCTAAAACATTTATACAGTTAGGACAAAATCTTAATTCTCTAGGGATATTATTTCTTCTTCCGAGGTTTTTCATTATTTTCAGTTCACCTATTCTTAAAAGTGTTGAAAATCGTCTCAAGTCTTTATTACGTAAATATGACAAATATAATTCCATTTTAAAAGATGTTTTCACAGACGAATAAAAATCTAAATTAGAATGCTCATTTAAAGTGGACATGATATTTTGAGCATTACAATCAATAACTCTTTGAGAGAATTCTTTTATAAATAAGTCAGCATTGATGATGTTTTGAAACTCCCATGCGTAACTAAAACCATATGTACAAATTAGATTTTTAATATTGCTTACCCATGATCGACGATCATTTTCGTCAAGTCTTTTCAATAAAAGGTAACATTGTTTCGGGTATCTTTTGTCATTCATATTTAATAATTTGCACCAGAATTTTACGCATCTTAAACTTATAAACTATATTATGACGCCCACATACAGCTAAAACAGCTGCATTAGTTGTGTTAAAACCAACACCAAGAACAAATTTACAAAATTTTAAATGAAAGCCTCAACATTTTCCATTCATGAAAACCCCATATTTCGGAACAGTAAAGTATTATAGGCATTATTTGTGTGTCAAACATTTGAAATAAAACAGAAGGAGGAAGATTCTTAAGTTTATAATGGAGTTGTTTGATTGGAATAAGCGCTTTATTTGCTTTATTAATAAGTGTTTGGACTGCTTTAGACCAAGACAGTATGTTGGAGAATAGAATACCCAAATAACTATAATGGGTTGAAGTTGATAATATAATATCGTTAAAAATACATTCCTCTTTAAAATGCACCCATTACAAACAAAGATCATCAGCATAAAACAACAAAAAGAGTTGGACCAACAAAAATGCCTCTATCCTCATTCATCACAAATTGTTCTTCAAGTTGGTTAACAAACATACTGAAAAGTAAAGGACTCAGTATACAACCCTGTCGAACTCAACTCATCGAGTTGAAATATTCTGTTTTAGTAACGTTTGATGTTTTAACAGCAAACATTGATTTCTTATACATATCGCGCACTATTGATAGCATTTGACCACGTATATCATTATGAACCAGAACATACCACAAATGTTCTCTATTTACACAAAAAACATTATTAACAGTAGAGTAACCAGAGCGAAAACTCGTTTGACATTCTGGATTTAATTCATGTAGCTCTACAAATAATTTTAGTCAGTCATTTAAAATGAAAGTGAATAGTTTCCCACATATATCCATTAAAGAGATGCCTCTAGAATTATTAATATCAATCTTACTTCCTTTCTGGTGTAGAGGAAATACAATACTTCGTGATATATGATAATCGCATTTTCCACGGATTTACGTTCTGTAAAAGCCTTATATCATTATGAAATATGTGAAGGGTTTCAATATCGATTGTATTTCCGGGACTAGTATCATAAATACTATTGCATTTTGAAAACTTTTTAAAACAATTATAAAAGCTCTACGGATCTGAAGCAGGTTTTCAGACATGTTCGTTTCAACGATGTTTTTGAAAATGATATTTTGCTAATAATGGAGTTGAGTTAGTAAACCACTAAAATAAAAGAATAATAAGAATATCCCTATTCTCTATCAAACTTCAAACCCCACACGTTGTTACAAAAAAGAATGTTTCGATTAAAGGATACAATAATTGAAAATTTATCTTTGCCTTACTATTCACTGCCAACTTGAAACATCTGTTGAGGCATGAAGTTAAACAAATATTTTAATGTAATTTGAGTTTATTTTTGTCGTCCTTCAATTTCAAAACTTATTTTTAATCACGAATGCAGAGAAATGAATAAATATTCAAACGTGTATGTCAGAAAACTGGTTATCATAATGAAGATAACCAGTTTTCGGACATACAATTTTTAATATATAGGATAAATGAAGGATCTTTGGATGCATAAAAGAGTCTAAACTTTTTGAAACTTCTTATTTCAAACGTCATTTGAGACATGTGATGCCGAAAGTGAGATTATAGTCATCAAATGCTTTGAAATAAAGCCTTATCTTAATCTAATCAAACATCACATTTCAACCATATGATGTAATCTTTTTTGACTATTTTAAAGGGATATGGAATTGAAGGGGGGATAGGAAAAACAGTAGACAAAGTCAAATTTTAACAATAGTTGTTTACTTTCAAGTTTAGTTTCCTTTTCAGTTCTTAAGAATGTGTTCAATGTTTCAAATCTATTTAAATGTTGATAATGCAAATGTTGTTGAAATCTGCATTTAGTTTTATTTCTAGAATATAAAATTGTTTATATGGCAATCTAACTTTAAATAATGGATACAGTTTTGTCACTGCCAGCCAATGGTCCATTGAAACTGCAATGTAGACAAGGTTTCTTATTGGAGCTTTTTCGTCTATCATATGGACGAAGAACAAGTTGTCTATATTCCATCTACACATACGTTATATCGAACAGGTGGCGCTTATATGAAAATTAAGCCTACGGGATTCATCACCGACACACGATTATTTTGAAACCATGTAATCGTACATTTTCCCATTGCTTTCTGAACTGAACTGAACTTTTATTTAAACCCAGGCTGCAAACTGCAGCATAAGAGGAACGTAGATCATATATACATTTATACAATATACAATATAATAGGTATGTACAGTTGGTGTATTCATTGGTACATACGAGGATCATACAACGTATGACAACAAAGACATACTGATTTTACAGACATTTAAGAGTTTTCTTAACGTGCCTAGCTTATTAGAATTAAATAAGATATTCACTGTGTACATATTTGACCTATTATAATAATATTTGTGAAAACAGTTTTCTCTTTTTGGTAGTAATAATTGACTTATAAATAAATAACGAAATTCGTCCCAAAATCGTATAAATTACAAAGAGTACATTTCTTTTCTGAACAGGGATATTTTTCCATCTATCGGTCTCGAATGGCAGAAAGTGATTAGCTGTTCGGAATTTTAACAACTTGAAGTTATTGTATTTCAGAAAAATTAGGTATCGTTCAAAACGGAGAGATCGATTTTTAAAGATATTGAGTGTATAGACAGACAGACAGACATTTTATTCAGTATAAAGGTCATTATGAATTTAAAATTGCAGCTCTAGTTTACATATATACATTTAAGAAAGTTTACAACATTCATGATAATATCTTTATCTTTACTGCTAAGAATGTATGGGTAGATTTTATTGTGTTTTTATAGGTTTTGCAAAGGCGTTCGATACAATTAATCATAAAGCTTTGTTTGATTGTCGGAATAACTGGTAAGTTCTACAATATCTTAGTGTCCACGTATTCGAAGCTGGTAGCTTGTGTTAGGACCCCAAATGGCCGCACTGATACTTTCAGATGTAATCAAGGTACCCGTCAAGGTTGTAGTTTAAGTCCCCAAATATTCATAATTTTTATCAACAGACTTTTTTCAGTTCTAGAAAATTTGGAGGAAAAGGTGTTAATATAAGTGCTAGTGTAGATAATCTTTATGCATTGATGTTTGCTGATGATGTGTCAGGGGTTGCAGATACTGCACTCCAGTTGCAGAAGGGGTTAAATGCACTTGAGCTATTTTGTAGGCATACTGGTATGAAGGTTTATTTGGATGAAACAAAAATTATGGTGTTTCGCAATTCAGGATATTTGAGACATTATGAAAAGTGGTTCTTCGAAGGTAAAGAAATTGAGGTTGTGTCATCTTACAGGTATCTTGGTATAGTTTTCACCCCTAGACTTTCATGGGCTAAGGCTCAACACTGTCTACTTTCCAAAGGTAGTAAAGCACTTATCTCTATTTATTCTTTTCAAAGAAATTTTTGAACTTTGTCACCCCAGGATCTTTTTAAATTGTTTGACTATTATTCTGCCTATGTTGTGTTATGGATCTGAAGTCTGGGGAACATCTTACTGTTAAATTATTGAAGTTCTCCAGATTAAAGTTTGTAGACAGCTTCTTAGAGTTGGTTGAAATGTTAGTAGCCGCATGGTATTAGGGGAATGTGGTAGGCTTCTATTGCAGTTTAATTATATGTCTAGATCGGTTAAGTATTCGTGTAGGTTAATTCAACTAGATTCACATAGACTTCCATTTCAGGGTTATGATATGTTGAAATCTCTTGATGATTCGGGTAGGCTTACTTGGGCTACATATATTAAGAATATCTTATCTGAATTTGGATTTGGATTTGTATGGCTTTCCTAAGGTGTTGGTGATAGCAAAGTTTTAATGCAACAATTTAAACTTTATAGCTTTTATGTGCGCTTGTTTCAAATTTGTAATGTTATTATAATTTAGGCCTTTGGTCTTTATACTGAATAAAATGTCTGTCTACTGAGTGTATATAGTTGCTTTGGAAGAATTTAAAATTGTTGATATTCAATTTTGATGAAAAATAACTTTTAATTTGCTTTTAACGATATATTTTAGCCAAATGGTACTTTGGAAATTTTTAGACAAAACTCTGTCCAAGATCATCAAAAATTCTTTTGATAAAACATATCCATTTATGTGAATGTTATATATTATAGAATCATTAAATAGCAATTAATATACCAAAAGGCAGAAGTTTAGCCCAAAAACATACCATTCTGCATTTAATAGTATTTACAAGTGGGAATCTACCAAACTCGCCAAAGACCATGTAGTTTGGTTTACAAATGTACCTTTGCGCACTGAAAAACGTCAATCATCCCCTTTTCACATCTAATGATGTTACCTATGAAGATCAGGTGAGGTTATATATCCAGGTAAGATTACCTGGCCGGTTACCTGTTGTTGACGTGTCTGTCTCCGCATCTTTGTGTAGTTACACACCTCTCGTATTGAATACAAAGAAGCAACCAACAGACCGTGGTGGAATGATAATGGAAGTATTTCTACCCGTAAACATGTGATCATCATTTTACCCACAGTGGACATCGTGGATTTTATTTTTCAGGATTTTTTTCAGAATGTGGACTGGCATTTTAGGAATCTCTATTTATGCTAATCTTAGAAGGCATTTGACCTGTGGGTGTAAAGGTTGTGAGAGTTTCCTTTCACTTGACTGAACCGCATTGCAGTTTATTTTATTACTTTGTGTATTGCTACACTGGTTATCCATTAACAGATGTTTTCCACATTTTTCAAACTGCCCGAAGTAATTCCCCGTAATCATTTCCTCTGTGTACTCTCTGGGCTTTTGGGGGACGTATTACATAATATGGGATGAAGGCAGAGAAGAATGTAAGCTTCAAATTGTTTTCCAATTTTTCTTTGAAAATATTATAGTTCGATATTCCTTTATTCACTTGGAACCAGAAAATAACACAATGATATCCATATGGAATGGAATAAGCTTACGTAGCAAGCCTGTAGGCCTACGAGTTAGAATAACGTCATCCAAACGTTATTGAACCTGGTGCAACTAGTAATGTTTCAAGTTGTTGGCCAGGTAGTATTTCATATATTATTTCAATAAATAATAATATGTCATATTTTAATTCATATTTCATTTCATATATTATTTCATATAGTATTTCATATAGTATTTCCGTAATTAATATATATTATTTCATATAGTATTTCATATATTATTTCATATAGTATTTCATATAGTATTTCATATATCATTTCATTTTTCACTCCATATATTATTATATATAGTATTTCATACATTGCTACTGTTTTTTTCGGCATAACTGACTTATATTCCTCAGTATTTTAATCATGCAATAATTTGGTATACGGTAAATATGTTTCAGTTTAAGAAATAAAGGATGACAATAGGCATCTGAGCACAGTATGCTGTATGAATACATTGCCTACAAATTGCCTTTCTGTGATCAATTATTGAAGTTCCCGGATATATAATGAACACTTTAATGCAATTAACATGTCACGCCATGTTCAGTAAGTCAATTTCAGGTCACGTTGACACGGAACTAGAAGATCAAGTTTTCCGCTACTTTAATAATAAACGTAGATATGTTACCAAACTTCATGCCATTACACTTGTGAACGTGGTTGAAAATACAGATATGGTTAAAATATTATAAGTTTCAATTTAGTACAAAGTTAAAACCGTACCAGCAAACATAACATGTACATGTATAAATATTACTCTGAAAAGATAAGTATAACAACGTTTTTGCAGCATTAAGAAGCGTTTGCGATAACAACTACGCTCACTTGTTAAAATTCTAGTTACTCTTATCACGTGTACTCATTATGTTTACAGTCATGTATATTTCCTGAGTAAGTTTTTTTAGGTACGATATGTACATATTCATTAGACTGAAATTATCAATTAAATGATACTATATATAATGATAATGGGAAAATTAATAGAATGAAATTATCAAAATATAAACATCCTGAAATGATTAGCAGAATGATTAGGCGGAATGGAAAGATTTATAGAATCGTAGGGATAAAAGGTACATAGAACGAATAGATTGAAATGATAAAAACATGTATAAACTGAACTGAATTAACAAATGTATGGACTGAAATTAGTTACAAAAAAAGATCAAATGAACATGATTAATTGTTCTGATTTATGGAAGCATATGCAACAGTTTGCATACATGACATTTCTTTTGTCCAGCGTCAGTTGTGATATGCACATGCCTCAACACTAGAATATGCATTTGATGACTTTATGAAAAATCAAAATATAAACAGGCTGTAATGATTAACAGATTGGATAGGCGGCATGGAATGAGTTATAGAATGGTAGGGATGAAAGGTATATAGAACGAATAGATTGAAATGGTAAATAAATAAATAAATGAATTGAATATTCGAAAGACATAACTGCTGTGAAATAAACATGACAACTAGTAATCACCCCGGTGTTATATCTTCCTGTGCACGTGCAGGATACGTGTATCGTACGTGTTGTGATACGCGTCGTGTGTCCAGCTCAGTTGCTGGTTACACACATTGTGTAGATGTTGACACAATGTAAATGTAGACCACCAATTTCAGAGACGAAAATAAGAAGGGTCTGGTTTCCTCTCAAATGTTTATGTTTAGAATAACGACAAACTACAATGGCGTATATTAGCTTACAGTACCGTATTTACTCGAATACCACCGAGGTTTTTAATACATCACCCCTTACTTCCCCGGGTACGATAAGTATTTTAGATCCAGATTCTATTCGAAGCTGGTTTCTTGAGTCGTATGTACACAGAGTGTATCCCCTTTGTGTATAGCGTCCCTGGTTGTATTCGGGAAATGTGTTATATACGAATTTGTCACGAGTAGACTACTACTGTGAAATCAAACATGTTACTTCAATTTAAGTTTGATATTTTGATTTTTTTTTATATTGGTTTCTCAGTCTTAAAAACAGATTCCTTGACTCCTTGTAAGCCTATCGAGTATCTGTGATTAATGTTAACTAAAGAAATATTTTAGTGACGCTTCTTTCCCATTATTGTAGCTTATCAGGATCCAGGGAGGCGAGTTTGTTTCCATTCTTCAAAATTTGACAACCAATCCATGAAAAATACTTGAACCACTCTTGGATGTGCGCCACCTCATGGATCTTCAATGCCAATACGCGCATTCAAATGTTTCAAAAATATCCGACGAAAAATATGCATTTATTTCTGTTATAACACGGACTTAACTGTACTTTAAGTCCGTGGTTATAATAACCTCTAGTGTCAACGAATCATTTTACCATAAACGTACTAACACTGAATTTTTTTTATTTGTGGTTAACTTTTTCTCGCCCGAATGATTCAAGTTAAAACACAAAATATGTTTGGAGTAAAACTGTAAACAAATAATTTATAAGATATAACTGATATTTGTTTTAGTTCTGCATTGCTGTAAAAAGTGTAAAACAAATTCATGAAAAGACGTCGACACTAAAGGATTATTTTATCATCATAACTTAATACTATTATAAATACGTATCCACATGATTCAGAAGGGAAATTATATAGTGGCAATCACTTGGAGTAACATGAATTACCTCCCTTTGATCGATCTTTTTAAGAGGAGTTTACAAAAGTTCTCACTTCCGGGTGAAAGAAAATAGACTCTGAGGATAAGTATTTGTCGATTAAAGCCAACTTAGTGGACAGTTTCAACTTCTAAGGATGACTACGGAGAATATTGTTAAAGGTAACTTTATGAATCTGCAAATGGCAAAAGTATATTCGCGATAAATAAAGACCTCGCCCTTTGATATGATCAGATCACGAGACCAGAGTTTTGAAGAGAAAACCATATTTCAGGGCGCTTCATTTTTTTAAATGTTCTTTCTAAAAGTCCATATACCCATTGGCTTTACGAATTCATGCGTTTAGATGAGTTATTGAATTTTATTACATACTTTATTATGATATTAACCATATGTTATATGATATAATCATATATCATTCAGATTTAATCTAAACTTTTGTGATATGTATGTAGCCTGTAGACGATGACGCTCGTATCGGTCTACTACGTCTAGGTCCTCTACGCTCCGCTGTTGCAAACAGAGGTTTACCGGAGATAGTCATGGCGAGCATTATATCATCTAGAATAAATATTGCCCATCCCGCACAAGAATACACGCTATCACGGTTTGGAAAAATTGTAATGGCGGCGATCTGCGTGCGCACAATGCGAGTAAGAGCCTTCCGGTTAGAGGCGTTTAGCATGGGCAGTTTGCACTGCGGAAGCAATGTCTTTGATTTTAAAAAGTATATTAAATAGTTAAGATGTTTTTACCGATTTTAAATATGGAGACATGTCTTATAATGCAATTCAAGAACTAAATTTTCTTTTGTGTTAAATAATATTAGCCTAATTAAGGGCTAGAACGACGGCGACTTGTCAGTAACTGGCATTACTATATGTCTATATCATGTTGTTATCGCTTAGTTTTAAAAAATGACTTATAAACTATTATTTAAAACAGTTTTGTTCGTTAGTTAAAACATCAATCACTAACTTGTTTTTATTTGAAGAATTCAGTTGCAAACAATACACAATATACAAACAATTTAAATCGTGCAGGTGCCCGATTGAAAAGTAGGCCTATATTTCTATTCTGTATGTTGGCGTTTCGTGTCCATATTACACTTTTAAAATAAAATCATCTATCAATTTTCGTTGTCTTAAATCAGGGGAATTTATTCTTTTTATTCAGAAATATTTGATATTTTAAAACTTCATTCTAAATTCTACAATAACAGGTACATTCCCGACCGTTCAGATCGACTTACATTGTTTTGACTATTATGATTTCGTCAATGAAATATTTTATCACAACTGTAACTTAGTTTTGAAGGAGTTAATATTAATGATTTTTTTCTTTGTATTAACATTTCAAATTCGGTAATATTTTTAAAACTGAATCATTGCGTTGAATACGATAACTAAAGCCGTCTAAAGGGATTAAAGAATGAAACCGTCGAAATATTAATGGGGATGGGTATTTTGTTTACAATTACAGACTATTGAAATCGTTAAATATTTAATCAATATTAATATCAATCAATCATATGCTCGAATAATTCAGTGAAAGTTACTTAAAAAAGGATTTGGGGATATAGATTACGATTATGATAGCATGTCAACAGGATATTGTGGCGGAGAGTTCGTATTATTATATTACATTCTGCCATGACGAATAAGTGCTTTTTGGACAGAAATCGTATCAAATGATGTATTTTAACCAGGTGATAAGCTACTTTATTACATACTACCTTTGTGTAAATTATGGGAACTAAACTTATTAAACTTTTCATCTGATGTTGGAGTTAGTGTAAATTATTAGTTAATATTGTTTAAGTACGTTCAGTGCAGAAACATTTGAATCTGCTATTTTCCCTTGACGTACAGAGCCGTGCAAAAAGTATTCGGACGGTGACGCCATTTCCATAGACTAACATGTTAATTTAGTCTGGGATAAATAATTTTCATAGATAGTATATTTGTCCGATCCTATTCACATTTGTCATTTTTGTGATGAATCATCTTGGCTACAACCTCATTATTTATGTTTAATTTTCCGTTTTATATATAGGAAATGACAGTAATTTCATCAACATATATACATAGTTGTGAAAACATTTAACATGGCGATCTATGGCCGTATGGGACCCGTTTTTATTTAATGTACACACGTAGGTAAATCGGATGACTTTTGCTAAATTGTCAGAAAATTTAATAAAAATGATGTACTTCAAGCTGAGATGTTTTTCAATCAAGCTGGAAAATTTGACTGATCCAACCAGAATTTATTTCATGAAAATTATTTATCCAAGACTAAATTAACATGCAAGTCTATGGAAATAACGTCACCGTTCGAATACTGTTTGCATCATTTATTTACTTTATTTATTGACTATATCTTTAGTCTGGACTATATAATTCACTCAGTTTGAGTATCGCTTCCAAAAACACAGGTAAAGTCCAGAATCAAGAAACTAAAATATTGACTGCACAACCACATGTCATAAATTGTGTATCGAATAAAAGCTCCACTGCAAAAACTGCAAGAAAGAGCACTGTGGACAGATTCCGGCTGAATATCCATTTTTATTTAAAATTATAGATATGATTCAATAACATTTATAAGATTTTAGAACCAGTAAATGATATTTTTTTAAATTGTGCATCCATGGGTTTTATTTTTATTTTCCTGTGCTATCGTAACAGATACCTTAGATATTACGGCAATACACGTTTGTATACTTTCTGTTTCGTCTGTGCTAACCAACTTATTAAAACATATTACCGTTATTGTTGGACCTGAATTTCCGAAATATCTTCCAAGGATTAATAATGACCAATAACTATTCCAATTTCTATATTCGCTAAATAATAGTCTCGATTACGGGTTTATGTCTGTGAGTTTATTTATTTCAACTAAGTACGATAATAAATGTTACTTTCACAAAGAATAAATGATCAACACTTGAGCATAATGGTTGAAACTTGAATAAAGAACAATCTTCAAAAAAATTATTTTGTCCGTAATATCAATGCAGATTTTAAAATAATCCGTTGCAGACGTTCATCGAAAACGTAACCATGACACTTGAATAAAGTCAGGGGCTGCTTAATTTTAGTATGAAAACTTGGAATATAGGCCCATCAAATTTGGAATCAAATTAAAAATTTCAAACAATATTGACCAGGTAACTGTGGCTCGCTTCCTCTGTGCGGCACTGAACTTTCGAGCGACAGACAAGTAAGTTTCGGTCTTGTAAAAAGCAAATCAATATACAAACTCGTGCCAGCAATGTGCCAAAAGTGTTGCAAGAATCGCCGTTTCCCATAAGATCCCATGTTAAGTACAGTGTAGCATGGATAATTTTAATTATCTCAATTTTCAAAATATTTTACTGATAATTGACATTGAAACAGGAAATCTAGTATCTACTCCGCAACACGTACCAAATTTCTGATTTTGGATAGAACGTTACTGAACTAAACGATTACTGAGATATGTTCATTTTCAACCCTATACGTCTGCTTACATATTGAATGGTGGCAATGGGGAAGTGACGTTACTGTAAAAATACCCAGTCATTATTTTGCCGTTTTTCAAAACCATGCTTAAAATTAAAGCGAAATTTATAAACATAATAATAAGATGTTATAGATTACAAATTGAATTACATGAAAATGTTTATGCTGCACTAAAATAACATGGGATCTTATTGGTAAACGGCGACACTTATATAATAAATACATTTTCTTTAAACAATTCTGATCCTATTCACATTTACCAAATTTGTCAGGAATAATATTGGTTACAGTCGCATGATATTTAATTCTCTATTGTTTATCTAGGAAATGACAGTAATTTGATCAACGTATATAAATATATAGGCCTACATAGTTGTGAAAACATGGCGATTGATATGGGAAATATTTTTATTTAATGTACACATGTAGGTAAATCGGACGACATAAGTTAAATTGTCCCCAGAAAAATTAATTCTTAAAAAGTATGCACTTCAAGTGCAGATGATTTCAAATCAAGCTAAAAGTTTTACATTGATCAATTCAGAACTTCTATAACTTCTATAACGGGTAGGCCTACGAGTCTGTAAATTATTTAATATTATATTGAAATAATTTCAAGCTGTGATAGTGCAAGTTATCTATAGTTTACATGAATTTACCATGAGTTGACACAATTTAAGACACTCGGTTGAAAAATATTTTTAAATGTCAAATAACGGTAGGCTATCATCTCCTACATATATCTTGATTACATGTTCACTTCAGCATATTATCGTTCAATTTTATTTTTTAATAGGTTAATATACCGTCATATGAAGTGAGTCCGACTAATAATTTTGATATTTTTGGAAAATTTTCATTTTAATAGGTGTTTTCATCCGACAGTGACAATTCTAACTTGTAGTTCGATTGTCAACGCACTTTTGCAGTTCGTAATCACTAAAATTTAGAGCACCCAGAAGCAGTACAACTGCACAAACTGGACATCAACGAGGTCACAAAGACATTTTCGTAGCAATTTTTTTTTATTTAGACGTTTTTATCACATATTTTGACCAAAACATAAATCACGTAATGTAAAGGCTATGGAAACCGGAAGTCGCTTACTCGCAAAGCGAAGGGAGGTAACTCTGGCGGGACTTTCGCTTAAGCATTGGAGTAACGTGGAACCGTGATACCGTGTATAGGTCCAGCATATGGTAAAATCATTCTTTATTCGTAGTATTTATATGTTATATTTTATTTCACATTACAGACATCACAGCTATCCATGCCAGAATCTTCCATCACAAACCTGCACTGCAGGGACATATCAACTTCTTTGTCAAGGAGTTTGAGGTAAATGTAATGATTTGTAGTACACATGAATCCAAAAACTGAACTTGTTGTACATTATTGAGGCAAATACAACAATATAAAGAATCTAAAAACACTTTGCACAATAAAACCTTCCGAACAAAATCTCAGCATTTTTTGCAAAGTGACTGCAGCTACTTGAAGACATTCTTTTCGGTTCTATCTAATAATCTCTTAAATGTATCTTCATCAATGTTGAATGTGGTGGACATTCCTGTTTATTATTGAATGTTGACTATTTGGCCTGATGGAGGAATTGGAATGAAACTGGCCTCATAATTACTGAAATATACTGTTATATTATGTTGGGAACCTAATCATTTGTCCCAAAAACGTTTCATTATATATCCAAAATATCTTCTGTTATTTGGCTGTTTGAACTCCTAGCTATATCCTCCTTGTATGTCACAACTAGAAATGCAAACCGAAACAAATGTAAATCACTTCCTAGGTAAACAAGCAGACAGAGTCTACTTATCCCCCGCTAAGTGGGAAAAGTTTAAATATACTGAACAATCATCATGGAGTTTTATCCATTTATAAAAGCTAAATAACACATTAGTAATAAATTCATGCTACACAAGACTATATACTTCCTAAGATGTATAAATCTCTTTCTAACAGTTTTCAAGATCTGATCTGGAAATGATATTGTGAAAAGCATTTTTAATTTTTTTGCTCCAGAATACAGATGTTGTTTTTCCACGGCTAAAAAAAAGAATCCTAAAAAGATTGGAAAAAAACTCATCTACACATGATGATTGTATCACATACCATGTTTCATTGACCTAGGTCTTACAGATTTTGAGTTCTGGCCAAGACCTAGACGTACAGAGGTCATTTCTATATCCCCAGACAACTTTGTTGTGGCGGAGGATAATAAATGAATGGAGATTGACAATAACACTTTATTTGTAAGTTACAACTTCAATTGAAATGAATGCTTTGAAATTGATGCTATGTTATACTTCTATGACAAAACAAATTTAATGGGATTTTGTGAGTTCTCACATCTCAAATTGCAATTTTGGTAACTGACAACTTCGTCATACAATTTCAGGATCGACGAGGGGAGAGAGAAGGGTTGAGACTCAACAGCACATTCAAAAACATTTCCTATATCAAGGATCAAGGGCTTCCCAATACAATCACAGCACTCGGTGAAACTTTGGCAGACCTCAAGAAAGAAGGTTATTGAATGCTAAGCCTTTTATAAATTGCTTTGTATTGCAGTCACCAGGAACAAGCAACATATTGTCAAGATAAAAGAAAAATACTGGAAGTAAAATAAAATGTATATATGTGATGTGTATGTTTAATAATTCCTCTCATAGAAGCTCTTTTTGCATTATGAAAAATTGAGCATAAGTCTTTTTATTATTACTATTATATACTATTATTTATTATTATTACTGAAATATTATTTTTAGATTGAGGGAAATGATACAATGAAAAATCTCTCTCAATATATCAATTGAGTTGCAATATTATTTTATTTATTATAACCTATTACTTCACAGCTGATGCAGCAACTAGTCTTTGTGAGGAGATTGTTGAGAAAGAAGGAGTTACATCTGAAGAGGGAGAGGTAAATAATGGAAAACTGATTATCACATGCCATTTAGATAGTGAACAATTGCCAAATTATTATATTTCGGATCACAGTGGCGGAATGGGTATGTACAGTTAGTGCTAATGCTGACTGGGTTTGAATCCTACAAGGGACTTGTACATGAATGATCCTTAGTATAACAATGTTTGATTGTTTATACCATTTGATATTTTAATTGAAATAATCATGTGAATGAATCATTTAAAATTAATTCTAAAACTTTATTAAAATCAGATTTAGGTCACCTTTTAGGTTATGATTTTTCTTTCAGAGAGAGAGAATGTGTTTGTTTATACTGGTATCTCATCTCAAACATACACAGATTTTATACACATGTTTAGAAATTCATACACCAGCCACCAGAAGGCTATTAGAGATTAAGCTTCATTTCTATAAGGGGCGGGTTAGCACAGTGGTTTGCGCGTTCGGCTTCGGATCAAGAGGTCCGGGGTTCAAATCCCACCAGGGGCACGGCAACTTTGTCTGCAGTAGAGAACTGTTCTACACGCAGTAAGGTTTGGGTGCAATGCTACACTGAATTTCAGCGTAGTACCAGGCATTATCTAAGTTCTCTATTGACTTTTGTTACAGCCCAGTTTCTTGACAAAAGAGCGAGAGAGGCGACAGAGAGAATGGGCGGAGTTTATAGAGCTGCAGTGTGAGCGGAGTGCAGCAGTCGACAAGGAGTATGAGAACCAGACCGAGGCTCTGAGGAGTCACTATAGCGAACTCGAGAGCAAACTCCTGTCTTCAACCAAAGTGCTCTAACCATATCGGACTTGTGTGTACTTCACAACATTCCAGTATGTTAGTTATATCTGTGATTTGTAGTCAGTGAAATATGCTGAATGATATGAGTTCAAGTGTCTTCCACTTACTGTTGTTATGTTTAATGATTTGACCATTAAGTATGATTTCTATTAAATGCACTGTAGCATGCCGTTTATATTAATATAAAGTGCTCCAAAAAAGAAAATGAATGTTACCAATGGCTAAATAATACTCGTCAATAAAAAAAAAAGAGTTCTAAAACAAAGTTGCATGGTTCAGTTAAATCATGCGAGTCAATTTCCCCTCGAGTGGCCATTTTAAGGTGTTCACATTAAAATGGCCACTCAAAGATATTTTAAGCAATCTGACTGATGTAGTGATACCTAAACAATTAGAGTAGAATCTTAAACATGTCAGAATGATGGAATGGTCAACCATCTGGCCGTCTGAACTCTCAAAATCGCATGAGACCTACCTCTCATTCTGAAGAGTTCCACAAAACAGTAGCTTTATATGTTTCGCCATTTTCTACCAATATAGATAACCGTTTTCTATGGACAAGGCTTATTGGGTGATGTAGTTAGATGTTATGCCACTTGTTTGAACATTGCCAAATGCTGTTTGAACGGGTTATTATTATGTTATTAAAGAATATTGATTATTGAATAAATGTGTCATATCTTTGTACAGACTTGAGTATAGCATACTGTAAATATATGATTAATCAAACTGATATTAACCTGATACTCATCTATACTCCAATTTTGTATGATGTAAAAATGTCAATTATTTTTTCAAGAAAATGTCAAAGATAAATTTATTCTCTGTTCATTGGGTTGTGCAATATTAAAAATTGAAAAATAGAATATTGTATAAAATAAAATTTTAACAAAATTAATGTCTTCATTTCATTGTCAGTGTTTCACTTTATTGTTGGAATAGAAACAATATTTTTCATTGGATAAGTTTGATTTCAACAAATAAAATCATTATGCATCACAAAGATGAATTAAAAGGCGGCGGTTGACGACCTGTCTAAATTGTGGTGTGTAGGGACAGCAACATGGAGATCCACTGAAGGATACTGAGGCGGGACCAACCGAAGTTGGGTAAAATTAATAGGAGGAAAGAGCCGCCATCAACCCAGGCAGACTGATGAAGGAGTCTGAAACATGTAACATTATCTCTCTGGCTTTTTGCGGATAACTGCATGGATTGATGGCATCACAAAGATGTTTAGGTGTTTTCATTATATATTTTTGAAGTTCTCTTTATTACTTGCAATGACTTTGCAACACCAATGGATCATCCTCGGTTACCCAGGGTTTTATATATGCTCCGTTACACTCCACTATATCACCCATGGGAAACTCTGTCAGCGAAATCTGTACCAAAATTACCCGTCCTTGGCCGGCGTGATGAAGTCAGTAACCAAAGAAAATACTCAATACGATAAGACGGAAATGGTCAAGGGAGATAACCGGTGATGAATGGCTAACAAAATGACCTCCCGTGCTTTGCATCAAAGTAATATGAATTGTCATTGGCTCGCAGGTCCAAGCTGCGTAGCTGTTTGATTGGCTCACGCCGGCCAAGGCGTGTAGTTTTAGTACAGATTTCTCTGATGAAATTTCCCATGGGTGATATAGTGGAGAGAAACGGAGCATATATAAAAGCCTGGGTAACCGAGGATGCCCATGGATGTGCTAGCAACTTTGTCAAAGCAAGGTGTATTCAATTGATTTTCATATTGTAGCCATTTTGGTTCAAAGATGGGGGGCTACGTTTGATTTTACAACATCAGAGTTAACAGAAGAACTTTTATATAATGAGTACAATTAGTGCACAAGTTTGCAGTATTATATGTTTCCTCCAATTTGGAAGCTTCTACAGCATGTCTTGAGAGTTTATTGCATAACTGTAACATAAGATTTTACCTTTCACAAAAATGACAACAACTTTAGAAAACATTTTTTTCTTTTATTGACAACTATAAGTCAACTGTAAAAAATAGGATTTCATATACAACATCATATTTTCACTTTTACATCATACAACATAAATAATATTTTTTAATCAATTATAACTTTTTCTTTTAGCTTTTGCAAGTCTACACTTTGGTATATGCATATGACTGATCCATCATACGCACACTTATGTGTTGTTCCAATTACCAAAATGTAAAACATATGCTACGTTTATTTCTCCAAAATTTAGACGAGGCAAGGATCCTTATTAGAATCCAATACTTATTCCTGTTATTCAAAGAAATCAACATATTTTTATTTCATGTTCCACTCGAAGAAACCGATGTCTTTTAGGTCCTGTCTAAATAGTTCTGTATCCTCCGAGTTGAGAGCGTTGAGAGGACACCTGGGAGGTCCTAAATCCAGACCAGCAAATGACATCATCAACTTCAGATAGGTCACCGAACCCCCGCCTTTATCACCTGAAATCAAAGGTCCTCTATCCTCAGTGATTGTTATATGTTTAGCTTATATAACCAGCTGTATATGGTTTCCTCCCCATCAGTGTATTAAGTGTTGATACACCTGCTCTTAAAATGACAAACCTACACATTCATCTAATTTGGATTTGTTCCCCTCTCCCCCAGATATACCATTGCAATGTCTAAAACATTTTCTCTTACTGTTAAATATAACGATGGTATTTAATTATTTATATCAAATTAACGCCTACGCAAGGATTGAGTTCTCTTATCAAATTATCAAAAGGTGTGTCGTGTTTGAAAAAAGTGCTTTTGCATTTCTTTGACAACTTAAATTAAACTGAATGGAATTTTAGCACCACAACGTACCATACTTAGTGAGCAGTTTGCAGGCCCTCTGAGAGCGGAACTGTTCCTGTCTGGCAGTCTCCATGTCTCCCTTCTCCATGGCAACCATCATCCTCTGGTACACGCCAGGCATGAAGTTATACGTGGAACCCACCGCACCGTCCACTCCATACAGCAGAGCGGACATGAGTTGCTGGAACATTGGTCAACTAAATATTAAACAATTCTATCACGTAACTACACTAAACAGTGATATATATATATATATATATATATATATATATATATATATATATATATATATATATATATATATATATATATATATCGTATGGGTAAATTTTGACATTGGTAAACATCGGTTGTAGATTAGCCTTATATATATATATATATATATATATATATATATCGTATGGGTAAATTTTGACATTGGTAAACATCGGTTGTAGATTAGCCAGCCAAACATTAGTCGGTGGATCAGCACCGCGTACTGTCATACTGATCAGTATAGTATAACTTTGCTCACAAAAACGATCCCTTACTCGAACAGCAGGAAGCTGGTACTAGACTATCATGGTTTGAATTTCATTTCAACCCCATTAAATGACCAACACGTTTTTATTAAGTGTACACCATACCTGGTCGACCCCAAATAGCATGTTGTAGGTGTCCCCCCTTGAGTCCTGGATGAGTGAACACTCACAGAGCACGGGGACGTCCTGGGAGGAGAACTTGATCCCTCTCAGACTCGGTATAACATCCCGGGCCTTGGTTAGGAACTCGGCCATGTTCACTGGATCAGACAGGCTTGGTCAGCTTGTGGTCAATCATAATGATACATTTACAAAACTAAGCTGTCACGCAATAATATCCAAAGTATTTGAGCTCTAAAAGGCCAGAATTGACGTGATGGTCGTCGAGCTTCACAGGTCTGGTGTTGACATCTTCACATTTTCGACGTCTCCAAAATAACTCCAATACCTCTAAGTTGAAGTTTTTGCGGAGGTCTCTTACACTATGTGTGTATGTTTGATCCATTCTCTTTCCACTAAGTCTACTCTCGACAGAAGATCTGAAGGGAGTGAGAAGAGAATGGTTTGATCCTGTATGTAAATATTAAGAAAAGTATCTTCACAAGTTATGAGAGGAAATGTAGAAGAGCGTGTGGCACTGAGTCTCAGTGTACAAGTTATGAGAGGAAATGTAGAAGAGCGTGTGGCACTGAGTCTCAGTGTACAAGTTATGAGAGGAAATGTAGAAGGGCGTGTGGCACTGAGTCTCAGTGTACAAGTTATAGAGACCAGTCACTGAAAGTGTTGACTTATAGTGAACAATAAACACTAGAATCCTGAAACGTTTTTCAGTTACTTTGAATAACAGATGATATTTATATGTTTTACTGTATATGTAAGTGTCAATCTTAGAATATAAAGCATTCATAGCTTGATGAGCTACAGAGCCAATGACTCTATTTTTAAAATAAAAGTAGACATCAAATTACATTTTCAGTTGATATAGAATGCGTTTCCTTTCAGAATCATCATATTAAATGTAAATCATGTAAGTAATGCCCGAGTTGTTTATTCATTGATCCGTAGAAGTAGAAGCGGTTTGAAGCCAAGGTTCGAAAGTTTAGGTCTAAACGTGATTCAGAAAATGGAAAACCCACCCAGCACGTGGACGTCAGTCATCCAGCCAAGTTTGTAAGTATTTTAGGCTAAAGTTAACTCAATCAATCTTTATTTCGGTACTTAAAGGCCACAGGCCTGTAGTACACTCAAGAGTAGATCACATTACAGATTTTGTTCTGGTACAATGGTTTTCCTATATAACATTGCATAATAAATAAACATTGCAAGGTTCTGTAGTACTCGAGTATTAGTATTTGCTAACAGTGATAATAGTTTTGTTACACTAGGGTACATGTAATAGTATGATTTAATGTATTTCAACCGAAGACTTTTATAGTCTATAGTCTATAGTTAACTATAACATACATATGTTCATCCGTATGTACTAAATACATTAAAAATGTATATTACATCTTTCCTAATTAACAAAACATGTAGCGTGGCTGTACTTTTTTTTGTAAAATTGCCTCAAAACGTGTTCTCGTGGACTAAACGTATTTGCTTCTAAAAATAAGGTTTCTTCATTTTTGCTTCGGTGATAGGACTGCAATAACATGTAACCTTTAAAAACACGTAAATTGTATGAGAAATACATGCCATTTAGATAGTGAACAAATCTCGAGGCCCGGTGGTCGTGTGGTAAGCTTCTGGTACGTTTAGTGCTGGTGATAGTAATTTACTCTGAGGGTTTGGGTTCGAATCGCGCTAGGGACTCGGCCCGAAAAAGTATAAGAATGTCTCCTATTGAAGGTACTGCTATCCTAAATATGACAATGTTAGACGTACATTGTACATGGGCACGCATACAATTTCCTTTATAAATACATATTTGAAAAATTTTATTTCATGGCCACTCACATTATTTCCTTTATAGCTATTTATGACAAACTTAATATCTATATTTACTCGTATTTTATAATCTGTATATACTGGAAAATATGTATTCGGTATCATTGAGTAACATATTTTTCAAATGTCATGAACCATAACATGATGAGTGTTTCGTTCAAACATGAAATCACGAAACCAAAATAAAAGTTTCTGTCAGAGTGCCGTGAACATTAGCACTAATTACACCACTGAATGCGTCATCAATACCATTCAGAAGGATTACATTGGCTATATTGTGAAGCATACGTAAAATACTGAACCAATAATTGTATGGTGTACTCACAGTGTACAACTGTTAAAGGGGGTACATGGTACAGGTAGAGGGGGAGGGAGGGGGCGGCTTCTCCCACCTGTCTCATATACTCCACCAGGTGATCTGTAATAGAATGGATATAATCATTATACTCAGAGTGAGTACAGGCGTAAATCAGGACACGTTTACATACGCTGATCCTATACCAAGGTCTTTCAGTCTCCGAGGAACAAGACTAAATCATTTACCCAAAAGATTAAATCAGCCAAAGCCGAGATAACATGTATTTGTAATTTTTGTCTAGTTTTTTTATGCGAAATGTATTGAGTTATTGATACATGTATTATATTTTTTAAATAAACCTTTTCAAAAAATAAATATCCAAAAACTTAAGTTTGATGTACAATGTATATATGGCGGGTCCTTATCTGTACCTAAACAAAGAATGAGACATACCAACAGACAGCGGTCTGAAGAAGATGGGCGGGATGGCAGCGATTGCATCTGCGCCTATTTCTACTGCATGCTTTGCCTTGTAAAGGGAAACGTTATATAAATGATCTACTTTTTTCATAATAAAACAACATTTTCTGGATAACAACTTCTTTGTAGTGAACATACATGACATCTCGTTGCGTACTTCTTCATCGGATGGATTGAGAGGAATACCAACATGGGATACGTATGTACCTTAACACATAGCAAACAAAACATGTCAACAAAATGAGCAAACTCAATAATAGAAATCAAACGTTATGAATATGTTATATAAGTAGTATTTGCAATATTATTTGTTATTAAGTTTTAAACATATATGTCTACTCTGAAACGTGGTGTACATGTATGTTCACAATAAAGGCGTTAATTGGCAGAAAATAATTACTTATATTCCATTATAAAATGCGTTTACTCATCACATAATGTCAGACAATTGTTTTGAAATGATGATTTTAAAAATGAAAAGACCATATACAAATAATGAACCTATTTTGTAATAAAATAAATAAATCATGTTATCATTAATGTATGAACTATCCATATAGCATTCTAGGAGACTATTAAGATTGTTCCTTGCTGACGTCCATGAACAAAGACATTTTAACTTCGTCAATTCTCGACTTTTGGTTTCAAAGTGTATCTAGATACAAACACGTACCAAGTTTTGTGTGTCTCGAAGATTTGCACATCCAACGTGTACAATGATGGTGTCAAGTCTGAAAAACAGGTTGTGTATGATCAATTCAGTAATGTCAGTATCGGTATCATATCAAACTCGTTTATTGTACAATGAACACTGTCTGTAGAGTCAACTGCAAAATGGAGAATAATAAATTTGATGCTTTTACACCCAACATTTTTGGTTTGTTGGAATGAATCGTTATATATGGTCATCGTTATGATTATTGTAACATTATGTAAAGGTTAATGTCCGAGGAACTCTTACGAGGTCATTAACCTACTTAAATTCGCTCAAAGTAATGGGACTTTCAGATGGTAAAATGATATCTTACCTCCCTTTGTTGACCTTGATCCATTCATTTGCAACGTCCTTTCTCTCCTCCAAGGTCAAGGACAATCCTTCACCAGTTGCTCCATTGACTGAAAATTATAGTTTAGAACGAATAATGTTCGAATAATTCGAAGATTAAATGCTTATTCTTCATGAATCTTAAATTATAGTAGAAATAACGTTACCATAAGCATGTTTGACTCCACTTTTATGAAAATGCTCGCAATGTTCTTCAATCTTCTCTAATACAACGTCCCTGTAACACAGAGTGTAGATTCCATCAGGTGGTAAAAAAGGTAGTCGCAGTTGTTCATATACAAGTATTATGTTCAACGACCAACCATTTGTATTCGCCCCATGCTTGTTTATTATTAACGTTTTATTACAATGTCCGTGGGACTTTAGAGGTTTGATCAGTGTTAAACATATTTATACATGTATACAGCCTATAACTTCAAAAATATGTTCAGTGTTCTGTAAGTTTACTTATTGTGAGATTTTCAAATAATTGTGTTATATATATCATATATAAATGTTTTTATTAACCTTATGTATGGCTAGAGGCCAATATGGTTGGCGAAATAAATTCTGCCCCATAATCTGCCTATTTCGACTATGGGCAGTCAGACATACTGTGCTACAGTATCGGATTTGACGATATGAAACAAAAACACACAATAATTTTTTTAAATAGCCGTCTAAAACAAACACTACCATTATTTGGGCGTTCATATTGTCTTACATCAAACACTTAATCCATTTTCTGTTGAAAGCTATTTGTATATGTAACATAATAGGTTTATTAATTGATCTAAATTGTAAATTGTGATGAAATTAGGATAAAAGTATTACATTATGGACATACCCATTTTTGTCGAAGGGGGTAAAGGTTGCTGCCACTAAACCTTTCACTCTGAATCCTTCCATGATGTTTTGATCACAACTGGTGGATGTAATCTTCTAGTTCAAAGTCTACATCAACACGATATCGGACTCAACTAGCTGCACATCTTGATCTACTGCACGCTCGTGTCACTACAACGCAAACCTTATTTCACAGACACCTCCATCAAATATAGATTGTAATTTGTAAAATTGTCTTTCAATAAAACAAATTCTGGATATAGTGCATGTGGGAAAGATTCAAACAATATTTCATCATGTAACATGATTATATTTGGGATAACACTACATCTCAATCTGCTCCATCTAGTGTCAGTGCAGTGAGAGAGCTTTATTCAGGGACCACAGGTTCATCATACATCGGGTAATATTATATACACACCGTCTTTCTTTCCTCGAATACAACCCCGGGGTTCTATTTCTTTCACCACCTCCACATTTTTATGACAAATGAAATCTTCGATGAAAACAATTTGGTGAATTGTACTTCAGAAGGATATGTCTGATAATAATTAGGAAAAACGCAACTCTTATGCAAACTTATTTCACAAACGTGTCCTTAAAATATTAATTGTACTACGTAAAACTGTCTTTCAATATAACTATATATCTGCTAAACGACATATTGGACAGATTCGAACAATATTCGCTTGTGTCATTTTCAATAATTGTAATAATTGATCTTAGTAAAGTATCAGGTGCTAGGTTGTTGAACTGGAATATGTGCATGATAGCTTGGTTTATATTTTATTCATGTAAACATTTTTTTCAATATGATTTCTATTTCAATCAAAAATTATTACTGTCTGATATATGTGACAACCTAATTAGATATGTACTATAACATACTAGTTCGATATCAATGACTATGTGGTGATAACAAATTAAATGATAATGTTGTGAAGAATTCGGTTATCAGCAACTGTTATCTATGTATTTTTATTGGACAATGTGACGATTTGGCAAAATATCTGTAGTTTTCATTTTCTAATATGTTATTAGGTTTCAACATGTATTGAATTGTTTGCAGTTGACATCTTCAATTTGTTATATTTCATGTATTCCATTATGGTTTATGGTAAAGGTAATGCCACATTAAAATTGACAATATATGCTGCAGGTTTGAACTCAACTTCACTCATATTGATAACTATCTTAGACATACCAACTTGATTTAGACTATGTAACGCTTCTTTAATTTTATTTATAAACATCATTCAATTCAAGTACGGGCGTATTTCGTTCATATCTGTTCTCTTGCAAATATACATTAAAGATAAATTTTCATGTAGATGTGCCACCTTTTAAAAAATACTCAGCAAATTGCAATTCTGGTGACATTAAGCTGCAAATAACAATAAAATCCTCTACAGTCCGATTGATAATGATCTTCGTTTAGCAACTTCAATTTAAATACGTAATGCTTCTTTAAAGTTATTCATAAAAATATTCCATTCAAGTACATGGGTATTTCGTTCATATGTGTACTCTTGCCAATATACATAAAGGATCACCTGTTCACAAATACTCAGCAAAATGCTGTCCCGATGACATTAAGCGTTCATATAAAGAAGCAAGTTAATAGGATCACAACAGAGACGTAGTTGCATTGAACGAGACCGTACGGTTGACGGGTCATTTTGATGATTACCTTGTTCTTACAGTCTGGTATAAATACGTTTAATGGTTCTTCGATATACGTAGTTACAATAGCAAGCAATAAACACTTCATAAAGAGTAAATGCTCATACACCCGCGACGGGCGAGAAAGAGCTTTCTAAGTTGATCAGCATTGAGTTCTTTTATGTGTATCTTTACTTATCCGTATTGAATAGACATAGGCCTTGTCACAATACAGGTGATACAGAAATTTGCAATTTGTTTGTTTTGTATACGAATACTAACGACCAAAAAAACAAAACACTAAGTATGTAAATTGTAGATATAAAAATGTTCTTATAGCGCTTCTCTATCACAGCTCGATACTAGGAGCATGTATACGCATGGCCATATCATGTCATAATGGTCACAGCTAACTAAACACCTTATATAGTTACCAAATATTTGCAACAATTACGATTAGTGGTCAAATTCGGTCTTGTGTTGTAAATATTCTGACTGAACGCTCATTCGTGATCATCTGAACAGTTTACTATGATTTTCTACGCAAGAAGGTTAAGATCCAGTTTTACCCAGTGATAGAAAGAGGGTGGTGCGATATTTATCACGAGGTGTATACATCACTGAATGTACACGCTTTTTGAAAATGGTAGAAAAGAAAATATTAAATGATTTCAAATAACCGTCTGAAATGTTCGTTTTATGGATGTTATCGTTTCATCTTTGATATGCAAGCCTCTTTTCAAAGTGAAAAGTTTATACATTAATAGCCTTTATGTCAAATAAACACTATAGAGTTCGTCGTGAAGTAGTGTTTCAAGGTAATAGCTCGTATGACCACGGTGTTCATATACTAGTGCCCGTGTATAGCCGATGGCGTAACTATTTTATTGTTTTTTCTTTACAAAATACTCTTCCTAAAATTACTTTGAGAACGCACAAACACTTACGCCCTGAGTATTGTACACCATTGATACTGACAGTGATTGATAATGATAATGAATGGCCAGACACTTGTACCGTAATCGTTTGGTGTCCAGAAGACTTTTAATGTAGGATATAATTAGAGAATATCTTTTTAGAACGTTATTGATGATAATGATAATTAATCATAAGCGCTGTGATATGTTGAGGGTTGTAGTTCTGATTTTACATGACAACGGTCTACAACTTCCAACAGCTACTGATAAGGATGGTCAGTGTTGGTTCGAAAAGGTTCCTCATATGTTATAATCACCTCACCTGGATCTAAGTAACTTTGAATGTTTCTAAAACAGAAAGAATATAATCATTGAAAACACTGACTAGGTAATCACAAACTGAAAGCTACTGTAAGCGATTATATAACAGAGATACATCATGGCTTCAGAAGCCAACTAAACTAAATTTGAAATTTCAAAACATTATCTGTTCCTTTTTCTGAGAACACACGAAGAAGACACGTAAAAAATTAGCTTTTTATGCCCCCGAATCGGATATTCCGGGGTATATTGTTTTTCACCTGTCCGTCTGTCCGTCTGTCCGTGTGTTTGTCCACAAAAACTTAGCCATAACTTTGGATTGCTCAGATCTAAGGCTTTCATACTTGGCACTGTATACCTTGTGATGATACCTTTCAGATGAGGTCATCATATTTGACCTTGTGACCTTGACTTTGCCGCAGTGGACATCTTCAGAAACTTTAACCTTGGCCATAACTTTGGATTGCTCAGAGCTAGGGCTTTCATACTTGGCATGTGCATACCTTGTGATGAGACCTTTCAGATGACGTCATCATATTTGACCTTGTGACCTTGACCTTGCAGCAGTGGACATCTTCAGAACACTTTAACCTTGGCCATAACTTTTGTATATCCGAGGGCATCCGTGTTTAACAAACACATCTTTTTTGGCTTGTTTTGTGACGTCCTGCAGTAAAGACGCGTCAACAAATTTAAGTCAAAGAAGATTACTTATGTCGACAAAATCTTTTTTAAAATTCCTACATTTCATGAACTTTGAAGTAAAATTGCAAACATTCCGGCTTAAAAGCATTTTGAAAAAGTTTTCAGCACACTAAGTGTATTTGAACAGACATAAAATAAAAGTAATAGACTCTGATCTATAACATTGTGGGTATCTCTTTATAAACAATGCACCTATAAAGCATCTAAAACAGACTTCATCCGGCAGCAGTATTTATTTCTTTTACACTGTTGACATTAGGGTGACGTTTCTTTTGCGGTTGAGTGTATATATTGTGGTTGGCGCAAACAAGTCATTTACTTCAGAAAACAAGATAGCGGCTTATTTATTGTCAAGATACACGACATTTCTAAATAATATTACATGTTCACTTCTTCATTAGTTTTTCTTTACTTTCACATTCGGCTTGTACCTGTCACGTTGATATATGTGTAAAACGTAATGTCCGATGTTGTGAGGTCTTGTTTATTGTATTTCTTTGTTACTCTGACATTTATACACTTCCTAAAAACGCTTTTCAGCTTGTCAAAGAATCTGCTTTCTGATTCACATTAAGCCGATTTTCGTTGTGCCAGGATAACGACGGAGCCGATCCGCATTTATGAAACCTATGACGTAAAGTGCTTCCAATCCTATCAAGTTCGGGTTCGATCTCACCCATTTCTGTAATCACTTCCCCTATCAACCAGCGTATCACCGAGGCCGATCGAAATTAAACCTGCCTTTTGTTGCCAAAACAATGTCCCGCGTTAGCCACGCACGGCTTAAAGATATTGAGCTGTTCCGCTAATTATGTTTTAATGTTATACACAAGTTATGCCCCTTTGACGATGGTTTTAGTTTTAATTGATACCTGGGTAAAACATATTTTTCTGAATTTATTCGGGTTCAGTGTCTGACGTTGATTTACGTCTTCAAGCATCTGAACTGATTTACCATTTACCACTGTCACTCATCCGAAGATTGCTGAAGAATTAAAACGCTTTATTTCAGATGTTGTGGAATATTGTTAGTGCCAAATAATGTTTCACTTTTATGATAACAAATACGGTATTAGTGTTTTGGCTTATCTTAATTTTTGTAATGTTAATAAATACACTCCAGATGGCTGTTTAATGACAAACTCTGAAACCCGATTTCCTTTCTTGGTGAATTCATTATGTTGTAGTTAACATATGTTATAACACTAATGAATTCTACAAACTATTACTATATTTTCATCAGTAATTTTTAAACGTTCTTTTAAGACCAAAAAGGTCAATTTTGCAAGTGAGAGACATTGAACGAATTTTGTTTCATATTTGTCAAAGTAATCAAATTATGCTTTTTTGTGTAATTCTAAGTGGACCATGAAATTACATATGACACATAGCAACAAAAACACATCTTCTTGATTGTACGATTAGTGTACCACTACATACTGAGTATCACGCTCCGTTGTTTGGTAGTCACGTGATACAGCTCAGATCAAATTCCTTCGCAACCTCAGAACACGGACCTCTGCAGTGCTCGCGTATCGGCTCGAGGCAAAAAGTAGTTCGATAAATCCACGCAAGGCGGCTGGATTAAGTTGGAGTCGCTACACCGAAGTAACATATTTGACTGTAGACGTCTCCTCGCCCGTACCTTGACTAGAAAACTGCTTAGTGGGGATAGTGCCGGACTTTACCATGGCGTCTGGAATGGTTGGGGGTTATATGCTGGCATCGACCAAGAGGTGAACATTCTTGTTATACTTACCTTATTTATATTAGTAATAAAGATATTTTGTTAAATGGAAGTTTAGTATTTAACTAAGGCTCTAAATTTATTTTGATAATGGACAATTCAAGTCAAAGAACACAACCTTTTTCTGTAATACACTAAGTGGTAAAGTGGTCGGGGAAATCATTCGGTCTTTTTCTATCCTTTTTGACTGGTTACTCCCATTTTTGTGTTTTGTCAAATAAGTTACGTATTGGAACGGTTTCGTGTAATACTATATAAATATACTTATTTTGAATATGTATACTTTGTTCTTCTTGTGTGTTCCAAATATAATGAACAGCTCTGCTTCAACGTGTTATCTTCACTTATTAATAATTTAGCAAGCTATATTTAGCGTACAAAGTATCTGTTGTTTTAAACTTTACCTAAAAGATGATATAATTCTGATTGTTGACTAGTTCTATTTTCTATATCAATTTAAATAATTTCTTTATATGTCTACCAAACTACGAATCCACCGAAACGTACGTATACGAACCTGTCTGGTCTACGAATTCATCTATAAACTGAGCTCTTGCTGAAATTGTGAAATGTATATACTAGTATATTTATTTCGACAAGGTTACCTTTATTAAATACGTACAATTACATTGTTTATGTTATCGGGAACAAATGTTGAACATGTCTCATAAATTGTTGATAGTATGACTTCATCTGATAGATATACAAAATCAATATACCTGAGTAAAGATATAAACAACCACTGTTTCTAGGCTTTCAGTTTCTACTTGCAATCGGCGAATTTACGTTTTTCTTATCAATTCTTCTTTGAACTAAGCCAAGGTGATCTCTAAACTTATCTTATACAAATGTATTAGATTAGATTAGAATGTTGATATTGTCCGAATGGGTACCTACATCTATAATAACAATGAACATTCCGTAATTTATAAATGCTACATAAAGAATTGTTGAGAACGTGTTTCCTTTCCATGTTCTACTACTCACTAAATTTGAATGCGTGAAATATATTGAAAGCCATTAAATAATAATACGGTTACCGAATATTTAAATGACTTCCATTACAAAAATGCATTGAATTTATTGGAAAAAATTAGGGATGAATAATTGTCATTATGAATATACAATGTATAAAGATAACATATCTATTGATATATAAGATATTAACGATGACATAAACAATACAATTGAAGGATTGCATTCAAACAGGGCACATGTGCTATCTTACATACATTGTACATAGAACATGTGCCCTTCTTGAATGCACCCCTTCAATTAAGATATGAGGAAATTTTAGGCATGGCATGGTTACCAAAATCACGATTTCTTGACGCCTAATAGACAGAGGTTCAGTGTACCTTGATGAAGTTAAATCCATTGAACCGTAGTGCAACCTTTTCTACTCTGAATACAGTTCCTTTCCAAAGAGATGTAACCATGTCGTATTAAGCCTACTGTGATGAATACTATTATTCAACACACGGAGCATGGACTATCAGTGTATCAATCAATCTGTATTGTCCCCTTGTGATAAAGCCTATATTGAACTCGCTTCAGTAGCGACCCACTGTTTCCAGTCAACACGTTATGCTTAAACAGAGACTAATTCGATATGCAAATTGAACCTGTGTGTGTACTGTACAGGTACATTACGTTACCTGTCAAGTTGATACTGCTATCCAGACTCCTTTGTATATAGTTCGTATTACATCTCAGGATCACGTGACTTGTGCACAGGTTGTAAGAATACTATGTAACTAAAGACGTTTGGACGTGTATATTGGGCACACCATAGTAAATATTGTTGGTAAATTATTTAGAATAAATCCATGAATATTTTTACTGTTCATTTAATATTCTTCATTTAAATATTTTCATTTCGTTTACACACAAACTATGATTTAACTAGGACAATAGTAATATTATGTAATTTGATTTATACATCTTTGAAGAAAACAACCATCTTAGATGGTACTGTATACATCCTGCAGCATGTAGGTCTGATAACAATCGACAGGGTGATCATCTTGGAGTTTGATAATTCCCCATAATTGTCGAGAGTGTGTAATCAAAATTGCAATATTCGACTAGTATATTCCATTCTCACTGAACGTTACAGAGGTTTTGGTTAATATCACAGTTAACGATGACGTGTGTTTAGTTATTTCTCTCTTGAAGATACCATAGCACCAGCATTAGGCATACATTACATCTGCATCACCATCGTGTGTTGCTAGTTGTGATGGTATACAGGTTACTCCACTTTTCATCGAAAACTCTAACTGTAACCATACGCCCTGTTTCCTAGGATCGGACGCAAGAGAATGGTTTCCCAGTACAAAGACGATATACAATTTTATAAGTGTGTATATTGCTCCACGGTGATGTTTTTATATGACCTCTGACCTTTTGATCAAGCCAATGAGTGACACATTATCAAATAATCTACATTCACTGTTAATACAATGTCCATGTCGTATTTAATGTTCCTATATGATACACTGTCTTTTGATCTCTTAAAAGTACCTTCACTCTTCAGAGACGATTTACGTATCTGGTACATGTCTATAATGTGACTAATGTCCATCATAGTACTGTTCCTTTAATACGTACAACTCTCAGATCTAATCTTTAAAGATTTGACTAATTTAAACAAAATTAGATATGTATTGTGTTAAATGGATATTCAATGCCATATAAGCATGAAAGTCATTTTCAAAGCAAGGTATGTGTATTTTATCAGCAATCAAATCAAAGTAATGTCCCTTTGAGGTGATCCTTTGATCTGGCGGAGACATGTATATATAATCGAGGTATTGACCACATCACTCACGGACTGTCCAGCTAATGTCCAGTTGAAGGGTATTCACCAAATGAAAGCTTTGTGCCCTGTCTATATATCAGTAGAATGACCGATGTTTATTGTTGTGTAAATCCCCTTAATACTTCCAATTTCTTTGAGATATCATTCTACACAACAAACAGGCAGTAAAATGTTTGATCAATGATAAAAGTAAGTTTGGGCAATTATTAATTTAGCATTAAAACATATTCAGTACTAACACGTCAACCGTATTTCCTTCTTTTGATAAACTAACTTGAAAAATATGTTTTTATTATGAAAAATAAGGATAGAGGTTGTGAAGACTATCAAGTCATATGGCAAAACCCGTGAGTAAATATCAGATTAAGCCTATCTGTTTTCAAATAAATTAATAGATTTTTTAAACTTAGCTATCTTGACGTTTTATTGAATGTGTGTCTGCAAACTTTCCACTTGAAGCTTATCTATGATCCTTCTATACAAGATTTGGTTTCAAATTACGTTCCATGTTTACTGAAACTTTCAATTAGGAAACCATTTGTTCACTTCACATTTATCATTACTCGTAAAGAAAACCGGGGAGAAAATGAACCCGTCTGTTTTGATTAATGTTACTCAATACACATGTATGTTAATCAGCCATTCCAATAGCTCAGCCTTGTCAATTTTTTCATAGCGTTATCCTTTGATTCTATTAAATGATTTCCTTAGAGGATTTAAGAATAATTGAAAAAAGGTAAACTCAATTGTTAAAGCATAAGACAGGCTGTCTGTCAAGTTAAGAAGGTTTATGGTTAACCATGACTTTAATTGAAATAACACATGGTATATACCCTTATATTGTTTTTAACCTGTCCGACTTGCTGTTTGTCCGAAAAATCTTCGCTACAACTTTCCATTAGTCAGTGATAGACCTTTGAGACTTGATATGTGCATCTCTTGTGATGAGACCTTTCAGATGATGTCATAATGTTTTACCCTTTCACCTTGACTCAGGGAACATTTCCGAAAACATTAACCATGGTCATAAACTTTGCTTGGTCAGTGATAGGCCATTATACTTATAAGTCCATCCCTGGTGATGAAACCTTTCAGATTGGGTGATATTTTTTAAACATTGTGACCTTGATCTTGGTATAGAAACGTTTTCTGAAAACTTTAACCTTAGTGGAAACGTTGTATTTATCAGTGAAAGGTTTTTAATGCTTGAGGTAATAGAACTTGTTTTACTTTATGAACACTTATTATTTTAAATTCAACCTATACTTATGTCCGGGACATTTTGTTTATTGGTGACATTATTAAAACATCCAACTATGTTTATAAGTGTAAACATTCATGATAACATATGTTGAATTAAATTGAATTTTAAACTGTATAATATTGACTATTGAAACAGACGATTGCAATAGAATATTCTGGTTGAAGGTTTCTGTTAACGTTGATTCTTTAAAAAAAATGCTCAAACATATATTCATATATGAACATATTTATCGTATATGTTCATGTAACTCATTGTACCGTTATCTTGGGAGCCCTGATCTCATTGATTACATTGATATGTGTCACTCACAACTTGGTTAAGATCTGATTATTAATAAACACTAACCTAATAGATGGTAACTCATGAAGTCAATTTATAATTCAATATAATGTTGTGAGCAACGTTGTCAGGATCTCATTGCATCTCCTGTAAATAGTCCATGCCTTTCAAAGGCATTAAGATGTGAAAAATATAAGGCCTAAAAAAAGAATGTGTTCTGGTTTCCGCCCGCGTCAGTTTCAAACCCACGCCTCAGGTCTTTTTTTCTACAAAAGAAAGGGGCAGATAACTCTAATTCTTTAGCCTAAAAAACATTGTACATTGAAAATGTCACTTTTTTGGAGATGTATTGTAGGTGTGAGATTATTGACCATTTGGAATAACAACACATATTTAAGAGGGATTGTGTTTTATTTATATAAATAATTTGTTAATTTTGTTTTTTTACTTGTGAGAAGTTTGTTTGAAATTGAATTTACCTGTTCATTCGAAATAAAAATGCCGTAAAAAAAAAAATCGCGTAATCGCATCATTTTTGTCAGCCTGTAAAGACCAGAATTTTTTTTTTTTTTTAGGCCTAAGAAGACACTTCTTTATTGTGAACAGACACGACGTCTCGGAGTAAATGCTTTTTACTTCATCTGCTTTAAGTTCCTAACACACATTTTAAAAGCTATATTTCGACTTCTTTAAACAAAATTTTCTCTAAGGATAGAGCTCAGTGAGAAGATTCCTAATGAAAAATTACAACCTCATGATGATCCTTAGATCCTTAACAATCCATAATAATAGACTCGCCCTCGCTTACCTCCCTTTATTGAAGTGCACCCTCGACTGAGTGATTACTGTTATATATAAGTAACACGAGATTAGTGTACGCCTGATAAGACAAACTCTCCGTCAAGTATTGGTTAGTGGGATTAGACTCGAGTACCTGTCCTTCATGTGGTATCAGTGACTGATCTAACAGTGGCAGCTCGCCAACTCGGGTTATACCTATCTTTCTACATGTTGTAACACCTTGTGACTCCCTAGAGCCATGCCTCGAGTTTTTAGATGTTGGCTTTCCGTTGGTCTTCGCGTGATCAGTTATACATTGTGGATCATTTTTAAAGTACTGTTGATCTAATGTGTTGTTACTCGTCGTTTTATAAGCGTATACATTGGTTTTAAAATGCATACCCTTTTCATGTTCTAATGATTGTGTATTGTTATTGGTTTTTAAGAGTGAAGTTGATCTAATGCCATTGGCATGTTAAGTGAAAACACATTCAGTTGAGGATTTGTTTCTATTTTAATAAATATTTGTACGATAGTGTTTAAAATTCCTGAACATACGACAAGCTTGACGTTCACCTGTTCGATCGGTTATCTGTTTCATATCGTCTTTCTGAGTATGTCTTTTTTTCTTTAATCTTTAGTGATTGTTTTAACAAAAATTAATTTACCTGCCTGAAAAGACAAGTATGATTATAAACAATCTAGTTAATTAGCGTTAAGTCCCGTAAATTCGCAACAAGACGTATATCATTAGAGCTATTTAACTAAATACGGTTTAAGGTTGTGTTTAACGTTCAATTTATACTAGCAGTGTTTCAACCTTTTAAACTATTCCATCAAGATAATATAACTCCTGATTAGTCCTGAAGCTATCTGATCCACAGACAGCTCTAAACCTTCAGTTACGATTATCTATCGAAGCGCCAATACAATCCCCTATATCGGTCTATTGGGGTCATTCGAAGAGAACGCTTGTAAACACTTCTTGCTCTGAATGTCGAAGTTGTAATTGTTGAATTGAATCGACATTCTAAGTTTTGTTCTTCTTTCTTTTATGTTAAGTAGATTCTTATACATATCTATGTCATGTTGACTGTTGTTAGAATATCGTAGAAGTCAGTAATTACATGATTTACAAAGTTTTAAAAACAATCACCACAAAAAGTTATGCTGCAGAATTTCTGTCTGAATTGGCAAGAAATGGTATCTTTGTTTGGTTTTTGATGTTCACCAACGTATTTGTACTTAAGGTTTAAAACTGCATCTTTATTCAATTATATATTCGAGTTGAACACAATTAACGAATGCAATTACTTTCTTTATTGTTGTTTTCTTTCCATGTTCTTTTTTCTTACTGGTGATTGTGATAAACCTCACCAGTCCCTTCGTTTTAAACATATTTTATTCATAAGAAAAGGATTGGGTACAAGTTATAAAATGTAGAGCAATCTATCCTAACAGTCCCTAACGCTCACTATTCTAAAAGCGTCACAGAAGGTAAAACACTGGTACGAGCGTAGCAACATTCGTTGTCAGGCAAATAGCATTTGCTCTTGTGCACGTGTGATTTTTATGACACCAATTGTTGTACAAACATAATAATAAACCTCCGTTTTGTCCAAATTGTCAAATAATTATCATTAATTGTAATGGTATAACATAATAATTTGGGATAAGGTAAGGTTCATTTTACTATTAAGTTTCATTGATCTCCCCATTTCATGTCACCTGTCAATGTTAAAAATTCCCTTATTGGAAAGCAACTCAAACACTTATCATCTATCAGTAAAACACATATTTTACATAACTGTATAATCGACCATCAATCAATTCCGCCTCACAGCTGTGCCTGAAAGCAAAAGTCCTGATAAAATCGTAATAAAATGGTACTTATAAAGTCATAAACGGATTATATCTCAGGCTTGGCCGTGTGTAATTCATCATAAGTATAATTCAGTGTTCAGGTTGCGTGCAGTGCAATACACGCCGTGGTTTATCAGTCTCCATCAAACCAGCTCCGTAGTCAACCACACGGCAACAACGTCTTTACATAGTCTCTCGACTTCTCGCTGTATCCTGTGTTGTAAATCTGATATACATTAACCCATTCAATGGTACCTTACGTGAACTTTTTATGCACTGTATTTTTAGATGACTCTTAAAGTTTAAATTTAATTGATATCGGTAGGTAAATTGGTAAATTGGTTGTAGAATATGTTCTATTACCTACTTATGCGGAATACTGGTCGTGGTGTCAAAAACATCATGTAAACAGAGTAAAATATATTGATAGATATAATTGGGAATGTCCATCAACATTTAAATTCCTCCAACTGTTATAATCTACAAATAAAACTACACAGTTGTATTTAGCTAAATTTATTGAACAAGGCTTATAGTAATATAAAATTGAAATGTCCTGCCTCCATACTCTGTATGAAAATATGTGTGTGACGTTAACGAGGGGCTCTTGTCAAGTTTATTCAGATCAGTGACTTGAGCTCAAGTCAATGATCTGAATAAACTTGTTCTGTTCTGTTCTGATGAGTTCCATGCATCTTGCTCCACCAGGGCAGGTGTATCCGCATGACATCTTCAATCCTCTGACTGCCTAATCAGCTTTTACCTAGCAGATTTATATTCATGGTATTGATATTGATAATGTTGCGATAATGTGATGAGTGAAGATGACGAAAGTGATGCTAATTTGGGGTGATGATGTTGGTGATAGTTGCGGTTATACGGACGATAATATAGACGACGACGATGATGATGATGATTATGATAATGATGATTATGATGATGATGATGATGATGATGATGATAGTGATGATAATTCTGACTACGACAGTAATACTGATATTGCACGAGATTACATACAATGTTGTTGGTTATTCGTTGTATAAAGTTCATGCTATATTGGAGAGACAAATGTTTGAAAAGTGAAGGCATAAACTAAACTGTTAGTGATACGCGTTTTAATGTATATTTGCTCAATTATATGTAAATCTAATGCTCATATTAATACACTATGGCATAAGCATATGTATTGCCCATTTTATTCCGGGTTATAAATCTCTATGAAGCCGAAGTTTCACGCGACGTAGAATTGCGTTAAATATAAACAGTGAACTATGTTATGGAATTAACAAAATTGCCAAACGATCGGCAACTAGACGTTACTGGAACAGTACAAACGTCGTCTAATTCCATAAGACTTAGTAATACTTCATTAAATGCTATTCACAACATTCACAATATTGAAGCAAAGGTTTAGCTGTAATACCCATGATCTGTGATGCAGTGTAACCAGTGGTTGTGGGTTATCAGGGCGAGGGTTGGAGGGTTAACATACCGACTGGGAAGTATGACGGGATAGAGTGAAATATTGATGAGGGATCGCTAGATACTTTCTCTCTCTGTCTGTTGAGTGCTGGCATCATGACTGAACGGTAGGTCTGTCCGTTGCTTGATCAAATTCTTTGAAGATATCTATTAAGTCTTTATTTGTTAAAATTTATTTCATTTTTTATTCACACATCAATCATATAAACCAGCGATTATTGATGAGATATTTCTTAATTCTTGATTTTTTAGGATGGAATAATGACCGAACGTCTTTGAGAGTCATAAACTTTCTTGGAATTATTTTAATAATTTTATAATTCTATTCACATTTCAATCATGTAGAAAGTACTGATATCGTAAGGGATGGCTGAACGATCTGGTTGTGTCTGTTATAGACTGGACGGGTGACCGATTTCTTCGTTAGTGTTTACCATTTGTTAGAAGTAATTCCATTTCATTTACATATTTAACATATTGTCAGAATGATATATAAAATGTTGATCAGAGGTCGCTGGATATTCAGTGGGGGTAAAGATGCATATGACAAAGAAATGAAGATCACACTAAATGCAGGTTTAATATAGTCTTATTGTACCGTTCAGTTTGTTATTATTTTTAGTGTTTGTACATTGTTATTTTAAATAAAACTCTTTTGCTTTGATACGTACAAATACCAAATGTGCTGATTAAGTTCAAATTATCTCACTCGACATGCATATTCACTCCCAAATGCCAAATATATGACAATGAAAATCGAACAACTGCCTTATATATCTTCACAAGCCGAAAGCTAAATGTCCCATTTACAGCGATATGACCAATGAAACACTACACAACTTTACATCTTTATGTTGCCATTGCACTGAACTGATTAGCATTAAAATGATTTGACATTTTGTGTATACAGCGTATAACACCATTCTTTAAAGAGATTACTCCACTCAGTTCTTCCATCGTGATGACCGATGCATCTGTGTGAAGAGAATGGATGTACATTTGATTTTAGAAAACTGATATTACTATTACGTAAAACAATTAGCCGTAGTACAATTCGAAATACTAACATCTAGTGTAAATAAATATACGTGAGTTGTTGTGAGTGGTAATATATGTTATTTTCATGGTGTCATCGTATTTCAAACTTGTATAAGATGTCCCCGATACCAGCGGGAGAGTAAGGAGCTTTTAGATCTGTGTACTGGCAAATTTCATGATTTTACCAATCTCTGTTACATTGAAAACATAGGTCTTATACTCTCTCATGCGGTCGTCCTATGTACTGCTGCTAAATCCTGGCAAAGCATTTTATCTAAGTATTCAACTATTTTATACTTCATTTGTTTAAGACATTGTATAACGATTTTTATTATTCAATATTTTAATTATCCATTGTAAAAATGTAATAACGTATACTAACGTAACGTACAGTCTCGATATGTTTTACCTGTTTATTTTTCATAAATGTAATGTACATATATCACTACTGATGTGTATCGAGGTAGTACTTGAATAAAATATCTGTCCGTCTGTAACACATTTCTTCATTTACGACTGTCGATCCTCTTTGGTTGCTAGGAATCGTTTCGTGGCTGTTGCTAACTCAAGCTAGTAAAAGCCAGATTAACAATTAATTATGTATCGTCGTCGTTGGCAATTAATAGTATAAGTCAATTTGCCTTGCCTTGGTAGTTGATTCTGCTCTTTATCAAATTAGCACTAAATCCTCCCAGGCTTGACAAACAAGGACAGAATCATCCATCAGAGACGTTATTAGTCGCTATGATATTTAATATTGCACGTTAACTCACGATAGCTAATCAACACGGGTGTTATAACGAGGTACCATGAGACGAAACAGTTGACATGCATGTTTAGCTGTTACAAGATTTCCGCTTTTAGTCACACTATAGGAACTGTACATTAAATTAGGTCCTATCTCGGTAATAAAGTAAGATTTTAGTTTATCCGTCAGACGATGGTACTGAGTGATCGCGTTTTAACGAGGATCTATATGTCCCAACATGTACGTATTTGTTTACCCTAGCGCTGAGTGTCAAACCAGTTGCCAGTGAATGTTGATTGACAAGCGGTAGTTGGTATGTGAGAGAGTATTTGTCGGGACGAGATAGTTATATAGCCCGTATTATTACAGAAGAGTTATAAAGGACCCTTAATACAACTAATTTGACCGTAAGACCTTAAACATGGAACGCCAAACTACGGGCATGTTGTTTTCATACACAAACAAAAGGTAAGATTTGTCAACAGGGAATATTGTGTGGCAGTGAAATTGACAACGACTTGGGTTTGTTGTTGGCGCTTTCAAACCATACTTAGAAACGCGTTCTTTTGAGCTTATGATTAGGTCTAGATACATGTGTGTATTTTCATACACAAGCATTGTTATCGACAATACGTTGATTACAAGGTTAATATAGTGAATATTTCATTTGAAACCGTAACCTGTTTGCAGGTTGGAAATTCGATATCTAACGTTGCTTGCATATTTTAGGTTACAAATTTATAGTTCATACCAAGTAAGGGTCGTTTTGTACTTGCTGGAAACCATTAGACGTATTGTTGAACTTAATGTTTATCATCAAATGGACGTGTATTTATAGAGGGAATGAGGGACAAGTCATTGACGAACTGGTTGGAAATTCTATACCATTATCTATATGGACGTGTTCAGATATGTATTCTAGATATACACATTCGTTCTACTTCTCTGAGTAAATGATTAATATTTATGAAGTGGTAATTCAATATATATATGAATTATTTTGACTTCATAGAGTTAATGATTAAGTCATGATTTGAATTTAACTTGATGAATCCCAAAACAGGATTATCCACATCAGAATAATAATTATATATTTGATTGTTTATCGAGAAATATACATTTCACGTTCGTGTAATAAAAGCAAAATAACCGGGAATTACAGAAAACATACTGTAAATATTTACAAAATATTAAACGTGTAAATCTTACATCAACCATGGTCTCGAGTTGCACTTTAACATTTCCAACACAGAACACACCGTTTGTTACTACCGTACATAAGACACGTGTCAATTTATGTACACCTTTTTTATTGAATTGATATTAGTTCATCTCAAGTTTGGAATGAACGATATTTTTAATGTGGAATATAAAGACAAAAAAATGTTGTCTCTCGAATTTATGACTATAACCTACTACTGTATGAGTGTCAGTTTATATACACATTTTTATTGAATTGATATTAGTTTGGATTGAACGATATTTTTTAAGGTAGAATAGAAATACATTGTCTCTCGAATTTATGACTATAACCTACTACTGTATAAGTATAACCAGCTACTTGATCAAACCCTCACAGTGTAAGTACTCACCTAGTGTGTATCAAGTACATCACTTCACTTGAGCATGCTAGTATTGTCACTCTACCAGTGATACATACATGATAACAGGTCTGTCACTTTACACTTGTCATAAACACTCGTAATAATATATACACAACCGACTGCCTGATTTATGATGTATATGCACGACTGCACGGTGAGTTTATAATGGCAAAAGACAGACAAACAAACCGATTATTAAAATAAAAATCTCACTTTCCTATTACAAAAGTACTTATATTTCCATAAAATACTAGTCATCAAAAGAATGGGTAACGCATGGGCCACACACTAGTTTATAACGATAGGTTGTGTGATAATTTTCACCTCGAGTAACAACATGTATATATAACTAATGGTAATTTATAGACAAGGCTGAGCTTGATTTATAATGGACTTTCAACGAATTAACTTCAAAGTTTAACCTTATGTTCGAAAGCCAAAAAAAGAAAGGAAGATTGGATTTATGATTATTATAGATTGGCATTGCATTATATTATGTTTAGGAAATTTGTCTTTAATAAAACAATATTTAAAAAAATATATAATATTTTAACATTAAATCAAACAATTTACAATTAAAATTCCATGGTGTTGAAAACTAAATAATTCGGAAAAATTAATGTCAGTGTGTATCATTTCCTAACACATTAATTCTGTGCTGTTTCCTGATAAGACGAAAGTCGGATATGTATGTTAATACTTATATAATAAAATAAATTATAATATAGAATACCTACCATTTCGATAGTCAATAAATGAACATTTTTGTCGAGGTTACTGTGGCAAGATAGGTAAGCTGTCGGTACAGTCAGTACGGGCGATTGGTGCCTTACTCTGAAGATGATCGAATCCCGTAGCGGTTTCGTCCCGAAAAAGTACAAGAATATGTACAATTGCAGAACCCAAATATAACAGTGTTATACAATGATTTAATTGGATGAACATAATATGGAAAACATATTTATTCTCAAAAAAAAATACAGATACCCACATAAATGCAAAACCATTAAGAGGCCCATATTACCACTATACTAATTGCAACGTGTAAGCCGTCTTCCCCTGACACTTTCTGTCCTGCCCCAGAAACTGACATGTCGGAAATGTGCCTATATCCCCCTGCAGTCTATATCGATCTGTCAGCGATTTCCCCAAGATCCGACAGCATGAGTAGGCAATTCAGATATCCCTGCCTCGATCACTCTTATCGGCAATAAAACCAGCAATCAATGAACGCTATCGGCGACTGTTGCTCTCTGTGTGTCTGTAGACCGGACTGGTAACTGGTTGCCCCTGGCAACATGTAAACTTTCTGTGACGTAAACGGAAGTTAACTCGTGTTATTTATCAATAATATCGACTTTTCCTCTGTAAAATTTGTTTTATTTTTTTTCTAACTGCTGCACATTTTCTAGTATGGTTAAACATATGTAAAATTATATTTATTTGTTACGATTTATATTACATGAAAGTGAACATTTTACATACATAGGGTCAAAGGTCAAAGGTTATTACTGTATGTCATGCCTGAACTGAAACAAGCATGACATACTATTCAGAAGCAAACAAATAGGAAATATTACCACCAACAAAATACGGATATCAGATTAAGGAACGTAGAACATCAAAGAAATCGCTCAACGAAATAATTATATAATATATATTATATATAATAATATATTATAATATTGAAGGAGAATATAGTCAAGAAGATATAAGTAGGCTACCGCGTTGAAGAACTGTGTTAAGAATATATACTACACAAGAAGATATACTACCGCCTATACAAGAAGATATACTGTTCAAGGGCTATGGCCGGGCGTTGTTTGTATGCTTGTGGTGAATGGAAATAGATATACAATGTGTTTGTCCTAACCAGATCGCGCAAGAGAGAACGAAATCAGTCGGGGAAAATACGCAGGAGTTAAAACAGGACCTCTCACATTGTCCGCAGAAGATAAAAGGATAAGTCTGTGTACATGTTAATGTCAAGAAACGTTGACGTTATCTGATAGATTCTGATTCGGAGATAGGTTTTTGTGAACGTTTAATGTTTACACAGTTTACAAGGAGGAGTTTATACATCAATGGCGCCTGTGGTGTAGACTGTACATAGGAGCCTGAAGGAAACAGCACCTTCTAACTCAGACAACATTTCGGATATTGTGTGAACCGTTGTTCTAAGTTTCCGAAATTACGACATTGCAGTTGTACAACATCTCTAATCCCCTTGAAGTTTACAGTTTCATGAACTTTTCTCGGGTCGCAGTGTGAACAATTGTAGTTTCCCCTTGTCACAGTTGTAGTTGTAGTTACCTAGGTTGTTACTTAAATCTACTAACCCTTTGTCTCGGGGTCTATTGTGAACATTTTCCAAAGTTAGACGATTTCTGTGCAAAAATGGCGTCCAAGTTTAACTCTAACCCGAACATGCTCACCGTCACTTCGACTATACCCTTCTCTGTTCGACCCCGCAGTGCCTACCATGACAGCTGTATCCCCAAGGACAAGCTGGTGGCAGTCCCGGCCACAACCCGCAACTACAGCGAGGGCGAGTACAGAGGCTGTGACAGGGTCACCACTGACACCATCTGGAAACAGAATGTAGACTCTGAGACGAGGTGCCGCAAGAACTGGTATGTAGTCTTCTTGTTTATACACCCGCATCACTGAGACACCATCTGGATAATAATTTAGAAAAAGTGTCTTTGTGGGTTCTTCGATTATATAATTGATGGTAAAACGTGTTAAAAGATGCCCCCCTATGAATAGTATTTAAAGTGCGAGTTTTATCGAGAATGTCCGCCATTTTTTGCTTATAAAATATACGTTAAATTCGAAAAACTGTATATTTACTTATTTTATAATTGTTTCATAATAAACATATATTTTGATAGAAGATCACAAAGTAATACATAATTTATCATAAGACAAACATTAACAATATCATGCTTAGCCGGCCCGTAGCAAAATTTTCCACACTCGTAGTGCCTTGAATGACTTGTCTTAATTTTCAATGAATGCGCGTTAGTCTTTATAAAATTGTCAAATCTAAAGCCATCATATGTTATAGGTTTCAACTGGATTGAGTATCTTATAAGTTATTAGAAATGTCCTTTAGAATTTCGTACCCACCAAAAATTACCCCGATTGAACCCGCATGGGCGAAATTTTAAATGTAAACGAAAGATACCAAGAATGACTTTTGCCGCTCGACGCGCAAACATGTTTCAAATTAAGCGTGTGTAAGCGACTTTACCTACCTTATGCATTTCTTTCACCTGGCGGTAATTTCTCTCATATTTGGGTCTCGTTAGTTTAACTTTTCCACTATCCCACAGTCCTGCCTTTTCAATATGTTTTTGTACAACAGCATTCTCTTCCCACAGAGTGTGTTGCTTAAATGTATTTTTATACAATAATACGACTTTTTTACTTACACCTTTCAGGGAAGACAACTGGGGCTTTCTGACTGAGTTTGATGCCAAGGTATGTTGTGAGCAGATCCACGCTTCATAAACAATCAACGATGAACGAATTACCTATCATAAACTCGACACATAATATATCATTTCTTACAACAAAAACCCCCACATATAAACATGTTTCAAATTTAGAAATGCAGTTTTCAAATGATCATTAAGTAAATGAGGAAAAAATTAACATGTTTTGGGAAAATATAACTTCTTTATACTATCTGGCGATGGTTCGACACATATTGTTATATTTTCTCAAGAAGTTCATAAATTTGCTCACATTCGACATCACCTCCAATTCTAAAATTTCGGCCAAGAAGTAACTTACCCCGCAAGTCATAACAAGTGCCTGCCTTCATCACTGGCTAGTTTGAGCTTTGCTGCATTTCATTAGCTTTTCTGTGCGAGTGTAGCAGCGCACACTATGAAGTTTGGGTCCAGCTCGCTGCTAATCTAGCAATGAAAAGGTAACGTAACGCAGCAAGGTTTACATGATGTGATGGAGACTGGCGCGACTTACGGCTTATGGGGTAGTTTTTGAAAAAAATAACGATATGAACTATATATAAAGAATGAAGCTAACATATGATTAGTGAACCTGCTTATTACTTTGATGGTATTGCATATCAATGTATTACTTCTTTGATGGACATTTGAGAAGCCGGTGTGATGAATGAGAACAGGTTCTATGAACAGTAAACTTCTTTATTGCAAATAGAAGCAATGTATTTTTCTGCATACCACATCTCTTTTGAAAATAAAAATATTCGGGAGGCTTATATAATCTGATTCGGCTTATTCGCTCGATTACATTCTTCAATTTGCTTTTGTTTACGAAAACATATAATGTCATGGTTGTTAAATAAATATTTAAAATTAGTCAGATATACATTATAACTGTTTTTCTGAAACATGTGCTGACTTTACTACTTATTCCGGAATTGTTCTTAAAATAAAACCTTATTTTCTTACACGACTCATTGTCTTGTTCCAGGGTCAGCCAAAGCAGAAAGAGGAAACACCAGAGAATCTGACTATTTTCTCAGAAAGTGTCCCAAATACAAATTCCGGTAACTATGGCAACCGTGTAGGAACCCAAGTTGGAACCACCATGCAGAAGTTGGAATACCAATTCTACAGCGACAACAGGAGGAAACGAAAGGATGAGCTTATATGTTACTAAATTCTTATGACATTTGGAATACTTCGGGAATCTTCGGACTACCGGATGTACACGAGGAACGATGAAGCGAGAACTGTGATGAACGAGACAATTTGTCTCTTTGCAAAATAATTATTTATCTGTACATATATTTATACACTGTTATAATATTCCGTCCAATATATCATCGCATATATATTCAGCACATTTGTTCAGAATTACTCAATATACGTTGTAAGTATACCACGTTGAATCTTTGAATCCGTACAAATGATGCATCGTTAGCTAAACCATTTGAAACGTCCATAATGGTTTCCATTCTTTAAATGAACTTCTGTGTATAAATAAGCAGCGTTTTAACATCGAAAATCCCCTTAGTTTCTGAGCCTACTGATTCAAAGCCCGTAGGTGCTAAGGGCGACATTAGCTCACAATGCGTTAGTTATATTAGTACCACCTTAGGCTAAGTGGACTCTTTGTAAGTGAATCTGGGTCATCAATGTGCCTAAACAACACTAGGGTTCCATATTTTAACATGGGAGACTATGTTCATATCAAGCAATATTAATAATTAAAATATTATGTATTCAAAGTAACATTCATTAACAATTAAAGTGATGTTGAAATATCCGGAGGCATGATTAGGTGCAAATTAGGTATACCAATATATGTTAATTATAAATGTTCAGATATTCAAATTAAAATTTTTTGGTTATGCATTTCCACTTGAAATAGTTAAGAATATTTAGTCTATGAAGTTAAGTACATGGTAAATTGCATCTGTGTGTTGTTAATTTTTATTCAACTGTACATATGTAATATTGTTTACAGATTGTAAATTTACCAGTGTTTATATATTATATAAGAATATGTCAATTCGACCATTACTCTCAATTGGGAGGTAACTGTCTCCATGGTAATATGTACAACAAATTTAATATTTTCTTTTGTCTTGCTTATTGTTTATGATTTAATTGTAATTTTAGATTATTATGTTCGTTGAAGAACACGTTCAGTTGGTTGTGTTGTTTTGTTTGTTTACTTGTTTAAAGTTTATGTAAATATTCTTTATACGTGTGTTGGTGTAACTACGAATCCTCATTTAAGAAATTAAAAGTACCACATGTGATTTTCAACGAAATATGTCTTTTTACTTCTGAAGTTGAAGACAAGGAAACGTGGCACTATGGAACATACGTTAGTGGTGTTCAAAATGAGCATTGCAATCCCTTACACGCACGACAAACACCCCATTTATAGACCGTACGTTGTGGAACACGCATGTGCATTCAGTGACAACAGAATCTACATCACTGTAACAACTGCTTATATGAGAATGAGAAATATACATCGATGGGTTGATGCTAATATTTCCCTATGGGAAACCATTATGAAATGTATATGTTTATGGCACGTATTCTATGACATGTACAACAAGTCAGTTGTCTCTTCATATGACAAATTGGCCGCGATGTTTGATATTTTGCGATTATAAAAATAAGTTTGCTAGGGTCACGACATGTTTGTCTGTAGCAGAGAACTACTACTTACTACATACAGTAAGGTTTGGGTGCAAAGCTACACTGAGTTTCAGCGTAGTACCAACCACTGCATAGCCATAAACCCCACCTCACCTCACCTATATTCAACAATGATTTGTTCAATACATCGTCAGTCATTGTGTTTCTGCTCTAAGCTAGACAACTCACAACAAAATTGCGTAAATGAATCATTTAGAAAAGTAAAAATATGGTGGTCATTTTTAACTTGGCAAGGACATTAATTTTGCCCTTGACTGCTCCATTCTACATGAACAATTTACGTCAATAAGAACTGAGTGGTTGTCCGTGAACAGGCAGGGACCCCGGTCATTGTCTAAAAGACAGTAACAGAGACAGCCGTGTCTGCCTACCCATGCAACTGTCAATTGAAGAAGGAAGAATTCCAAGGATTTACAACTCTGGAGCAAACAGCGAGACGTCTCGATGAAGTGAATACTTCCTAATATATTGATAGTTTGATATTGAACGTTTTCCAATTCACCTGTTAGGTGATTTCACCAACTTATAAACTATTTAAAAGGTTGATCATTAATTAGTCTGCAAGTTGTGTTTGATCCAGTCTCATTAAAATCAGACCGGAAGTAATGCTCCACTACGTCAACAACACGTATATGTGTAACACAGTGTAGCATGATTACGATCTGATTTTGATGAGATTGTGGTTGGTCAACAGCCTGGATGCAATACATTAAAACCAAATGAAACCACGTTGAACCAAGAGAAGGTTACGTATGCATTGCTCATCATAAAGTTGACAAATATTGAACTGCACATTGATTATATATACTTAAATGGCAGCTATAGATAACATGGAAGAGAAATGAAATGAAAAAAAAGAATCGAGAAACACTTGACTTGTCAATGCAAATTAAAAAAGCAAACATTCAAATATATAAAATACAAAAAATTCTTCAAAAATATTACCAAGAGTGATATTAGATGTGCATCCTTGACTCATCTAATTATTCTGGAAGTACCATTTAGGGAAAACAATCTATAATACATAAACCAAACTGCTTACATGCATGAGTTGGTTAATATGAATATAATATATACCATTCTGCGAATATTTTTAGAAAAATGTACTTGGTAGTTGGTACTATATACAAAGCAATCAAAGTCATGAACTCGGTGAATAAAACATGTATAAATCAAGGTATTGTCAGTTGAAACGAACACCTGTAATTATAAATCAATATTCTGCTTTCAATCAATACAAAACGTCAATATGAACATAAACCTATGTATATATTTACCTAATTCGCTGAATATATTTATAATGTGTAAAGAAATACATACGACCCTCATGTATATCCACATTTCCTTTCAACGAGGTAATTAGGTACACCTCCCAAAATGCAGAATCTAGATAAGGTTATATATGTATAAAGTTAACTGCACACTGTTGTGTAAAAGTAAGGGGATGGTTCCGTAACATGAAAAATAATTTATCTGTGTCATGAAAGCCATTTCAAAGGTTATCAATACATTATACGTGTGTTGTGGGACTAAGTGGCTGTTTGGTTTAGAAAGTTCGACAATATCAGTCAATGTTAACATATAACAGAACACATCTTCGAATTATGATTACATGTATATCTGACATGGTTACATTTGGGATAACATTACCTTGAATAGTACACATTCTTGTACTTTTTAGGGCCGAGTCCCTTGCGGGATTCGAACCCAAACCCTCAGAGTAAGGCAGCTGACATGACCACGAGGCCTGGCTCTATTACATATATCGTTAGGTAACACTTGGACATGGGATAAACGTGCTATTTAGATAGTGAGGTGTAGGTGGCTGAGTGGATAAGATGCTGGGGCAGTCAGTGGTGGTGATTGTTGCTTGACTCGTCACTCTGAGGTGTGGGTTCGAATCCCGCGATGAACTCGACCCAAAAAAATACAATAATTTTAAAGTATTGCAGATACTATTATCCGAAATATAACAATGGAACATTGGGTATGTCTTTGATCCAAAACAACTTGTCTAAAGTATATAATATATAGATATAGCGGTATATTGCTATTTAAGACCATTTGACATTAGTTTCTGACCTATTCCACGACGTCTGTTAGAGCTAATGCGGTACATGTATTTGTGTTATGTCTAGGTATATGGACAATGTACAGGCAAGTCACTTTCAGAGATTGACTGACGCATTTCTATCTGAAGCATGTTATACAAAAGACGCTGCTCTCTATTCATGTTGTAACTACCTATATACAGCAGTCACTACACCTAACAGTATACAGTAGACGCGGGCTAGCGTGACTCGGTGCATGACCCAGTCGACAACTTTCTGAAATATTTGGAGTTTCTAGATTTACCGTGTCAAGAATGTTCAAGTTCGCGAAAAAGAAGTAAGTGATCACCATATTTAAAACATACTTGAACTGACTATTTCTTAATGTAGATTTCTGTATACATTGTCAATTGTTCCCAAGGACTCTGTCAGTCACCTAGTGTCATGTTCCCAGTAGGCTGCAGTAGGTTCAATATCACGTCATTCCAACACTAGAGTATTCTCAATATTAACACATAACTTGGGAACCATCTACTTTTTAACTAGATGGTCATCCATTGTTTAGAAGTAGGAAATAGTCATAATTCTAAAAGTAATACGATTAATTAAAAACTGTCATTAAACGACCTTTTTCTTAAAAACTAGATTTCATAGTATGTTTGTTCAAGACCTTATAAACGATTTGAAACGTAAACATTAATTTGAGTATGAATTTCTGTTAAACCGGCTTCTTTCAAACTGTTTAAAAGAACAAACACATTATGAAGTTTATTTCTTATAAATTCAAACTTTGCAATTTGAATAAAATAACATTGGAAAATGTAAAAAAAACGATGCAAAAAGTGTCAGGACAACAGTTAAGACCTTTCTATGAACAGCACTGTTTTAATGTCTTTAAACCAACCTATGAATGAGTTGTCTGATCTTAGTTCACTTATTGAAATGGGGAGGGGCGGGGTTCATCTTGGGGCTCCATCAATAGAGGGTGGACTCAAACCCCCTGAACACACATTCGTCACTGACCTCCGTGTCCTATGACAGAGACGATGGAGGTGTCGCCCCAAGTAAGACGGCCCCTACAACGAAGAAGGGTGTGACGTATGACGGGGTGAGAGAAGACGCGTTACACAGGGAGAATATCGAGACGGCAGCCCAGGCCAGAAGGGACTGGTATGTTCATTAAGAAAAACAGTTCATACTTTTATTATTCACCGGTTTATAAACGGTCTCAAATGTTAAACTGGTATAAATGCCGGAGCTTGCGACGTAAAGTTAGTAGGCCTATTAATACAAATGTATTTACTCTTTTTTACGATCAAGCTGTTGACTCCAAAATAGTACCGAATTATCTTTGTGGAATTGCGAACAAAGAATTGTTTTCGGAAAATAGGATCAAGGTATTCAACATATACATGAGCTTTAGTTCATCTAACAATCCAAGCAATAATTTATTTTGTTTACTTTCGATGTTTTTAAAAGATAGTAGTGTAAACAGCATTCGATAGCCATGTCATTACTGCGCAATGCTGAAGTAGTTCCGACGGTTATATTGCTAAACGTCATTGTGACGGTTTTATTGCGTAACCTTTTTTTTTCATTAGAATATATATACTAGTCAAATGACCTTATGTAATCCAGGCAGTAGGTAACTTATCGCTTAAATTGCAAAGTTTGAATTCTTATGCTGATAAACGGCATACCAGACACTGTCTTTACTATAAGACATTATAAACCTGCGTGGCAAGGTACATGGAACATACATGATGGTCGTACATCACAGTGTTAGATGTCATCCTTAAAGTCTGCTCCTTTCTTGAAAACTAACATTAACATTTCTCTCTATTAGCTGAAAGCAAATGTAGTACTTCCTGAACTTCTGACCGTTTTAACTTTATCTTCGAGTTTACTTTCCTTTAACCTCATAATTCATTTGTCCAAAATAACGACTTTTCCTCAAAACAATTCAAAACATACATACCTATCAAAGATTGTACGGAGCGTGTCAATGAACGGCTTATAAGAGTACGTTTTACAGCATATTTGATAATTTCTTTTCAGGGAAAAGAACTGGTCCTTTCTCGCTAAATACGACAGCAAGGTAAACTATACAAGAACTAAACTCGACTTATTAACAGTGGTATATAATGAAGACACCAACATATTTATCAACAATTCCTTTATTCCTTGTTAGGGACGTTTCGGCATATGTTCTAATGTCGTTGTCAAGCCAGTGGTAGACTGGTATATTGGAAATTGGAAAAGTTCCAGTATATTTACTAGTTTAAAGGTAAGTGTCGTTGGCGTTCATCTCATATTTCAAATGGCAATCTTAGTTGTGTTACTGCTTGAAACTTCAGGGTGAGAGGTATAGGATTTCCCATTTCAGGACCGTTGGTTTGACATAAGTAGCTTGGCCCAAAACATGAAAACACATTTAGTGCAAATAGTTTTTCTCTGCAAATAGTGTTTACCAGTCGCCAGGTTATGTTGCAGAGTGTGTTAATTGTTTGACTGTTAAGTATTATCGCGAGTTATTTATTGTTTTTCGAAAAAAAGAGTACACAAAAGGCTATTTAGAAGTTTTGGTTCACAGGAACCTATAACAACTGATTTAATATCATTGGATGGTTCTGTTATTTCAAAGTTTCTTATTTAATTCTCGAACCTATCGTGACATCAAATACAATTGTTTGTCAATTCAATATTTGTCTTTGTAACCACATGGCATTTTATCGAAGAACGACCATCTTGAATACAGCATAACAAAGCTAGTTTGTTATGAGTGAAATGTTTGCATCTAAAGTGAAAGTATAAAACTGACCAGAAATAATATGAAGGAAACATAAGCTATTGTCCTGAAGGATCACTTGAAGAATTTCACTGTTAAACTGGTCTTGGTCAATTAGAATTTAGCGTCTTGGTGATAAATGGATTAAAAGCCTTTCTGGTTATCAGTTTGTAGGGTTCATTCACATTTTTCACATTGATTTCGCCATTTGACATCAATTGACAACTCCTACGCCAGATTTCAGATTAATTTCCCGAGTAGTCATCACTGATTAATCAATACTGTTGCAGGGAGAGATCAAGGAGAAGGAGAAGATCCCGGAGAACCTGAGTGTCTTCGCGGACAATATCCCCAATACCAGCGGACATCTGTACGGACATCTACTGAGGACGGAAGTGGGACAGACGCTCCAGAAATACGAGTTCAACTTCTACAATAACAACAGGAGGGTCAGATCTGCTGATCTTTTACTTTGTGACTGAACTTGGCAAGATATATCCTGCTGTATATATCTTTAGTTAAAACTTCAACGACGTTGGATTGGTCACATGGATGTGTTTGTCAATGGTTGATAAAGCACCAATCTCATTAAAATCAGCTCTAACGTAACCCTTGCACCTAGATGCTGTCTTGTTAAGAGTACTGCAGGGCAGGGGTCATGCGAGATGACCTTTCACTCGAGCCAATCAGTAACGAGGCTAGGAAATCGTTAGATCGTTATCAGGTCCCCGTTTCATAATAGCGAGCGCTTATAATCGCTCATTGATTGCTCAATGTAGAGCTCAAGTAGCGCTTATTCTCTCCTGAAGACACGGTGCATAACTTCAAAGTTCGCTCGCTTTGCTACGCAGCGCTACATTGAGCAATCGCGTTCAAGAGAGGTTTAAAAGTAATCGCTAATTGAGCGATTACTTTGAAACCTCTCTTGAACACGGCTGTGATTGGTTGAATTTAAAGAAAGCTTAAGATCACAGACAACGTCACATGACATGACCCCTAACGAGCTGTATCTAGAACGCCGAGAGGTACGAGTGTTACGTTTGAATTGATTTTAATGAGATTGAATAAAACACATGCTATCGAATATAAACATGTACTAAGTGGTTTTCGTTGACCGCTCTCTGAAGTTCATCTAATATAAACTCGTATATGGCCAAGGCCTTTTATATGCAACACTTGTGCGAAATTATAGTCTAGTTATATGCTGGACTAAATCTAAGTAACTGCTCTGTTACCCAAGATCATCTTAATAGTGAGATGTCCATTTGTCGTCTGGAACTCAATTACAAGCTTTGGGACCATATTTCTGATACATTTTGAGGTATTTCATTAAATATGTCACTGTCACACTATTATACAATACCCAGTCAATTTGTAAGATACTTAGATGTGGTTTAATTATTTTTTTTAAAACAACCCCATTACTATAGACACGAAGGAACCTTATATATTCCATAATGCTTGTCTATATGTCGATGTTATTGTTTTCCAACTTGGTTGGTTTACAGAGGTTCTGCACATACTACCACACATCTGAAATTTATTAGAGGTAATATATTGCATATTCCTCAATTGTTAAATAGGAATATATTTTAACATTAAAATGAATTGGTTTTGAAAATTAAATAGTTTCAAGGTCCATTTGTAGAAAACCCATTCATTCCAGGGAAGTTAATAAATGTTGAAAATAGCTCATCTGCCGAAAACTTTCTGGAATGAAATTCTCATTCCTGATCCGAGTGATAAACGTAATTATATACAGAATAAACACCATTCTGAATGTCTTACCCTTTGCTACATGCTGGCGACCAACTTTAAGTACACAATCCTGGTTGGCTGCTCTTCAGCTATTAATTACACTTGGCTGGCACCAGTTTATTGTACTTTTCAGCAATACAAATCAAATGTGATTCAAATATCCCCAAAACAGATAAAAACAACTCGGACACCATGAACTGATTGTAGTTTATTGTGGCAAGCTGATGACTCAGTGAAAGACAAGACCATCTACCTGTGCTCCGCTACAACATGCAAGCAGGACCTGATTCTCTACTGAACACATCAAACTCTCTGTACTGGTAGTATCTTTCATTACAAGTGGAACCTGTTGCAAGTCTAGATAAGCCCCCACTTGGTCCATGCCTTGCTTCATGTCACAGATATTTTACTTCGTCATATGAATATCACTATTGCAGCAGTAAATAGTCAAATCACAATGAAGCTCAAGCACCTTCAGGGCTTTTACGATGTTGTCAACAAATCAAGGTCTTGGCTGAGAAGCTAAAAACTGCCAAGCCCATGTACACCATTGTTTAAATTCTACTCAAATAGATTGTGTTGGGGATGTTATTCATGGATCTTCATGGTGGCCTCTGACTGGCAAGGTCATTGATGCGGAAAGGGAGGTCACTCAATAAAATCTATGCATGTTGCATTCTACAAGGATAATTTGGTTCAATCCAGCAATAAAGGATCCAAGCAGGAATGAATCTAGACTTGCAGCAAGTCTCCTGCACTGGAGGATGATATAGACAACATATATATCATACATTCTTTACATCTTGATAGACCCGGTGTTTCAAAATGCCAATTGCAAGTAACAATAGAAAGATATTTTGTCTTATATAAATTACATGCTTGAAGAATGGTATCTTAAAGTATTGAAAAGTGTTAGTTAATCAGTAAGATACTAGAGCAGAGCAGTGTAAATATGTACACTTTGTTACAAAGATTATTGCCCAGTGTTTAACTTTCAAAGGGTGAAGTATAAAATGTCAAAATGTGTTAGTAAACTATAACATGAAGAAGTCAATCATATCTCAAATTTATAAAGATAAATTAATTTAATGATTTTTTTAATACAAAATTTACAAGACAAGATGATAATGGAAGCTAACTGGCGGACTCATCAAGTGATACCAAAGTTTTGACATATTGTGTTTTGGCTATGGAAAATGGTGACAAAACTATGCTTTCTCAGTCATGATTAGAGCAACAGGAAGCTAATTATGAAACTCAGGCATACAAATTGCAGAGGGATGTGTTACTTCATGAAACAGTTGCAAACATGCTATATAAATCGTTGAGGACAGGTTTTTATGTGGATGACAGTTGTGAATGATACAGTGAGTCCCTTCTAAACGAATATCCTGAATCTGCTTGGCATAGTTAGGTTTTAGTTGATACACCCCATTAGGAGAATTTTTGTTATTTATTTATAGATCCTCCTGCAAAATTTTGATAAAATTGGGGGGAAATTGCTTCTGAGAATCCCACCAAAACGAAAATGCTGCCAAATGTTCCCCCCAATTAGAAATTAGATTTTTCCAGCGAACTAAAACAATGAGTGAATTTTTTATAATTTGCTAATTCACTTCCATGCCTGTTTTGCTTACCTGAATCACATTTAAATTTACGCTAGAGAAAACATTTTTTTTCTTTTCGTATTTTGCCTCCTGCCTTTAGACATTTTGCCTCAAAAAATCTGTAAATCAAGAAATTAATCTTTCCTGGCAGTGTATGACTTGTACATAGAGCTTGAAAATCAAAAACACAGATTAATTTCCGCAGTAGTGACCTTATCAAATCACAAAATTTGAAACATTTTCCCTTTTGTTTAATCATATAGTACCAATATTTTCAATAATATTACAAACAACAGTTTCAATAGACTTTCAACTTCAAACAGAAACCTCACACATGTCTATTAAAACACTCACTAACAGCAAACATCAAAGACTGATTCTCCTGTCCCCACAGATGTCACTTAACTCTTATCCTGTAACCTCTGATCCAACAGGTTTCTTGTGCTAGCAATAGAGAACCCTGATTGGTCGCAATTAAAGTTATTTGTGTAATCAGCAATCAGAGTTTTTTTAACTGGTCCCATAATCGTCAGAAAGTTTCTTCACCCATCATCCTTGGTTATCCAGGGTTTTATATATGCTCTGTTACTTTCAACTATATCACCCCTGGGACACTATCCGGGAAATCTAGGATAAGGATAAATAGGATAAGACAGAAATGGTCAAGGGAGATAACCAGTGACGGATGGCTAACAAAATGGCCGCGCCCAGGAGGTGCGTGCTTTGCAACAAAGTGACATGAATTGTCATTGGCTTGCAGGTCCAAGTTGCGTAGCAGTTTGATTGGCATAGCCGGCCAAGGGCGGATAATTTGAGTACAGATTTCTCTGATAGAGTGTCCCAGGGGTGATATAGTGGAGAGTACAGAGCATGTATAAAACCCTGGGTAACCGAGGATGTTCACCCATATGATGAGCACATCTCTTACAAGATTGAGGTCGGCCGAAAATGTAAGACAATTTTTTAATGATAAGGAAAGAATAGTATTCAGTACACTTTTCAACAATGGACTTTTGCATAAATAACAAATATGGTCCAAATGCAACAGAGGTTATGTGGGAAGATAAGCATTGAGCAGCTTCTGTGGGAGAGAATAAAGACAAGGCTGTGAAGGAACTCTAAAACAAAGACACTCATACCCTCTCAATCCTTAAACAACTCACTCATAGGAAGATCAGATTCTTATTTTGCTTCACTCACAGATTGCTAGTCAACAACTGTAAACATTATGACATTTGTATATTTCTTTTTATCTACATATCACAACATTATTAAGCTATTAACAGTAAATAAATATTTGAAATAAGCCTAATAATAGAGCATGGGCAACGGCAACATTAACATGAGTTGTAAGTTTCTAACCTTTTCTTATATTTGTATCTTGTCTTTTAAATTGCCAAAGTAGCACTTAATAGCTGCATAATTTCAACTTTATCACATACTGCAAAATATTGTATACGCAGTTGATATATGAATACCATTAACAGAATTTATTTATTGAAAATTATTCTCTTTTAAAATAATTAGTGCTATTCAACATTCAAATGAAAATAAAACTTTGGCAAGTTTGCTAATCTAATATTTCATTGCAGCTGAAATGTAAAATTGTGACAATACTTCCCTCCTCAGTGCTATCAACAATGCACGGTCATCATTAAATGTTTTGACTTAAGGATTGACGACAGATGGAAAATAACTCAACAAATGATAAGAAAAAATTGATAATCACTTGTCAAGTTTATAATAATTCAAGGGGAAAATTGATGATTTGAACATACGACATGACCAAGTATGTTTTGTAATAAGTTTATCACAGAATAATTAAATAGATGATAGATGTTTTCATCATGTGAATGTCATTTAAGGACATATTATTCAATAAATTAACTTTAAATACGCAATGAAAATGGTGACTCTGATCCCAATACATTCTGAAACAGACTATAACCATAAATTCATTGCTCACATAATAAAATCTTGATAAACAAAATATAAAAAGTATAAATAGATGAAAAATCATATATAATTTAGAATAATCAAGAAAAAGAAATCAATATAATATATCAACAGCTGGAATATATATAAATGAAAGACTTGTTGTTCTACAGATACAAATATATATATGCAAAAAACAGTTCTTCAATTATGAATGCTCACAAATAATTTATTTCTTAAATCAATGAACAAATACGTTTCATGCACACTTACATGTATCCTTTGTAATTTCTTAACAAATCAAACATAATTTCTTACCAAAGAAGTATATTTGACAAAATATTTCCATCTCTTCCGAATTTTACCCTCCAAGCAAGACTGGGCATCATATATACACATATTTGTTGTAAACTATTAAATCTTTAAATCTTAAGCCATTTACATATCAAGTTGTGTTAGTCTATTACTAGTAAAACACAAATTTATAGCTATTAATGTTTAGTCCAACAGAAAATATATTAATTTTTAAGAAGACTATAATCTGTCATCAACACTTGGAGCCATCAACATGAGTAGAATGTTGTAGTTGATTATTTCGTGGATAAGACCCCTTCAACAGACTTCTTATGATAAGCAATTTCTGTTGGCCATGTCTCTGCTTCTTAAAGAGACACACCATGTTTTTCATGAAATTTTATTTAGATTTGATACATACTAAAAAATCAAATGTCCTGGTTTACGTCCATATCATCTCACTCGACTTGCTTATGTATCCCCTAACGCCAAATATTTGCGGTAACTTCATTTCAATGAAACTCGACAAGAGGCTTAATACACAATGAGAAGCAGAATTCATGCGCCCCATTTACATGTATGCCAGTTATATGTTCCATTAAACAGTACCATCCAATATCTGTCTCTTTGTCTGATACATATAAGTTTTCAAAATTACGTTTGAACAATTGACGCGCGGCAGCCGCAGAGCATTGTCCGATTTTCGATCATAATCAAGACTAAACATCCTAATAATATAATTATACTGAACAGATTGGCACTAAAGGCGTAACTTTTGACAACAGTCATTACTTCTCGATAAATTAACACCCTTGGTAACTTTTGACCTATGTTACTACAATAACATATGGATTGTCCCTCTAAAGTGGATCTGCATGTCCCTACCCCACAGAGTTTAGACACAGCGTTAAGCGCCCCTTTAACACACATATTTTATTTATGCAAGCAGTGAATCAGACACGGATGAAGTGCATAGACAATTACCCGTAAATATCCAGCAAAGAAATGCCCTACATGCTTCGAACAGGCTGAACACAGCACCAAAATAACAGCTAGATTAGAAATGAGGCTATAACACATGAAACTACCTTCACAAACTTGTAACACTGCTATCAAGCAACAAGAATGGCGCGGTCACAAGTACTGTGGAAAAACTTGAAAATTTATTTGGATAAGTTTCAAATTGTTAAGAAAAGAATTGAAAAATAATTTCAAAGTTCAGATTAATGTTGTAAGTTTCGAAGTTGAATGATATAAATACATAAAATTAAAAGAACACCAAATTCTTACATTCATGTGTATATGATACAATTGTTAAATAAGACTAAGGAGTAATAATATAAAAAGTATTATTGATATAAACTCAAAACTATTAATGTAACATGAATATAAATCTGATTATAATGAATAAACTGTGAAAATTATATATTTCTTCTTTTATTGCTTGTTTCATTGAAAATCATAAAGAATAAAAATAAACAAAAATATATTCAATATCTACATCATTTACAGTCTAATATATGTATAACAAATTGATTAATACAATGTTTTTGTAAGATATTGTAACCATAATAATTGTGAAATTTTTAAACACCTAAGTATATTGCTAACATGATGCCAAACATAACAATCAATAAACAATGGCATCAAGTTAGAATGAACGAACATAATTGGTCAAAATAACGTGTAATAACAATGTTCAAAATGAAAATGCTTATAGCATATTGAAGAGAAATTGCACATACTGTGACACTATAACTTGAAAACATGGCCCCTTTCCGTTTCATAATCCTCTTGCAGGGGCGGATCCAGAGTGGGGATGCAGGGTTGCGCACCCCCCCTTTTCATGTGAGATTTTGAAAAATGACCATTGAAACCATCTTCAAAACAGTGGTGCCCCCCCCCCCCCCCCCCCCATTTACACCGTATATTCCCAAATACCTTTGGGTTTTTTTTCACTAATCATCAAGGACCCCCCCCCCCCCCCCATTTTTGAGTGATATGAATTGAATACCTGTTTGCTCTGGAGCCATTACTACCCCCCTGTATCCGCCCCTGTTTTGAAATTAGTTTCAAGATTCAGTAAGTATAAATGGTTTTGTTCGGCACTTATGACAATAACAGTTTTATTATGGACCAATCTTGATTTTGAAACAGGAGAGTGAGATACATGGCATACATGGCATTTAAATAGTGAACAAATGTAATGTTTTATTTGGGATCACATTTATCTGCAATAGTACAAATCCTTTTACTTGTTACCGGAACGAGTTCCTTGCAGGATTTGAACCAACTGAGTGACAATTAGTGCAGTTGAATAGGTTTAGATACAAGTTGTGCCATTAGAAAGCTAAAACACTCAAATATGTGATGTTGTTTTTATTCATAGTGTCAGTACTAGATGAAATATTTTGAATTTTTGCTCTTTGTTCGAACTTGGTTGACTTTGTCCTCCTCAATCATCCTTGAGTCCATGTTTAAAGATGGCGTCCATGTACTGCACGAACCAGCGGTACATGTACGTCTTATGACGGGGCAGCCAGCCCTCCAGGAATCCAATATGGCCGCCGTATGATGGCACGACTATTGCTATGTTGTCATTCGATCTTGCATCATTCAGAGGTATAGCTAGATTAGAAAAAATTTACATTTAATGACATGAAATTAAAGATGAATGATGTATCACAACAAAGAGGTATGTAATTTAGATTAGTGTTCAAAATAGCTGCCAAGTGCTGGTTAGTTTCTACTGGGTCCAGCTGCAAAATTGGCCAGCAAGTCCGTCTGGATTGTTGAAATTTTGATAAACTGAGTGTCTAAACATTGCAGGACCTGGCACTTTCTGAGAAGGGCTGGTCGATATTACAACACTATTACTGCACTGCATGTATAAAAATTGCATTGTACACAGAAATTATTAGCTAATGATCATTGTACTTAATCCCAGTGCTGAAAGAAGAACAAGATAGTTCCCAAAAGCTAACTCTTAAAGTAGTTCCCAGAATATTCTGGATGGGTGGGGAGAGGATGGGGAGGGGAGAGGAGAGGGGGGAGGAGGTTCAAACCACCTTTAGAGATCCCTAAAACATGAATTAAAGTCTGTGCTCTCTTGATTAACCAGAGTAGCTATATAAAACCCACTGCTTGAAGATTCCTAGATCTGGCCTATCATCAGGAGGCAACCCTCGATTATTTCCCTTTGTTAATGAATTTCTGATTCTTGTAAATTTGCCTCACAGAATGGTTTTACACGGATCATTTCAGCCAATAAGCACTCAAACAAAAGAAAACATTGTGTGCTTAAAAATTTTTTTGTAAAGCAAGGAGATGAATCATCTTGAAGAAGAGTTTCTTACTGTGGAATGGAGCGAATGGATCGTCAGCGGCAGACAAACAGAGAACAGGAACTTTGAGGGCGTGAACTTTGTCGTGAAGAGAAGCGTTCTTGTAGTAATCCTCCAGAGACTCAAACCCGAACACCTTTGATGTGAACCGGTCATCAAACTCTCGTATCGTCTCGCTCTGTTGACAAACCATTGATATGCAGAATCATATTTAGGATCACCACCGTATGAAATAAGCTTGTATGGTTTGCCTGATAAGGGACAGTTTTTAGATTTAAAGACAGGATTCATGAAAACATAAAACATTGATTCAAAGATTCAAATTCAAAAGTTATCATATTGTTATATTTACTTATAAATACAGATATTTTGTATGTATTGAAGTTGGAACCCAAGGTGGAAATATATGATTAACAAAGTATATGATAGACATAGCCAAATGATACTGTTTAAATAAGCTGACAGAATTATCTCCCTTTGTTACTTACCTTCAGCACATGTTCCACATCATAATGTTCCTCGAACAGCTTCATGTTCCTGAAACACACACGACAAGAACATTGATGTTCCTATTGAGTCAGGTATTATTGCTTACTTTAAAGTAATAACATTAAACGTTTTCAAAATTCTACAAGCTAAAAAACTTTGCATTAATAGCACGGTTTCAAAACAGGTTTTTGAATTTAGCCCAAAGATTGAGCTTGGAGAAAGTCTAATACCGGTACGGTAGTCGTATTTCACTATAGTTGCTTTGATTTATTATAATTTAACCTTTACAACCAGTAAGTCTTTATTTGGGAGAAGCACGGAGTCATAAAAGTATCTAAATATATTAAAACAAGCAAAAAAGTGAGCGTGGCTCACTAATACCCCCGACTGTTTCAGTTTGACATTTTTATTTTACTTAAAGAGAGAGGTGTCTGCACACCTAAGGATTGATAAGCTTTGAAATGTAATTGCTAAGATTAAACTGTTTGTGAAAATGGTAGGACAAGTCTCGATCTTCATGTGAAAAAGGTGTTTTAAATCAAAATAGGAATAAAAGTAACTTGAAAAGGTATATATGGTAATATAATACACTACTGCTATTACCACTGATTTCAACTTTATTTTGGAAATTAATCCATCATAATGATTCATTCGAGTGACTTTAAACAACAGGTACATGGAAGCACACCCCTGAAGGCACAGTGAGATATATACAGCAGTTTATATGGATGAAAGGAAAGAAAATTTAACTTTTCCCAAAATATAACCAGTGGAAATATAAAATAGTAAAATCAACGAGAACACAGAAGTAGCTTTTGATGAAAGTTACATGAAAAAGAAAATGATGAAGTCAACAAATCACAATACAGTAGTAGCTTCATTCATTCTAGCTATGATAAAGTAAAAGAATATAAAAAATCGCCAAAAATTCAAAAATTCACCAAATCGTGTTACATTTTGCAATGCACCTCTCCTAGTGGTGAAGGAGACATGTGCCAAATTTGAAAAGGATGAGATGAATAGTTTTTCTGTAATCGATCGGACAAAAAATGCTCAGAATTTGACTAAGTTAAAAAAAATTAAAATTCGCCAAAAATTCTAAAATTCACCAATTCGGTTTAAACTTCGCACTGCACCTCTCCTAGTGGTGAAGGAGACATCTGCCAAATTTGAAATGGATGAGATGAATAGTTTTTCTGTAATCGATCGGACAAAAAATGCTCAGAATTTGACTAAGTTAAAAAATTTAAAAAATCGCCAAAAATTCAAAAATTCACCAATTCGGTTTAAACTTCGCACTGCACCTCTCCTAGTGGTGAAGGAGACATCTGCCAAATTTGAAATGGATGAGATGAATAGTTTTTCTGTAATCGATCGGACAAAAAATGCTCAGAATTTGACTAAGTTAAAAAATAAAAAAAATCGCCAAAAATTCAAAAATTCACCAATTCGGTTTAAACTTCGCACTGCACCTCTCCTAGTGGTGAAGAAGACATGTACCAAATTTAAAAAGGATGAGACAAATAGTTTTTCTGTAATCGATCGGACAAAAATTGTCTTCGGACGGAAGGACGGACGGAAGGACGGACGGACGGAAGGACGGAAGGACGGACGGACGGAATCGTTGGTATAACTATATACCCCCAACCGTTGGTCGGGGGTATAATTACAGCCATAGTAAACTCCTCTTCAAATTAAAATACAAACAAACCCTCCTATCTTGTTGACTGTTTGATAAACTAAGTGACCACACACTGGAGAGCCTGTCATACCTTGAGACAGACTGTTTGCTGACTATTCTACCATGACATTGCTGGATACTCGATTCTGATTGGTTCTCCAGAAAAATCAAACGTGATCAATTCTGGATTGAACCTCCTCTGATTTTAGCACCACCTCACCGCGTATTGATGCACCTACTTTGTGACGTCACAATCTATCCGAACAAACGGCCAATCCTAAAGTGTGCTCTACTTGTGAAAATCCAAATAACTGATACTAATCAAATAAATCTTCCCTGAAGCATGTTTTAGAGCTACATTCAAAGATAGATTGGCAAGACAAACTTTGTCAATATCAAATTAGAGACACTTAATGCAGTGAGAATGCGAGCAAACGCAACGTCATTGACACAATGGTCAGTCGGTTCTGAAAACCGAGCGTAACGTTTTGATGCAAAATAAGAAACACAAACATGTCATATCATCTGCACACCTATGTCAATAACTAGAATGTGCATTTCTTACAGGAATGAGACAATTACCCTCACCTGGAACACTTAATTTTCATTTTAATAAATACAAGTCCTCAAGCTCATCATTCACAGCAACTGGCAAACGGTAGCCATTTTGAATGTCGCGTGATATGCTTATGCGGGTCATTCCAAAAAATCCTGAATTCAGGAAAAACGAATCCTGATTGTATGAACGTGAATGTTACGGAAAATGTTACCAAAACCCATATATTAGATTTTTGTAAATAGTCAAAGAGAACTTAAAAAGTTTTTGTACGAAATCGCTGCTGTTGTCAACAGTGGATTTTTTTAATGTAATTCGGAGCTTGCTCGCTGCCGTTGTACGCACTTTACAGCATCCAACAAAAAGAGTCCCGTGGTAAAACGGTCATGGTAGACTGGAGATAAACCTACTGGGTTTGAAAATCAGAGACATGTTATACTGGATTGATAGCGAATAAAATTAAAATTGAAACCTCACGTTACGCGTAGGTTTATCTCCTAAATGTTTTGTTGATAAAATGCTTCATTTCAAATGCTGGTAATAAGCCATTCTCGTCCCACAGAGGTTACTTCACTCAATTCATCCATCCTTTAACCTCTGTTCCATATGGACCATATTTCATGATTCTTACAAAATCTCGCGGTGACATTTTGCAACACTGGCAATGTCCTTATTTTTGTCGAAATCAAAAATTTTATATCAGCAACCAAATTCTTTCCAGTAACAAAATGTTTGGATCACAGAACAAGAAACTGTAATCATTTCAACAGTTACATAATTCTCAGTTTGCAAAGTCGTTAACTGCATAGGTGACTTTCGATGCAACCATTCTACATTTCTAACCAAGAAAATGCTCTATATACAACAGAGGTTAGGAAGGGAGAACTGACTGGAGTAGCCTCTGTGGGGAGAAACTAACATCCTAGCAAAGCTTGTTTTCTTGTTGCTTGGTACTCACTTCTTGACGGCGTCGGTGAGGAGACGAGCCAGCCTCTTGTTGAAGAGGAAACAGTTGAGGGGAGTCTCCAGGGACAACGTGGACTCAAACACGTTCCAGGCTACAGACACGCACATACCCGCCTTGAGGAGAGAGTTCTCTCCCATCTTAGCCAGGTAGTTGAACAGGATCATCCTGCGGGCAGAGGTAATACATGTGTTGATACTGCTCAACAAACCTTAGAAAAACCTAAAATAACTAGATTAGCGTTTGCAGGACACCGCAAAAGCAGAGCAGCTCCGAAACTTAGGGTCTCGCCTTTCCCTGTTCCGCCTTCTCGTCAGCATTAATAAAATGGCAATTCTTTTTAACAAAAGTTTGTTCATTATTTGAGTTATTACTAATCATCACTGGGGTCACTTTTCACAAGTTTGTTCTTAAAACCTATTTCTTATTTCAAAATTTGATCAAAGGATTAACTTGCCTTAACCAATATCTCATGACTTTGACCTTTGACCTTCAAGGTCACACCATCAATGATCACTTTTCATCGCGTATAATAATCATGCAATGACTCAAAGTGTTCATAGTTAAAATACGGCATATTCACAAAAGCATGCTTAAGTTTTGACCTCACTGCGACCTTGACCTTTGACAGATTTTAGCGAAAACGTTTTACAATTTTTGTCTTTCTCCAGAGTTCATATATACCAAATAAGAGCCTAATAGCACAAAAAACTTTGAAGTTATAATGTTTACAAGGATTGTTATAGTGATTTCAGAACTCATGACCTTGACCTTTGACCTTGAATGTGAACATGTCAAAATCATTCACCAGGTGTATAAGAAAGAAATTAAGCTATCTATATGAGGTGTTAATATCTTCATGGAAAAAAGTTACTTAGTGATTTCAGAACTGGTCAGCATGACCATATCTTGTGACCTTGACCTTTAAAATTCAAGGTCACACAATCAGTGATCACTTTTCATTGTGTATCACAATCATGTAATGATTTACAGTGTTAATAGTTGAAATAAGACATTTTCGCAAAGGCATGCTTAGGTTGTGACCTCGCTATGACCTTGACCTTTGACGGATGTTAGCGAAAACCTTTTCAAATCTTGGCCTTTCTCCATAGTTGATATGTACCAAATAAGAGCCTTATAGCACAAATATTTTTCAAGTTATTGTGTTTACAAGGATTTTTTTAGCGATTTCAGAACTCGTGACCTTGACCTTTGACCTTGAATATGAACATGTCAAAATAGTTCCCCAGGAGCATAAGTAAGAAGTTATGTATATGAGGTGTTGATACCTCCTTGGAAAGAAGTTATTTAGTGATTTCAGAACTGGTCAGCATGACCATATCTTGTGACCTTGACCTTTAAAATTCAAGGTCACACAATCAGTGATCACTTTTCATTGTGTATCACAATAATGTAATGATTTAAAGTGTTTATAGTTGAAATAAGACATTTTCGCAAAAGCAGTCTTAGGTTGTGACCTCGCTATGACCTTGACCTTTGACGGATGTTAGCGAAAACCTTTTCAAATCTTGGCCTTTCTCCATAGTTGATATACACCAAAGAAGAGCCTGATACCACAAATATTTTTCAAGTTATCGTGTTTACAAGGATTTTTTTAGCGATTTCAGAACTCGTGACCTTGACCTTTGACCTTGAATGTGAACATGTCAAAAAAATTCCCCAGGGGTATAAGTAAGAAGTTATGTATATGAGTTCTCAAAACCTAATAGGAAAAAAGTTATAGCGAATACAAAACGCGGCGGCGGCGGCGATGGAAACTGCACAAAAACTGATAGCAGCTCCGACTTAGTCGGAGCTGCTAATAACTATCCTGGTTACAGGGCCTCTGTATTTATGACAAGGTCCTGAATCAGGATAATTGTCATTTTTGATTTTTAAAAAGTTTATCTGGCAGTATATCTAGGGTTATCTTCATGGAAATAAATGTTCAGCTAATTATGGGAATGATTGATACATGTAAAAATTATATACGGATCTCAATTTCTGAACTTGTTATAAAACCCTTACACAGATAACTATCTTGTGGTGGGGTATAAGAAAAGAAGTTTAGTTGTAAAAATGAATCTTTTATCATCTTGAGCAGACTTGGTTGAAAGATAAAGAAAACTGACACATATGTTAATTAAACGTAACATGAGTTGACAACACAAACATAAATTGCTAAAAGATTAATTTCCAAGTGATTTTTAAAAAGTGTATGTTAATATATCACTGAATTATTAATTAAATGATTGGTAGCAAGCCTCACCCTCCTAGAGAAATGCCGACGCCCATGAGAGGAGCCTCTGGATACCTGTTCTTCACGTGGGACACCACTAATTCCAGATCCTCTGTGTTGGCCGCGCAGTACGTCCGTGGGGTCTGAAAATGGCGGGATATGATGAAAACTTTGCTTTGTCAAAATATACAATAATCTCAGCCATAAAGAAAAAGACTGTAAAAATTTCAGTTGAAGGACAATATCTGGGCAATTGGAAGGTAAGGTTTAGCAATAACCACACTGCTTATTAAAATTTTCGTTATGGAAATGAGAATATATATTTTTATGATAATAAAAAATGTCATGAATGCTAATAAGAATGTTGCGCAGATGTCTGAGAAACGTATCACTTTTTTAAAATTTAGTCTAAAGTACCGAACTTTCATCCTTACCCGTCTTTCATCAGACATCAACAAATGGGTAGTGTTTGTTGAAATCTCAATAATTAATAATACAGTATATTAATAAGCAGCCAAATTATACAGTTCATATATTTACCAGAAGTTGTGCACCGCCATTTCCTCGATTGTTGAACACTACACATCTGAAACAAGGTAAACAAGAGTCATCAGAAGATGACATATCCCACCGGTCCCACATAATTTGTAAAACACATCTTTGACAGATAATTGTATATCTTCTACTTCAGTTAGGGGGTAATACACATTTCAGCTTCAGGTATGATAAAGGTTTTTGGAGTTCTACTACAGAAGCAGACCTATCCCGAACAAAGTCCAAATCCACTTCAGTTAGTGGGTAATACACATGCAAAGTTTCAGGAAGATATGATGAATAGTTTTGGAGCTGTGCTCCGGAAACGAACCTATCTCTGAACAAAGTCCAAATCCAACATGTTTCTATGGAAACCGAATTAATTTTTTTTTTTAAATTCAGAAATCTCAAAATATGAAAAGGCACCACTTCAGTTGGTGGGTCATACACATGGAAAGTTTCAACAAGATATCATGAACCGTTTTGGAGTTCTGTTCCGGAAATGAAATGATTTCGGACGGACGGACGGATGGACAGGGCGACGACTTTATCCCAGGGTATTATATGGGTATGGGATAATAAAGGATATTTTGTACATTGATAATATTGTTTATGAGCATGTGCCAAAAAAAATCAAAATGTTTCTACCAGAGAGAAGAGAGAGTTAAGTTGGAGATTTGTAGACACACCTTAGTAATGAAATGAATGAAATGAAATATGATATTAGATAATCTTTTCAAAGTTAGTTGGAGATCAGAGGACACAACCGACTCATGTGACCATTTGACATAATGATTTTGTCTCCTGCAACAAGAAGAGAACTACGAGAGGAAGTAGACGTACCTGTACCCCAAATCATGAGCATCGTGGACCATGTGTAAGATATACGGTTCATCACTGCTGCCTGGAACACAAGACAAATATCATTATTATTGAACAATAGGAACTTTTAGGAGAGGGATTGGTGGGGATAGCAGCATGCGGATCCATACATAGACAGAACCAAACCGAAGTTTGGGATAAGTAAAGAAGAGGATAAAACAGACATCAACACATGGGACTATCAGCAGAAAGATCAGGTGAGATGAGGTGAGTTGGGGTTTAATGCCTCTTTCAAGAATATTTCACTTATATCGTGGCTGCTCGTATTATGGCAGGGAGAAAGCCCGCAACGCCATGTGGTTATGCATTGCGGTGAAGAAAGATCAGAATAATGTGTTAAGCACACATTATTCTGGTCTTTCTGCGATGATGGCACTTTCATCCTCTACTTTTATTACATTGATTTATTTTGTGCAATAGCTAGTTAGCTCTGGCACGTATTCTTTTTTCCCTTTCTCTGAATAGGTCCACAATGCAACTCAAAGAGATTTGTGAGCAGTTCTGTCAGGGTGACAGCTGTGTCAAACATCCTGGCATGTTGAAGAGATGAAGGATGTCAAAAATAATATTTACAAGCATAAAATTAATCTATGTAAAATCTGCATGTGACATTTGAGAAGAAATAAACTTGAACACAGAGAGAGCCAAAATTGAATCTTGAAAATGATATAATTTCTTCAAATCCTTCCTATCAAAAGGCGCCAATAGCCCAGAGGAAGGCTGAATTTCATTGTGATGTCTTCATCCAGTTGCATGTTACAGTTTGAAAACAATTCGCGGTGGACTGACTGAAAGCACCTACTCATAACTTCCCATTCCACTTGGTGGTGGGGGTAATAAGTAAATGCATAGTCCTATTGTTGCACAAACTATTCTCCAAATAAGAAGTTTAAATGTAAGGGTAAATTACGAAAGATTAGATCTTATCATCTAGATCTGTCAAGATTAGAAGGTAAAAATTATGATAATTTCGATGGTCAGTGTTAAAGAAAACACATATGTAAGTTTCAAAGCCAAGCTGAGTTAAAGTTTAACCCACAGTCTGAAATCAGAAAGCTGTGCACTCAAAGTCAAGGGCTGTAACCCTGAAAATATTAATCTGATTTGTTTTAAAAAAAGCACATGCATATCAACAATGTATATCCAAAGTATGTGTAAAGTTTCAGAAAGATTGATCCAAAACTGTGGGAGGAGTTGATTTCAGAACACGGGTACCATTTTCAGGACGCCACTGAGTTTGAAAGGGGTGTTAATTGCATTGATTAGAGGAGAGCAATGACTTTCTAACAAGTATTTATCCACAGGACATTCCTCTTTAAAAGCTAAAATATGTCAACGGTAGTTACAAATCTAAAATGAACGCCAATATTCAGACAATAATAAAGGTAAGCCTAAGAAAATAAGGAACAATTGAAAGCTGCTGCCTCTATTTGATCCACATATGTTATATCAATATTTGTTCATTGCTAGTAGTTAGTAGAGAGTTTGCAACAGATGTTACTGATATTGCATTCCATTGTAAGCGGAGCAGACACATGACTGTATTTGTATCTGTATGTATCGACTGGTTTCTAAAACTTCTAAAACTATGAGAAATATGACTTGTTACTCAAGTCATTTAATTTTTCAAACACTTTAACTGCTTATGTGGTAATACTTGCAACTTGAAACAATGGACGGACAGACGAACGGACAGAGCCCATTTCAGTATCCACAACCAACTCTGTTGTGTGGAGATAAGACAAGAGTCATCAGAAGATGATATATCCCACCGGTCCCACATAATTTGTAAATCTAATCTTCGACAGATAATTGTATATCTACTACTTCAGTTAGGGGGTAATACACATTTCAGTTTCAGGAAGATATGATGAACGGTTTTGGAGTTCTACTACAGAAGCAGACCTATCCCGAACAAAGTCCAAATTCAATGCGTTTCAATGAAAACAAAACAAAAAATTATTCAGAAATCTGAAAATATCAAAAGGCACCACTTTAGTTAGTGGGTAATACACTTGCAAAGTTTCAGGAAGATATGATGAATAGTTTTGGAGCTGTGCTCCGGAAATGAACCTATCTCTGAACAAAGTCCAAATCCAACATGTTTCTATGGAAACGAAAAAGAAAAAAAAAATTCCAGAAACCTCAAAATATTCAGTTGGTGGGTCATACACAGGGAAAGTTTCAACAAGATATCATGAACCGTTTTCGAGTTCTGCTCCGAAAACGAAATGATTACGGATGGACGGACAGGGCGACGACTATATCCCATGGTATTACATACAGGTGGGATATAAAAGAGGGATAATTGTACTTTGTTTAACATGGCTATGAAAAATGTCTTTTCTTTTGTATCATATCTTTCCGTTCATATCAAAAGTTAAAACTGGCCTTTTTTTCACTCATCAACAATCAATATTATACAAATAATCATCATCTAGCAATCAAATCAGGTTTTCATTATCATACCCTGTGTAGATAGGTAAAACTCAAAGGGGGCAAGGGTTATCCACAGATCCAGTAAAGGATTATGGGTGGTACGATAACGTAAATATAACTAGGGTACAAGGGAGAGCGAGCTTCCCGATCCAAATTCCCCACACCCTTGGTTGGCCGTACGTGTTTGGATGGTACAACCCCTCTTTTTTTACCTATACAGATAGGATATACAGTGAGAGAACCCCTTTATCCGCACGATTTCGTTACAGTTGAAAATCGTCAGGATAGCGAGGCGTGCGGTTAAGTGAATCAGTATTTACATAGAAATGAAAAGAGAACATTTGAAATACTGCAGTGCGGATGACAGAGTTTCCGGATATACAGGGTCTGGTTAAACAAGATCTGACTGTATATAGTATGCCAGATGATATCAACTAAACATCTTGTTTATCATAAATATATAGGCCTGTAAAGTATGTTATATTTCTATTTTCTTTCCTTGTGATAATTTGATTAACTTTATGAATTAATGCAGCTGTTTCAAGGTTTGTATCTCTAAATTAAAATTATTTTTTGTAATTAATGTACAAATTTGTCAATAATATATTTCTCATTTCAAATCATTTCACCCCAAAACAATAGGTTACCAAGATAAATTTGATTTTCATTTTTTATTTAGTTTTAAATCAACAACTCTGATTTCTCTGTCATTTTACTTTTCTTTTCAATAATATAATTAGCAATATTTAAAAGTGTTTTTTATATCTAAACTGGTATCACGTTTATAAATAGATGAGGTCAGGTAGTTATGAGAAACAAACAAATATTACATGGCCTAACGATCTCAGATACCTGTAAGTCCAGGTAGGATGACGACAGTTGGACGCTGGTGTTCAGGATAGCGCTTATCTCCCTTGTTTTCTTCCCAGTCCAGTTTTATCTGACCTCCATCTGGCGTGTCGATGATTTCACTGTAAACAGTCCAACATCTCGTCAACAAATCATAAATATATATTAGATCATTAATATATATTCTGTAGATGATATAAACATTATGCAGTCAGATATAAATGACTGTAGCCTGTTACCTTTTGCTCTTGTATCCGTGTTTCTTTAATTTTTCGCTGACTGGCTAGTGGCTACTTTATTTAGCTGTATTTCTCTTGTGTGAGATTAAGCGATATCTCGTAGGAGATATCATTTTGACAGTAAAATTTGCACAATGCCCTGTCATTGGTAACTACCTGTACATGACATCACAATGCTTTTATATCATCGACAAATGACATCACAATTCTATGACGACATCCAAATGCTGTGACATCGGAAGTCAAATGGCAGTGCTGTGCTCAGAGATACACAATTTTCATTAAAACAGTGAAAAATGATTTTGAATGATGAATTAAAGTAAATATATCCTCGGGAAGCCTAGAATATTTGTAACTTTTATTAACTTGTGTTGATATAAATTTGATATATATCAGAAGTAACTTGAGATACTGAGATTCTCTATAGATCCTTCCTACTTATCTTCCTACTGGAATACAAGATTCCTTTAAATTGAACGCTGGCACTAATTTATTCAGCAGCTTTAGTGTCTGATCTCCATTGAGTGTAAGAAATAGGTTATAAATGAGCCATCTCTCCTATTTCGACATAAATGTGGATAATCTTGACAACTTTGCAAAAATAGAGCCACTGGCTCTGTAGCTCATCATGCTGTATATATACATAAACTATATTGGTTTCAAAATGTCAACTTCTAGGTGAGAGGTACAACAAATAGGAAGCACTTTACAGTGATTTTGAAGCTTAGAAATGTGAAAAAAACAAAATGTCTTGAGTGGGTGTCTGGCAAAAGGTCATTGGCATGAAGCTCTTCAAATACTTACATCTAATGAAATTATTCAACTAAAATTATTAATGATATTTCATGCTGCAACTTGTATCCAAGGTTTAGTCAACTTTTAAATTTACACAGATTAATTACTCTTTGATAGGTGAAGATAAATATTCATGACTGATTAGGCTAATATGTAGAAATACACAACACGGTGTCGTTATTTGGAGGTACTTGAAATCATGTAACTGCACCATTGAGTCCAATATCAACCTGATATCCTAAACTGCCCGCACGATATCAGATATCACACCTGAGTAAAGTTTCTATCTTGCCAATTTATTTGTCTATAGCTGGAATCGAACCAGCGAACTACGGATTTGTAAACTAGCAGCTTATCAACTGCGCCACTGCGACAGTGACGTCAGTCATATGAGTTTTAGACGGGTGAATATTGTTACTGTTAAGACTATGATTTTAAAGTAATTTTTACGAGGACCATACATTTTGTTTTATGGGGAAAATTTTTATGATAGGTATTGGTGTTCATTTGTGTTTTACTACTGTAGTTGAATTATGATTTGATTGGATAATACATATTTTTAAAAAAGAAACTGCTTTTTAACCGGCATAGTAATTGCTTATGGAAATAGGACAATTGTATTACCTAGCATGTATGCATGCAGGTATTTGTATATGTATTCGATCATTTCCCGGTTACATGTACGTGCATATGTGTGTGTGTTTGTATAATGGGATTAATTCTACTGCGTGTTATAGGTCATAAATGTCATAAATAAATGTTATATTTTTAAAGGCATTATAGCACGTTCTGCTTACTGAAACAAAGTGCTCTCACAAAACGACAAATACATGTTACCAATGACAGAATAAATCTCCTGAATTCATAAAAAGAGTTCTAAAATGAATGTGCATGGTTTGGTTAAGCCATGCAAGTCCATTTCCCATCGTAGACTTTTAAATATGATACAATAGTGGAATGGTCAATAATCTTGCTGTCTGAACTCTCAAATTCTCATGAGACATACAAATCTACCCCTCACACTGAAGGGTTTTATACCGTGCACTGTTGCTTTATACGTCGCACCATTTTCTTCCAATACGGATAACCGTTTTCTATGGATACAGCTTATCGGGTCATGTAATGAGATATTTACCCTCTAAAGTAACTATGTATTGTATAAACTTTAATAATAAATTCATAAATGGTAAACTTGATAAAACATGATATGCAAAACTTGTGCAATATTATATGTTACACTGTCACTTCTCTGGCTCTGTTTTTTTTCTTTGTGATATTAAATGTTTCTGTTTTTAAAATGAATCTATGTAATAATACAATATTATTTCTGTGGATCAGTCAGCGTCTTCATACTGAGACTAAGAACTGTCAAAACGGCTCACATACATGAACTTAAATACATACAAATGGTATATATCCATACATAGGCCTTGACATAGCATGCATACATGTATGCAGTCATCCATTCATCCATCTATGATCCATCTATACAAACATACATACGTACATTCATACATACGTACATACATAAATACGTACATACATACTTATGTACATAAGCACATACATACATACATACATACATACATACATACATACATACATACATACATACATACATACATACATACATACATACATACATACATACATTAATATCAGTTTGATATTGATAACTATCTGCAGTAAATCAGAAATAAATTGATGACCTGTCCAATAACAATCTTTTATATTGTTACCTCGGTCCGATACTGATAAACATGCTCGGCAGAGCCTCGCATGTTTATCAGTATCGTACCTCGTGAAGAACTTTCCCCTCTGTTGTTGGATACACAGTATCCGTATCTGACCTCTAAAATTGATAAAATACATGTATGTTGTTTCTAAAACCGCCTTTCACCAGGAAACTGATCACACTTGTACGACATTGATATCACGTATTAAATCGTAGCTATTGCTGACAAAGTTGGCCTAGTTGTGTATGGCAAAATAGCGACCCAGCATTCGGTGTCCGCTGTGATATCACCCTCTCGCTGCCGCTCGCGGGTGATATCACGGCGAACACCTCGTGCTAGGGTCGCTATTTCACCCATAACATTAAAATTATTGATCAGCACCAATATCCTAAGTCAAGAGAAGTGAGTAGGTCATTTGAAAGTGTAATAGGACAATGGCCTATGGCCTGCACGAATCTGAATCCCTGGAAAGTTTAAATGGAGAAGATGAAATAGGACTTAAGGTCCTTAACCCTCTGACCTATCTTTGAAGCCAGAGATAAAATCCTTTACAAATAAAGAGTTAATTCACCACTGTTGTTTCCTTTGAATTACCTCCCTTTGAAGAGCACATAAAATCTCAAAAGTAAATCAAAATTTAATCTTAACCCTTTAGTTGCGTATTTATATTTTACCCATTATAGCCCCTGTGGCGGAATTTACAGGCTCGCAGCAGTAGTTTGGGCTTAGGCACTAACTAGCTCTGCTGGCGGAATTTACAGGCGGCGATTCCGGTACCGTTTTTACGAAATATATCGCATCTACATGGCGAAAACGGACAAATACAAAAACGTTCAATACAAATTCAAGTCGCGACACCCGTACACAAATGGCTAATTCACACCCGAAATTTTGAATGTATTTTCTATGATTTTTCGTTTTTATTTTATTACTTTCGAAAGAATGTCTTTAATTCGGGCCTCATAATATCATAAATACAAAACGAAAAATTATATTTATATACGGAATTGAAGACAAGATGTCTAGCTTCATAATGAAATAAAAATTATTAGAATGCGATCTATGGTTATAATTCTATAGCTATGTAAAGTTTATTTCCACCTATAAAATCGTAAATACTTACAACATGAATGTGGCATTGCAAACGGTTGTTCATCGCACTTGTCCAAGAAATCATTATCTCGAACCAGTTGACAAATAAGCACATGTCAACCCAAATATGGTTATGTTGTTTGACCTTTCAAATAAATGCTAACTTCGAACCATAACTGATGAAAATATGTTGATTAGTTTGTGTGTCGTTAGGTTTCACATGCCTCTCAGAAAGGTAAAATTGTATCTTTATTTCTGTGAATAAATAAGCGCATTTTATATAGAATAAAAGATTATTCTTTATGGTTTATTGTGATATAAAAATTATGAAAATGCATTCGGTAGTTTAGCAGTGATAAATGTGTAAGAAGTTGTGAAAATCACCGATTGTTTCAAAATTTATAAAGTGTAAACAAAAACTAAACATGACCTTTTTCACAGCGCTTGCTGTGTCTTTATTATTTTTTTGACAAATTTTATATGGGATTGTAGTCTATTCTTTCCCCTTTATTTTGCCGTAATTTTTTTGAAAACAAACAATTCGTTCACATGATATGAAGTGCGGAAGTAAGGCGAGTTACCGATTTTTTTTCCCGTCCTGCTAGATGCAAGGCAGATAGCATGTACAGGCGGGGCAAACCCGACGCAATGCAAACACGTGGGTGATAATTAGCCTCCAGGGACATGAAGCCCAACAAAATTGTCCTTTTGTAAAGCTAATTATCGATGGGTTACGAGTCAACAATGTACACACAATTTGGTGTGATTTTTGCTGGACATTTCGACCGGACATTGACAAAGTCTCGTTATCGTGGCTAACTGCGAGACATAATACAAACGTTTTTATTGAGCGACTCACAGAGACAACTTGACTCGCAGATCGCGGACAGGGATCGATAAATGGTAGACATCCACAAATAAATCTAAGTCTAGTGTTCGGGAACCGGATTGAGACACGTAGGAATTGTTTATGGCCATTCCGGACTATGCCGGGATTCGCAAGTTAAGGGTTAAGGTTCAATACAGATAGGTAGATAGATATATTTGGGGTCGCAGGGTCAAGAAATCTACAATTTAGAATTCACATTGGCCAAGGAGTCTGGGAGTCTGTACATAAAGTTTTGCCATGCAATGCCCATCACTTATACTTCCTATGAATTCATGCTTACACATTGCGTTTAGAGATTTACACTATCATCTTAGATGATCTATGATAAATGATTTGTCGATTTACTTGCCTTGACCTGCATGTACATCATAAACAAACAATCCTATCTCAATGTAAACACTTGCATATCTCCAACACTCAGCTGTCAATACTCTCATCAGAGTTCACTGCCCTTATCACTCTTGCAACACACTACACTGATATGCATCTGTAATTATCCAATACGTACAACCCAGGCATGCAGATTCAAATTTTTACCAGTCGGACATTTCATTTTTGACCCAAAAAGACAAACCCGGAAGTAAACTTTTTTTAATGAATAAAGTGTGAGAAAGTATTACTATTTGTTGGTTCTTCATCCATTGCATATTATTAAACATAACACGATAGCAAATAACTATAACTATTAATTTATCAATAACATGCATAAAATGGTTCATAATTTAAAATCAATGTTTACCAACTACGATTTACCGACAGTGCTAGTTTGAGCGAGTTTACACAAGAGAGTCTACACCCTTATAAATGCTCTACTACAACTTAAAGCACACACTCCCCCACCGTAATAATTGCTCTACAACAACTTCAAGCACCCACTCCCCGACCCTAATAAGTGCTCTACTACAACTTCAAGCACACACTCCCCCACCCTAATAAGTGCTCTTCAACAACTTCAAGCACACACTCCCCCACCCTAATAAGTGCTCTACTACAATTTCAGCACCCACTCTCCGACCCTAATAAGTGCTCTTCTACAATTTCAAGTACCCGCTCCCCCACCCTAATAAGTGCTCTATTACAACTTCAAGCACCCACTCCCCCACCCTAATAAGTGCTCTTCAACAACTTCAAGCACACACTCCCCCTCCCTAATAAGTGCTCTATTACAACTTCAAGCACCCACTCCCCCACCCTAATAAGTGCTCTACTACAACTTCAAGCACACACTCCCCCTCCCTAATAAGTGCTCTACTACAACTTCAAGCACACACTCCCACATCCTAATAAGTGCACTACTACAACTTCAAGCACCCACTCCCCCACCCTAATAAGTGCTCTACTACAACTTCAAGCACACACTCCCACATCCTAATAAGTGCACTACTACAACTTCAAGCACCCACTCCCCCTCCCTAATAAGTGCACTACTACAACTTCAAGCACCCACTCCCCCTCCCTAATAAGTGCACTACTACAACTTCAAGCACCCACTCCCCCTCCCTAATAAGTGCACTACTACAACTTCAAGCACACACTCCCCCACCCTAATAAGTGCTCTACTACAACTTCAAGCACACACTCCCCCTCCCTAATAAGTGCTCTACTACAACTTCAAGCACACACTCCCACATCCTAATAAATGCACTACTACAACTTCAAGCACCCACTCCCCCACCCTAATAAGTGCTCTACTACAACTTCAAGCACCCACTCCCACATCCTAATAAGTGCTCTTCTACAACTTCAAGCACCCACTCCCCCTCCCTAATAAGTGCTCTACTACAACTTCAAGCACCCACTCCCCCTCCCTAATAAGTGCACTACTACAACTTCAAGCACCCACTCCCCCACCCTAATAAGTGCTCTACTACAACTTCAAGCACACACTCCCCCTCCCTAATAAGTGCTCTACTACAACTTCAAGCACACACTCCCACATCCTAATAAATGCACTACTTCAACTTCAAGCACCCACTCCCCCACCCTAATAAGTGCTCTACTACAACTTCAAGCACACACTCCCACATCCTAATAAGTGCACTACTACAACTTCAAGCACCCACTCCCCCTCCCTAATAAGTGCACTACTACAACTTCAAGCACCCACTCCCCCTCCCTAATAAGTGCACTACTACAACTTCAAGCACACACTCCCCCACCCTAATAAGTGCTCTACTACAACTTCAAGCACACACTCCCCCTCCCTAATAAGTGCTCTACTACAACTTCAAGCACACACTCCCACATCCTAATAAATGCACTACTACAACTTCAAGCACCCACTCCCCCACCCTAATAAGTGCTCTACTACAACTTCAAGCACACACTCCCACATCCTAATAAGTGCACTACTACAACTTCAAGCACCCACTCCCCCTCCCTAATAAGTGCACTACTACAACTTCAAGCACCCACTCCCCCTCCCTAATAAGTGCACTACTACAACTTCAAGCACCCACTCCCCCACCCTAATAAGTGTTCTACTACAACTTCAAGCACACACTCCCCCTCCCTAATAAAAGCGCTACTACAAAGTTCTTCAAGCACCCACTCCCCCACCCTAATAAGTGCTCTACCAACTACAACTTAAGCACACACTCCCACATCCTAATAGGTGCTCTACTACAACTTTAAGCACCCACTCCCAGATCCTAATAAGCACCCCTACTACAACTTCAAGCAACCTCACCCTAATAACAGCCCTTACTTCAACTGCATTATTTGACAGAGATATGCAATAAATGACAGGCTATGATAAATTGTATTGCATTATGCATACAATTAAAATTATGAATTATGTTATTACATACAGCTGCTGTATACATAATATATATAGTTATTTTCTGCATTTTTAATAAATTTGGATAATTAAAATACCTGTTCAGTAAACAATTATGATGAGTTAATTGAAATTATAATAATTTTCCACTGTTTGTGTTGTTTCCATAAAAATACCCAGATAGAACCCTCTCTTTAAATTCGTGCTTTGGTTATATTGCAGCCATTAGTGATGTTATAATGCACTGGATATAGACTGATGAAGTGGAAAGATTAGCTCATTGTATGCTGGATACAGCATGGGTGTATGTTTCACTCATAATTCAGGAGATGAGATACAATTACTGGGATCTCATCTAGACTCTTCAGGAAATGACTGTTCTTTATTTCCTCTAATAAAATCCTTAGGTCATTTACGTATTCAGCTGACTTTCAGACCTAATGTTTAACATTTTACATACTGCAATTTATTTGTTTTAAAGTTGCTTGGTACATGGAGATATTTTGATGACCAAAGCTAAAAGTTTCAATGGAAACACATATTCAGAATCAGACTCTATATTGCAGGGATTGGGAAAGACACCTTAGATAATGGGCCATTTTAGGCCTTTTACTCATTTTCAGAATTTTGAATGGGCCATTCCCCTTTGTAGCAACAGTAAAATTTCAAATTTCAATGGACCATTTTTTTTCGTCTAAATGTGCAAAATGGCCCATGGCCCCTACCTTTCCCAATCCCTGATATTGGTATCTTGCCAGTTGGTATATATAGGTGACCAGACACATATCTTCAACTCATTTTTGGTTAGATACCAGACATTTATTCACAGCAATACGGTAGGAACTCATTGTACTTGTCAAAGCACAGGGGGCTTTGTTTCATACATATTTCAGTAATTTGATTCATTTCCCTAATGTACGACTTTTGCAATTCATTGGACTAGATGATGATACAATAGCAACAGCATACAGATCACTTAGTTTTGCTAACTCATTATGTCCATATATATTTGATTGTCATGATTCTGTAGTTCCATGCTGAGGCTGAATCCATCTAGATTTGCTCCAACTTTACCAAAATTTTGTTACTTTTACAGAGACAGGAGGAAATCATTTATTTTAGAATTTGTTTATTTTTTTTTAACTAGCAAGTTTAATGTGTCTTTTATCCCAAATTATATAAAAAAAAAATTGGGTCATCGAACAAATTAAAGACTATCAGCATTAATGATAAAACTGTTGTCTGCAAAAGACACTTCCGGTATACTTGTTGGTATACTTAAATGAAGTGCGCATTTTCAATGAATAAAACGAAGAATCCGTTCAGATACATTTAAATCATATACTGGGAATTTAAAGCAAGTAGGGATGTAAGGATAGATCAAACTATCGACTTATCGCAATAGTCATTTGTCATCAAAAGTCACCCCTAATAGCATATCTATAATTTGGAAACAACTGAACAAGACAATTTGGTTTTAAGACGGACCTTATATACTGGAGGGGGACGGAGGTCTGGAGGAGAGCGCGTACAATGGTTTGGAGCCTGGACTCTGCGCACCACCAGGTCGGCCAGTACTTCTCCCCGATCACAGGGCAGTGGCGCTGCAGGAACTTCAACAACCTCTGGTCCTGGCACGCGATTATCGGCTTCTGAAACATCAACCAATCTTTGCATTGAGAGGATGAACTAGACTAACATATGTAAAGTTTCAGGAAGATATGATGAAGAGTCTTTGAGCTGTGCTCCGGAAATGAACCTGTCTCTGAACAAAGTCCAAATTCAAAGTGTAAATATGAAAACGGAAAAAAATAAAATTTTGAGAAATCTGAAATTATCAAAAGGCACCACTAAAGTTAGTGGGTAATACACATGCAAAGTTTCAGGAAGATATGATGAATAGTCTTGGAGCTGTTCTCCGGAAACGAACCTGTCTCTGAACAAAATTCAACTTGTTTCTATGGAAACGGAAAAAAATAAAAAAATTCAGAAATCTGAAAATATCAAAAGGCACCAGTTCAGTTTGTGGGTAACACACATGGGAAGTTTCAGAAAGATATCATGAATGGTTTTCCAGTTCTGCTTCGGAAACGAAATGATTACGGACGGACGGACAGACGGGCGGACAGACAGACAGACGGGGCGACAACTATATCCCATGGTATAACATACCGGTGGGATAAAAGAGACCTTAACAATACCTAATAAAACTGAGGCAACTAGACTGGCCAACATTTTCTAGACTTAAGAAGGCTCCATTTATTTTTTGCTTTAGGGTCTGGAGAACTAAAGAATAGTAGGAGGATCCGTAAACGAACTCAATAAAAAAAAGTTCGCCTAAAATTTCAATCATTGAAAATTAACCAGCAAACCTGATGAAACTGTTACAGCAATACCATGTAATAATTCTCATCACAAAGTGACGAGTGACAATCATGTTATGAAGCACTAACTGTAGCCTTTTAGGATGTGAGACATCCTTATTTTACTTTATTTTAATTTTAATGGTGAAATACAGCTTTAATCGGTTAAAATATCATCCCTTTTTTCATCAGTGAAATAATTCTAATTCGGCACTGCGTCTGTCCTGGTAGTGTAGAAAATCTGTGCAAAGTTTGAAAAGAATTTGATGAATTTTTTTTCCTGCAATCAATTGGACAAAAAATGTCTAACATTTTTTTTTTTTAAATAGTAAACTAATTAAAATTCACAAGATTTGGCACAGCAACTCTCCTGGTAGTGTTATGATATGAACATTTTTTCTGTAATCGGTGGGGCCAAAAAAAAAATTTTTAGGTGGATATATATATACCGGTATTTATATATATATATATACCAGGGATGCAGAAATCTGTCTATTTGCCGTACATGTCTGATTGCAAATCCAGTTTGAGCGAATGAAAAATAGACTTACCAGACATTTAAAAAGTCAGTTGACCGATTGAAGAAAATCATAAGAAAACTAAACAAACATCCCTTAAAAGCATTAAATAAATGCAAACCACCATGCTTGTGTTCGTCATATATTCTAATTGTTTATGAAAATAAAAGCATGTTGATCCAGTCAAAAACTTGAACAAGTTAACAAGATAAATTAATATTTTTAGTTACTTTTAGTTACTTGCTACCGTGTCATGTTTGATAGTGTGTAATAAATGAAGAGTCAACAAATAGTAATACTTTCTCATACTTTATTAATAAAAACAATTCACTTCCAGGTTCGTCTTTTGGGACAAAAATGAAACGTCCGACTGGCAAAAACTTGAATCTGCAACCCTGATATATACTGCTAAATAAATAAGTTATTTTTTCTTGCAAATGTGATCTTCATCCAAATTGAGGAATACAATGTGACCATTAAATTTCTATAAGCAATTAAGGTAATGTGCATTATCAGAATTGTATTGACCTAGCTATTGATCCAAGCATACCTATAATGAGTGTTGTACAGTCATACTGTCTGTCATTTATGTTGTATTGATGCAATACAATGGATATTTAATTAATAATTTCAACTGGTCAAATTTTCTCAATTGACCTAGTTTCAGGCTATATGGTTCAGACGGAAAATATGTTATTGTCAAATAATAAATTTAGCTAGATAAATATATTTGTTTCTGTTCTATAACAAATGAAAATGAATGAAATATTGTTAATGTCTAAATATTACAATTAACTTTTACTGCTAGTGTCATATATATTGTTAATGAATATTGTCATAATATAACAGGTTTAATGTATTTATGTTTTATGGCAGTTTTTGCATGTCATATCTGTTAAAATATTTATTAAATGCTATTCAAAGCTAAAGGCGCTGAAGCACGTTTTTTGCAAATTTTTGTTTCACAAATTTTTCAATTATTATTCAAGCTTGTACAATATATTGTTAGGTTAGAGGGTAAATAATCTCATTACATGACTCGATAAACCGTATTCATAGAAAATGGTTATCCGTACTGGAAGAGAATTATGTGACATATTTATAAAGCAGCAGTGGTGTGGAACTCTTCAGTGTGAGAGATAGAATTGTAGGTCTTATGCAAATTTGAGAGTTTAGACAGCAAGATGAATGACCATTTGAACATGGTGCCATAATTACAATTTTACTCGGAGTGTTCAGGTATCGCTACATCAATCAGATCACTTGAACTAACTTTGAGCCTTTTAATGTGACCACATTAAAATGGGCACTTGAAGGAAATGGACTCGAATCCATGTACATTTGTATTAGAACTCTTTTTATTGATTGAGGAGTAGTATCTGACAATCTGAACTGATTTGACCCGGTGATTATTTGAGGCAGGCAATTATTTTTGAATGCATCATATATATATATATATATACCGGTATGAGAAATTTTGAGTGAGTGAGTGAGTTATTGTTTAACGCCGCTTCGGCAGTATTGAGAAATTTTGAAATATCACAACAAAACATCATTGCAGTATGATTTAAATTATGTATATATTGTAAATGAAGTGTATATCATGAGGTTAAACTTCGCATCAATATGATTATGCCAGAATTATTTTTGAAAAGGAGAATGAAAAGGAGTGCATGCATGCTAAAGTTTATTTACATTTGTTAAATTTAACCTGGCGATTATTCAAGGTAGGCGATTTTCAAGGATTTACGGTACATGCAAACCTATGTTATAACTAAAGATAAGACTTCTATTGATAAAACTAATGTACCAATTCAAGTAGAAATGCTTGTGAGTGTTACTGACAGTCCGTAGATGACTACCCCTATATTTCCTTAGGTTGGTGGAGCTAAAGATGCACAGGTAGAGTTTTAATGTATCTGAACTTCCAAGTTTTAAATTTTTTGTAGATTTTAAAGGTACATCTATTGTGTTGTTGGGGTAATATATTCCAAACGTTATAAATGGTGTTACTTTATCGAGCAGTACCAACTGTTACCGAAAAGTACCATCTTGATGATAGTCGACTTGGTATATTGACGATATGAAGGTAAAAGTAGTGATTTCTGATCAAAAACCGGATAATGCATTGCGATTGACGCGCGCCAATGAGTCAAACGTAATTTTGGAATCTTATTTATAACAGGCAAAATGACAAATTTGGGTTGATAATGTTTAATAGGTCAAATAACTACTATGCATGTAAATGGGACATGCAGTTTATGAAACACAATGGATGCACCTTTAAGGACTGTGTTCAGCGGTTGGAAGACCAACTAGTAAATTCTTATGGTAATAACAATATTTTGGTTTTCACTGACATTGGTATGTGAGAAGACAAACTGTTCAACGATGTTTTGTTTGTAAGAAACTTTGTAAATTTCGAATACTTTGTCACTATTTTGTGTCCCTCATCAGCAATTTATAAACTTTCACTTTTGCCAAACTATGTGATATTATCCATAATTTCCAGACTATGCAAAGAAAATGTTGTATTTTGTGATTATACTGTTTATTTATTAACTAGGTTGAATTCTGTGTGAGTGTGTATCTTAACCCTCCGCCTATCTGTATATACAACGCTGTACCAATTGTTCATACTCAAACCATAACAACCACTTACATTATTAAATTTGCCATAGCACAAAATGAAAATACACTTTGATGCACAGTGCAACGATCCAGAGCATAACACTGTGGTTCAATGAACATAGTTTTTAGCCTTTTCATGTCAATGGAAACAAAAATTAGTTTTTAAATGTATGTTTTTATAATATCAAAAATCAAACACAATGCTTTCGTCTAGCCTGCTGTAGGCAGGAATTCCTAATACATGAAACTTTTCCTGTTATGTTACCAAGGTATATCTTCCCTACTAGTTAGTACTTGAATATATTAATAGATTTTCACTGTACCCATTCCTTACAAGCTACATACATTACAACATAGCATAGGCTGATTATAAAGTAGACTTTGGACTGTGTCTTTTAAATTCCTTGACAGATCAATGATTGAAATAGTGTGAGGGAATCTTACATAATACAACAAAATCCCTGCTTTGTGCTCTAAGGCTCATTATGTAAAGACCAGGGTGTTATTTTTTTCACAAACAACATTTGTCAGGATTTTCTGTTGATCGATGAATGTATTTTCTCTCAGACAGATGAGATCACTGTTTAGAGTTCAGAGTTGAACATGGGGTTAGTTCCCCCAACTTAGAGAGGGTTGCCTCTTACCTTTACAATCCGGGACACATAGTAAACGAAATAAACTCCTCCGCAAGCTGCCAGCAAGGATAGGGAAGGACTTTCACGAAAATAAGTCAACATTTTAGTAAAGATGTTCCTCTTGATCGCCAGATGAAGACCAGACTGACATTCGCCTCCTGAAAGCTGAAAGCGGTGTTACATCAAATGATGCATCAAGCTAAATGTTCTATATTGAAATTTCGATAAATTGCATTTGGTTTCAATTTAGACAGTTCTATAAATGACATCCTGGGTAATTATATTATTGATGTTAAAGTGACACAGAGTAAAGTGAACTTTAAAAAGCTGTCAACATATGATTACGGTCACAATTACTTCTGAGAGGTATACACTTGCTCTAGCACCGTCGCAATATAGGTGAATACATTATCGCCGGCAGGGGAGATGGGATATATGTGAACCAGAGAACCAGGGTGTGAGTAACTTGTGACAGTCGGCGTTACTATAAAGTTTAAGTTTCATTATTCTTGTATCTATAGAATAATCTTAAAATAGTTATTGAAATTGAGAAGTAATTAATTGATTACTTTTCGCGTGTTATTTAAAGGTATCTACCCTTTACTTTCGAGCATGGAATTACCCAAATTTTTTAATACCAAAATTAAATCCGATCAAAAACGGAAAACAATTTTAAAATATGAGTATCACTTGAAGTTTGTTAACAAAACTAACTGAAGTCGCCGAAT